>CM030317.1:1072227990-1072360800 GCA_002915635.3 Ambystoma mexicanum
TTGCTGCTCCCTGTTGTTTCGCGTGCACCCAACTTCACAGTATCAACGCGTACGTATCTCTTCTTTTGGCGGGGTATTGGCTACGCTGTGTTTTTCTGCATCGTGCTAGTCAGACGGTGGTATCGCAGCACGCTCTTTTTTCCACTGCGGGTGCCCCTTTGTATCGCACCCTTTTTCGATGTCATAGTAGCCTGCGTGTCCCACGCGTACGCGTTATTCGTGTTACTGGGTGCCGACCGGCGTACTGCGGGAGGTTGAATCCACGCACGTAGGCTGCCAGGGTTGCGTGCACAGTTTTTACTGGCACTTTTGGGGTGCCTGAGCATTTGCGTGACCCGTCACTACATCACCGGCGGTCACATACAGCCTTGCGCGGTGCGGGGGGCTGTAAACATCTTGCTTCCCACCCCCTTCACCCCAATTGCCCAGGTCAATTATGGTGTACACCTCCCATTTGGCACCACTCCATCTGTGCCGGCAACTACTACATCTGTGCCATGGTTTGGAGGCCACCAAGGTGAGGTGCGCCTCACCTGGGCGTCCTCCTCGTGGCGGGCATGGTCGGGGATGTGGCCGTGGTGACAGGGAGTAGGGGGACTCCAGGGTGTCCAGGGCGGCCACAGAGGGGGGAAGAGGCAGGGTGTGCGCACTTGAGCCACAATGTTGTGCCATGTGTCGCGTTGCAGTCATGCCACCACCCCCGTGTGGTTCGGGGGATGCAGCTTCTGCATCTGGCACTGGCGCCCGTGTGACCCGGCCGTCCATTCCATTGACTGCCCACGGGCCGAAGGGTAGTGGTAGCTGCAGGTTGCAGCTGTGGACACCGCCACCCAGGCTCAGGGTTCTGCCAGCGCAGGCTGCGTTGGCACTTGAAGAGCCCTTGGTAAGATCTCCAAACAGGCCAGGGGGAAACCATAGGGGCAGGCCGCGCTGCTCAGACCAAGACACATGTCCCTGGGGCAGTCATGTCAACTGCTGCCCCGAACCAGCCGGGTGTTGGCAAGTGCAGGGGCAGATGCACCCAACAGCACCCCGGTTGTGAGTCTGCCCAACCAGGACCTTTGCGGTCAATGAGCCCTGCCACAGCTGATGTTGCTGCGCAGGGTTCCATTAGTGGGCACCCAGCTGCCACTGACACAAGTCAGCCTTTGGTCGTCCCCCACCTGCCACTCCCTTGGCTCAATCCACCGAAACCCCCTGGCCATACTGGTCAGGGCAGCATTAGGCAGCCAGGGTCTGCGCCACAGTCCAAGAGGAGGAAGTTTGAACCTGCAGCACAGGCTGGGACCCACACACAGCCACGACCTCCTGCACGTCGAGGAGAAGCTTTTTCTTAAGCAGGAATTGGACTTCCTCGTGGACTACGTGCGGGGCCACAGCCCGTGACATGCTAGTGGTGCCAATAGTCAGACTACGGCTGCCCAACGTGACACCCACTGGAAGCATGTTGCGAGAACATTCAGTTCATTCGGCCATGAGGTGCGCACGGCGCAAGAGTGCAAAAAGCGTTGGAATGACATCAAACCAGCACTAGGCCTAAGCGTGCCTCTCAATTACAACTTGACTCTGGTGACTGGCGGTGGGCCTGGCACCAGAGGAGGAAGAGCTCACTCCGCATGAGGCACTCGTTGCGGAGTTCATACCACCTGAATGGTCAAAGGAGTGGGAGAGATGCTGACTTTGATGCCCAGTCCAGTGAGTGTTTGATGCTGTGTTTGTTGAGGACGTGTGTGTGTTTCACTTGTGGGATTTGTTGTGCATTGATTGCCGCTACATGTGACGTGTACTTGGTTCTGATGTGTAAGTAATGCAATGCTCCGTCATGCATGTCTCCTCTGCCTGCATGCGGGGACTCCATGTAGGCATGCTCCCTTGCCCCTCCTCCGCCACTCTGCACCCCAGTTCCACCTTTGCACTGGTGTGTCTTCAATCTTGGCAATGTGTACTTTCTTGTTATCAGCGTCCTGTGTAGATGCTAACTTCCAGCGTAGAATCTGCCAGACATATGCTGTGTGTACAGCCTTAGTACTTGATGCAGGTATCTCACTTTACTGTGCATAGGTCAGATGTCCCGCAGGGACATGAGTTCCCATTCATGCTCCATGTGCATTGCACGCATGCCCTATGTGTCCTTGACTGGATGATCACTGTAATACAAGTCCTTGTTACATACATTGCCTGCCATCTCATCTGCCTTCCCATGTCAACTGTTGGCTCAGTCCTGCGTTGCACACATGTTTAGGGTCTGACAATCTGTGTGGGTCACACAGGCCTCAGCCTGTTCAATGGCCAAGTGACTCTGTCCAACTGTTGTTGTGTCTTCTTCACCACATGGCGGCATCCAGAGTTTTCATCATGTGTCCTGCTTACTGTCCCAGCATCATTTGCAGGGTTGTCACTTGAATCACATTCAGCTGTTGATGCCAGTCAACACTGCCTGTCAATAGACAGGTGTATGGTCAGCTTTTGATACCATGCTAGGCATCCCTGCTTTGGTAACTGGGTGGAGGGGTGCTTGGCTCTTAGATATGGTACACATTGAATGCACAATGCATGTGATGTCTGAATTTGACATTGCACTGCCTTCACACATCCTGGCAACAACACCATGGAGTCCTTGTACATGTAGGTAGTGAGTGGCGTACACATTTTCTGCACTGCATAGACCCACTTCCATGGAAACTGGCCACCTTTCAACAGGTCTGATCACAGAAGCAATTCAAAGTTGACCCAGCATGGCATGGCAGGTTATATGTTGTGTGTCACATGTCTGCCTGATGCGTTTGCTGTCGGTGTGTGTGTGTTTTGTGTGCTTTCTGACATGTGTAGTGACCTTTTTCTCTCTATTTTTCAGGTGATGACGCAATGGAGGCGGAGGATGGTGTTGTTCATGCCAGACACAGGGTTGTTACCACTACATCAACCGCGGCACTAAGTGGGGGTCGTGGGGTGGTAGGCCACGAAAACCCGAAGTGCTACAGTCCATCTTGCTCTGGCTGCCTATGAGTCCAGCCTTGATGACAACTCTGACGTCCATGTTGAGTTGATGAAGCATCAAGTCCATGTGTCAGGGTGTGAGTGATTCTGATGTGACACTCCTCTGTCTGCGACACCTGCACTGAGGGATCAGACAGTCTTGGTTCCTCCGCCCGTGGTGGATCGGGACGCAGGGTCACCTCCACACCAGTCACTGATGTCTGGACATCATGTCGACGGGGCATGGTAGTCGTGCAGCCGGCGGGCGGTGCCAACACAGCGAGGACCCCCAGTCCTTGGTCCGCAGGGGGTCAAGCCCGGCAACGCGGTTCCGCCGCGCGCAACTGCAGTATACTGAGTGGGAGCAAGACATGACTGCCAATTCAGAACGGCAGGGAGCAGCAATGGAGAACATCGCTGAGAGCATGGAGCGTGTGGCCTGATCTGTGCTCCCCCTGCTACGCAGGTGCTTCTCCAGAAGCAGGCGGCACGGTCCACGGCCCGCTCGCTCAGGCTGGGCATGGCGGCCTCAGACAGGGCACGCCAGGCTGAAATGTCGTCTCTGCGTCAAGCAATTGCTGCTCACGCAGAGGCGCACATGGATGCCCTGAGGGAGGAGTGTGCTTCCCTCAGATCGACTCTGGGTGTCCGTATGATGTCCCAGAGGCAGCAGGCAGAGGAGAGGTTTGCACAGCTTGAGCGTACCATCTCGGCTGAGCTACAGGCTTGGCGGGAGGTGCAGCGGTTGTCCAGCCAGGCCTTGCAGGAGGAACTCCGTGTTACACATGCAACCTTGCAGAGGAAGCACGTGTATCACGTGAGGTTCTGCATGCAGACCTACGTCACATCGCCACACAGAACCAGGCTCACCCGTCCGGCAGACTTGCTGCCGACGAGGGGCAAGCTGCGGCTAGGCGTGGCCAGGCTACTGTGCCACATCCTCCTTTCCAGGATGAGCCAGACTCGGACGACCATCTATCTCCCACATAGGTCGGGCTGTGTAGGCGTTGAGCCCATGGAGGTTTTTTTTTTGGCTCAGCATCATCACATGTGGATGTTGAGCAGCACCCTGTACCTCCCCCCTCCTGGGTGCCTCCCCTCCCCCCGGGTCGTATGTGGCCATTTTTGATTTTTCTTTTAGTTTAGTTAGTTAAGTTTCTGTTTGATAGTTAGTTTAATTAGGTAATGTAGGTTTTCCATAGTTAGTGTAATTAGTTAATAGTTACTATAGTTTAAAATTGCTTGTCTATTGTGCTTTCATGTGATGGTGCAGTGCTTTGTGGCTTTTGAAGGCATCCACTGTCTGTTCCAGCTGGACCCTTCAGGCTTGTCTTGTGTATGTGTTTGCTGCTTGGGGTCCTTGACTCACATATGCCACTCCTGCCTCCCTTATCCATGGGCTCGCAAGGATGGTTCGGTGTCACAAACTTTTACACAAGGGCTTTGGACTGTCATATCTGTGGCATGTCTGGTGCTGTGTGACTTGTGTTTACACCCCTAGTGGGGATGATTTTGGTGTTATTGTCAACTGTTCAGCTTTTGCTAGATGGGGTGCTTCATGATTAATGTGTACATTAATTGCTATGCATTGTGTAGTATGTTTCTTATCTTTACTGTACACGTGCTTGTTGCAATTCATGCTGTAGATAGTGTTCTACACTTTGGATGTGAAAGACGGACTGATTGTGTGATTTATGATGTGACTCTCTGACATGGTCAAGTAATGAGATGCCTGAAGAGACACACACAGATGACTTTAAATCATTAATCATGTGTTTCATGCCCTTTCTGCAGGGGGATGAGCCTCCAGAGCACCTTTGCCAGCAGACATGGCCCATTGGACGACGGAATTCTGGACACGTTTGTTGGTGCCCACATGCACATGTGTGCACAAGCAGAGGCACAGGGATTGCAGACCTACATCCTAGAACTGCTGACGTGTTCCAAGGAACTCCAGGCAAGGTGAGCAGCACAGGGGGGCCACAACACAGCAAAGCTTGCACCAGGCGAGTTGCACATGCAGGCTTAGTCACAACACTGAGGGTGAGCTTGGACGAATATTGGTGTTGAAGCACACAATGCAGCTCAGATGTGTTGGTGGACTGATGGCTGTTGATTGTAAGGTTGTCTGGGACACCTGCAGGGGCAGTGGCACATGCCCTCTGGTACACCAAGGTCCATTGAGGCACTTGTATCAACCATGTAGCCTTCCGAGACATGGAAAGGGGCAACTCACAGGGACATACAGCAAGGTACATACTCGGGTGCAGTGCATTTCATTTCCATGTACTTTATGATAAATGCACTGCCAACTTTGTTTCGGTCATGGTGGTACGCAACTTGCTCTGAAGTCATGGCTTGCTATATGGGTCTGTCTGCTTACCCAGGGAACATTGCATGTTGTGTGAATTGTGACACATTGGTGTTCCATTTGCCACGCACCCACCTGCGGCTGACTTACTGCATTGACTGTGTATGACCCGTCACAGGGGAATGTTATATATGGGTACGAAGCATCTACACCAGATTGTCTGTTTGTAGAGTAGTTTGTTGCTATGGGGCATGTTTGGTGGTGTGTTTTTGTGTAATTGGCACGTACAGGGTGTTGACTGTGGCTCTCTTTGCAGCATTGCAGTACTCCTGTAACCAGACCTGAGAGTGCGCAGGCAGGAGGCCAGCACTCAAAACCAGAGCTAAGTGTCTTGTTGTTTTTCTTTCAAACTGCTCTGCATAGGCTTGCTGGGGGTGCACTAATGCATGGATGTATGTGTGATTCAATTTGGTATGTTTTTTCCCCCTAATCACCCAGAATCCTATGCAATTTTGAACCCTGTACCCTCTACCCAGTGTTCCTGCTTCCCGTACCTATCCAAGCAATGTTCCCTAACCCTCTTTCCCTGCTGGGGTTGCGGATGCCTGTGTAAGCCCGAACTTGCAGGCGCCAAAACCCTAGAGGGGGTGGTTGGTTCGTACCACTCCTAAGCCTGGACTACAGAAGGCCATGACAATGATGTCCAAGTTTGTTTGGATTGTCTATGTGTTCATGCAGGTAGTACATTTTCGTGCATTCCCTACTTTCATGTGTCATTCCTCCTCCCCTCTCCTGCCACTCATTCCAGTTATCCAGTGTGCCAACACCTGTCCCGACTGCATATCCCTGAACCTCCTTCCCCACCAGGGTCTCAGGGGCCTGTGTGAGTTTGACCTTGCAGGCACCCGGGACACGGTGGGGGTGGTTGTTTCGTGACACTCCCGCACCTGTACACGGGACCTGTGACAGTACACATCCGTTCATGGTGCATCATCCTTTGTTATGTACCACACATGGTTCACATCCTGTTGTGACATTGTTTTACTGTGCTACCTTGGTTGTTGCATCATTGTGGTAGTACTTGGCCTTTGTGAGGTACTGCTACGTCAAGTCATCTACTGGAGGGTGTTCAGGTTCGTTTTTATGCCTTGGATTTTGTGATTTTGGAAATGAGTGTGGATTCTGAGGCACCTTTTTACACACAAGGTGGGAGATGGTGACGAAGGGTAAAGGTGATCCTGTGGCCAGGTGGAATTGAGGGTTGAAGGCTCCATGACCCAGGTGCAGTTGTTCAGTGGGTCATGGTCATTTGTGAGGGAGGGGGCGGTTGTTGTTGATAGTTGCCTTGCCCTGCAGTGTGATGGGAACTCATTGTTGACATTGTAATGGTGGTATCCTATGTACATGTTGTGGTGTGCTGATCAATGCCTGTTCATGTGTTGTGTTTACCTTTCAGGTGCGAGGGGATAGTTGTGGTTTGACATGCTGGGGTGTACACATGGTGAATGTTCACATGTGATGTGTAGAGAACACTGATGGTCACTTGAGTGCACATGCATATGTTGAGTGCATGTCCTTGCAGACCCACACACTTGCACTCTGATGCACTACATGTACTCCACCCTTGCATATCCACGTGTACACTGTTTGCCTTCTGGTGGCCACTGTGTCCCTGCAGCACATGTTCTGTGACCAATTATGGATCCTGTACATGCCTAATTTGCTTTTTGATGTGGTCTGTCGCTTAGATGTGATGCTCAGGGTGTGCATCACACACAATGGCTGTTCACTGTGCTGTGCACTGAGCAGTGTGTTGCAGGAGTAGGACACAGCACACAGAAGCTGCAGTGTTGATTTTGCAATGCACAATGTGCATGTAGACAGGCATTCATCGTTATGTTACGTCTACAACTCTTGTAATGCATTTGGAAATGACTTATTTTGGGTGGCAGGTTGTTGGTCTGTCATTTCATCTGATTCCAGGTCAGGCATCATTGTCTGATGCCACTGTACATTTTGGACATGGCAATGTGTACCTTATTGTTACTGTGTTGGTGTATGGGTATTGCTTGCCATGTCATGTTGTGGTTTGGGAGGGTTTGAGTGACATAACAGTGATGGCCATGGCCTGTTTTGCAGGTGTGTGTGATGCACACCTTGCATGTCAGGGTCATCCGCTTCTCCGAGCAACTAGCTGGGGGTAGATCTCTCTCCGCGGCAGGGCCCTCTCTCTGGGACAGCCTTCCTGCCTCACTTGAACTTGAGGGGAACCATCTCGGGTTCGGGAAGCACCTCAAGACCTTCCTCTTTGCTTCTGCTTTCTATCTGCCTCTCCCTTGCGGAATTCTTCACTGGAACTGCACTGGATCTGCAACTGGGCCACTCTCACCGACCTCGGTCCCTGGCCCAGCCACTCTCCACTTGCACTGCCTCCCTGGCAACCCCTGCACTGCGGTACTGTCTCTCTATCCCTACAGCCCCCCTTCCCAGCACTTGTCTGCACTTACCTTTGCAGTTGCCACCAGCTGACCTATGTATTTGTTTTTTGGTCTACTTCCCTGTACTGCACTCCCCCCTCCCCTTCCCCTTGCACTTTTCCCTTCCCCCTACCCCTGCACTTGCACAATCTAAATGACACCTGGCCTAGTAGGACCGTTGTCTGTCTTCCGTTGTTCCCCCTCCCTGCCTCATCGCACCTTGTAATACTTGTGTATAGGCCATATCATGTCATATGTCATATGTGTGCCTTTTGGTCACACAGGATAGCTTGTGTTTAAGTAGCTAGGGATGCAGACGATGTGGCACTTCCATGGCAACTATCTCAGGGTGGTAGGGTTGTGACAGTTGACTGTCTCTTTGTCATCATCGATTGTCACCTGGTATGTGCCAGGCCTGTGTGCACTCCGCAGGGGTGGGAGTTTAGGTGAAAAATGTGACCACAAGCTGGGTCCGTGCTTCCTCGCCACGTGCCCTGTCCCTCCATGGGCAGCGCCTGTGCCTGTGGTTGGGGATGTGGGGGCACCACCATGTCCACCGGGACGCCCTGCCGTGTTGCAACATTGTGCAGGACACATGCTGCCACAATGATCCTGCACACTACTGGTGGTGCATAGAGTAGTTGCCCGCCAGAGCGGTCAAGGGAGCGGAAACGTGACTTGAGCACTCCGAATGTGCGCTCCACTATGGCCCTGGTTGCAATATGGGCGGCATTGTATCTTACCTGGGGTGGTGTGGTGGGGTTCCGGATTGGCGTCATCATGTGGTTGCTCAGAGGGTAGGCACTGTCCCCTGGGGAGGTGATAATAGTTGATATTATTATGGTTTGGGTATTTGTCTGTGTGTGACTTGCATGCATGTGCAAGGGCATTTGTACTCACCTAGGAGCCATGTGTCGCCATGCTGCCCAGCTTCCAGGGCCTGGCTCAGGGCGGACATTCTGTATATGAAACTGTCATGGGTGGAGCCAGGGTAGTTTGCATAGACAGAGGTGATGATTCGCTTTGCATCACATACCACCTGTACATTGATGGAATTCCAGTGCTTGCGGTTTTGGTAGATGTGCTCAGTGGCCCTAGGTGGACGTAGGGCCACATGGGTGCAATCTATGGCACCGAGCACTTTGGGGAAGTGTGCTACCCTGAAAAAATCCAGGACAACAGCCTGCCTTTCTGCGGGTGTTCTGGGCATGTATATGTGCCTACGGACTGAGGGGCGCGCTGTCATGATTGCCAGTACCTGGTGTAGGCAGCGTGACTGCGTGGCCTGTGAGACCCCCCCCACTATGGCAGTAGTCCGCTGAAATGACCCAGTGGCCAAAACATGCAGGACATTGAGCAGCTTCTCCAAGGGGCTCAATGCTTGGGAGCAAAGGGTGGGGGATGTAAGGTCATCTTCCCACTCCCTGACCAGGTCTAGGATGATGTCGGGTGGAAACCTATACCTGCCATAGACCTGGTTGTCAGGCATCCCAAAAAGGCTTGTCCGTGGTGCGAAAATGCGTGCCCTGGCTATTCTCCTCCTCCTGCGGTGTCCCACGATCAGTGCTGCGACAAATGGGGCATTCATCGTAGCTGTATATACGTGTTTGTTGTTTGCACACACTTTTGTACTGTGCGCGGGGACGCTTCCGCCTTCCTTCGTGTGGCGGACGCGTTGACGCCTGTGTGCGTCTTTTGACGTGCGCGGGTTTCCCGTATTCGGATCAATAAATAGGGGTTGTTCGTGTGCGTGTGGGCGTTCCGTGTAGTTCTCTGCAGTACTTCCCCAGTTACACCTTCTTTTTCACGCGTTGTTCCCCATTCCGCGTGTTACGCCCACTGTTCCGCCCACTTTGGTTGTGTGTGCCGCGCTATGTGCGCTTTTGCTGTACGCGTAGCGCACGCTGTGTATGCCTGCGTGCGCCATGGCTGGATTGGGCGTACGGACAGCGGGAAACACGCCCAGCGTCTTCCTTGAATCGCACGCGTGCGCGTGCGCTGCTTTTCTCACACTTGCGCTCCCTTGCGCCTGCTTGCGCATGGATTTTCGGCACACGTTTGTTCCATGAATCGGCCCCATTGTATTTACATGAATGGTTAGTGTGTTACATACATGGGTAACATTTTTTAAGTATTACTACATATACTTTGTATGTGTGCTGCTTTGTGAATTTGTTAAATGTTCCTTTGTTTTCAGAATATGCAGAATGACAATCAGGGCATGCAGGGAGGACAAATAAGAAGACTCCCTCCTGTGTGTTGGACATGTGGAATGACAGGGCATTTCGGGCGAACATGTGGGACCCCAGGGTATGTACAGAATGGGCAATTCTCAAGAGGGTGGACCGCTTATCTGCCAACATATAGCCCACAAAATAGGGACGGATTTGCCCAAGATCAGACGGTGTATCAATCACAAGGGCCGAGAATGAAATAGGCTTTGCAACCACAGCAAACACCATTGTACCCGCCACAAGGGCAGTCACAGCATGTACCAATGCAGGTACAGCAGAGTGAAAACAGAGGACAGTTATTGACTCCTAGAATACGGGGTGTCACTGTCGAGGGTGGGAATCCTTTCACGGGCACGGGAATAAGTATATATCCGCAATCGGACAGCTCACTGGGTGACTTGATGTGTTCAGTACTATCAGTGATGCCTAATCCTCAAGAGGAACTGAGGGTTGACGTTACACTAGGAGCCAAATCCTTTTCTTTTTTAGTAGACATGGGTGCAACTCGGTCATGCATACGGGAGGGAACATTTTCATTATCGGGTAATGCCATGAATGGTCAAGGGTTCTCGGGAGCTACAAGTAGAGTTCCTTTTACTGAGAAATTGCCAGTCTCTACAGGAGAATGTGACAAGACTGTCCCGTTATTATATTCAAGACAGACTCCAGTTAATGTATTGGGCCAAGATTTTATGACAAAGCTAAACATGATGATTTCCTTCACTGATGAAGGCATAGTGTGTTCACCGCCAGGGATGCATTATTTAAACGTGGGTGAATTTATCATGGCATTTGCAGGTGAAATAGCCATACGAGGAGCACTGTTAGAACCAGAAGTCTTTCACTATGGGGTGCGCATTTTGTTAACATGGCTACCTGGTTTAGTAGGCAAGATTATGAGAATCTCTGATGATTTTTTGTTCAGGCCTAAGATACCTATGGACGAAGAGGGGGAACACGTTTTTCCCTTAGAGTTACAAGCAGCTGTAGTGCGAGGGGAATTGGCCATGCTCATGGGAGTTGATGATGACGGCAGATCATGGAGTACAGTGATTGCTATTGGGGAGGATTACAGATTGACTGACATCACAGAGTAGGATATGTTTAGAGACGACCCATCAAATGACGAATAGTGTTCGAGATGAGCATTACATATTGGATCAGGACAGAAAAACGCAAGG
Organism: Ambystoma mexicanum; assembly: GCA_002915635.3. Taxonomy (NCBI): domain Eukaryota; kingdom Metazoa; phylum Chordata; class Amphibia; order Caudata; family Ambystomatidae; genus Ambystoma; species Ambystoma mexicanum. Next base: position 1,072,239,170 of record CM030317.1, read on the forward strand.
TTCCACAGAAAATGATGATAGCGTGGCAGCTTCCTGCATTTTTTGATGAAGATATGGCAAAAGTGCCAGTTGCTTCATGGACTATGGGCCCCTATGACGTAGGCCTATTAAAGGGGGTTTATTTATTCATTTTATTTGGATTTATAAAGCGCCCAGTGGCCCTGAGGCATTGTGGCACTGTTAACAGAGCATTCAACTTGGAGAAGTCAAAATTAAATTGAAGCCAGGAGCAATTTTACCTCGAGCAAGGCAGTATCCCATGTCTCGAGAGGCAGACAAGGGTATTTTTAAGACAATATCCGCCATGATGGATCAGGTCATCTTAGTGACATAAGAGTCAGCATGCAATCCCTCTGTGGACCCTATCAAAACATTGAAGGGGGGTTGTGGTGTTTAATTCAAGATATGAGGCTGATTAACCAGATCCGGCAACAATAATATGTAGTATCCCTGTTGAGGCACGATATTTTACTGTGATTGATTTGAAAAATGTGTTTTTCTCAATCCCATTGCATAAAGATTCTCAAGATATGACATCATTTACGTTCCGTCAGACTAAGCTGAAAAGCACAAGATTGCCCCAAGGGTATTGTGAGTCACCATCGATTTTCAAAAGGGTCCTGGAGATGGACCTAAGCAATATTGAGTTGCCAAGTGTCGTGCTGCAATAGGTAGATAATATTTTGGTCTGCAGCACATCAGAACAAGAGTGCAGACGTGACTCAGTTCAGCTAATGATTATTCTAGCAGAGAAGGGATATAAGGTGGACAAGGAAAAACTGCACTATTGCCAAGAAGAGGTGTTATACGTAGGACAGTTAATCTCGCATGAGGGACAGAAAGTTACACCTGAAAGAGCTGAGGCGATTTCGAAAACATCAAAACTGCACACGATAAAGCAAATGCAACAATTGTTAGGATTGTGCAATTATGTCAGAGCATGGGTATTTGATTCTAGTTCATACACAAGGCCATTGTTACAGGCCCTCAAAAAGGCCCAAGTGAATCAGGAAACAATTGAATGGACTGAGGAAATGGAGGAGGGGTTTGACGAGTTAAAAGAGGCAATTTGCACAGCTCCAGTTTTAGAGATTCCTAATTATTCGGAGGAATTATTTTTATTTGCGCACACGAATGGAACAGTCATGACAGCAGTACTCAAGCAGAGAACTACATTGGGGTACAAGACCTTAGCGTATTACAGTGGGATTTTGGTCCCAGTAATGAGGGGTCACTTCCCATGCAAACAATCGTTGTCAACAGCCGCATTCACTATTGGGAAGTCTGCCAGCATAGTAATCGGGTGTTCCATGACATTATTTGTTGAGCATGCTTTATTTGCTGTTCTGGAGAAACCCAAAGGTACATTGACATCTCAAAGAGCTTCTGCTTATGATGTAGTTATATCGAATCCAGCAATTAAAATAGTCAAATGTAAGCCGGTGAAGTCTGCCATGTTTGTAGCTGAACCACTGGCAGAGGATGAGCAAGTACATGATTGCTCGAATTATAAGGAATTCTATGATGAGATCCCAAGGGTGAAATAAAATGCTTAAGCAGCTTGGGAAATTCTCTTTATTGATGGTTCTTCAAAGATAAATCAAACTGATGGAGAACGAAATTCAGGCTCAGCTGTGGTAAGACACAGAGCCAACAGGGAATTTGAAGTGTTAGCAAGTGCACAACTACCGTCTCATTTCTAAACGCAAGCTGCAGAATTGGGGACTCTGATTGTCACGCTCGAGAATCACGCAGAGCAGGAAGTTATGGTGTAAAGTGACTCAGCCTACGTGACGTCAACCGTGCACACAGGGCTAGCATGTTGGAAAAGGAGGGCCTACCTCCCAGCAGACGGCACTCCAGTGCAACACGCTGCATTATTGAACAGACTTATTAAAGCACTACAACTCCAGTAGCCATCGCAATAGTTAAGTGCGCAGCACACACTAAGAGAACTGACTTTATTTCACACGGAAAACAAGCCGCAAACGAACAGGCCAAAATAGTTGCATATTCTTCTGAAATGTTTAGTTTTGATGCACCTGATGTGAAAGAGAAAATGGTGGTGATGATGATTGTGAATGAAAGTTTTAGCCATTTGTTCCGTACTCAATTAATGGAAGTTCAAGGTGGAGCCCCACAGGATGAGAAAGACCTGTGGACACGGAGGGGTTGTTCTTTATCCCCTTCCAAAGCACTGTGGCCACAAGACAGCACTGATAAACCGGTGATGCCTGTAGCCTTATTAAGGGTGGCGTTAGAACAGCTACACTAACCTGCGCATGTCACTAGGGAGAGCCTGGGGAGAGCCTTGCAGCAACAATTGCGGAGGACTGGTTCTGTTTGAACATGTTACTTTTTATGTAGTTAATTGCATCATATCTCAAAGTTTTACTGATGGGCACACGCTGCAAACTGTTAGAGGAGTTATTCCTCGACCAAATGGTCCTTTTCAGCATTTACATACCGACTATGTTGATATGCTGAAGGTCTGTAAGGATAGTGGTGTTGTGCCGCTTCTCTAGGTGGATCGAGGCAGGTCCATGCACACACCCTGATGCCACTTGCGCTGTAAAGTTTTTAGTCTGGGAAGTATTTCCTAGATGGGCAACATGTGAGGTGTGGAGATCAGATAATGGCCCCCATTTTGTGAACGAGGTGTTTGAGCAAATTAGCTTACTGCTGAGTATAAAACATACGTTTTCTTCTGCTGATCACCCACAAATGAACGGCATATGTGAGAGACTCAACAGCCTGCTCAAAGAGAGGATATCCAAACTAAAATTAACACTAAAAAAGGCTGCATTGTCTGCCCCTAGCATTATATGCATTGAGAAATCAGCCTGGCTCTGACCACCACCTCACACCCCACAAACTAGTCACAGGGAGGCGAATGAGAACGCCTCTAACTCCTCCATCGAGGACTAGGAGTGATGCCCAGACAACTGCAGAACTGTTAGGAGATGAGCTACGTGTGTACTTAACATGTATGACCGCGAGTATCTGTGTCATTTCAGATCAAATCAAACGGACGGGGTGTCCGTCTCAGAACACAGAAGAAGACCATACAGCAACCAAACCTGAAGAATTACGTGTACTAAAACTTTTTATTGGAGATCAAATTCTGATAAAAAAAACTTTACCCGAAAGTGTCACGAGCCCAGATTTAACGGCCCTTTCATGGTGGTGGACATTACTCCATCATTGCTCCATCAGCAGTCAGGGTCAAAGGAAGACACGCTTAGATTCATCTCGGAGATGAGAGAGTCTAAGCTGGAGCAGCCGGGTCAACCCCGCCTCATTCGGCATCAAGTCAAGGAGAAGCAGTTCAGCACGTGCAGACTAGTTCGATGACGAGGAAGAAGGACGCAGAGACTGTCCAGTAGGCAGACAAAAGTTTACACATGGACTGTGGTGTTCCCCTGAGACACTCTTTGTAGCTGCCAAGCAAGGAGTGTAAAAGATATTGTTCTTGAGCCACATGAGTTTGCTAACATTGGACGGTGAAGCATTGAGTTCCTGAAGGAGAAAAATGCCAGAGCTCAAATTCCTTTTTCGACAACTGGAAGAGGGCGCACTTCCCCGACTCCTTTTTTACAGAGTTTCTCTTTGGAGGCACTCATGGTGGTGTCTGATGGCAACACTTATCAGCTCATTCTTGCTGTTTCGCTTTTCATTCTGCGAGCATATCCTGCACTGGTTGAGACATGAGATAATCGAGTAGATTCGTCTACTACCTGAGCATCTGATAAACTTGCCTGATTAAAGTCACTTTTTCCTTCCTTAAAAGTAATTACAGACAAGATGAGGAATATTGATAAAAAATAAGAATGTAACAGACAACGAGAGAGCTCAGCGACGTGCGAGAAATCACCACTGTTGGAGTGTGATGTATTGATATATAATATAATACAATAAACACACACCTCAAGATTAACTACCCCTCTCTTTGCCCCCAAGTGTGCAACAGTACAGTGACACGCAGATCTACTTTCTTTTTTCAGTAGATAAACAAAATCTCCACAAAGGTTTACTTTTCAAAAAAATCTTTACAAATGTATTAATACATCTTAAAACATATAAAAAACATTTGATCAATCGCATGATAAACAGTCATGAATACAAAGGTTATTGTGAATACAAAGAATAATAGTAATAGGGTAAATAAGTGACATAAATGTGTCCCCTCCATAATATATATATGCATTATATTCATTGGTATCCTCCTGTTTCTCACGGTACACACTGTTTATTATGTTGGTTTAAAGAGTGCGGTGGTTCCCATGTATCTTCCTATCCATAAGGAAGGTACAGATATAGCGGTTTTATGAAAGCCAAGGGCGTATGTGATTGTTCCTACACCAGTAGCACATGTGAGGTCACCTAGCTCCACAACAAATGGCTCTATAGGTCTATTTGGAGTGAGGTCCATGTTTAACATACTTTATGGTCATTTGCTAAGAAAGAGACCTAATAGAAGCACAAGGGAGGATGATCATGAATTGAAAGATTACTTAGACAGTACTGCACACTTGAGGAACAACATGTGGTATCAACACTTGAAAGAAGTGGGAAAGAGCACCTCGGAGGAGGAATGCTATGTGTGCGCACTCCTGCCTTATACTATGGGAAAATCTAAGATATTCATAGCCATTGAAATAGATGTGCAGACAGCACACTGCCTGACTCACCTTGCACTCTGCCATACAAGAGGTCAGTTCCAGGGTCGAACAGCATCCTTGATATGGGTGACAGAATGGTCAGGACCTGATGAAGATGATTATGTTCAAGACAAGAGCAAGAGCATACACCAGAAATCATGTGATAAGGTATGAACAGCTTGGTGTGAAAGGAGCTGGAATCAAATGGGAGATGAACAGAAAACTAAATGGTCAAGAGACAACTGATGAAAATGTTCGAAGCTGCAAGGAAAGAGGCCAGATGCAGCTATGGGAACAGTGCTTTCTCCAGATGGATGGGAAGAAGATGTAGTCATATGCAAACCTTTATGGCCAAATCATTTGACATGGTTCGAAGATAAGGGAGGCCCATTGCAGATAGTGCCTTTGGCTAGTGCAGAACTAAGTTTCAGAAATAATGGCACAAGAAAAGTCAGAGAAAATCAACAGTGTTGACAAATCTTTGATGTACCAGGAATGAAAGGTGGAACAGCAGTGATAATGGATCACTATTGGGCTTGTGGATCCAGAGCTTATATGAAGTTGCCCAGAGATTGCGGAGGACTATGCTCCATAGTACTCGTTCATGTTCCAGCATTGGTTATCCCTAAAAGTGATTTGAACACTGGTGAATTTCCAAAAGCAGATGCTCATCTAAGGAAGAAGAGATCTGCTGAGCTCCTGAATCAAATGAAGGGGGAGAACTATTTTTCTGCCAAGTCAATAGAAGCTTTTGATGCCATTCCGTATGAACACAGAATGTTCAGTCAGACTTGCCTGATATTCCCGTTAATCTTTATGCCCAGAGTCCAGACGGCAGCAAATACCAAATGGTTACAAATAACCAGATGGGAACTGTTGCAGATGATTAACACCACCATAAAGTGATTCAATGCTATCAAGGAAGAGCTGAGAGCCTTACGATTTATGAGTTTACAGTTATGTCCTGGACATGATCACAGCTATGGATGGAGGGGTTTATGCCAAAATCGGAGAATGATGCTGCACATTCATACCTTCCCGCGACGACGAGAATGCCACCTTAGCAGAGTCCATAACGTTGCTGACAAACTTGCACACCAAGATGGAAGATGAAGTAGAAGATCTTGTTGATGACAGTTGGTTTGGATCAATCTTTTCATGGGTTCCACGGTGGATGGCGAACATTTTCAAATTCCTGGTAGCCCTGCTAGTGATGATCATGCTTGGATTTTGTGTGATCAGGATAACAATCATAGAATGCAAGAAGGCTGCAAAGAAGGTAGTAGGAATGAACATTGTGATTGATGTCGAATCAGGATTCAAACGTAAGGAGCTGACATATGAAGAAATCAGAGACTACATGAAGGCCTACATCCATGCACCTTAAGGAATGAAGATCCTGTACCAGGCGAAACACAAGAAGTATGTGGGGAAATGGATCTACTGCAGTCCAAATGGACAATGCATGCTTATGTCCTGGAGTACTGATGAGCATGTGAAATCAGCAGGATGTCTGAAAGGAGTCATAAAGATATGGGTCTCAAAGAAGCACTTCTTCAGACGAGGATGTCTAGATATGAAGACTGATGAGAGAGTGGTTGATGAATCGCCCAGAGGGGGGAGTGTAGAGAAGGAACCAAGTACCCCCATCTCAAGCTCTGCCCCCATGCTGCCCATATGTTGGGAATCAGGAATTGAGACATGTGCAGTGCCAATGAAAATACCCGTACCACAAAGATTCCTGGAAGCAAGGTATCCACTAAGGAAACCATACATGCATTCATGAAAATATCATGGCCATTTGGAGTATGAGGTGGAGGTGTTAAAGATGAGCAACATTTCGGGCTTGAGGTGAAGATGCTCATGCTATAGAAATACTGAAGAAAATGCAAAGTCAATTTACAATTGTACAGATGCAGTAACCCAAGCAGACAAAGTGATCATAAGGCTGGCTACGTAGTGATTAGAATGCGGCAATGCGCCAACGTATATACATAGGAATGTATGGAATATGGATGTTCCACAATGCACTTTAGCAGAGCTTGGACCCCGTGAATAGGAAGGCTTTTCAGTGTGGCGCAGTTAGAAAACAGCTTATGACGGTGGAAGAATTCAAGAAAGGCTTGGCTGGCCCAGCACCAAAAAGTCGAGGCCACTGTGAGCCTGGATGTTCTTTCAGTAGTTGCTAATTTGAGGAAAAAAACAAGCCCCTGTCTGAGTTGGGGTGGAAGAACACTGAAGACGTCAGAGGTTCATCATTTAAAATAATTAAATGCAGCAAAAAGCTCAGAAACATGGTCTCCAGTCACATGGTCAGATGAAAATAGACATTGGGTCGAGATACACCGAAACCAAGAGACAAAGTATGCCTATGTTCCCTTTCATTCTCACACACAGAGAACATTTACAAGGTCATGTTCTAAGGCTAATTGACTGGCAGGCAGCAAGAGTGATGATGGATGTCAGACTAATTGGAAGGGAAGCTATGGTCAAGACCAGCCCACGAGCACCTGGGGTACCAGCCTGCATGCTGCTAGCGTGTGTGGAATATTACAAAGGGGTACGAGGGTGTCAACCAATTATAGAGGTCCACGTATCAAAGAGCCCTATAGCTTGTGAGCCAATTGATCATTGTGTAATTTATGACGATGTAGATGACATGTACTAGAGGAGAGCTTAGTTGCCCACCTGATGATAAAGACCCAATCACTATCCCTGTCAAGTACGGAAAATATACTTAGATGTTCCCTTTAAGCCTATCACTTTCCCAAGTAGGTTTTTGTAGTTTGCCACATAGCATGACCTCATTGATGATGATTTTTTACTATATAAACTGTGTTTTTTATGAAACGAGCAGAGCGAAAGTGAGCGTATGTCCCGCAATGTCCGTTGTAACTCCCTGTTTTAGACAATTGCAAATAAAACAGACTAACTTTTGCCATCTTCCTGAGTCGGTTTGATTATTGATGTTTGAGTAACTTCTGCATCCCATTCTGTCTCCAAGTACTGCTACGTTATCTTAAAGGGTCCTGTGGGTACACAGGTTCACTCCTATTGGAACACTGATTGTTTTGAACCTCAGCACTTACATGGGCTGACCGTAGGCACTATATAAATACCAATAGCAATTGCAATAGCAATCACATCGCGCTAGAGGTTGGGTGTTGGAAAGAAAACACCATGTGAAGTTTGGATTTGGGGGTGGGTTGGGGAGCAAGTTACAGGTAGAAAACGTTTGGTTTGTCATTGGAAGACTGTGGGAATCTCACGAGATTACAGCGGCAATGCTGCAAGACACGCTCAGGATTGGGTTTGCGTCAGACAAAGCGATGAGTGATAACGGGTAATGGGAGAGGATTAGTTAGGGAAACAACGTATTGCTGAGAGTGAGGGGACCTGGAAAAAAGAAGGCGAGCACATGTTGAGTGCATGTGAGGTTGTGGAAGACCTTTAAAAAAAACAAAAAAACGTATAATTCACACATTTTCTGTTCGCAAAATATCAGCTAAATCCGTCCTGCAAGTCAAAAGTTATTAGCAAATCAGTTTTCTATTTTCCTATGGCACTAGACAGACACCTTAACTATAGAGTGGTGGATGCTGCACTATAATACATATCTTTGCTTGTTAATGTGATCAGGAACTGTACGGGCCCCCACCCTCCTAAATACAGCTTCTGGACACACCACTGATCATGCCTGCCCCATCCCAACTGGTGGCCATGAACCACGTGAGAAATGCTTACAAAATAACACCACTGGGCATGTCTCTTAGAGAAAGCTTGATAAGGCAAGGACCGAAAAGTGGGAACATAAAAGAAATATGCTTTGCTTTTATGATCATATTTAACAATGCGTTCAGTGCAAAATGAGTACCAAAATGTTCACAAAAATAATTGAAAACATCATGACATGCAGTCATTATATGATCTCATATTGGGAAGAGTTTTATTATAGTTTGTCTTTTAAGGGCACTATGAGTTATACATCGAAAGCGAACCCTTTGCAATGTTTTAAATCGATTTCTAAAAAATCAATATGCAAATATCTGCAATCAAACAATCAGTGTTGAGTAACAATCCAGAAGAATATGGACATGGTGACATGTGAGTAACAATCCTAACGCGATATGGACATGGCAACATGTGAGTAACAATCCTGAAGGATATGGACACAGCGACATGTGAGTAACAATCCTGAAGCGATATGGACATGGCGACATGACCAGAGAACACTGAGGAATCAACATGCAGGTGTTACAACTTGTCTTTTACATGGCCAAAGTATGTGGTTATTGCACATTCTTTTCCTTACATGCAACAAAGCAGAACACACTATCATAATCTACATGAGAATATTTGGTTTGATTAACTCTCTTATTATTTTTTGATTCTTTAATTACACAGCCTACGTCGGTCAAAGCTGCTTTCACACATTCCTCGTCTAGGCATAAGACAGGCAACTTGTATGTGCCGCACATCATGAATGTGCATCCCAGGGCTAGCACCAACATAAGGTGTCCACCTATTTTCACCAGCGATGACATATCTTTCAGAGCCTTGCGGAAGCCATCCACATCTGTGCACATTAATTCCAGGAACGTTGTTGAGAGGATGCAGTCAACTTGAGTCGGAAGCTTCGGCGCTACTGGATGATCTTCATTGGCTTCACATTTTATAAGCATTTTAATCTTTCCTCTCATGCTTTCTTCTTTCTCAATCCCTATTTCTCTGTGGAAACAAATGCAATATATAATTTGCCAGATATGTAGACGAGTCAATATTTACTTAACATGCAGTAAAATCAGCTTCTTCTAAGAAGGGGTATCTCTTCTTCTCATCTTACAAGTAGAGCTCTCTGGGATGCATCTGCATTAGTAAAGACTTTGAAATATCATTATGACTTTGCTGGTGCAGTAATAATGTGCCGATAATTTTATTTACCAGCACATTACTGCACCAGCAAAGTACAAGTTTGCCGGTGGGGCACCTGATTTACCTCCAGCTAAGAACTGGAGGTAAGTCAGGTGACTCACCGGCAAACATCATCCGTACTACTAGGACAGGTATTACCAGTGCCGGCAATGCCAGCAAATCATGGAATGGGGATTTACAACTGTTGCCGGCACTAGTAATCCAGCAGTAATACCGCCAGAACAGGTGACGATAACAGTAATACAGTTTGGTGGTATCTGAGCAGATTTACCACCCACATACCACCAAATTCTTAATTGGCCAATAACAATATCCTGTGCCTGCCCAACTTCTTTGTGTATATGATATGCCAGAACACTGTTTCACTTGTGTGTGCATTGTTAGATGTTTTTTAAGGATAGAACATATGTTTTTTTCAGGGAACAACAGTAAAAGTAACCAAAGTCTTTGGAGAAATCCTGCAGCATGTGCCTTGCAATAGAGGGAATCATAATGGCTGACTATGTGATGGGCCACAAAAGATACACAGACCTGGCATTAGACAATACACAAGATAGACAGTAGAAGGGGGACTGGATATTTAGAGGGGTAATGGTCCTTTATACAGGCTCCACCTTGGGTTGTTCGGTGTCCAGTTAAAGGATCGATTACAAAAGGTTTGAATGCAAAAGGTGAGAGTCAATAGGATCGAAAACCAATTTTTTTTTTTATTATATATTTTTTTTGGGTTTCCGTGTAGGTAAAAAAAGTGGTTTTTACCACAAAAACAGGGGTTGGGGGAACCCCCCCAACAAAACAAAAAAATGTAAATATTTTTTTTTTGAACCTTTTGTTTTCTGTCCTTTTGATTCGAACCAATTGTAATTCGAACCTTTTGATTCAAACTTTTGACCTATAACCGGGTTGTTCCACTTGTAATCTAGGGAGTCCTGTGTAGCTCCACTAGTTCCAAACTAATGCAGCTTGTGCCTTGCAGACTCCTTCCAGCGATCACACTGACAGAAATCAACAGGGACCTGATATTCACTTGCGGTTCCTGGAATGTCTTGCCCTTAGTGCCCTGGAAACTCTAATGTGCATCTGTGTGCACTGGTTCAACATATGCATGGTCTAGACACCAGCACACATAAATGTGTACATGTATTAGACACAGGCTTGCGAGTTGCGCAGTGCAGTAAAAATGCAGCAGTAATACCGTTACCACAGCATTACCACATAGCCCAACTACAGGTCTGGGAGTAAGGTGGAGAAAAAACCTCCAGCAAGAAGCTGGAGGTAATTGTACCACCTTACCACCCCATATCGGCAAATTGAGCAGTACTACCACCGGCGGTAATACAGCCAACATTCCCCATGGAGTCCTACGGACTCCATTCAATGGGGACTAATACTGCTGATAAAGTGTTCGTAATGGTAATACCGTTTGGTGGTATCACTGCAGATTTACTGCAGAGATACCACCAAACTAATAATAAGACCCATTGAGGCCTAAATATCACTTTTCTATTGCAGGGACTTCAACACAAACTGCCATATTGAGCAGCAGCTTACGCAGTCAGGAGAACCTGTGGGCACGCCATTACTCGAAGTTCTGGTGTTTGGAGGAAGCACCCAAAGCCCCATCATATTGCTGTTGGGAGGCTTCCTCTGATACCCACTGTTAGGCAGAATCATATGCAGTACCCTTTGGGAACACCACACACAATTAAGACTCCAAATGACAGTACAAATTCACCTTTGGTACAAGCCTCTACTACACAGTAAAGTGGTAGTAATGGCTGCGCAGCCAGACTTATCTCAAGAGTAAAGTGAGCAGTATCAGAAGTTACACAAAGGACAGCAATTACTATTGTTCAAACAAACACTGACTCAAGGTTTCTGAGTAAAAGAATATACATTTATTTACACCATCAATTAGGAAACAGTTCACTAATATAAAGCAGCAGAAAATCACAATCTTAATACACTACCCCGCACCCAATCAATTCTGGACAAGCTCAAAATGAAGTGTGAGCAAAATGGCACTCCAGCAATTTAAAAAGGGAGGGAAAGACAAGGTTATTCAAAATCAAGCAGTACCAACAAGTAAGTAAGCAGTGCAATCTAGAAAAGGTTTACTACAACTACGATTCAAATCAATAGGCCTGGGCCAATGTTAATGGTTCAGAGTCTTTGCAGAGGATCACACAGTTCAATGTAGTTCGCGGTTAAGCCTTTGCCAAGAGTTCGAAACGAAGTTGGTCAAGCCTTCGGCCTTCGGAGAGGCGGAAGATTTAAAACACTTTCACCGGGGTCTGACGGAACGAACGACCGGATTTGAACAGTACCTTAGATGAAGAAGAATGCTGTAGCTGCAGCGGTAGTTCCTGGCAGCTCCTGCAGGCTCACGGTTCCTGAAGCGACTGTCAGACTGACACGAAGGAGGAAGACTGGAGGGTCCTGCACTGCTCAGGGAAGAAACCAGCAGCGGAGCAAAGCGACAAATAAAAGGTGCACTCCTTAAAAGCACAAAGGGCCTCTCTCAAGCGGGCTATCCGGTTCACTGTGGCACAGCAAATTTGACCAGATTGAAGAGGGAGGTCCATGGCTTTGTGAGCTGGCTGGTCCCACCAGGCTCAAGGGAAGAAGACTTCTTCCAGATCTCCTCTGTCGACGAAGTTCAGGCGATTCGGACCTGCAGCAGGGCTTCACCAGGATGTCCAGTAGATGCAGCAGTCGTCTTCCTTCAGCTTCTCGCTGGCTCTCTCGATCCAGTGGCAACTCTGCCTTCCAAGTCCAAGAGTCCTGCTTTTTATGCAGTTTTCCCCCATTCACACAGCCTGGCTGTCAATCACACAGCAGGGTGGCTGTCCTGGTGGGACAGTCACCTAGCCAATCAAACAAGAGTGTGACTTGGGTCTCCAAGGAGACCCTGTGCAGGGGGCCTAAAACCCCTACCTCACATCCTGTCTATCTAGACTCTCAGGCGCCTAAAGAGGGCTTCTGTGCAGAAGCCCGCCAAAGGACGGTGAACGAAGGAACCAAACCTGGTTTGGCGCTTAGAGTAAAACACGAGAAAGACCTTTACAAAAAGAAATGGCGAATAAACCCAGCTGGAACCAAATAAAATTAAAAGGGGTCCAGCGAGTTAAAGTTCAAGGCTACTAACTTAGCCTAAAACAGTACCAAGGCTATTTTCATAGTCTGCGGTAGGGAAAAAATGGTAGATACCACTTCCACCAGCCAAATCTTAAAGAAAGGGGAATGAAATAATGTTCCATGAGAAACAGACAAAAAGGATAACTATTAACCCTTTCCAGTACTCTATGAAAGATAGTTTGTACTGGGTCTGTAGATTTAAAAAGACTAATAAAGTCAATGGCAACTTTACATGTTTTGGGAGACAGTAGTCAGTCCCAGAAAATGGAGTTTAAAGTGGGAATTCTGAAAAAGACAACCCTCTGTCAATGCATTTAAGGTGCGGTGTGACACACAGTAAAAAGATGATGCCTATGGAGTAGGTGAGACTCCAGAGTCTATGAACACAATAATGTAAAACACACAGCAAAACACATGTAAGAGTGGGAAAAAAAGGTTCACACTCTTACCAGGTGAAAAAAATAAATGCTAGAAATCCAGAAAAGCTGCTGAGGGACTCAATAGGTAAGGGAAATTAGCCATTCTGTAGAATTCTCCCTAACACCCACAGGCTCCCAAAACCTGAAGCAGGACTCACAGACCTCTCCTTCGTCATTCCCAGCTGAGGTAGCACAGGACATCAGCTACAAGCAGGGTGCAATCTGTGAGCTATCCCCCTTCACTCTAAGTGGCACAACCAGCAGAGAGTTCATGTTTCCTCATCATATTCCCACTTACTCAACCCAACCCATTCATTGGGCAGTCCCTCGCCCCCTTCCTCGTTCCAATTCCTCTTCCTCTTTCTCATCACATTCCCTTTTTAATATTCTCTTTTCAGTGCCTCAATCTCACCCCTTTCCCTCATTGATTTCCTCATCACCATCCCTCTTCTCAGTCCTTGTCCTCATCACAGTCCCCCTTCCTCTTCCTTGTCCCATTCTGTCTTAATCATAATTGTCTCTCTTTCTCTTGCTTCTTCCTTTTTCCTCCACCAGGTTCCTCTCCCTCTTCTCCTTCCCTCTTCATTGGTCCAGACATTCTTCAACACTCCAGTTCCCTCTTGCTGCTCCGCAGACTTGCCCCCTTCTCCCAATCCCTGTTTTTTGTCCCAGGCCCTCTTCTTCTTCCTCACCCGTGTCCCTCTTCCTTGTCCTAGTCCATATTTTGCTCATCCCAATACAAACTCCTCCTTCCTCCTTTTCATCACAGTCCATATTGTTCCTCCTCATTCCAATCTTCTTTCAAATCCTGGCACCAGACTCTCTTCATCTTTGTTATCCAGGTCTCTCTTACATGTGGAAGTCCCTCTTCCTTCTTCCTCTCCCACTTTCACTTCCCAGTCCCTCTCCTTTTTCCTCAAACAAATCCCTATTCTTTGTCTATGACCCTCCTTCTCATCTATGTCCTCATTCATCTTCCCCTTCCCAGTCCCCCTTTCGTGTCCCAGTCCTCTTTTCTTATGCTTGCTCCATTCCTACTTCCACTTCTTCTATACTGTCCCTCTTCCTTAGTCCATTCCCTCTACCTCTTGCTCATCTCAGTTGTCTTCTGCCCCAACTCCCTTACTTCTTCCTCATCCCTGTTCCTCTTTACCATCCTAGTCCGGTTCTAAGTGATCCGGCCACGGCTGATTTTGCCACGGCTGGAAAGTTTGCATGCGAAAGGTGCGAACTACCAAAAGTTTGCACCTTTCTCATGCGAACACACTTACATACTACGGGGGCTGCAGGGGTTTCCCCCGCAACCCCCGCTCAGTATACTGTGAAGCCCGCTCAGGAGTAAAGGGCGCAACTGTTTCGGCTGGGACCCTGCTTATTGCTGCATTTTGACACCCTGAATTCATCACCTTATCAGGAAGAAGCCGCTCCGACTCGCGTGAGTCTGTCAGCAGGAGCTGGCAGCAGTTTGAAGCGAGCGGCTCATTGTTGTGAATCCCCACGTGACATCTGTCACGTGACTGCTTTGACCACACCTCCAGGAAGTCCTCCTGCATAAAAGCAGAACAGCGCGACCCTTGCGGCGTGAAGGCCGCTCAGGAGTAAAGGGCGCGACTGTTTCGGCTGTTCGGCTGGCACCCTGCTTATTGCTGCATTTTGACACCCTGAATTCATCACCTTATCAGGAAGAAGCTGCTCCGACTCGCATGAGTCTGTCAGCAGGAGCTGGCAGCAGTTTGAAGCGAGCGGCTCATTGTTGTGAATCCCCACGTGACATCTGTCACGGGACTGCTTTGACCACACCTCCAGGAAGTCCTCCTGCATAAAAGCAGAACAGCGCGACCCTTGCGGCGTGAAGCCCGCTCAGGAGTAAAGGGCGCGACTGTTTCGGCTGTTCGGCTGGGACCCTGCTTATTGCTGCATTTTGACACCCTGAATTCATCACCTTATCAGGAAGAAGCCGCTCCGACTCGCGTGAGTCTGTCAGCAGGAGTTGGCAGCAGTTTTAAGCGAGCAGCTCATTGTTGTGAATCCCCACGTGACATCTGTCACGTGACTGCTTTGACCACACCTCCAGGAAGTCCTCCTGCATAAAAGCAGAACAGCGCGACCCTTGCGGCGTGAAGCCCGCTCAGGAGTAAAGGGCGCGACTGTTTCGGCTGTTCGGCAGGGACCCTGCTTATTGCTGCATTTTGACACCCTGAATTCATCACCTTATCAGGAAGAAGCCGCTCCGACTCGCGTGAGTCTGTCAGCAGGAGCTGGCAGCAGTTTGAAGCGAGCGGCTCATTGTTGTGAATCCCCACGTGACATCTGTCACCTGACTGCTTTGACCACACCTCCAGGAAGTCTTCCTGCATAAAAGCAGAACAGCGCAACCCTTGCGGCGTGAAGCCCGCTCAGGAGTAAAGGGCGCGACTGTTTTGGCTGTTCGGCTGGGACCCTGCTTATTGCTGCATTTTGACACCCTGAATTCATCACCTTATCAGGAAGAAACCGCTCCGACTCGCGTGAGTCTGTCAGCAGGAGCTGGCAGCAGTTTGAAGCGAGCGGCTCATTGTTGTGAATCCCCACGTGACATCTGTCACGTGACTGCTTTGACCACACCTCCAGGAAGTCCTCCTGCATAAAAGCAGAACAGCGAGACCCTTGCGGCGTGAAGCCCGCTCAGGAGTAAAGGGCGCGACTGTTTCGGCTGTTCGGCTGGGACCCTGCTTATTGCTGCATTTTGACACCCTGAATTCATCACCTTATCAGGAAGAAGCCGCTCCGACTCGCGTGAGTCTGTCAGCAGGAGCTGGCAGCAGTTTGAAGCGAGTGGCTCATTGTTGTGAATCCCCACGTGACATCTGTCACGTGACTGCTTTGACCACACCTCCAGGAAGTCCTCCTGCATAAAAGCAGAACAGCGCGACCCTTGCGGCGTGAAGCACGCTCAGGAGTAAAGGGCGCGACTGTTTCGGCTGTTCGGCTGGGACCCTGCTTATTGCTGCATTTTGACACCCTGAATTCATCACCTTATCAGGAAGAAGCCGCTCCGACTCACGTGAGTCTGTCAGCAGGAGCTGGCAGCAGTTTGAAGCGAGCGGCTCATTGTTGTGAATCCCCACGTGAAATCTGTCACGTGACTGCTTTGACCACACCTCCAGGAAGTCCTCCTGCATAAAAGCAGAACAGCGCGACCCTTGCGGTGTGAAGCCCGCTCAGGAGTAAAGGGCGCGACTGTTTCGGCTGTTCGGCTGGGACCCTGCTTATTGCTGCATTTTGACACCCTGAATTCATCACCTTATCAGGAAGAAGCCGCTCCGACTCGCGTGAGTCTGTCAGCAGGAGCTGGCAGCAGTTTGAAGCGAGCGGCTCATTGTTGTGAATCCCCACGTGACATCTGTCACGTGACTGCTTTGACCACACCTCCAGGAAGTTCTCCTGCATAAAAGCAGAACAGCGCGACCCTTGCGGCTTGAAGCCCGCTCAGGAGTAAAGGGCGCGACTGTTTCGGCTGTTCGGCTGGGACCCTGCTTATTGCTGCATTTTGACACCCTGAATTCATCACCTTATCAGGAAGAAGCCGCTCCGACTCGCGTGAGTCTGTCAGCAGGAGCTGGCAGCAGTTTGAAGCGAGCGGCTCATTGTTGTGAATCCCCACGTGACATCTGTCACGTGACTGCTTTGACCACACCTCCAGGAAGTCCTCCTGCATAAAAGCAGAACAGAGCGACCCTTGCGGCGTGAAGCCCGCTCAGGAGTAAAGGGCGCGACTGTATCGGCTGTTCGGCTGGGATACTGCTTATTGCTGCATTTTGACACCCTGAATTCATCACCTTATCATGAAGAAGCCGCTCCGACTCGCGTGAGTCTGTCAGCAGGAGCTGGCAGCAGTTTGAAGCGAGCGGCTCATTGTTGTGAATCCCCATGTGACATCTGTCACGTGACTGCTTTGACCACACCTCCAGGAAGTCCTCCTGCATAAAAGCAGAACAGCGCGACCCTTGCGGTGTGAAGCCCGCTCAGGAGTAAAGGGCGCGACTGTTTCGGCTGTTTCCGGCTGGTCCCGGCAGTTCGCGGGTAAGTGCTGGGAGATTATGACTTAAAAATGTTTCAGTGTTCAGCTGTATAAAACCAAACAAGGAGTGTGGTCTGGCATATCGACTCTGTATTCATCCATCTTCAAATTAAAGTCAGATCAATCTAATAAAAGAAAAATCCAAAACTCCACAAACTAACATGAAGAAGTTAGTGACGGCTACCCAGAGTGGCAAGGATAGCTGCCCGCTCCCAGGAGACCCCCTATTTAACATCACCGATGAACCAGGACGTATACTACGAAGTGGCCTCTTAACAACAAAAAGCCTGCCTGAAATGACCATCACACACCCCATAGTAATACTGTCACCCCAATACCCCCTCTTCGTTCCCCACACAGATACAACCTACCTACTTGTGACGACGCATGCTCGTCGGATACGCCTGGTGCCAACGATCATTCTGGGGTCCGAGAAGGGAGCACATCTGGCTGCAGTACCGCCTGGATGGCGGCAGCTGGTGGAAGGGAAGGAAAAGGGTGCTCGAATCCAAAACCAGGGGAGGCGTCGGTTAGTGAAAGAAGTCTAACGCAAGAGGAGAAATCCGCACAGTTCCCGGGCTCGCGTCCATCTGTGGACCAAGAAGAGGCACGACGAGACAAGACGGAGGAGGAAAAAGAGGAAACACCGGTCGGGCCCGTCAGAGTTCCACAGACAACGAACTCTGTATCTATCACCATAAAGAACCATGAGACAGAGACCGGCGAAAAACACAGCCGGACCTCGGTTAACCCAAAACAAAATAAACGTAATACCTTGAACACAGCTAAATCATTACAACAGACCTTCCTCACAGAAGAAAGTCTAAAAAACTTAGACTATACCTCTTTCAAGAAGCAAAAAGAGAGCAACACGTGTCCTCCTATTCTTGAAAGGCTGACTCAAACAGAGACACACCCAGTAACAGCCAGGGCAGATCTCTCAAGCCCTGAATTGAATATAACCGATTGGAGAGAAAACTGTTCAATAAACGGAACCATATCATACCTGACAGATCAAGATGGTCCAGAACCAGACGACACTAACATCTTGAGAGAACATAACTGGGTCAAACTACAAACATACCCAGCCATGGACCCAAGTAACAAGATCCCGTCCCAAAAGGATTTGAACCTCTCACATGTCGACCAGAAGGACAACATGGGTAAAGAAAATACTCAGGAACTAAAAACCAAAGAATTCGAAAATAATAGAAACTTACAAAAAACAGAAGTCAGCATTCCTGACGTTACTTTTTCATCAACTCCAATCTCCAAATCCGCACTGAAACCACATAAAAAAAAACAAGGTAAAATGACGCCACAGACCAACAACCCGATCGGAAGATTCTTTGAGAAGTTAGGGAAAACTCCCACTACGAATCGATTTGAACTTTCTGATATGGAAATATTGGAGGGAATCCCCCCTCAAAGAATTCCACTCAAACAAATACCAGCAACGCATTCCCTGGTAATAGGAACTTCGACACCCCAATTACGATGGCACTTTGGCCAAAATGAGACCCTTCAAGATAAACCAGAAAAATCAAAATCAGACACTGAAACTTGTATAAGAGCAAAGAAAATGACTCAAAACAAGGAACAAGAAAGTATCTTGGAAATCAAAGCGTCATCTAAAGAAAATAAGAACAATCAGAAACCGAGATATAACCTAAACACTCAATGTATAAACAACAAGAAGATAGTCACACTGACAGAAGAATCTTCAAAAGAAAACTTTGCAACTGAAGAAACTAGAAAACCAAATCAAGAAACGACAACAATTGAGGCAAAAACGATCCATGAGAATATACAGAAACCAAACACCATTCGTGAAAGAAGTCAAGAAGAAATACAGCTGGCAGAGGCCATACTAAATTACAAAAACATGGTTCGGCGCAGAGAATTGAATCCAGATCTGAAACCTATTTGCCAGCAAAGAAAAGAAGATTCCTCGGTGGAGGCTTTGCGTCCACTCTATTCGACCCCAAACAAAACTAAACCGGGACAAGAAACCACAAAAATAAAAGAAAAAAATTCACCTGGAAAAAAGCCGGATTTACAACTAGTGATGTCAGCAGTGACAGTTGGTCTAACACCATTTGGAAAATTATATGAGACCATCAACGATACTTTGAAGGACCACACTTCAATATTAGCATCTGTAAACTCAAAGCTGACCCACTTAGAAGGATACATTTTGGCCCTCGAATCGTGGAAGGCTAGTACAAGAAACCAAGGAACACAAACGGATAAAATAGATCAAGGAAAGAACGTCGTGTTTCAATTCAAGGAAAAAGCAGTGAACAACAGCACTCAAACCATACTGACGGAAACAAGTGAGATCAATAACGGAAAAAAGCCACATGAAGCACTGGAAAAGCATGCTGAGAGACCAACACAAAAGTGCAACAAAGACAAACCCAAGAAAGACACACGAGAACCAACTAGCATCAAAAAACATATGAACCCAAGAGATCAGCTGAACGAAACTGAGTCACTGACAAAAAGTGAAAGGAAAGCCGATCACTCTAAAATTCCACAAGAACTGGAAAATTCCAACATACAACAGGCCCAGAAGAAAACGGAAAAAACAACTAAAACAAATGAACTAATGACAAAATGGATAACAGTTACAGACAAAAAATCATCCATGAAAGAAAACAGCAATACTCAGATAAACCAAAAAGGAGATCTCAATCAGGAGCTAGATGAGAGTACGATTGATATATCTAACATCAGCACTTACTCAATCGAAAATTCTGAGTCTGAAATACCTCGCTCTATGGCAAAAAAAAGGAAGGTATCATTTGCGGAAAATGAACCATCAGCAGAAAACTGAAGGGAAAACCAATATAAAAGACAAATGAGAAATGCAGAACAAAAAAGAGAAAATTTAGAGGACTCAGAACACAAAAAAGATCGGATCTCCCCAGAAAGAAAAACGCTGTTCCGTCTATCAAAAAGAAAGCTAAACAAATATGATTACAGACAAAGATCTAACGAGGAAGCTCACCCAAAGTCCAGCAAAAGAATGTTCGAAAATGAGAGACAAGAAGAAAAAGCAAAAAGAAGTGATAGACAACATCAACAAACTTACTTGACCCCCATAGGACAGAAGGACAAGGCAAGCGAGATAAGAACACGAAGAAGCCCAGTTATCGAGACGTACAACAATAGAAGAAGAGATAAATCTTCAGAAAATAGAAACAGGTCTAACCAAAGACCCTCGGACCAGTCTTTACAGCAAAACCGAACTAGAAATTCAGCGATATTTACTCGCAAAAGTAACTCGACCCGAACATTAAAACTTGAAAAAAGATCCAGCTCAGAAGAAAAAACCATCCTGAATAGAAGAACCTTGCTGAAGCTCCTGGACAAATTCACAAATGGAGATCAAATCAAAAGTATAGACATAAACATAGTAGAATTTGCGCATAAGGGTGGGACAGACAGCATCTTCCTACATATTATGTCCCAAACTGTAAAAAAACTCATGCTTCAGATGACAAAAGAATTTTCGAATCGGGGTTACCTCCTGCGAGAAACGACTCTAGAAGAGAAAGGACAAAAGATCCAAAAAACGAACAAAACAAAACAAAAGCACAGCTATGAAGACAAAACAAGTGAAACCAATGACTGGATAAAGAATACTCCGAACAGAAAGTATAACCTGAAAGAAAAAAGAAAATACCTCTCAAGCCCGAGGAATTATGAACACACGAAAAAAGTAGAGAGAGAAACAACTAGCAAACTTAAGGGTTCAAGTGCGACAGAAATTACAAAAGAAACAAGAAAAGAAAAATCAAGAGAAGATCACCACATTAAAAGACACCGCAACGACGATGACGAGGACACAGAAAAAACCAAAACCAGAAAAATAAATGGCCCAATCAGGCCGCAGGAGGGTACAGGAATAGAAAAAAACACTATGAGAGAAACAACCTCAACCCAGAATCGATTAGATCTAGCAGAAAAAAGCTCAAAAAGATAGACATGGCTCCCTCAGGCACTAACACGCTATACTGGAAAATAGCAGTCAAAGGGCTTCCCTTCGGGTAAAGAAAGGGACCAAACAAAGATGGCAAATGCTCTGTGCAATGAAGAGCAAACAATCACTAACGGATCATGGAATACTAGAGGCCACATCCACCTGACAGAACCTGGTGAGATAAACTTAGGCGGATTCGACCTACTAAGCCTACAAGAAACTTGGCTGCAGTTGCCGCCCAGCATGGATGGTTACGAGATCCAACTGTCTCCTGCCCAGAAAGGTGAAAAAGGTCGCCCAACATCGGGCCTTTTAACAGCCGTCCGTACGGGCGGATCGCTTCGAATAGCCCACAACCTGGTATCAGACACACTAATCCAAGCGATTATCCTAGAATGGGCAAAAGAAGAAAACGCAACGAGCAAAAAGAACAAAGATCTTATCCTGCTGCTGAACATCTATTGGAACCCGGCCATAATTCATACATCCGCTTTCTTAAATGAGATAGAAAAAATATTAACTTTGGCTACAACAACATTCGAGGTGGACCACATTTTAATATGTGGAGACCTAAACTCGACTTGCCCAACGGTAGATGATGCAAAAACTTTAGGAAATAAAATAAACACCTGCTCAAAATCAACAGCAAGAGGACTCGCATGGGCGGAGCTGATGGAATCCCGCGACCTGTACAACCTAAATTCCCTGGAAACAACTAGACCGAGAATTCCAACCTGGAAGGGGGAAGGAAACGCAAGTACCATCGACTACATATTTGTATCCAGGGATTTATACCAACAAATCAAAAGCTTTGAGATAGTAGTATCCACCCGGAGTGACCACAACTTACTCAAAGCGACATGGTATGCCAACAAACCACCGCAATTTAACATGTCAACCAAAATGACCATAAACGCCCAAGGAAACCGACTACGAATCACAAAAGAGGGAATAGCCTCGATCACAGAGACCTACAAACGAAAAAAGATAGGAGACAACAATAACACATTGAAAAATCTGGACTACTGCCCGCTGCTCATCCCTTACCTACATTCTAGGCATGTAAGGAAAACAGAAAAAAACCATCGACATAAATACAACGACGAAATTCGCTTAAAGAAATCTGAGTTACGAAAATCATTAAGGAAAGCCAAAAAATACCCCACACAGTTAAACTTAGACTTCGCAAACAAACAAAAAAGAAAGTACAAATGGTGGCTTCAAACATTCCGAAGAAACTTGTACCAAGAAGACGCAGAGACCATGCTTAGAGCAGTCTGCAAAAGAAATTCGAACGACTTCTGGACTCTACTATCAGGTCCAACAAAAACAAGCACTAACAATGTCCCAGAAGACAGATGGCTAAAACACTTTACAAATTTATTTGAAGAACCAGAGCCATCGGAAAAAAGACCACCAAAACCCGCAAAAAGTAAATGGATGGCATGTACGGAGGAAGAGATTCGAAAGAAAATCAGTAAATTAAATAACTGCACCAGGTCCGGATGGAATCACAAACTTACACCTCAAACAAGAGATGGAAACTTGGACCCCGTTAATTACTGAAATCTTTAAAAGATGTAGGACAACACAATCCATTCCGGCTACATGGCAAACAGCTAACATTGTTCCAATTTACAAAAAGGGGCTGAAGGATGATCCAGGTAATTACAGACATATCGCCCTATTGGACGTGCTGGGCAAACTCTTCGGATCCCTGGTGCTAGAGAAACTCCAAGACTGGCAGAAAATGGCAAAAACAGCAGATCCACTGCAAACAGGCTTTGAAAAAAATCTAGGTACCACGGTCAACATCATGATGATCAGCATTCTGAAGGCCAAAGTCTTCGAGGGCTATCCAACAATCTTCATAGCATCGATCGACCTGGTACAAGCCTTCGACCGTGTAAATAGGAGAAAACTATGGTGGAAAAACAAAGATGCCCAACCTCACTCCTCAACCCTATCAAAGCGCTGTATAGTAACACCTCAATCAGAGTTCGCCTGAACGAAGCTGGCCTACTTTCAGAAAGTATACGAACAGCAAGAGGAGTCAAACAAGGATGCCCTCTAGCTCCAGCCCTCTATAAGGCGTACATGGCTGACATAATGGATGCAGGAATCGACACACGCTCCTTCCCTCCAAAAATAGGAGAGTCGAAAGTGACAAGACTGCTCTATGCGGATGATATCCTTCTGTTGGATCAAACACCAATCGGACTGCAGCGTCAACTAGACAGTCTTGTAAGCTATTTGAAGAGGAATGATTTGGATCTGAACACTGCAAAAACTAAAATTATGATCTTAGAAAAATCATCCAGGCCAACTAAAAGACCACAATGGTTTGCCAACTCAGAGCAGCTGGAGACAGTGAAAACCTTCACATACTTAGGAGTGAAAATATCTCGCAGCCAAATAGAACTATCGATGCAAGAACATCTTATCTCAAAGATGAAAACATTGGCTGCACAAGCAACACTCTTGGAAAGGAAATTTGGAAAATTCACCATCCTTCCAGCACTAAAATTTTTCAAAGCAAAAGTCACTCCAGCACTAACTTATGGGGCTGAAGCAATGCCCCATCTTCCTCCTACACTGTGGAAAAAATTGGAAGGCGCGTTCTGGCGCAAAGTCTTACGACTACCCAATTCAACTCCAACAGCAGTAATCCAAAGAGAACTATGTCTTCAATCGCTGGAATCGGTAGTAGTCAGAAACGGACTCCTGTTCCTGGGAAAAATTCTAAGAACTCCACGGCCTACTACTCTGGACACCATCTACCAAGAAATGACGAACCAAAAAAACAACATGATGACAAAATGGAACAAAAACCTATTAGAGCACTCAGAAAAAATCGGATGTTCAGAATGGGAGATAGAACGCATCCCAGAAAAAATCAAGAAAAAATCTATGATTGGATCGAGACCCTGGAAAAAGCAGAGAAGCACACATCACAGAGTCATCATACAATCAACATACAAAGGATAGACGAAACAATTCCCGGACAAACCTCTGCGTATAATCTTCCTGAGAGCACGTCTGAATATTCTAAAGACGAAAGAAATCTTATACCTCAGAAAACAGGTTCAAGATAAAAACTGTCGGTACTGTGACACCCTAGAAATCGAAACAGTGCAACACCTACTTCTTTACTGTCCAGGTACAAACAGTCTTAGAACGACCTACCTACGATCACACAAAATGAAACATCTTACCACTAGTGACGAAGATTGGTGGAACATACTAATGAGCGGAGAATCCACAACATTGACAGTAGCAACAGCCAAATTCTTCGAAGGTCTAAAACTGGAAGAAAAATTAAGTCGAGAGTGAGCAAAGAAAAACAAAAAACATGGATTTTAAAGAAAGAAATACAGGAAAGGGGAGAACTTTAATTTTACCAAATCAAGGATTCACAATGGAAATGTCCGAAAAACACTGGGCATCAGAAAGTTTTGTAAAAATTGTAAAACAATTAAATGCAAAAAAAAAAAAAAAAAAAAATAGTGAGCGGGGAGTTGTGGGGGACACCCCCTGTATATTCCACACAGTATAGCGAGCGGGGTGTTGCGGGTGACACTTCCGCAACCCCCGCAGTCTTTCTTTCTTTTTATTTATTTATTTATTTATTTATTACTTACCTGCAATGCTACCCCCAGAGGTTCGAACTTTTGGTGTTCGAACCTTTGGTGGTAGCATTTTTCGGTCAATCTGTACGGTCAGACCTTTTTTTTTCGGTCCAATCATACAACCTCTAGTCCATCTTCATCACCCAGATCTCTCGTCCTCTTTCATGACCCTCTTTCTTGTCCCAGTCCATCTTCCTCATCACAGCTCCTCATCTTCTTTTTCTCTCTTCCACACATTAAGTCCATCTTTCTCTTCCATACACTAGACCCTCTTTGTCCTCTGCATACCTTCATTTTCCCAATTCATCTTCCTTGTCCCTCTTCCTCATCCCAATCGATCTTCCTTTTTTTGCATAGACCCTCTTTCACATCCTAATCCCTCCCTCCCAACACATTTATCTCCCTGTAACCACTCTGCCTGCCTCCTACACCTTCCTTCTCTCACACTCTTTTTATGTTACTCATCATGGTCCCACTTTTTCTTCCTTGACCTGACCCTCTTTCTCATTCCAATCCCTCTTCTTGCTCATCCCAGTCCCTCTTCTGAGCCAATGACCCCTTCCTCTTCCTCAGATGTCCCTCCCTTCATCACTGTCCCTCTTCTTTTTCCTATTCCCCATTCCCCTGTCTTCTCTCTGACCCTCTTCGACTTCCCATCCCTCTCCCTGAAACCAATGTTTCTCTTCATAGTCCCAGTCCCTCTTCTTCTTTGCCCAGTCCCTTCTCATCATCCTATTCCAATTTCCTTATCTCGTCATTATCAGTCCCTCTATGTTTTTTCCTCTTCCTCCTTCTACTGCCTATTCCTTATCACCTGAACACTTCCTTTTCTTCTTTCTGTTGCAAGTCCCTCTTTCTCATCCCATTTCTCATTCTCTTCCTAATCCCACTCTTCTCAGTTACTCTTTTAACTCCAGTCCCCATTCCTCATCCTTGGTGTTCTTCCCTCTTTCTTGTCCCAGTCCCTTTTCCTAAATACCTGCGCCTCTCCCTCTTCTCCCTCCTCATCACAGTCCTTGTTGCTGCTCCTGTCCTTCTTACTACACCACCAAGTCCATCACGTCTGATGGATACTTCTGGTGCTGTGCTGGGACATGTTACAGCACAAACATGTCATCTTTCTGAAAACAATTACACATGCTCTGCTGTCTGCATTCTTTTTTGGAGTAGGGCTGTCATACCTGTAACATATGGATAATTATGATTGACCTCATTCTTTTGGACATAGTTATGGCCCTTGGTAATTGAGGCTTTACGCTGTTTTCTTTTAAACATTATTGATGATTAGAAGTCAGATAGGAAAGAGGACCTTCACCACAGGCTGTGTAAGCTTTGGGTGTTGTGCCTCGGTCGCCAATGCATTAATTAGTCAACGAGCAGAGTGTAACAGCTCCTGTAACTAATAGCCATGTGATGACCTGACCAGTAGCTTGCATTATCTTTGATCTGGACCTGTTCTTTATGGGGTCAACACAAATGCATGCCTATAAATTCAAAATGCAATGAAAAACTGCAAATGTCCAAACTAGTTCTTGTTTAAATTATATCAGTTCATTTGAATTAATCTACAAAGTGAATACGGAATTGCATTGGTAAACATTTTATTAATTAACCCTTTTTTATAAAGAAAGATGCACATCATGTTTTGTACAAGCATAAAGACATTGGGGCTCATTACGAGATTGCCAGTATACAGTAAAAGTGCTGGTAATTCCGGTTACGAGTCAGCAGTAACCTGGTTCCTGGTATTACCGGCGCCGGTACACTCACCACCATACATATCAGCTACGGTAATATCGGCAACAGTGTTACGGATGACCCAACCACCAGCCCTGATATTACCGGCACAACGTTAGTACCAGCTGATTGCGAGAAGGCAAACACTGGTAATACCAGCTTTTTTAGCCAGTAATACTGGCAAAACCAAGGCAAAGATACCTGCACCTCTTAGCAGGCAGTAAAAGCACACAGATGATGGAAATGAGGCCACTGGTGCACCCAATTCACCCAGGTGCATCCAATGCAGACAGAAAGAGTACAAAATGGCCAGCCATTCCTCGAAAATGATTCCCTGCACAACCATGCTGTCACTCATCACAGTGTACATGGACATGGAGCTGCTCCAAGCCAACCTAGAGCTGCAGGGGCTGGAGGACCACCAGAGGCAGCAGGAGGCATTGGGGAGGAGGAGGAAAATGCAGCTTGAAAGGAGACACCACTGTAGATGGGGCCATTTCTCAGACATAGCCCAATAAAGCCATCCAAGGATAGAAACACACAATTGTGCAAGGTACAGATATCTTTATTTCCCCCAACGGCTGGGAGCATTTGTTCTGTCAACCATGGTGTTTAAGGTGAAAAGAAGAAAGTCTCAAATCCCTCTAATTTCCAATTTATAACAAAAACATCAACATACATCAGTCCTGTTCCAAAATGAATCCTACAATCGCATTGGTCTAATTTCTATGAACAAAATAAATTGCCCTCTCTTATTGGGTACAGATGCTTCCTGAAATGCATCATTATTTCATCTCCCACTGACCAGCATAAAACGTGCTATTCTCATTTTAATGAACACAGGACATGCTTTGCAACTCAGAGGCTGGATGGAAGCGGTTTTGAGATGACCTAGGCTCTAGCCAACATGCCATGGATGCAAACTTGCTGTCTCAGTCTCATTGGCTCATTGTATATTTTATCAATTTCTCACTTACTGCCAATTTCCTTTATAATAAAGCTCTTGAGAAACACTGCTAAAAGTGTCCATTCTACTCTTTCATGCTGCCAAGTTCATGCACCTGGCTCTGCCGGAACAGACCCTCCTTTTTCTACTTTCTCAACCCTGTTTGGACCAATAATTCTGTGGCTTAAGCAATTCTAACTTTCCTGAGGCTTAAAGCCTGTATTTATTTATAATGCATGCTTATGGCATCCATTTTAAATGAGATGGATACCTTTTGCTATCGCATTTCTATGTTAATAAAATATATTCATGTTATTCATGTTGTGTGCAAATGTGTGCATTTCTTTATATATGTGTTTCCTACATGAATGGGTGCAGTGTAATATTCTTCCTTCTTTAACTTATTGTTCATGTAGCTTCATGATGAATGCAATTTGTTTCATGTCTATTCAACGTGCCCATGTTCCCCCTATCACTTATCATTGCCACTTTCAATTTACATTGTATCCATTCCCTAATGCACTTGCCTGGGATAAGAGTGGTATGGCCGCCTCAATGAATAATGCTTCTCACTGTTACAATGTTGGAGAGGGGGGCAGGGCACGGGCCCTGAGTGACATGTTCACCTGTCCTTCACCGAATGGGGAGGGGTAGTCGCTTTTTTGGTCTACTCCTCTACACCAGGCAAGGTATGCAGCCATACCCTATGAAAGAGACACACTATGGACCCTAACAGACACAGAAATCCTCACCTGTGCCGCCTGAACAGGGAGACAATGACAGACCTCCTCACCCACATCTAGGAGGACATAGGGAGCAGGATCAGCATCAGGAAAGCCATACCACCATTGGTCAATCTGGTGTCTGTCCTGCACTTATTGGCTACAGGCACATTCCAACACTCAGTGAGCCAAATACATGGCATTTCGCAGTCTGTCTTCTCCAGAGTACTGGGCCGGGTGCTGGATCCACTCCTGCACCATGTGGGCCAGCACATCAGTGTCGGATTGGCCCCTTGGCCTTACAGCCCGTGGCCGGGCCGAAATTGTCCCTGGGGAGTGGGGGCCAGTTTCTGGTCATGCCTGGGCCGGTTTGGAAGGGAAAAAATTGAGAATTTTTTTTATTTTTTTTTTATTAATTTTTTTCAAAAAGCCTTTCATCCTTTTTAGGTGAAGAAATGAGTACCAACACAGGTTGGGTGAAATCTTATGCATATTTGTTCTATAAAAAAAGAGCTTAAGCATAAGTGCTGTACAATAACATATTATCATTTGGCCTTGGATGTCTGCTTGGATTCACAGTCCTTTAGTGCACTTAGGAACAAGGCTATTTGATGCCACTTCCTGTTTTGTCAAGGGGTGAAAGGTCCTGTTTCATCGCTTCCCGGGATGTCACTTTGGTTTGGGGTCAAATGACATCACTTCCGGTGATGTTATCAGAGGTCAAGGGTCGTGAGGCGAGAAGGGGGCCACTTTTTTGAGACAAGGCGTGGGCCACTTTTCTTTGGGTGACCGGGCCTATTTCCTGCCCAGTCCGACCCAGGCACAGGTGAATGCAACTATGGCATGTTTATTCACACTTGCAGGAATGGCCAAGTTGGTGGCAGCCTTGGATTGTAGACATGTCAAGCTGGTGGCCCCCCAGGCCTCAGAGGAGGTATACAGGAACTGGAAGCAAGTCCATTGACTGAATGTCCAGGCCACCTGTGATGCCAAACTCATCATCACTCACTGCTGTGCCCGGTTCCAAGGCTCAACATATGATGCAATGATCCTGCTGAACAGCGCGCTGGCAGCATACATGGAGGTACACAGAGGGAACAGACCTGGATATTGGGTGAGTGCATGTCCAATCTTACCTTGCTGTATGAGTGGCATGCAAATGGGGGGTCAAAGGTTGTGATTGCATGACCTGGCAAGGCCCTGTACATGCAGGACCTACCAGCACACCCACAGATGGACTGTTGGAACCCAGATGAGGAGTGCATGACTGGAGATGCAGCTGTCAGTGGCCACACCATGCAACCTGAACAGGCCAGCAACACACAATGCACTACAGGTACCAGAATAAAAACACCACACATCCCACAACATGCATGGGTGGCAAAGTGGTGGTCCTCCACCTAGCGGTGTCCAAGGTATGTGTAGGGGTACCTCCAAGAACCAGGGGATAAGGGTGAAGATGACATAGGACAACAAGAACAATGAGCAAGGTTGACGTCCATGCACAGTAAAATCCACACAGTACAATGCCACACAAATACTTCAGTTGCCCCAAACACACTCAGTCGTCCTGAATAGCCTGCCCAGGCCCAGACACCCATGATGGGAGGTGAGGGGGTGGGAATTTACTAGGTGCAGGACCCACGAGGACCAATGGAGCCCATGGGGTGCCCATGAAATGAAGCTCCCAATAAAAACCCCATACATGGGATGACATATTGCAACATTGCAAATGAGGGACATGTCCCTTGCAGTTGACATGGGATGCACTTAGTTCCCCATGTAATCCACCACATCCTAGATGCCACACAGACAACCTACACATTTAACCCAGACTCCCATCAGGGACACTGCATCGGAGCAATGCACAGCACGAAACCACCCACAGTGGCATGCTGCCCTGTCTGTCATGGACCCTGAAAGCAATGAGTGTTGGCTGTGAGCTGTGTGTAAATAGCACCATGTCAGACTGGACACCCCCCTGTGAAATGTAATCAACATGCAATGACTGCAATGTGAAGCAGTGTGGTGCAATGACACATGGGAGATGCATGCACAGATGGCGTATGGAGCTACTGCTATAACAGGGAACACATCTGCAGATGATCATGAGTCACACATGTGTCTTCGCCCCTTGTAGGTGACTCTGGACGCCTGCAGCTACCGTGGCTTTTGACCCCTCTGAGGAATCCCCAGATTCCACAGGAAGTGGCATGCAACAGGGCCCATGTGTGGACTCGGGTGACTATTGAGCGCACCTTCGGCCTGTGGAAGGCCCGCTTCAGATATCTACCCTGTTCTGGTGGTGTGCTAATGTAGAGGCCTGACAAGGTGGGACAGATCTGGACATGCGCAACATGCCCTGCCCCCAGATCTGGACATGCCTCCCCTGAAGATGATGCTGCAGTGCTTGCGGAACCTATGTATGTGCAAACTGAGTGTATGGAGGCCAGGGATGGGTGCATGGCCTGGCAGGAACTGTTTGAGAATGTTTTCTGATTCCCACATCCACATGTCACCCCCCTTGCATCTATGTATGTGTTCTGCACATTCACCTCCAACACTTGTACACAAATACAAATGTTATTTACGTGTCATTGTGTCAAGTAAAAATGTGATTTATGTTTGAACGTGATATCGGAAATGCACAACCCAAAAACAGCTTCCCAACTCCCCACCCTCAGCACAGCCTCACCAAACACCCATCCTCTACACACCCTGCCCAAACACATACAGTGTACAGACCCTAGTAATGTCCAAATGTTATTTCCTGTGCCTCCTGGTTATGGGACTCTTCTGGTGCTCCGTTCCAGTTAGGTGGTCTCTGAGCCCTGGGCCTGCATGTGCTGCAGGCACAGTGTATTGCCTGGTAGATCACCTCAGCAGTGGCCGAGGAGGAGTCGGTGTGCTCCTGCACTCACTGGGCGAGAATGACCATGGCAGCAGTGGCACACTTTCATGCATTGGACGCATTTCCTGGAGCTGCTGGCCTACAAGTTCGCCATGGCACACTGGCGCACCTCATTGGCACGCAGGGGTGCATTCATGGATGAGAAAGTGGACAGAGGCAGAGGTAGACGGCTGTGCAGTGACCAGGGCTGTAGCAGCCCAATGGAAATGAGGCATCATCATCAATCCTCCTCATCCGTTTATTTATTTATTGTATTTCTTATAAGGCGCTACATGCCCGTACGCCTCAGAGCGCACCAAGAGAAGAGGAATGAAGGAAGGAAAGTGCAGAAGCGGAGGAAAAAGACAGATTTCTATTCGGGTAGATTAAACAGGAATGTCTTTACATTTTTCTTAAACATAATAACCAATTGAGATGTTTAATATTCAGGGGCAAGACATTCCATTGAAGTGGAGCATTGAATTCAAAGCTGCAATCGCCGACGTTTTTTAGACGAGATCGTGGCTGACTAAGCTGACGAGTGTCAGAGGAGCGTAGCACTCTGCTGGATGATTTCCTCACTAATCGTGTGGTTAGATAGTGTGGCGCATCTGAATTCTGGCATTTATATTTCACTGGAAGTCGGTGTAATTTCCTCCTGAAGGCAGTAATGTGGTCCTGTCTGGCTCAGCCAAATACAGCCCTAACGGCTCCATTCTAAGCAGTTTGAAGCCGATTAGCAATCTATTACAGTAGTCTAATCATGAATTTATTAATATTATTGCAAGAGTGATCAGTTATTAAATGAGAGATATGGCCTAATTTGGTGAAGCAATTTATGTCCACATGATGAGCGAATCTGAGAAACCTGTTTTTTCATTGAGAGATTGGCATCCAACATCACTTCCAAGGTTTTCACTCATTTCTCATTTGCTCACAGGGATTATGTTACCAGCCCCCTCAAAAGAATCATATTGATGGGTGAGTTTCTTTAATCGAGGACCGGAGGCCAAGATAAGCAGCTCAGTTTTTGAGTCGTTATGTGCTAATGAATTCTGTGCCATCCAGGCTTGGAGGGCAAGAGTCCCCTAGGCAAGATGTGGATTTCATGTCAATGACAATCTTATTGATCTCTTGTTCGGTACAAATATGAAATTCAAATTCCGGAAGGTTAGCCGACAAGGTTTTATTTTGACAATTTGCCTTGATATAGTATTTTTTGGTGTCAAGATTGGCCAGTTGGTCAAAAATAGCTAGACGATGTCCGGCAATATTGTTCATAAATTTGTCTTGGATTTGTTGACACCAAACAGAGTCCTTGGAAATAGGAGGGAAAGAGGATGTATGATTTTCAAAATCTAAGAATTTTAAATAATTCTTTTGAGTTGGATTTAGCATTATCAATGCAAGCATTGTATGTTTTCATTTTAGACTCACTTATGACATTTTTATATTTTTGAACCGATTTTTTATATTTTTCCAAAGTAATTGGGCATGGGTCCTTCCTCCATTCTCGCTCATATGTTCTTTGAATTTTTCTTTCTTCCACGATCTCATCACAGAACCAGATTTTATTGGTAGTCTCCGTTTTCATCATCTTATTTTTTTCTGGGGCCTGATTATTGATGGTATCGTTAATGGTAGATGATAAGTGACTGAATAACTTGGACGTCTCTTTGAATGAATCAATAACACCCAATTTGGTGGACACCAGAGAGGAAATAACAATCAGTGTGACCTTTTTAATATGTATACAAGTAATCATAGACCTGGCATTGGTATCAAGTCTTAATGGGGGACTTGGCAGTATGATCGTAGTGTTTACAAAAAGATGATTCGACCAAGGACATCCTAGGGTACTGGACATTATGTGATAGTATCCAGTCCAAGGCATGGCCACCTTGATGTGTTGGTACCTTTACCAGTTGGGTGTAACCTATCACTTCCAAGGAGGATAGGAGAGAAGTGGCAGCCTAGGGTACTGGACATTATGTGATAGCATCCAGTCCAAGGCATGGCCACCTTGATGTGTTGGTACCTGTATCAGTTGGGTATAACCTATCACTTCAAGTAGGATAGGAGAGAAGTGGCAGAAGTGTCTGATAGATCTTCGGCCCATACGTTAAAATCACCTATAACAATGACTGGTGAATTCACTTCAGTGATGCTATTCAATACTCCTATAAGCTGTTCTTCAACAAATGGAATAGAGTGGTGAGGTTTATAAAGGTTTATAAAGTAGAATTATAGCGAGAGAAATATTTGGGTTAATTTTCATTTTTATCATAAAGTATTCACAGCCATCCAGATGATGGATATTGGAGTCATTGGCCCTCATTAGAACCCTGGCGTTAAGGGGTTAACGGCG
Source organism: Ambystoma mexicanum (assembly GCA_002915635.3). NCBI lineage: Eukaryota > Metazoa > Chordata > Amphibia > Caudata > Ambystomatidae > Ambystoma > Ambystoma mexicanum. Next base: position 1,072,272,660 of record CM030317.1, read on the forward strand.
CCGTAAAAGGTGTTGGCGCCCTTAAACCCTTAACGCCTGATTACGAGGTCCCTTTGCGGGACCCGACATGAACGGCTGGTCTAGACCAGCCGTTAAAGTAGGGGCCCGCAAAGGGACTCTCGAGGTAAGTACGGTACCGCAATTTGCAGTACCGTACTTACCGCCTTCCCCATTCCCATTATGCCTTATGGGGCAAAAATGGGAATGGGGAAGGGCCATGGTGGCATGGGGAATTACTGCCCCGCCAACCTTGGAATGGGGTGGTAATTCCCCATTCCGCCATGGCGGACTCCGGCATTCGACCATGGTGCTAATAGCACCATGGTTTTCCGCCGGAGTCCTAATGAGGGCCATATATTGAAGTATATTTGTTTGTTACTATTCTATTGCTCCCTTCTGAGGAAGGCTTTATTACTGACTGATAAATTAATTAATAATTGTTTATGCAAGAAACCTTGAGTGTAAGAGTTTGTTTGAATACCTGTAACTGTGAATCTTTGTGTAACTCCACTACAGCTCACATTTCCCCTCTTGAGATAGCGTGCCTGGCTGCTCAACACGCTACCAAAATTGTGTAGTACAAGCTTATACCAAAGGTTGGGTTGCCTATACCTGTAGTCATAGTTGTTTGTAGTGTCCCCAGAGGGTACTGCATTCAAACTTTGCCTAACTTTTACATCCACATTCAGGAGGGAGATGGGCCTATATGAGCCACATTCTTCTGGGTCCTTCCCTGGTTTGGGTATCACAGCAATCAGGGCCTGGAGGAATATCGGTGGTATTGTGTCCTGCCCTCTGATCTGGTTAAACAATTTAGCCATTGGTTTCACCAGGATGGATTGATATTGTTTAAAGAAGTCAGCCGTATAGCCAGCCCCTCCCAGAGCCTTTCCTGTCCTCAGCCTTTTAATAGCTCCCTTCACCTCTTCTTCCAATATCACCCCCTCCAGGGCCTCTCATTCTGAGTCTTTGAGTTTGGGAAGGGGGTGCCCCTCCAGGTAATTGTGGATGTCTTCTTTCGACTCACCCTCCCGTTTAGTGTACAGTTCCTTATATAAGTCTGCAAAGCATTCTGCTACACTCACCCCCTCTTTATACATCCTACCCCCTTTTTCCCGGATGCCTCCCACCCTCCTTTCCATCCTACTTCCTCTAGTTCTATGCGGCAACAGGGTCCCCACCTTATACGCCCTTTCGTAGTACCTCTGCCGCATGTACCTCATCTTTTTAATCACCTCCCCAATAAGGACTGTATGCAGAGCCTGCCTCTTCTCCCGCATTTCTCCCAGGAGAGCCTCTCGATTCTCATACTTGCGGGTGAGCCGTGCCCTCATACCTCTCAGTTCTTCACGAAGTCTGCTCAAGATCAGTGCCCTCTCACGCTTCCTTTGTGACCCCTCCGCAATGAGAAGGCCCCGAAAGGTGGCCTTTGCCGCCTCCCATACCACCATCATCTCAGTTTCCCCATTGTCATTAATCTCAAAGTAGGCCTCAATTTATTCCCTCTGGAATTCTTTAAATACTGGGTCCCTCATTAAGGTATTGTTACACCGCCACCTGTAATTCCTCGTGGCCTTTGGCAGTTTCCAATCAACCACCAGCAGCTTATGATCCGACCAGGTGATGGCCTCCACACTCGGCACCGCTACCTTCCCCCCTCCCTCCTCCGATATCAATAAAAGGTTGATTCTTGTGTTCGTTTGATGTGGGGAAGAAAAGAAATGATAACCTCCCGGGCCCTGCCATGACTTACGCCACACGTCTACCCAGTAATATTCCTGCAAGATGTCCCTCATGGCCAGGTAATCCTTCGCAGGTTCCCTCACCCCCTTGCCCTTTGCCGACCAACAATCTAGACGGGGGTCCGCTATAAGGTTAAAGTCCCCCACAGGACGATGGCTCCCTCTGCCCTCTCATCCATTACCCGGTATATAGAGAACATGTCAAATGACATTTTTTCAAATGCCATGTCAAAAAATAAATGCTGAAAAAAATGATTTTTTTTTTCTGGGGGTGTTCCCTCCCTAACCTCCTGTTTTATTTTCTTTACAATTTATTTTTACAGCTAAACCAAAAAAAAACATACAAATAAAAAGAAAACACATATGAATTTTTTTTTCGCCATTATTTTTTTCGACATTATTGCATTCAAAAAAGAAATTCGACATTTTAACTGGATACTCCATTACCCTGAACACCCAGTGCAGAAACTTTTTCTGACCCACATTGGGCGCGTAGAGAGTGACCACGGTGATCCGTGTACCCTGGGATGTTCCCTTAATCACCAGGAACCTTCCTCCGAAACCCCTCTCTGTCTCAACCTCTGTGAGGTGCAATGATTTACCCAAAAGTATGCCCACCCTTTTTTAGAGGATTTATGGGAAGCCCAAAAGTTCTTCCCGATTTCCTTCCCCTTTACTGTCATTCAGCCCCCCGCCTATAATGCGGTTCTTGTAGGAAGAGAACCACTAATTTCTGTTTACGGAACTTGTTGCCGGTAAGAGACAGTTTATTTGGCGAATTCAGGCCCTTAACGTTCAGCGTACCCACCCCTCCTTCAACCATTATCGTTGCTAACCCTGTACTCTAAGATTTCCATGTGTCCCCCTCGTTTCAAGGCTTTCAGTAACCTGAAGGTCCATGGCTTGACCTGTTTACCCCCTTCCCCTTTACTCCCACCCTACTCCTCCACCCTGAAAACCCCCCTCAGTTTCCTCTCCCCTCACCCTTCCCTCCCTTCCCACTCTCCCTCCCTCCTTGTTTTTTTTTGTAATACATTTTATTGGTTTTAACAACAATCACAGTCAACGAAAACAAAGAAACAAGGTCAAAACATACGCATTCAAAGAACGAATCAGTAAATTAAAGCATGGTTAGAGTCAATTGTTTTCCACATGCAGCCACATCCATGTGTTATTTGATCATGTATTTTTGGGCATCAGAAATTACCGAAATCCCCGTTCTTCCCATTCTCCCCATACTTTGGAGGCCCATTGATCCAGTGTTGGAGATTCTGGGGCGCCCCATTTTTGTGCGATATTTCGCTTCATCAGTCCTGCAGCCGTAGATAGGAGCAATCCTTCCCATTTATTAGCAGTGTTCTCGTCGGGTTTACCCAATATCAACACTTTCGGATCTAGTGGTATGTTGCGGCCTAGACTCTGGATAGTACATTGCAGCATTCACCCCAGAAGGTCTGGATTCGAGGACACTCCCACAGGATGTGCATGAATGTTCCAACCTCTCCACCACATCGGCGGCAGTTCGGGTTTGGGGCTCGCTTCCAGTTGTGTATCATAGTTCTAGGATAGTATATTCTGTGTAGGATTTCTAATTGCGGTAGCACAAAAACAACGGTTGTGTAGGAAAAATGTTTAATTATTCGAAATATCTGAGGTAAAAAAATGGAAGTTCATATCCTCAAGCTCAAGTGCAGGGTGTGACAACAAAGCGGCAAATCCAACGAGGTTGGTATATCGCTGTCCAGAAATAAAGATTAACTGCGGTAACTGTATGATGGTGCTTCAACCTAGAAAAGGTCAATTGTTCATATTCTGTTTTCCTGTGTTATTTATTTTAATGGTTCCCGTGGGACACAGGTAGGTAGAAAACTTAGGGGTCAACAGTTGGAGATGCACAAATAAAAGTGGCCGAGGGGCCAAAATGGTGAGGTGAAGCTCTTGTAAAAATTGCACACTCTTTTCATCTGGGTGCGCACAGGAGTAGTTGTTCTGTGGCAATATCTGATCTCTTTCCATACAGATATTTGATGTAGGTCATGAGAGCCCTCATGACCTATTAGGTCGACCGGTTTCAATGGCACTCGTCATTGGGGCCATCTTCCTCAGGACAATGATTCCAAAGAAGGAAGATAAATCCAAAAGTTTCAGAGATGTCTGAAACGGGGCCAGGTGACTCCTGTAGGGATACAGAAAAGAGGGAAGGGGTGGGAGAGGGGAGACAATTGCATGAAGAATCTAGCCTTGTCAGAAAGTGTAATCTAAACCTTACACCGAGAGTGAGAGGATCGATGTGGATAAACATTCAATCTAATTGCGATGAAGAGTACAGGACTATTGGTGGTGCCTGGTCACCGGTGTCTAAACATATCTCATTGGGAAGGGGGGGGAGGGGAGAAGTGCTGGAGTGAGTCGACTAAGTCACAGTAGGAACAGACCAGTACTCACAACATGACCAGGCATTGACCTAGATCTGGTCATCCTGCTAAACCCCAACACCCGCCCCCCTCCTCCCACCCCCTCTTTTTGTTCTCTCTCCCCCACCACCCCCCCCTCTCTGTCCCCCCTCTTCTCTCTTCTTCCCCTCCCCCCCGCCATCCACACTGGTCTGGGAGTCCACTCCCATCTCATAGTCCTACACAGCTGCAGTCCCCGTCAGCCGTCTCCACGGAAGACACAGGTACAGCCCCAATTGTCACTCTGGCCTTACAGAGCTGTCAGTGCTGCAGTTGCATCTGCAATTTTCGCTATCTGGCTGTCTGTTTACAGACCTTTTTCTCAGCACTCCAGCTGCATTTTTTCAATTTTCACTTCTGCCACCTGGCTGTCTGTTTACAGACCCTCTGTCTTGCTTTTCAGAGCCACCAGCCAGCTTGTGACAGACAGACCTCCTCCAACACACAAGGTGTGTAGAGGTACCTTTGGCTATTCTTCTCCCATTTTGCCACTGAGCACTTCCCCTCTGTGACTTAGTCGACTCACTCCAGCACTTCTCCCCTCCCCCCCCTTCCCAATGAGATATGTTTAGACACCGGTGACCAGGCACCACCAATAGTCCTGTACTCTTCATCGCAATTAGATTGAATGTTTATCCACATCGATCCTCTCACTCTCGGTGTAAGGTTTAGATTACACTTTCTGACAAGGCTAGATTCTTCATGCAATTGTCTCCCCTCTCCCACCCCTTCCCTCTTTTCTGTATCCCTACAGGAGTCACCTGGCCCCGTTTCAGACATCTCTGAAACTTTTGGATTTATCTTCCTTCTTTGGAATCATTGTCCTGAGGAAGATGGCCCCAATGACGAGTGCCATTGAAACCGGTCGACCTAATAGGTCATGAGGGCTCTCATGACCTACATCAAATATCTGTATGGAAAGAGATCAGATATTGCCACAGAACAACTACTCCTGTGCGCACCCAGATGAAAAGAGTGTGCAATTTTTACAAGAGCTTCACCTCACCATTTTGGCCCCTCGGCCACTTTTATTTGTGCATCTCCAACTGTTGACCCCTAAGTTTTCTACCTACCTGTGTCCCACGGGAACCATTAAAATAAATAACACAGGAAAACAGAATATGAACAATTGACCTTTTCTAGGTTGAAGCACCATCATACAGTTACCGCAGTTAATCTTTATTTCTGGACAGCGATATACCAACCTCGTTGGATTTGCCGCTTTGTTGTCACACCCTGCACTTGAGCTTGAGGATATGAACTTCCATTTTTTTACCTCAGATATTTCGAATAATTAAACATTTTTCCTACACAACCGTTGTTTTTGTGCTACCACGTCTAACCCCTTTTAACGGTTAACAGGAAACCAACGGCTTGCCCGTGCCCTCCCTTGCTTTTCCACAACAACGTAACCCTGTTTGTTGTTCTAGGATTTCTAATTGCACCATGCGGAGTCTGGTGGAGATAGCGATTTCCCTGGGATGCATTAGGATCAGGAGCCAGTCCTCCGGGACTATGGTGCCCACATCTTCTTCCCTTTGGATTTAAGATGAGAGAGTTCCGGAGTGGCAAAGGAGGACATGGCATTATATAATATAGAAGTGCATTTAGCAGGGATATATGCTGGGAATATGTTGAGCTCTATGGGTGTGTTCTCGGGAATAGTGGAGTTCTTCTGGATGTGTGTACGTAGGTCGTGAGCCAGTTGAGTATAATGATATTGTTCAATTGTTGGAAGCTGGAATTTCAACCGGAGTGCCTCGAAGGAGGGGATTTTCCCCCCTACCAGGACGTCCCTGATCTTTGTGATTCCGGCCTCCTCCCATTTGGGCCACGGTCTGAGTTTCCCCATTTCAACTAGGTTACTATTGTGCCATAGGGGTTGTGCAGTGGTGGTCCTGTCTTTCCACCCCACAAAAGCGTGTGCCCGTCTCCAGACCATTGAAACGTGTGCTGCCATTGTTTGTGGTGGGGGTCTGTGAAGGGGCTGATAGAGCAGATGTAATGGATCTGTGTCATGAATAGCAGCAATTTCGGCCCTTATATGTGGCAGCTCCCAGTCCCTGTGTAGTAGGTCGTTGACCACTGCCAGTTGGGAAGCCCGATAGTAGGCCCAGAGGCGGGACACGCCAATGCATCCCTCCCAGATCGATCTTTGGAGCGTGGCCAGTGCAATGCAGGGCTGTTTCCCTCCCCATATGAGTTCTCTAAGGAGACTGTCAAGGCGGTCAAATTCGGCATCTTGAATCTCAAGCGGGGCGTTTTGTAATACATAAAGAAATCTAAGTAGGGTGATCATCTTAAATAGGGCGGCTCTACCCATAAGTGTCAGGGGAAGAAGTCTCCAGTGGCGGACATCGTCTTTAAAACGGTCCATGATTGGCTGGAGGTTATGGGTTGTGTAGCATGTCAGGTCCTCCAATATCCAGATCCCCAGATATCGAAAGCCATTTGGTTCCACTTTATATGGGCATTCCTGGTGAATGGCCTGTGTACCGCCCTTCACCGGGAAAAGGATAGATTTGTTACAGTTGATTCTCAGTTCACTGAATTCACCAAAGCGGACGAGCATCTGCATCACTATGGGACAGGTTTGTATCGGATCACCCAAATACACCAAGAGATCGTCAGAGTACAAGGACGCCCTGTCTTCATGTCCCTCCGGCCATCCAAATCCAATCCAATCCTCGCTCTGACGAAGCCACAAAGCGAGTGTCTCTATCGCAAGAGTGAAGAGAAGGGGGGACAAGGGACATCCCTGCTGTGTGCCCTTGCCAAGGGGGAAGGGCTCAGAGGGCCACCCATTTACCTTCACCTCTGCTAGTGGATCTGTGTAGAGGAGTTGTACCCATCCCAGAAAATTGGCTCCAAAACCCATTCTTCGCATAGTTTCCCAGAAGCTGTCCCAACGAACCGAGTCAAATGCCTTTTCAAAGTCTATGGCTAGTAGTGCAAGCAGATTGTCTATAATAGGGGCCCTTTCCAGTAGTAGGTGGAGGCGCCGTATATTCATATGTGTTGATTTGTGTGGCATAAACCCGCATTGGTACAGGTGGACCAGAGAGGTAATGACTGATTGTAGCCGGTTAGCTAGGAGTTTGGCAAGGACTTTGGTTTCGCTGTTGAGTAATAAAATAGGCCTGTAGGAGGCGCATCGCTCAGGTGGTTTACCCAGTTTGGGAATAACGACAATCGTGGCTTTACGCAGATCCGGTGGGAGAGCGCCCTGGTCACGGGCCCCGAGGAACATTTTGTGGAGGTATGGTGCTAACTTCTCCCCACCCAGTTTCTTCCAGGTCTCGACCGGAAATCCGTTGGGGCCCAGCGTTTTCCCTGACTGTAATTGGGCTATAGTCTCAGCAATCTCTGCTTCGGTAAGAGCAGCGTCCAGTTGTGTTTCCTGCTGTTCCGATAGGTGTGGCAGAGTGATGTTTTCTAGGAGGAAGGGATCCAATGGGGATACCGGAGCGCCATACAGAGTAGCATAGAAGTCAGAGAAAGCTTTTGCTATATCTCGATCTGAGTGACATTTCCTATCCTGCGGGGTTATAATCTCTCTAACATGGCGTTGACCCTTGTATCTTCTCTCAAGCCAGGCCAGCATTTTCCCGGCTTTGTCCCCATGTTCATAGACCCTTGCTCTGGACTCTTGGTGGGCTTGTCTAGCGTTGTCTAGCTCAATGTCCCAAATCCGCTCTCTAGTGCCCTTAAGGGATCTTAGGATCTCAGAGCTTGGGTCCAGAACATATTTGGCCTCCCAGTCACTCATATCGGCTTCTGCTTCCGATAATTTCCGAAGCCGTTCCCTCTTCTTATTTGCTATCCAGGAGATTATTTCCCCCCTCAGTACCGTTTTTGTATGCTTCCCATATCGTGACTGGATTATCGACGTGGTGGTATTGGTTTCGAAGTATTCATTAGTTACTTCCGTAAAATGGTGGACAAGATCAGGGAAGCCCAGATAGTAGCTATTCAATCTCCATGACTTGGGGGGAGTTTTGCTTTGTATACTCAGTATCGTCATCAAAGGTGAGTGGTCTGAGATGCCACGGGAGAGTAAATCCGCAGTGGTTGCCCTATGTACATCGGTGCCTGGGAGGAAGAGATAGTCCAATCTGGACAAGGAGCCGTATGCTCCCGAGTGGAACGAGAAAGCCTCGACTCCAGGGGGGAAGTGCTGCCACACATCTCGAAGGCCAAGGGGCGACGCAAATTTAGCTAATTTGGTGGGGGTATTCGGGTTGCGGTCCCTGATGTGAGTGCGGTCTTTAATGTTACACATGACATCGTTAAAATCACCACCCAAGATCCACATATCAGGTTGGTGTTTTGCCATAAGGATAACAAGGTCGTCTAGCAGTTCCTCCCCCAGCCCCGGCGGGGAGTACACTGACGCAGTGGCCAGTTTTTCTTCCCCCAGTGTTCCTATGACCACCACATAGCAACCCCTGGGATCTTGGTCTACTGTCAGCGGCATGAATGGGACGCGTTTGTGTATCAGGATGAGAGTCCCTCTGGATCCCATTGTGTATCCCGCGTGTAGTGCCAATCGGGAGTTGGTTCTGCGAAAGAAAGTGCAGTTGGTTCCTGCTAAGTGTGTCTCATTTATCGACGGTAATAATATCAAAGTGGCAAATGAAGTCAAGACCCTAGGTTTTTACCTTGACGCCACTATAAACTTTGTCAAGCAAGTCAATTCCCTAGCCTCAATGACGGCATATACTTGCAAACTCATTAGAGCCAGCAAACAATTCCTCTCCACAGACAGCTGCATCACGCTTGCCAGAGCCCTCATACTGTCCAAACTGGACTATTGTAATGGTCTCTACATTGGGGCTAACAAACAGACCATCCACAAAATCCAGATCCTCCAGAATAATGCCCTGAGAGCTGCTCTCAAGATAAACAGAAAAGAGCATAAAGAGAATATAAATGGCTATCCACTCAGGATAAAATCCAACTCAAAATTGCCTCCCTTACTCACAAGTGTCTTAATAACATGGCACCACCCTACCTCATGGACAGGCTACACTTGAGAACCTCATCTAGACCTACAAGAATGGCCAACGCGAACTGCCTTCATGTCCCTCGCTTTAAACGTACCACTATTGGAGGACACAGCTTTGCAGTCAAAGCAGCTCAGCTGTGGAACTCACTGCCACATGACATAAGAGAACCCCAGCCCTTCCTGAAATTCAGGCAGAATTTGACCAAATGGCTGAGAGCCAATGACAGCTAATTACTCTGACCTGCTGGACCAGACTGTCCCCACTGGCGATCCACCTGCATGCCACCAGTACCAATACCTTGGTTGGTATTTACACCAATGTATATTACTGTATTTATTCCACTGTATATTACCTTTATATTCTTAAGTATACCCTCACCTGTATCACCTGCTTGCTGGACCTAGTTCCAGCCTTGTACATATTTTGCTTATTGTATACTGTATTATGACCACGCACATGTACCTGTACATATTTTGTCTATTGCCTACTGTACTATGACCATGTAGATGTACCTGCAACGAAGTTGAGCATATTCTTGTCTTGTGCGCTCTGATGCTCCAGGCCAAGGCGCGCCTTACACATAATAAACTAAACTAAACTAAACTAATCAGGGCAATGTCAGGGGAGTGCCTATTCAAGAATTGCATAACAAGGCGTCTCTTGATTTGAGAGCCCAACCCGTTCACGTTCCACGTGATTAGTTTGAGAGATCTAGGGTGCTCAGGGGTTGGTACATGGGTCAGTGTGGGTGCCATTTGTAGTATATAGTTCTGCTTTGCAGGTTTTGTGGAGTCGCATTATAGTAGTATTATGCAGGGGTTGGTTGCAGTGGGGGGGTGTTGCCAGTCGGCATTGATATGTGACAGCAAATGCAGGTTGATATGATTCATTGGTCTTGTGAATGCGTAGTAAATGTAGATCAATACAAAAACAACATAAACTTTCCCTTCCCCCCTCCCTATACTCCACCCCAACACGAAGTACCTGTCACCCGAACATGATTGACACTCAAAACTAGAGTGTCAGCTTAAACTTTGGGTTCTGACAAACAGAGAAGCAAGAGAGTCCCCTTGGGTCCGCAGCTCCTGCCACCTTTTGATCATTCCGTGGTTCTTGAGATCTGCATGTGGCGTCAGTGTCTCATCAGCTCGGTTCTCCGCTGCATCTTACTGCTGGTTGGCTTTCTGTTCTTCAGTTGGCAGGGTTTGCAAGGATCGCTGGTTCCAGGGCTTCGGAGTGCCTCTCGGGAGGGGCGCGATTCGGTCTGGGCCGGAATCTCCCTCCTTGGTCTGTCGGCCTTGCCATCCAGTCCCCTTCAATGTGCGTTTCCGCCCATGTCCAGGCTTCTTTCGGATCTGTGAAATGAACTGTGGTTCCTTTGTGGTGAATTTCGAGTTGGGCCTGAAACAGCAGTCCATATTTTATTTTCATCTGAAATAGTTGCCGCTCCAGCGGTTCAAAAGACTGTCTCGCCCGCTGCCCCTCCCGGGTGTAATCGGGGAAGAAGGCGATTCGGGACCCATTATAGCTGATTGTTGCCTTGGAGCGGGCCATCTGGAGGAGTGCGTCCCTGTCACGGTAATTATCAAAGTTTGGCTAACACTGTTCTGGGTGGTGCGCCTCGTATAGGTTTGCCCAATGGCATCCTATGAGCTCTCTCCACTGAGAAGAATTGGAGAAGGGGTGGGGTGCAAAGATGTCTACCAACCATTGCTCCAAGAAGAGCTCCATGCTGGGCCCCTCTTCTCCCTCCGGAAGGCTGAGGATGCCTACGTTGTAACGGGGAGATCTTCCCTCCCCCTCTTCCAAGCGGGCCTCTAGTGTCTTCAGACGGCTCAGTGTTTGTGAAAGCTGCTGGCTGATGCCTCTGATGTTGTCTTTGGTTCCCGAAATATGCTGTTCCGCCTCCCCCGTGTGGGCGGTGAGCTTCTGTAAGTCGTGGCGCAGAAAGGAGATGTCCACCGCTATGCTGTCCATTTTCATCTCCATCGAGGAGCAGGAATTAGCTATGGCAGCCATCACATCTCTTAGGGAGAGGGCAGTCTCATCTCCGGGGGAGGCTGGTTGTGGTATGTGGCTCTGAGAGGCCTGGGCCTGTGCCACCGCAAATTGGTCTTGCTTTGCGTTGAGGCTTTTTTCAGTTTGTCTTTACCCATCTTCGGAGGTGGGAGATGGGTTCGCTGTTTTTGTGACAGTGTTTGGCGCCAGTGTTAATAAATTCTGCGGGGTCGGGGGTCTTCCCCGGGAGGTCCGGAGGCTGCTGTAGGTTGTAGGTCGGCTCTGGTGCGCTGAGGTTAGGGCAGTTTAGAGCGATCTGCAACCGCCCTGGTCGAATGGGCCCGGTTCAGGGCACTGGTCGCCGGTATTGATCCCTTCCCTGCTGTTATGGTCTTGCCGAGCCGTCTGGTGGAAGGAGACTCCGTCCCAACAACTTTCCAGTGTGGGTTTGCAGCGACTGAAGGTGTCACCCACTTTGTGGTGTTCCCAGGTAGGTATGCAGTGTTACGGTGCACTGATTCCATCCTCAAGAGTCACGGATGGGGCACAGTGTCCAAGGTCAACAAGGAGCAAAGCTTTGGGGCGTAAGGGTGTGGTCAGCTGCAGTGTTCGCTCACGATTTAAACCCCCCGTTGCGAGTGCCCCCACTGTTTGGAGGCTATTACCAGCTGTGCTCCTATTATTTGATGTGTTGCATCATAAGCCCAGCCCATTCCACAAAACCCACCGATGTGGGGTCCCTTCCCTGATGCCCACTCTGCCAGTAATGCTGTTGTCACTGCAGGGCAGTACTGGACTGGGTCAGTCTTTATTTTACTGCGCTCACCTGTGGTCTGTCGATGGCGTTGACGGAGATTGGCTCCTTGTTCAGGATCATGCCACACAGTGTCCACGTTCCTGTGCAGCTCACTTATGCCAGGGTTAGTCCAGTGTGAGTATGGGGGGAATTCCCCTCTGGCAGTCCTGGTGGGCCACCACAGCTCTTAACGGTCTTCCACCCGGGCTCAAGCAAATCACGCACATTCTGTGCACCAGCTGCACTTGAGCCGTCAGCCCGCGGGTCTACCACTGCCCTTGCGCCGTCTGCGTCTCTTCCCAGCCTGTTTCTCAGGCTATGGTTCCACAGGACGGGGGGGTCGCTCGCTGCTGTCCCCACTTGTATCCATGGCTGTGGCGTTGTATCCGGCAGCCGTCTTCAGGCTCACCCACGTGGGTGCCAACGGCAATGTGTTCCTGGCCAGGCGTATCTCTGCAGGCAGGTCCGGTCTTCTCCTCTAGGGCCCGTCAGACACAGACACCGCGCACAGATTCAAAAGCCCCGGTTCAGTGTTGACATTGTGGGCAGGGCATCTCCTGGGCCTGGGTAGTCCGGGTAGGCGGTGGGGGCCATTTTGGGAAGATGTTTCGCGGCCAGGAGGTGCTTTGGTCTGTCTCTGTTTTCTCGGTCAGGGGCAGTTCGTTCTCCTATCCTCTTCTCCCCTGCGGTGGTGTATACTTTCCCCTTTCGGCAGGTGAGTTTTCTTCCTGCATCTTTCCACGGAATCAGGATATTATTCAGGATATCTTCGGCGATCGCAGGAGCTCCGACAGACTCATGTCCTCACAGCTCGCATGCTAGCCACGCCCCCCCGCCATCCTTCTTGAGGCATCCACCTCCATCCCCCAGGATTGCTGGGATCGGTCGGCGAACCATCAGGGGCTCATCCCTTGCCCCGGGTTACATATCTAAGAGGGAACCCGCTCCCCCTTTTCTAAACCAAACTGTTGCATTAAGTATGTCACAATGGCCCCGGATAGTAGCCCTCCAAGTCCCACCCCACAGTCTCAACCTACCTTTCCATGAACAGCCCTAAAAAACGTTTTGGCCCAACTCACGAACCACAACAGTCACAACCTTACAAACAGTGGATCGTCAGCCCCAACGGCGCTAGCTCGTACCCAGATACAAGAACAAGCCAACTGTGGCAATTTGTCCGGGCAGTGCATTTTCTCCTCAGTCCTCTAGGTCCGCGCGGGGACACCATAGAGCACGTTATTGTGCAGATCACTCATAAGGCATTTCCATCTCACTTTAAATGACCCCCACAATCGGCAGGGGGGTGTCTAGTTTTCTGAAATTTCTGGGTCCCTTTCACCTTATGTTTCCCCCCGGCCAAGCCCGGGCCTCTAGGACCCCAAGTGGGATCCAGGTTACCCTCGGTTTGCTCTCCTGAGGAGCTCGCACGGCCACCAATCAGGTCGTCCGTGACTTTTTGGATGTCCTCCTCAGCCACAAGGTGATGTCTCTCCCCCTGCCATTCTAAAGCCAAGTAGAATGGGTGCCCCCAACAGTATCTCACCCCCTTCTCTGTAGCAATTTGGTGAGGGCCCCACATTCTTTCCTCATCAACAGTGTGAGGGCAGAGAGATCCTGGAAGATGGACACTCTGGAGTCCCCGTTTTGTATGTCTCGAACATTATTTGCCTTCTCCAGTATCCTGGCTTTGTCTCTATAGTAATGTAGCCGTGCCAGCACTGAGCGCGGGCCTCTCCCACACCCCCCCCCCGGTGGACTCTGCCTATCACAACCCCTTCTCTTGTGTCTGCTCCCAGGATGATCCGTATTATGTTCTGCACCTTGCCCTCAAGTCCCAACTGGGTCTCGCCCTCTGTATCCGCCAGGCCGAAGAAGGACAGATTATTTCTCCTTTTGTGGTTCTCAATGTCACCTACTTTAAAGTGGAGCTCCTCCTCTCGGCGCTGTATCTCCATGAATTTTTTCTCCATCTGCGAATTCAAGAGGTCGGTGGACATTTGATTTGATCCAGCACAAGCAGTATTGATTTTCTCGACCTCACCATTATGAACACCAAGGATGGGTTCATTACCAAAACCTTCAGAAAAAGTACTTCAGTCAATTCGATCTTGCACTCAAAAAGCTGTCACAAAAAACAGGTTATCTCAAACATCCCAAGGGGGAACTCATCAGAGCACGACGCAATTGTACATTGCCACAGGAGCCAAATTCATTCAAGCAAGATTTTTACAAAGATGATATAACTGCAGACAAGTTGGAGATACCATCAAACATGTCAGCGAGTACAAGAGAGATGTATTACTTCAACATAAAACTGGCACCACTAAAGAAGAACCTAACAAGATTCGACTTATCACTAGATATAACAAAGATAGCAACCTACTGTACAATATCATGAAAAGACATTGGCACCTATTACATCTAGATGTGGACATTATCAAATGGATTGATCCCTTTCCTAATTTCACCTACAGCAAAGGAACCACTCGAAAAAACTTACTGAGCCCGTCATTCATGCAACAGCAAGAATGACCATCCATTTGGCTCAGTCAGGATCACCTCACAGGTTTTCGCAAATGTGGAAATTGTTCAATGTGTCCGTACGTATTAGAAACTAAGAATGTTCTGTTCAACCCAGGAGAAATTCATCACATTGAAACTTTTATGAACTGCAACATCAAATTCACTGTATATTGCATTATTTGTGTTTGCAACAAAAAATATATTGGCAGCCCCATAAGACCTCTCAAAATACACATCAGAGAACATCTGTCCACCATATCCAGTCAGGACGCTAAATTCCCACTTGCCAATCATTGGCAAAAAAATCTCCAATTGGATCAAAACAAAGATATCAGATTCATGGGACTTACACCAATGTTAAGGAGACTTGAAGCCAGACTTATTTGGCTGTACAGGACTGTGTACTGTGGACTCAACACAGATCATGAACTTAGTGTCTTTCTTTAAGTGATGCACTGCTCTGTTTGAATAATACCTTTTTACCTGCAGTCTAATCAGTTCTCTAGTCTATTTAGGTTATTATTCACATTCTAGTATGAATTTGTGCCCTTTAGCGTACCTATCAATTGATCAGTCATACATATTTTGCCAATGGGTACAAACTGAGAGGGAATCTTCAGAAACCACATGGGTCATTTGCATGTCAGATGACATGACACAGACTAAGCAACAGCAACCAGTCACAATATAGTTCTTGCCCTCTTACTTCATGCCTCTCCAATCAGTGCGTGAAACAATTGGGCGTGCACATTTGATTACCGTACGCCGTACAGTTACTTTACTATGACATAATCACAACTGTGATAACTTCCAAAATTCGTATAAGCTGCGAGTTTCACATTATATATTCCTGTCAGTCGTAATTCATTAGAATTTATACTTACTAAACAACATTTAGGCATAACTAATCCAATAAATATCAGGTATATCTATAGTTTACCATGCAATGCTAATGACTAATTATGATGTGGGAACCCCTTCCAAGATGGCCATCCCATACAACACCCGTTGTGGACTGCCGCATTCATGCCCGGCACACGTGACCGTATTAAATCACAGTCAGTCTAGCGGTCGCATCGGAACCAGCCACGCCGTCCTGCAGACCCCTGACAGGGGAGCGCATAGTCAGCACCTGCAGTGACAGCCGCAATGTTAGACTATTTGCCAAGTCTGTAATAAGGCATGTTGACACTTTCTTTTCTTCAATTATTTTCGTCACTTCGGGGGCAATTCGGTGTGCATCTGCCCGGCTGAAATCACGCCACATTCTCAATTAATGCATGCAGCACGAAGGGTCACACAACATTTGCCGCAACTGCGAAGAATTATAATTTAAAAATAATTCTGGTACCCGCTCAAATACTCTTTACACTGAATCACAATATACCAATGTGATTCGTTATTTCCATTCATCAAAACGGCAATATATGATAATACACTAATCTTGAAATTTTCCCCTACAGTAAACCTACTACTTAAATGAACGCGTTAGCGCGGCTTCAATCATAAGGTACCCTGTACACAGTATAACCCAATGTGAATTTACCATTGCTTGTTATTAACTTTGCTACTGTTAAGCGGAAAACCTGTGCAGTTCCCTCTGGGACCACTGCAAAAGATTTAGGCTTACAGGTGTTGGCAGTAAACCGACTTGGTAGCAGTCTGTACCACCCAGATTCACCTGGTAGCTGTGGCTGAGCAGTCAGACCTCTCTCAAGAAAAGTTAGGCAGTATGTGGAGTATACAAAATAGGGCAATTCACACAGTAGAACAAGCAAACACGGAACAGAGCTTGGGTGTAAAGATATATAGGTATTTATTTAGAACAACACATCTATGAAAAACACTCTGGCACTAATACGGCAAACAACTTCAATTACAATTACTATAAGTAAATCAATCCCCCTAACAATAGTTCGACAAGTCTAGGTTCAACGGCACCACTTATTTGCAGACAGAGGTGAATGCTTTAACCTAGATGGCACTCTAATATTCGTTAGGATGGGAGAGAAAAGGCAGGGTACGAAATCAACTCGGTACCAACACTTTTACGAACAAATGCAAGGCAAGTAAGGCAGGGTCTACTGTAGATCGCAAAGTTCAGAAGCCAGGCCCACTCGGAGGGAGGCAAGGCGATATGTCCCAAAAGTATCACAGTGGAAATGCACTTCGAGTCTTTGTCGCAAATTGTTATGGAAGGATTGGACCAGTTCAGAACAGAAAGTTAAGAAAGCTTGGAAGCGACCCAATGGAGAGGCGAGGATTAAGACACCTCACGCTAACCATCACAAGGGAAGCCAGGCGGACACAGTACCTTGTATGTGGAGAGACAGCTCCGGCGGGGGCAGTTGTTCCTGGTG
Source organism: Ambystoma mexicanum (assembly GCA_002915635.3). Lineage (NCBI taxonomy): Eukaryota > Metazoa > Chordata > Amphibia > Caudata > Ambystomatidae > Ambystoma > Ambystoma mexicanum. Next base: position 1,072,289,541 of record CM030317.1, read on the forward strand.
GTGGATGCAAGTCGGGGCTTTGCCAAGAAAAGAAAGAAAGTTGAAGATCGTTGCACCACCAGGGAAGAGACCAGCTGCAGGGTGCTCCGTCACAAGGCACCACCTTTTGGTCGCGGTATGGGCTAGTGGCTATCCGGTTGCCAGGGTGCTCAGCACGGGCAATTCGACCACTACGCCCTGGAAGCGAAGAAAAAGCAAAGGGGACTGGTTGTGCCCACCAGTCAGGGGAAGAAGACTCTCCGGCGGGAGATCTCCTCTTTCGTCAGGAAGTGGTGAGTCGGTTCAGCAGGGCTCCACCGGAGGTGTCGTCGTTGCAGGTCGGCTCAGCTTTACACTCGTCGGATTCTTAGGTCCTGTGGCGACTTCTGAAGATCCAGTCCCAAAAGCCCTGCTTTTATGCAGAAAAACCCCATTCATTCAGCCTAGCTGTCAATCAAAACACGCTAAGTGGTGAGCGGGGGGGCTCACCACTTGGGCCAATCACACCAGAGTGCGACTTGAGTTGGCAAGGCAACTCAGTCCAGGGTGCCTAAACCCCCTCCCACACTTTGGAGGGCCTCTGTGCAGAAGCCAGCCAAAAGTGGAACAAAGGGCTCAACCTTTGGTTTAGGAGTCACAGAGACGAACACAGATGCCATTTTAAAAACACGAGTTCTGGCAGAAAATACAAACCGGTAGATTTATTTAAGACAAATAAACCGGTGGTATGTTAGAGATTAACGAGAAAAAGTATTAACCTCCAACAATGGGAAGAATCCCATAGAGTTATATTCGGGGTCGAATATAACAAGTAGTTTCCACTGCCACCAGCCAAAACTCGACGAGGGGGGATGGGACAGTGCCCCCTCGAATAACAGACCCAGGGCTAATCAAATTACCCCTACCCGTACGTCCACAATAGGATGGTTTGTACTAGTTCTGTTAGTAAATTTAGGTCTAGTAAAGCCAATGGTGACTTTACATGCCCGGGAAGACAGTAGTCAGTCCCCGGGTATGGAGTCTATGGTGGGGGTCCTCAATTGTCACTGTGTTGTTTCTCCCCTCTCCCTCTTTTTTCTATGTGTACTCGGCTTCACCAATTCGTCATACAACAAATTGTGCTATGGTGCACTCACCAATACATCCAAATCATGGTATTTAACAAAATTCTTTTTATATATAACAGATGACCACCTGTGAATTTATGACTAATTGTACCCTATTGAAAAATTGTCTCTTGTTTGATCATATGCAAAATTGCTAAATTTGGGTTTGGTAACCCATAATTGTTTTGGTCTAAACCAAATGGAAATCATCTTTTTATTTGAGGTTGCTACACCGCCCGCCCCACTTCTTTACTAACTGACCATGTGACAATGGACACATGCCAATTGTATGTTACATTGCAACACCACTTTTTAATATGTTGAATCTCTTACGTTTAACACAAAACTCTTTTCTTTTGTTTTGTTTTTGCTTTTGAATGCAACTAATTTGGAATATTTCTGAATATAACCTATATGATTTGTATCAGCCTCAGAGAAAGAGCAAGGACTGCTCGAAACATGTGTCAGGCTGTTCATTGGTTTGTGCAATAAATCTGCAACTCAAACAGTATATGATTGATTATTGTGTTGGCGCAGTGAGACTGGAAAACCCACCTTAGATATTTGATTGTTCTCAACTCCGTCCATCCGGTCTTCTAACGTGGTTACCTTAGCCGTGAGGATGGCCAATTTGGCTCCCATATCCGTTCTCAAACCCTGCATTGCGTATAGGATTGTCTGGATGTTGTTTTGCATGGTGCCCATATCCGGCGCGGCCATTGGGGGGAGAGCCGGCCTCCATCTCTATACCTCCTGTCTTGAACTGGGTACTTTGCCTGGGCCTTTCTCCAACTCATAGTTCGCCCCTCCCCCAGCGTTCCTGTATCCACCAGGAGTTTGTAGCTCGGTCTCACTGAGGTGTGAGTCTGTCCCCAGGGGTCTACTTCAGTGGCTATGGATGGTGAGGCCTTTAGCCCAAAAAGGGGGAGAGTTGCCTCAGCATAGCTGAGAGTGAGGCGGTATGTCCCGTCAAGTGTCCAGTTTTTGTATTGTTCCAATCCTCAAGGCCTACTCCTAATGCGTGGGGTACCAACCTGATATGCCCCTGTGTGCTGCCACCTTCACAGCGCTGGACCTCTCTGTCTTTCCACTTTTGTCCAATGTAAGTCACCCAGCGTGTGCAGGTTGGCCTCTGCCGGTCACAATACCACTGGGGGGGGCGCTAACCCTGCATGGGCCTTCCCGCCCATTACAGTGACCCTTACTGCGCTGTCTCCCCTGCCTCTCCTGAATCGGTCCCCCGTTCGCTTTTCCTCGGGTGCAGTCCAGTAACGGACTAGGACTGCTTAATATGTTTCTGTGCTTACCATTCCTCGTGGCACCCGGCTGCAGGTGATCCTTCCCACTGTTCATCAGGCATAGGGTCTCAGGGGCCCTTAATTACCCCTCCCTCCTCCACTCGGCCCTCTGTGGTACCACCCTGTGTTACTGCCAGGTTGTAGTGCCTAGTACTCCCTAGGTAGGGATTTCCCCCACAAATGTCCTCGACAACAGTTACCCCCCCACGGGGTCTCGCTGGTGGTCCAGGTGTGTCTTCTCCCCAGGCAACTTCCCCCCCTTCAATAGTCAGGGTGGCCCCCCCAAGCGCACCGGTACGCTTGGGGATCACTGGCCCTCAATGCTGCTGCAAGATGTAGGGGGATCATCTCTAGCGGCCTCCCAACCTCTGTTATGCCACTTCCCCTGTCCTGTCCATCTACTGAAAGTGGCACCCAGGCACGCTCCTGCATCGGCCTGGGTCAAGAGAGGTTTCCAAAGGAGCGGGGGGGGGAACCCAGGAGCTGCAGCCGTGTCCTTAAGGTTCTTCTCCCATCAGCGGAGCGCTGCGGTACCCGGTTGGGAGGTCTGCAGGTGTGAGCATGGGCGCTCTCCCGTGTCATCCAGGGACAAACTGCAAGCACCGCTGAGAGAGAAGGTCATCCTGCAGCCACTGGTTTCCTGCTCGGGGGTTCCCTCGAGCCAGTGGTGCTACGGCAGCCTCACCCCCAGCAGATCTCTATAATCACGGCTGTGACCACGGAAATGTTTCTCCACGTTTCTCCTGCAGAAGCCAGGAGGCAGGCAGTCCCGTTCCGAATCCCCGACCCTCGGAGCGCAGGCGTTGTCGGGGGGCCCTAGCAGGGTCCGGGTCTCCTTGCCAGGTGTGGGGGGGACAAGTCCCTATCTGCACCCCACTGCCACTGTGTACCGCCTGCCCGTGCGTCGCTATGTGGGCGGCTCAGCTGGAAACCGCTAGCGTGGTACTGCGTGTGGTCCAGCCGTGGGGGGCTAGGGGAGAGCGCTCAGCATTCCAGAGGCCGTTCTCAGGGTAGGAAATGAACAGCGTGTTCCACTACTAAGCGCAACAGGATTACCCAAACTCAGATTTGCCAAAGGGGCTACAGACGGCCACACAGATTGAAAGAAAAGACTCAGAGAAGCACTCAGGTGAGTAGCAGGCACAACCATATCTCATATTCCTTCCTCGAGACTCAAGTAGGCATCAATTAAAGAGGAATTTGCCTGTTCCTGACCTTCCCTCGATGGTGAAGTTAGAGCAGGCAACTCTGAAATGTGACCACAAGACTTATCAGCCACAACCGTTGAAAGTAAAACTTCACTATACAGTATAGTAGGAATCTGTGGAAAAAAGATGTGGAGCTTGTTATGGAGAATTCAAATTTCTGTGCTAATTCCCTTCAACCTTAGAGGGTACGACATCCTTTCATCAGCAGTAATTTAAACGCCAGGAATTTAAACGTGTACATAATTATGAAAATGTTAATTTTTAGGGGGGTGGGAAAGGGCAGATAAGGGGTTGGGGGGCAGAGAATAGGTAAAAATAGGTGGGGGAAGAGGGGGTTCCCACCCCTAAAAAAAAAAAAATTGGATGAACATTTTCATACTTATTTACTCATTTAAATGCCAGGCTTTTAAATTACCAGCGATGAAATAACATCTTTAGGACCTTTTAATTTGTAACCCTGGAGTGAGTGATACCTTTTTCTCACTCTCTCATGTGTTTTGACCTGATTTGGATTTTGTGTTTTCACTATTTGTGGAGTCTGACAAACTCCATAGGCGTCTACTTTTTGTATGGTGACACACAGCACCTTCAGTGCAGCGTCCCTGATAAATCCTTTAGATTTCTCATAAGGTTTAAATACCTTTTCTTGTGTGAACTACAGTTCCCAAGAATAGTAAAGTGAAATTGACTTTACTTAGCTTTTCTCTTTGTATGTCCAGCCCACACCATCTTATGTGGAGTGCTGGGGGGTTACTTAGTAGCCCCTTTTCATACACTCTTATGTAACATTTTTATGTTACCCCTGTTACTTTAAATGGCTGGTGGCAGTGGTTTAATTTTTTCTACCATTGTGCTTTTCTACTGCAGGCTGAACCCTCAGCTGCAGTACAGCACCAAGAGTGGCCCCTGCCATCTTTTTTCGCCATTTTCTGTTTGTGAGGTCTTTCTTGGGTTTTACTCTGTGCGTCCCAACAGATTCAAGCCCTTTGTCTTGCCTTTGGTGGGCTTCAGCCCTGAAGCCAGCCTCTGGCTCCAGTGTGTCTGAAAGGGCAGGATGTGAGGTAGGTTCCCGAAACTCCCCTGTCCTTTGTCTCTAGGAATTCCTGAATGCAACCAGTCCTGATTGGCTGGCTGGCTGTCCTTTCAGGCATTGTCTAGATTCCATTGGAAGATGTAATTGTTCTCACATTTACTGAGAACCTGTTTAACCTTTTCTTTTCTGCAACCTCCGAATCTGCAAAGTAACTAATGTGATATATAAATGACATTACTGTCCTTGTGAATGAAGTCACCTCAGGGTGTAGGAATTGTGTAAGAAGCATATCCAAAGAGTATCCACTAAACTTGTTCTGATTCTGAAAAGTAATTTTAAAGTAATTGTCCCGGGAGGATAGCTCAGCAGCAGCGTGCGCGTCTTGGAAGCAAGACGACACGAAGCAACAATAAGTTCGATCCCCGGGTCCGCGCTTAGAAACCTTTGGGTGTTTAAGCGCGTTATAAATACGTAACTAAGAAAAAAAAACACACACAATTACGCCAGACAATTCCTGTAACAGCGCCTCGATGCCTGCGGGCTGTGTGAGCGCTTTATAAATGTGAAATAAATAAATAAAAAAATATTGGGCCTCATTACGAGAATTGAGATAATGAAAATAGGAAGGCGGAATGGTATTACCGGCATCGTTAACGGGTCCGGCCCATTACGACCCGACAACCCGCCAATACCGCCACAGCCCGTACCGTGCCTCTTCATACCGGCATGCGCGCATACACGTGCCCCTCCGTGGAGGAAATACTGGGTTTTCGGTAATAGAAGGACATCACAAGTTACGCAGGCATGCACTTACCGGCATCCCGAAGGAGGTAAATAGGGCCTGCACAACGGCGGCCATACAGGCATCGCAGACCACCCATAAATAGCAACCTGCAGTGAAGGCAACTGCCACAGGTGCACGCAGTCACCACAGGTGGAGTCAATGGAGCCCGTCCCAGTATAAAAGGAGTACACCCACTCACCACACCCTTCCCACACCAAAATGATACCACCAGCTGTTGCAATCATGGGGCTGGAGGACATGCCTATACTGCTACAACTACAGCAACAACAGCAACTACAACAACAACTACAGGCACAACAACAGGCTGCACAGAGGAGATGCAGGAGGAGAAGGAGGGTGAGACAGGCCCAGCAATTACCACCAGTACAGCCAGTAGTACCTCATAGGCAGCCACCAATCCCTCGCATCAGACCCAGTCCATTCAATCTAACCCCTGAGCAGATCCACACCCTGTACCGGTTGGACCGGGCCACCATCACCACCATTGCGGACATGATACATGACGACATTGGTCAGCCTCATTGAAATAAGCACTGCCATCCCCCTGCTACTAAAGGTGGTTTCTGTGCTCGACTTCCTGGCCACAGGCACCTACCAGCACACAGTGGGCCAGCTGCATGGTATATCACAACCACTCTTTTCATGCATGCTGACCCAAGTGCTGGATGCCCCCCTGAAGCACGCTAGCACCCACATATCCCTACCACTGTCTGCCCAGGAGATTGCCGACACCAAAGTAGGCTTCCATGCACTGGCAGGCAATCATCAATTGCGTTGGTGCCCTCGACTGCACCCATGTCGAATTGGTAGTCCCTCATGCCATAGAGGCGGTATACCACAATCGCAAGCTATACCACTCCATCAATGTGCAGATGGTATGTGACTCCAGCAAGATCATCACACATTGATATGCCCGATATCCCGGATCGACACATGATTCCATGGAGCAACATGTTGGACGAAGTGCCTGGCTGCTTGGTGAGTTGCCTGACTGGCCCATGGCAGTGCATCAGGGTTGTGATGTGGCGGGATGCATACTCCACCTGGGTGGGAATAGGGGGGGATGCATACTCCACCTGGGTGGGAATGGGGGGATGCATACTCCACCTGGGTGGGAATGGGGGGGGATGCATACTCCACCTGGGTGGGAATGGGGGGATGCATACTCCACCTGGGTGGGAATGGGGGGGATGCATACTCCACCTGGGTGGGAATGGGGGATGCATACTCCACCTGGGTGAGAATGGGGGGGTTGCATACTCCACCTGGGTGGGAATGGGGGGATGCATACTCCACCAGGGTGGGAATGGGCAGTGAGTGGACAATGCACTCAGAGCTAAACACTTTTGACCTGAACCTCCCAACCCGAACATGACACATCACTGCCACACATTGGACCACTGGCGTAAATCAATGACAACATGTAAGATGCACAAGTAGGCCACCATGGGTATGTCAAGCGATGCATGACTAAACATGATTACAACTGTGCCAATGTCGCTAGTGTGATTAGGCACAGAGTAGCATACACTGCAATTATGGGAGGCAAGACATTGTTCCGCATCCACAGTACATCCGCATCAGCATGCAAGTTAACACCCTGCATCATCTGTACAACGCCATCCAGACTAGCAGACCATACTGCAGTACACAATGCGTCCAAATAATCTTTGTGCATATGTACAGGGACATGTGCATGTCAACAGCAAATAGCTGCGGCCATGGCTGTGAATCCTGAAGGAGGCCGCTCAGAATGATTCACACAGACCTCTTTGTACTCACATGAAGGTGATGGAGGATATCCCTTGAAGCTGTGGCTACTTACAGTTGTGCGGATCCCGCGTAAGAGCCATGAACAGGAGTACCATCAGGTTCATACCCGAACCCGTGTCGTGATTGAGCAGACCTTTGGCCTGTTGAAGGCATGGTTCCGCATCCTCAGCAGGTCTGGTGGAGCACTCCTTTATAGGGCTGAGAAGGTGGCAAAGATCACCATGGCCTGTGTCATGCTGCACATGTGCGTCCGGAGAAATGTACCACTGCCACCTGACATTGACATGCATGCACTGGGTGAGGATGATGAGGATGAAGATGGAGGAGAAGCAGCACCCTTGCCAGTACGTGATGCACAAGATGGCCGTGCTGTACGCCAATCACTGATTGACGAATACTTCTGAACCACAGGGACGTTGATGGATATGTGTCAGCGCTACACTGAACACTGGGTCCATGTGGACATGCACACAGGGAATGTGGGGAGTTGGCCACTGTGCACTGACATGAATGAAATGAATACACACAAAATGAACAATGTCCCGGCATTGAATGATTTTTGACACAACAGTGTATTAATGTAAACAACAGAAAAGTGCCTCACACCTCGACCCCAACACACCAAAACTCCCATACCCCAATAAACTCCCCATACCCCCAATGAACTCTCCATAGCCCCCAATGAACTCCGCAAACCCCCCCATGAACACCCCTTTATTCCCCTACACACCACCGACACCACCTCCCCCACTCCCATTGTTGTCCCACACTATTTACGTGCTTTCTTTGTGTCCGGGGGCAGCATTTTGGACTGCCTCGTACTACGCCTTGTCTGTCACACAGGGCTGGAGGGTGTAGAGGATGTGGGTGTGTTGGATGAGGTGGATGCCGTAGTGATTGGTGTTAGGGAGAATTCTCTGTTTAGGCTGAATTTCCTAACCTAGTGAGTCCCCCAGCAGCTTTGCTGGATTTCTGGAGTTTGTTTTTTTCCATCCTGCCAAGAGTGAGACTCTTTTCTCCCACTCTTGGACATGTATGTCTGTGTAATTCCTTTGAGATGTCAATGTGTTCTATGGACTATGGGGTCTTTTACTCCATAGGGTCTCATATGTTTTTCTATGTGTGTTAAACCGCACCCTACGTGCCGTAACATGGGGGCGTCCTAGCGGATCCCCCACCATAGACTCCATACCCGGGGACTGACTACTGTCTCCCCGGGCATGTAAAGTCACCATTGGCTTTACTAGACCTAAATTTACTAACAGAACTAGTACAAACCATCGTATTGTGGACGTACTAGTAGGGGTAATTCGATTACTCCTGAATCTGTTACTCGAGGGGGCACTGTCCCGTCCCCCCTCGTCGAGTTTTGGCTGGTGGCAGTGGAAACTACTTGTTATGTTCGTCCCCAAACATAACCCTATGGGATTCGTCCCATTGTTGGAAATTGATACTTTTTCTCGTTAATCTCTAACGTACCACCGATCTATTTATCTTAAATAGGTTTATCGGGTGGTATTTTCTGCCAGAACTCAGTTTGTAAAATGGCGTCTGTGTTCGTCTCTGTGACTCCTAAACCAAAGGTCGAGCCCTTTGTTCCACTTTTGGCGGGCTCTGTACAGAGACCCTCCAAAGTGGTGCCATTCTGTCTGGGTTACCACAGGGGTGTGGGAGGGGGTTTAGGCACCCTGGACCGAGTTGCCTTGCCAACTCCGGTCGCACTCTGGAGTGATTGGCCCAGGTGGTGAGCCTTCCCGCTCACCACTTAGCATGTGTTGATTAACAGCTAGGCTGAATGAATGGGGGTTTTCTGCATAAAAGCAGGGCTTTTGGTATGGATCTTCAGAAGTCGCCACAGGACCTAAGAATCCGACGAGGGTAACGCTGAGCCGACTGCACCGACGACACCTCCGGTGGAGCCCTGCGGAACCGACTCACCACTTCCCGACGACAGAGGAGATCTCCCTGCCGGAGAGTCTCTCCCCTGACTGGTGGGAACAACCAGTCCCCTTTGCTTTTTATTCGCCTCAGGACGCAGTGGTCAAATTGCCCGTGCAGAGCACCTCGGCAACCGATAGCCACTACCCTGTACCGCGACCAAAAGGTGGTGCCTTGTGACGGAGCACTCCGCGGCTGGTCTCTTCCCTGGTGGTGCACCGGACTTCACTTTTCTTCGACGACGAGATCATCTCTACTCTTGGCAAAGACCCGACGTGCATCCACCACCAGGAACAACTGCCCCCGCCGGAGCTGCCCTCCACAACAAGGTACCGTGTCCGCCTGGCTTTCCTTTCGATCGGTTTGAGTGAGGTGTCTTAATCCTCTCCGTTCCGTTGGGTCACCTCCAAGCTTTGCTCATTCTTTGTTCTGAACTGGTTCGATCTACCGATAACAATTTGCTATACAGACTTGAATGCATCTCCACTAGAGACTTTTTGGGACATCGCGCCTTGCCTCTCTCCGAGTGGGCCTGGCCTCTGAACTTTACGATCTATTGTGATTCTTGCCTTCCTGCCTTGCATTTTATCCGCTAGGATTGAACTGTGTTGATTTAATAACCTGCCTATCTTTTTCTCTCCCGTCCTAACTAATATTCAAGTGTCATCTGGGTTGAGGTATACACCTCTGTCTGAAAATAAGTGGTACTGGTAGAACCTAGAGTTGTCGATATTGCTAGGGGGATTGATCGTCTACTTCGTAGAGTAATTGTGTTTGAATTGTTTGCCGTGATTTGCCTTAGTGTTTTTCATAGATGTTTCATTATAAATAAATACCTTAATATCTTTACACTAAGCCTCGTTGCGTGTTTGCTTGTCTTACTGTGAAGAATTGCCCTATTTTGTATACTCCACATACTGCTCAACTTTTCTTGAGAGAAGTCTGACTGCTCAGCCACAGCCACCACGTGAATCTGTGTGGTGCAGACTGCTACCAAGTGGATTCACCGCCAACGCCTGTAGTCCTAAATCTTTTGCAATGGTCCCAGAGGAAACTGCACAGGTTTCTGCCTAACACTGGTGGCAGCAGTGGGATTTGTATCGAGTATACAGTTTAGAGTGCTTTTCGACACTGTAGGATAGCTAACCACAAAACTTTGCACAAAAAGCAACTTTCAAAAAACATGTCTGCGATGGAAACTTACAGTCAAGAGTCTTGTCAGGTGAAAATACTGAGAGTCTGCGAGCTCTCTGTAGGCAAGAGAATCTTCCTGTAAGAGGCAAGAAGTTAGAACTAATCGAGAGATTGCTGGCGAACCAAAGTCTGGGTACTGGTTCAGAGGAACCAATCTCTCCAGCGACTGTAGATAACAGTGATGGTGTTGATCTGAATCGTAATTCTGATGATAGCGATGAAGAGGCTGACGAGGACGGAGAGGCTAACGAAACTGTCTCCCCTGCTCCTCTACCTGCCTTACCAGCTGTGCCTACGGGCCCATACCAGTCCCACAAGTACCCTGCTTATTTTGAACTTGAAAAAATGAAGCTCGAACTAGAATATAAACGTTCTTGGCTCAATCTGAACGAAACCAAGAGCTCGAGTTCAGACGGATGAATGCCCAGGCTGAGCAGAAGCAAGCTGAGTTAAGACTCAGAGAAATAGAACTTAATCACGAGTTAGAGATGAAAAAGTTGTCTATGGAAAATGCTTCTCTCTCCTCTGGTTCCTCTAGGAGCTCCAGTCCCAAAAGACCCCGGATGCCGAAGGAATTAGTGGGTATGTATGAACCGAGATTGGATGTGTTGGATTGGTTGAAAACTGTTTGAATACAATCATGGGCTCCAGGACATCACCGGGAATGCGTTGCTCCCTGGTTGTTCTCTAGGCTCCCTCCTGTTGCGACTGATGTGGTAATGGAGTTGGGGGAGGCGGATAAGACGGATTACGAAAGTGTGAAACTAGCTTAATAGCTAGATTCGGGAAGACCCCTTCCCAGTATCTTAAGAGGTTTAGAACCCTCAAAAAGCATGATGGTACCCCTTGGGCTACCTGGGTGAGTGAAGGGTTGAAAAACTTAGAGGGATGGATTAAGGGTTACAAAGTGAACACTTATGAGGGTATGAGAAATCTTTTTATGTTGGAGTCTATTTATGATGCCTGTTCTCCTGAGCTCAGACAGCACTTGGCTGATTCGAAGGAATTGGATTCCAGGGAGCTAGCTAAGGCTGCTGACTTATGGGTTGCCAACAGGGCTACTCATAAGGATTCTGGGGCAACTCAGAAAAAGGATGAGGGAAAACAGCCTAAAAAAGACTCAAAAGAGAATTTGAATAACTCACATTCCAAAGAGGGCCCCAAACAAAACCAGAAGGGTAAGCCACCGGGTAAACCACAGCAGAATAGTGTGTCTTCTGTTGCCAAACGTGAAGGAGGTCAGAACAAGCCACCATTCCAGAAAGCATTCAGTAAATGCTTTCGTTTGTGGCTCGACTGACCATGTGAAAGGAGATCCCAGATGTAAGGGTAAACCTCAGGCGTCAGCTTGTCTCCTTAGCCTTCGCTCCTAGAGGAGAGTCCAATGGCAAGTGGAAACTTTCTACTGTTAGCTGCGAACCCATTGGAGTCTCAGCCAGCGTTTCTTTAGTATCTCTGGGGTTGTGGGAACAACAGAATTTAGATGTCTATAATTCTATCCGATAATACTAAGAGTATTATAAGGACAGTGTCCAGGTGAATGGTCAGGAGACTCCTGCCATTAGGGACACTTCGGGCCAGCATAACTGTGCGTGGATAAATCATTTTTTCAGGCTGAGAATGTTGCTAAGGCACCCAAACGCCTCACCAAGTTAGCTGGAGGGCCTGTGCAGATGCTTCCCCAATTACCAGTTCTCATCCAGTGTAACGACATGACTGTGAAGATACCTGTCAGCATACAGAGTGAGGTACCAGGACGCGTACTGTTGGGTAACGATTTGAAAACTCTCGGAGTTGTATCGCATACTCCCAGACCTCCTAGTAAACGGTTACAGGAGCTAATCAGACCCGCAAGAGAGAGGACCATGTGCGGAACTCTCCAGGAGATGATGAAGAAAGATATCACTCCTGCTCCACTGGAATTGTCGGCCGCTGTCTCCAAGAAATCATAAGCGAAAGGGGAACCTAAGACTTCTATCCCGAAACCAGCAGCCAGCATTCCAGTGCAGCCAACACAGACTTCTCCGCGGTTGTCCCAAGTTACACCCGTAACTCCACCTCGAGCCGAGGCTGAGAGGGAGGTACAACCCTTTTTGGTAGAATTAGACTCTGAGGAAGAGCTAATGTAAGGCCAGGAACTCATTGGAGATCTGGATCCTGTTGACCATCCTGAGTTGCAGTCTTTACTGGCAGAAGGTGGACCCAGCAGGGCAGACTTCAGTAAGGGACAGAGAGAATGTCCAACTCTGGAAGGTCTTTGCCACCAGGCAGAAGCTCAGGCTGAAGGGAAAGAGCCTGGGAAATACAGGTTGCACTGGGAAGATGGCCTCTTCTACAGTGAACCGACGAGTCTGCACTGGAGACTACAAACGACTTGTAGTACCCAAGAGAACAGACCACAGTTCTTGCAGTTAGCCACGAGATTCCTTTGGCTGGTCACTTGAGTTTCAAGAAGGACTAAGGAAAGGCTCTCGCTCTACTTCTATTGGCCAAGATGGGGGCCGAAGTAGAAAACACTGCAGGAGCTGCCACACCTGCCAGATCTCTGGTTAAGGTTGGCCTCCAAGAATGTGGCACCGTTAGTGCTCTCCCAGTTGTGGGAGTCCCATTTGAGAGAGTTAGGGATTGACATTTGTTGGTCCCCTTGATCCTCCAACCTCCTCAGGCAACAGGTTTATACTTGTTGTAGTAGACCATGCTACTAGGTATCCTGAGGCAATCCTATGAGGACTGTTACAGCTCCGGCTGTGGCTAAGGCCCTCCTTGGTATTTTACTAGGGTCGGGTTTCCTAAGGAAGTAATCTCTGACAGGGGGTCAAACTTTATGTCCACTACATGAAGGCCATGTGGAAAACCTGTGGAGTTACTTACAAGTTCTCAACAGCTTACCACCCGCAAACCAATGGGTTGGTAGAACGGTTCAACCGAACCATGAAGAGCATGATAGGTGCTTTAGAGGAACCCCTTAAGCGTAAGTGGGACCTTCTACTGCCATGCCTTCTCTTTGCTTATAGAGAAGTCCCTCAGGAGGGAGTAGGTTACTCTCCCTTCGAACTACTCTATGGTCATCCCGTCAGAGGTCCATTGGCCCTGATTAAGGAGGGGTTGGAGAGTGCTCCTTCCCCCAAGCCAGTCAGAGTGACTGACTACGTGATAGGTCTCCGGAGGAGAATTTCGCACATGATGACAGAAGCAAGCGATAACTTGAAAGCTGGACAAGCATTGGTCAAGCACTGGCACGATCAAAAGGCTAACATGGTTGAGTTCGCTCAAGACCAGCTCGTTCTCGTTATGATCCCAACAAGGCAGAGGCCTTGCAAGATAAGTGGATGGGACCCTTCCGAGTAGTGGGTAAACTCAGGGAGGTTAACTATCTGGTGGACTTGGGCAATCCCAAGGAGGCTCCCGACAGTCTTTCACACCAACCGATTTAAAGCGTATGTCTCGCGACCTGATGTAGGAGCGTTGCTTCTAGCGTCATCCGAGGAAGAAGAAGAGAGTGAAGCTCTTCCGGATCTCCTCAGAGGCTTACCTTTAGATGAAAAAATTGAAGGGGTGAATCTCTCCTCCAATCTGACACCCGAGCAACAAGGAAAGTGCAAATCTATGTTTGAATCAGTTTGCCTCTCTGTTCTCGCTTTCGCCAGGCTTGACCCATTGGGGCCAGCACGACATACTCACTGGTGACTGTCTGCCAGTCAAAAGCAGAGGATACCGCATGTCAGAAAACGTACGAACCCACATCAAAGGTGAGGTCAGCAAGATGCTCGATCTCGGGGTAATAGAGCCCTCTACTAGTCCATGGTCTAGCCCAGTTGTGTTAGTACCAAAGGCCGGATCTAAAGAGCTTAGATTCTGCGTGGATTATAGAGCTCTTAATGCAGTCACCAAGAACAGATGAGTTGGTGGATAAACTTGGCGCCGCCAAGTTCCTCAGCACATTTGACTTGACGTCAGGCTTTTGGCAAATAGCCCTGACAGACCATGCCAAGGAGAAAACTGCATTTTCTACCCCTGTTGGCTTATACCAGTTTAAGGTAACGCCTTTCGGACTGAAGAATGTACCTGCTACGTTTCAACGGTGGGTAAACCAGGTTCTAAATGGGATGGAGGACTTCTGCATGGCATACTTGGATGACATCGCAGTGTTCAGCAATTCCTGGGAAGAACATGTAACGCACCTGAGAGATGTTTTGCAGGCTCTCGGACGAGCCAATCTGACCATAAAGGCAAGCAAATGCCAATTGGACAGAGTAAGGTGTCTATCTTGGGCATGAGGTAGGCGGTGGAGAGATAAGGCCTTTGTCAGTAAATTGAAGCTGTGCAAAATTGGACAACACCGACTACTCAAACTCAGGTGAGAGCCTTCCTAGGCTCACTGGGTATTACAGGAATTTCATAGAGAACTATGGGACATAGCTTCTCCACTGAATGTCATCTCCTCGCCCAAATTTCGAAAAAGGTTAAATGGAACGAGGAGTGCCATCAGGCTTTTGAAAACCTGAAAAGGCTCTTTGCCAAGCCCCAGTACCCAGAGCTCCTGATTACGCCAACACTTCATTGTGCAGACAGATGCTTCAAATGTAGGAATAGGTGCCGTACTCAGTCAACTGGATGGGAAGGGTAGGGAGCACCCCGTTTGCTTCATCAGCCGCAAGCTGAAGGATCCTGAAACAAGGTGGGCAACAATCGAAAGAGAGTGCTTTGCTATCGTGTGGGCGCTGAAGAAGTTTAGGCCATACTTGTATGGTTCTACTTTTTCATTCAGGACTGAACACCAACCTTGAGATGGTTAATGCAAATGAAAGGGGAAAACCAAAACTACTGAGATGGTCGATCTGCCTGCAAGGGTTTGATTTCACCATTGAGCACAGGTCAGTGGTGTCACCACCAAAATGCTGATGGTCTCTCTAGGATGTATATCATCGACTAGAGGTATGAGATTCATCCAGGAGTGGATTAAATCCTCCTGTTCCTTAGTCTGGGGGGGCGAGTGTTAGGGAGAATTCTCTGTTTAGGCTGAATTTCCTAACCTAGTGAGTCCCCCAGCAGCTTTGCTGGATTCTGCAGTTTGTTTTTTTCATCCTGCCAAGAGTGAGACTTTTTCTCCCACTCTTGGACATGTATGTGTGTGTAATTCCTTTGAGATGTCAATGTGTTCTATGGGCTATGGGGTCTTTTACTCCATAGGGTCTCATATGTTTTTCTATGTGTGTTTACCGCACCCTACGTGCCGTAACACGGGGGCGTCCTAGGGATCCCCCACCATAGACTCCATAACCGGGACTGACTACTGTCTCCCCGGGCATGTAAAGTCACCATTGGCTTTACTAGACCTAAATTTACTAACAGAACTAGTACAAACCATCGTATTGTGGACGTACTAGTAGGGGTAATTCGATTACTCCTGAATCTGTTACTCGAGGGGGCACTGTCCCGTCCCCCTCGTCGAGTTTTGGCTGGTGGCAGTGGAAACTACTTGTTATGTTCGTCCCCAAACATAACCCTATGGGATTCGTCCCATTGTTGGAGATTGATACTTTTTCTCGTTAATCTCTAACGTACCACCAATCTACTTATCTTAAATAGGTTTATCGGGTGGTATTTTCTGCCAGAACTCGGTTTGTAAAATGGCGTCTGTGTTCGTCTCTGTGACTCCTAAACCAAAGGTCGAGCCCTTTGTTCCACTTTTGGCGGGCTCTGTACAGAGACCCTCCAAAGTGGTGTCATTCTGTCTGGGTTACCACAAGGGTGTGGGAGGGGCTTTAGGCACCCTAGACCGAGTTGCCTTGCCAACTCCGGTCGCACTCTGGAGTGATTGGCCCAGGTGGTGAGCCTTCCCGCTGACCACTTAGCATGTGTTGATTGACAGCTAGGCTGAATGAATGGGGGTTTTCTGCATAAAAGCAGGGCTTTTGGGATTGGATCTTCAGAAGTCGCCACAGGACCTAAGAATCCGACGAGGGTAACGCTGAGCCGACCTGCACGACGACACCTCTGGTGGAGCCCTGCGGAACCGACTCACCACTTCCCGACGACAGAGGAGATCTCCCTGCCGGAGAGTCTCTTTCCCTGACTGGTGGGAACAACCAGTCCCCTTTGCTTTTTATTCGCCTCAGGACGCAGTGGTCGAATTGCCCGTGCAGAGCACCTCCGCAACCGGATAGCCACTACCCCTGTACCGCGACCAAAAGGCCTTGTGACGGAGCACTCCGCGGCTGGTCTCTTCCCTGGTGGTGCACCGGACTTCACTTTTCTTCGACGACGAGATCATCTCTACTCTTGGCAAAGACCCAACGTGCATCCACCACCAGGAACAACTGCCCCCGCCGGAGCTGCCCTCCACAACAAGGTACCGTGTCCGCCTGGCTTCCCTTTCGATCGGTTCGAGTGAGGTGTCTTAATTCCTCTCAGTTCCGTTGGGTCGCCTCCAAGCTTTGCTCATTCTTTGTTCTGAACTGGTTCGATCTACCGATAACAGTTTGCTATACAGACTTGAATGCATCTCCACTAGAGACTTTTTGGGACATCGCGCCTTGCCTCTCTCCGAGTGGGCCTGGCCTCTGAACTTTACAATCTATTGTGATTCTTGCCTTCCTGCCTTGCATTTTATCCGCTAGGATTGAACTGTGTTGATTTCATAACCTGCCTATCTTTTTCTCTCCCGTCCTAACTAATATTCGAGTGTCATCTGGGTTGAGGTATACACCTCTGTCTGAAAATAAGTGGTACCGGTAGAACCTAGAGTTGTCGATATTGCTAGGGGGATTGATCGTCTACTTCGTAGAGTAATTGTGTTTGAATTGTTTGCCGTGATTTGCCTTAGTGTTTTTCATAGATGTTTCATTATAAATAAATACCTTAATATCTTTACACTAAGCCTCGTTGCGTGTTTGCTTGTCTTACTGTGAAGAATTGCCCTATTTTGTATACTCCACATACTGCTCAACTTTTGGTAATGGGATTGGCACTCAGCATGCATTTCAGTGTAGCACGGTTTGGGCCTCCATCTGGACATGGATATGTTGATGTGTGTGTGTTGGGACATGTATTGCCTTGCCTAGGCTTTATTCCAGATCACTTGTGCTACGTCATGGTTTGTGTTAGGGAGAATTCTCATTTATGGCTAATTTCCCTCACCTAGTGAGTCCCCCAGCTTTGCTGGACATCTGGAGTTTATTTTTTCCAACTGGTAAGAGTGAGAGCTTTTCCTCCACTCTTACCTGTGTTTTGCTATGTGTTTCCATCTGTTTTTGTGATTGTGGACTCTGAAGTACACCACTTCTGTAGCCCCCTTCTTTGTGTTTGTCACACAGCACCTTCAGTGCCGTGGCACAGGGTTGTCTTTGAGACTTCCTTCAACTCCGTTTCTGAGGCGACTACTGTCCCCCAGACAAGGGTAAAGTTACCATTAACTTTACTTAGTCAATCTACCACAGATCCAGTACACCCCATCTTCCATGGAGTACTGGAAAGGGTTAACTCGTATCCCTTTTAATCTGTACCTCTTAGAGCATTGTTTTGCTCTTTTAACATTTAGACTTGGCTGGTGGCAGTGGTATCTACCCTAACTTTTCTACCGTGATTATATTAGATAAACGTGGTACTGTTCTTGGCTATGATATTAGCCTCGAACATAAACCCGCTTGACCAAATCGTATTTCTTTTGGCTCCGGTTGGGTTTATTCACCATTTCTTTTTGTTAAAGTCCTTCTTGTGTTTTACTTTTGCGGCAAACTAGGTTCGCCTTCTTTGTTCACTGTCTTTTGACGGGCTTCTGCCAGAAGCACTCCTCAAGGCGCCTGGTGTCTAGGTCGGCTGAATGTGAGGGAGGGTTTAGTCACCCCCTGCACAGGGTATCCTAGGAAACCAAGTTGCACTTTGTCATGATTGGCCAGGGTAGTTGTCCGGGCTGGACAACCCCCTGCTGGGTGATTGACAGCCAGGCTGCGTGAATGGGAGTTTTCGCATAAAAGGCAGGTCTCTTGGGTTAGAAGTCAGAGAGTCGCCACTGGAACTACAAGGAACCGAAGAGAAGCGGAGAGAACGACGGCTGCTGCAACTACACACCCCGGTGAAGCCCTGCTGCAGTCCTGAGCTATCTGCCCTTCAACGACTCAGAGAAGATCCAGTCCGGAGTCTTCTTCCCTTGAGCTTGGTGGGGATAACCAGCTCATCTTCTACAGCCAGAAGATCCTCTTCCGTGCTCGAAATCGCTGCACACTGCTGTAGTGGTCCCGATAGCCACCTGAAGAGCCTCTCCTGTTTTTAAGGAGCGCACCTTTTATTCCGTGTCGCTGCTGCTGGCTCCATCCCTGTGTGGTGCAGACCCCCTTCAGACGTCCTCCTTCTCTACGAAGCTCCATGAATCGTGGGTCTGCATGAAACCAACAGGAACAACTGCCAGGGCACCAGCTGCACCATTGGAACAAGGTACTGTGTTCTGTTGAGGAAACTGGGTGAATCCCTTTTTCTTCATTTCCAAGGCTTGATCTTGTCTTCCCTTCTTCTTATAACTTTTGCTTCCGAACATTGACAATATCGAAGTACTTTTGGCTCTGTTGAATCGTGAACTGTTAGACCGTGTGATCTTCGGCAACTGGCTCCGGTGTCTTTCGACCCCTTTGACTTTCGAACTCCTGTCTCTTAGTGTTTCTTGATTCTGCCTGCCTAACCAAAATATTGCCTGTGATTTTTGCCTCCAACTCCCTCTGGGTATCTCAGGTGCTAAATGTGTTTTGCCCGGTAGCATTTCATGTCACGGATACGCGTTTTTTTAGTAGACCGAACTGTCAAAAAGTGATCGCAATCGTATTCGCGGTAACGTGTTTTGTCATAACACGGTTCATTCAAACACAGGGTACTTACCTTGAGACTTACTGTTACAAGTGAATTGGTTAGTTGTAGTATATTTAACGTGTGGTTTTTATGAAGTTTAATAGAAGTGTTGTGTTTATAACAAATGGTTTAAAAATAATGTACTTTATTTTTCTACCTGAAACCTTGAGTCAGTGTTTGTTTGAGTCACAGTAATTGTGGTCCCTTTGTGTAATCTCTGCTACTGCTCATATACTCTTGAGATAAGCCTGGCTGCTCTGCCACTGCTACCACTATGACATAGTAGTACAGGCTTGTACCAAAGGTAAAACTTGTATCACCACCCGTAGTCTTAATTGTGTGTGGTGGTCCCTAAGGGCACTGCACAGGATTCTGCCTAACAGTTTGCCCTACTGGGGTCTGCAGGGTCACTCACCTCCATCTCCAGATGTTGCAGCACCCGTCTCCATCTCCCCGAAGCCACTCCATCTGGATGGTAGTGCTGCATGTCTCCTCCCAGAGCATGAGTTTTACTGGGGAGTGGGCACCCCTGCCTGTGGCCATGTCCTCCCTCCGATTGCTGGCCAGGATGTTGCGGACCCTAAGGCGGATGTCATCCTATCTTTTTTTGCAGTCTTTGACTGCCCGTGGGGTGGTTCTGACTGCAGATACCGTGCGGGCTACCTCCTCCCATATCTCCTTCTTTCTCTGCTGCGTCTCCCTTTTGAGGTTATGGGTGTTGATCTCATCAGCATGTGCAGCAAGGGTGTCCGCCAACATGTTAAGTTCCTCATCAGAGAAACACTTCTTGCGCAGGCCGGGGTTGGATTTTTGGGTAGCCTTAGACATGTTGTTTAGAAAGACCTTGGTCTCTCCTGTGCAACACTGGTGGTTTGGGAGGATTGCAATGGATTGTGTTTTTGAAGATGGCTGCCGGCGCATTTCCCGTTCCAACGCGATGACTTTACTTCTGAGTCCGGTATTACAAGCACAGTATTAGCATGATGTTATTGCCGGGTCGGTATTAAGGGGTGCCTCCTAGGCGGAGGCGGTATCGGCGGGTCCCGTAATGCCGCTATCGGGGGGTTGTAGTGCCTTTAGCGGCATGGCGGTATGGCCATTATCGGCATGGCGTTTCGCGCGTTTTCGCGCACTCATAATCAGCCGCTATTAGCGGTGTCAAATGAGCACAGACCCGCTACTTACTCCATGCCGGTAATGGGCCTGTTTTTAACGGGATTCTCGTAATGAGTCCCATTGACGTCTTTACATGAATTGCCTTTTTAAAGAACGCTAATTAAATAACTATTTATAACAGAAACGTTGAGTGTAAGTGTTACTTGGCTACTTGTATTTACGAATTTCATTTGTACAGCTCTACAGCTCACATTTACCCCTCTTGAGGCCTGGCTGCTCAGGCACACTACCAACGTTTGTAGTACAGACATATACCAAAAGGTGGGTTACCTAATACCAATTCTTACCTAACAGAGCTGGCACCAGAGAAATCAATGTATTGGCCTTTCCTACGGCTTGCAAATTTCTTTATCTAAGGGTGTAGCTTCAGTAATACTCAAGTCATAATGCTTCCTGTGCCCTCTTGTTTGGATGAACTTTCAACGTCCCACATGGGAGAGGAAATATAAACTAAGAAAATCCATAAAACCCAATTCTGAAACCACACCGAACGCCAGGGGTTTAGACATCATGCATGATACACTGACACTCCCACCATCTCCCTCCAATGCGTGATCGACAGGAGCCAGCAAGACACACATACACACACACACATTTAGAATTTAGTTCAAGTTGGATGATGTCAATGTTAATTAATGCACAGCTAAACATTAGATGTAATCAGACATGCACACACAAGGAAGCAAGACACAGACACGAGGAGTGCTTCAAGTAGTCATATAAGCATTCAGCCAGTCCGATAGCACAGCTAGTAGAGCGCACACTTTGACACCCGTGCATTCAGCCTTTCATCCTTCTGAGGTTGATAAATGAGAACCACACCCCCTGGGTAATAATATGCAGCACTCAGATGCCTGAGGGTTTGTTGCGCTATATAAATACAAATTATTATTATCATTATTATTAGAAACACTAAAAGGTAGATGATATGATAAGTCATTTATATTGCGCCTGTACACAAGTGTTTCTAGGCATGACAAGACAAGTGAGGGGAGGCAGAGGGAGGACAAGACAAACAATCTTGCTAGGTCTTGTGTCATTCAGATCATGCAAGTGCGAGAATGAGACGTGCAAGGGGAAAAGGGGACGGAGGGAGTGCCAGGGAGAGGGAATGTGAAACAGGGCAGCATTGCTCTGAGTAAGTGCGGCCAGGGTAGCCCAGCTCTGGGTAAGTGCAAGGAGGCAGGGACTGTAGAGGTTACAGTTACAGCCCCTATGTGCATGGAGTGCATGGAGGCAGTGCAGGGGGTGACTGATCAGGAAAGAGCTTGGTGCCTAGGGACACTCTGAGGGTTGCCAACAACCAGTCGGTGCAGCAGACAGGTGGTCAGGAAGGTCAGCAGGGGAAGGAGAAAGACAAAGCAGAGGAGAAGAGGAATGTTTTAGCTGCTTCTGGAAATTCAGGTGGTCCGGCTCAAGTTTGAGAGGGCCAGGCAGGCCATTCCAGAGGAAGGCACCTGCAGAGGAGAGAGATCTACCCCCACTCTCTGCTTGGAGTGATTGTATTTGGTTATTTATAACATGCTTAATATCCAGAGGTTTCTAAGCGCAGACCCTGGGATTGAACCTGTGTTGCTCATCGTCTTGCTTCCAAGGCAAGCACGTTGCCCCTCAGCTATCCTCTGGTGACGAGTAGTGTCTGACCCTTAGAGAGTTGGAGGTAGCTGAGCAAAGGGCTTGAGAAGGAAGGTAGTTTGGCAGAGAGCGTTGGATGTAGTGTGGTCCCCGGCCTCAGAAAGTCTTGTGGAAAATGCAAAGGGTCTTGAACTTGATCCTTGTAGCCACCAGGCGCCAGTGGAGAGATTTCAGGCTGGAGAGATACGGTCCCTGGGCTTGAGGCCAAGAATAGGTATCGGAGTCCTGTTATGGATTAGTTGCAGAGGCCTGAGAGTAGAGGAAGGCTGATTGAGAAAGAGGTTGTTGCAGTAGTCCAGCCTAGAGAGAACCAGGGCTCTGTAGACAGTGAGCTTCTGGCGGAAGGTGAGAAAGGGAACAGTACCTGTGAGGAGGTGCAGCTGGTAGTGGGACTTCTTGGAGACGTCCGAGATGTGAGCAGAGAAAGAGAGAGTGGAGGGGAAGATGACACCGTCTTTAGCCTCACATGAAGGTGAAGAAGAGGGTCCAAGGAGGGCAGTCAATGTGAGAGCGGGAAAGCAGGAGCAGGGGTCCCAATGAGAAGGAGCTCTGTTTTACTGCCATTAAGGCAGATATCGTTGGAGGCGCACCAATCCTGAATCGCAGATAGACAGTCAGAAATGAGCGAGAGAGGAGAGAAGGCTGAGCGGAGCCTGAAGAAAAGCTGAGTGTCATCCGCATAACAGTGAAAGTCAGAGGAGAAGGTAGAGATCAAGTGGGCCAAAGGGGCCAAGTGGAGGTTGAAAATACAGTATAAGAGGATAGAGCTCCGGGGAACGCCAAAGGTGGAGAGAGAGGTGGCAGAGAGAAAGGACCCAAGTTGGACCTGGGAGGGGCAGTACAAGAGGAAGGATGTCAACCACTCCAGGACCTTATCCGTGATACACAGGTTCCCACAGAGTCGATTGATCGGGAAGGTGTGGTTGACCGTGTCAAAAGCAGAGGAAAGATCAAGGAGGATGAGGCCAGAAGGAATGCTGCAGTCAAGGTGGGAGAGCAGATCATCACAGGTGTTAAAGAGATCAGTTTCCATGCATCTGGCAGCTCTGAAGCCAGACGGATGGTCATGAAGGCAACCAATAGATTCAGTGTGGAGAGTAAGCTGGGAGACGGCCAGCTTTACCAGGAGTTTGCCCATGAAAGGGGTGATAGAGATCAGGTAATAGTTTGCTGGACAGGTAGAATTTGCAGAAGGGTACTTGAGAAGGGGTTGCCCAAGGGAATGCATGAGGAGAGAGGGGAAGGCTCCAGTGGCGAAAGAGTGATTACAGAAATTTGCCAAGGCTGGAGCGAGGGTGTCAATATGGTCCTTGATGGTTCTGGAGGAGCAGGGGAGCACCTGTTTGGACAACACTTTCATAGATCGGATGTCTAGAAACCTTGCCAGGTGTAGTCAGAGAGAACAAGGAGAAAGGAGGAGGAGAGGGAGTGTTGGCCAAAGGGGGGCCAAGAGAGGAAGAGGAGATAGAGGACAGGATGCCCTGTGTTTTAGTGGTGAAGTGAGAGGCCAGAGCCATACAGAGGGCCTGGGAGGGAACACGAGAGGTAGAGACTGCAGCAGGATTGTCCAGTTCCTTGCAGATTTTAAAGAGTTAGGCTGTGTTGTTAGAGGCCACAGAGATGCCTGCTTTAATGTTGGCTCCCTTCTTGGACAGAACAGAGAGTCTGTATTGCCTTTGGAGCAGGCGGCAGGCTAGTTTGTCATAGGATGCGCCCGAGGCCCTGCACTTGCGTTTCAGGACGACGAGGTTGGAGTCATACCAAGAGTTGCACTGGGAGGTAGGCTTCAGCCAGATTCTCATGGGGCAAGGATGACCAGAGTGTTGGAGATAGAAAGATGCAGATTAGAGAGGGATGTGTCAGAGTGTGAGTCAGTCGCAGGAGTAGGAGGAGCAGAGAAGGTAGAGGTAAAGGCATTCACATGCACACGTTCATGGGCCAAATGACCGGGAAGGTAGGTGACAGTGCTAGAGGGAGGGGAGGCTTTACCTGAGGTATAGAGGGGTTCAGGTGAGAGGAGAGAAGAAAGTGGTCAGTCCAAGAAAGAGCAGTCGTGAGAGGGTTAGCTAGGGGGATGTCTGAGGAGATGAGAACATCCAAAGTATGTATGGCAGAGTGAGTTGGACCACAGGGCAGAATGGATAGCGAGAGCATGTCGCAGAGGTTTTGGAAACGACCAGAGGTTGGGTTAGAAGCAACCAGTTGGATGTTGAGGCCCCTGAGGAGGAAAAGTTGAGAGGGAGAGGCAAGGAGAGAAGAGGAGGGATCGGCCCACTCTGAGAGGAAGATGGCAATCTGCTCTGACCAGGTGGCATGTAGATTGTGGCCACAGTCAGAGAGAGGCCAGGCGAGATGGAGATCCTGCAGACCAAGCATTCAAAGGAGGAGTAGGCCTGCACAGGAATGACAGAAGCTGGTAGCCACTTGGGAAATGTCAGAGCTACTCCACCTCTGGGTCGGTGCGGTCTGGGCTCGGAAAGGATCTTGTAGCCACCAGTGAAGATAGTGCCAAAACTCATGACAGAGGTGGCAGTGAACCATGTCGCAGTGAGGACATCCAGGTAACGTTCATTGAGGAGGTGACAGATGTCAGAGGAGTGTTTTTGACAGCAGAGCAAGAGTTGAGAGTATTGACGTGGAGGAGGTTGCCACATTTGAAGGACCTCTGGGCTGGGGTACAGGCTTGAGGTGCACCCAATGGAAGTGGAAGCAGGACCTGAGAGTGGGCAGAGGAGGAAGCAAGGGGTGGCAGTGGAGCCAGAGAGGTGCTATTAGGAGTAGCAGGAGAAGGAAGGAAGTTGATAAGATGTGGGAGACACCTATCAAACAGGTGGAGATTGGGCTGAGGGCCCTGGACCAAGATGTTGCCATTCAGATAGACATTAATGATGTTCTTGGAGGAGTGGAAGGAGGCCAAGAAGGCCTCCCACCGTGTGTCACCATTAATGGGAGAGGAAGAGATATGAGAGACAGCAGAGACCATATGAGAGTCTGTCTGGAGAAAGTACTAATGTAGGCATCAGTGATAGGGAGGCCTGGGTTGGAGACCAGGATGTCCATCTTGAACATCTTCCTTCCAGTCTTGTTGAGAGGGATTGAATAGGAGATAGAATAGCAGTTAGAGAAGATGGGAGATACAGAAAGTACCATGGAGGGTGCGAGGAGATGAGTAGGAGGAGGGAGTGAGAAGAGAAAGGTGAGATGCACAGCCCACGCCGAAACACAGGAAGCACAACAGCGAGGGGGGGGGCGATGGGAGGAGTCAAAATAGGGTTCGCAACAGGGAGCAGACAGGTGGCACACAACAGTTCAACAGTGACCACAGGTGACAGGGATCTAGGGGATGGAGAGAGCCAATGGGACACAGATTCACAGATTAACAGTACACTTCAGAAGGGGACCTAAAGGTGGGAGAGAAATCTAGTGGGACGCAGAATCACAGATCAACAGTAACACACTAGAGGGGACCTAGATCAACAGTAACACAGATCAACAGTAACGCAGTAAGGGGGGCCAAGAAGTGAGAGAGAAGCCTATTGGGGCACAGGTTCACAGAACGACAGTAACACACTATAGGGGACCTAGACCAACAGTAACACAGAACAACAGTAACACAGTAGAAGAACAGGAGATGCACATATACACAAAGTACAGCCAACCACTAGTGGTGAGCCCAAGGTTGCGGAAGACAGAGTAAATCATGTCAACAGGACTTGCCTGCTGTCTATTTTAAAACATTACTGGACCACTAGCCATGGCCTTTGGCCATGGCTGGTAGGCACGTCCACTCTACATTTTAAAACACTTGCAACCCATCACTCAAAGACGCTCATTAGTCACAAACTGATTTTGACCTGTCTTTACAGTGTTATTGTTATGTATAAAATGTTTTAGGAAATGCGTAGTGAAATTACATTATTTGCAAAGGATCACACACTTTGGTTAAGCAGCATGCTACAAGCCCCTTGTTTTATATCCGGTCTCTTATGACTGTTGTGATACGTTGCATGACCCCAACTAACCACAATTAATCAGCACGGAAAAGGGAACAAAATGACCTGTTATAAGAATAACAAATGCCCAGTTTCATTTGTCCCATTTGGAAAATAAAAAGCTGGCACCAATGAATATACGTACAGTAAGTGAATATATATCTTAAACTGAAATATGCAAATGTAGTTCAATTGACATTCCCCTTAGAAGAAAGTGTGCAACACAACAAAGCAATGAGCTTTTAAAAAAAGTAATGGACACCAGAAAAATAATCTACGAAACAAATGGTTGTGGTCTTGTGGGTAAGTGTCTGCACTGTGAACATGACAACATGAGCAAAATCCTGGTAGAAAAAACTCGAGCAAGCTTGCCAACCTCAAAAGAACCCAAGTGTTGTCATCAGCGCTCTGAAAAAATTTTACACTGTCCACCCACATGTGTCCTTTACTTGTGGCCTCAAAAGCAGCCACAATCGGTCAAAACTCTGCACCAGTGTCTAGGATTGCAAACTCTCTTGCCACAATGTGGGCAAATACTCATGACTTAGTTGTCCTTTCATCATTTCCCCTTTTCAAACCACAGTGTCACTCAAATATATATATCTTTATAGAACTACGTTGGCCAAAAAGTGTACAATTGTGGCAATATTCCCCTCATTTTGACTGGGAGACTACAAATACCAGAATGCAATTCAGCAAAAAAGTTCAAGGGCTGACATAAGCACGGTTTTAAAAAATGAATGCGGATGCTGTGTATTGTATTGTGGACTTTCACCCATCCAGTAACCTGGACCAACCCTGCTTAACTTCAAAGGAAGGAAGGGGCCTACTTCCTCAGGCCATATTGCTCTAAGTGGTCTTGTAACTTGGGTTTATAGAAACATGGCCTGAGGGGGCTGGGCCATTCCTGGCGTTGAATCCAAATGTCCTGGTTACTGCATGGATGGGAGGCCATTTTTACTTTTTTTTCTATAACCGTGAGTACAGAGCTACAGATACCCGTGGTTATCTGTAGTCATATTATAGCCACGACTATCAGGAAAGACGGGCGAAAACAAGAAATGCTTTCCTGCCCCTCCAGGCCCCCACCGAGTGTCGCCCTCCTCTGTGCCTGCTCCCCATACACAGCTGATGGTCTCCTTACCTCCCCTTCCCTCTCCCATCCCCCTCATTACACACGTTGTTTCTGTCATGCATTTTGCTTACAAATGTCAGCTATTCACAGATATTCTGTCCATAGCCGTGGCTACAGAAAGGATTTGCGTTGCTAAATCAGTCCCTCGACTCCTTCCAACTCCCAATTTTACTCGGTATCCTCTTATCAGCACTCCCACCTCTAGACTGATAGCATTTGCATGTTTTTTGACCTGCAAATGGCTTTTTACCTGTGTTTTATTTTGCTATATCCTCGGCTATATCTCTGGATATCTCTCGCAAGAAGCAAAAACAAAGATGGCAGCTGTTTCATTTCTAAGAAAACCCAGTTTACAATTTGCCAGAGATATAGCTATCTATTTTGGACAAGGGGGCACTTAAAAAACTACTGCACAAAATAGCCTCAAACCACAAAAAGGCATCCAGTAAACCCTTCATGCCCAAGTTGTTTTAGACCTGTTTCAAATCTGTCCAGCGGTTTGGGCTGTGCCGACCGGCAAAAATTTACCTTGTTTGTCTATGGGAAAACTAATGCGATGTAGGCTTCCACTTTGATTTATGTTTTAGTTTTCTTAATAACTTCTCTATTTATTAATGAATCTTTACTAAACTTGGCAGTCTGAGTGGGCACGGCAGGTGCGGGGGGGTTGAGTGCACATGGCCCTAATTGGTTGCAACATTTTGGTCAAATCCGTCCTACAAATTAAAAGTAATTATCAATAGAATTGTTCGAGGTTCTTATTGGAGTCTGACTCACCTTAACCATGGGGCAGTGACCGCCGCCCTATAATCTTGAAACACTGTTGGGCCTCATTAGCTAATCAGTTTTACATGCACAGCATTTTGTAAATGTTTTATTCTGTTTTTAGCTCAATGATCTTTAGTCATGAAGATTGTTGTATGTTTACCTATAACGTATAGTAAAAATTGTAATAAAAAACTAAAACTATATTCCTTGTGGTTGCTTATTCCCTTTTTGTCCCCTTTTTCATTACCCAGAGTGCCGCCTTGTCTTATCTTTTGCATATTCTGTGTTCTCTCTTACAGGGGGGCGTTTCTATAGTTTTTTTTATTGTATATAGTTAAGAAAACCTTTACAAAAGAGAATTATTGTACAGATAAAAAATATTACATTGTTTCAGAAAAAAAAGGAAAACAATATATTACAAATCAATAAAAAATCTAAAACATCACAATCTCTTCATGCATTAAAACAAAATAAAAATCACATCAAAAACAATCAATGAAAAAAAAAGAGACACACTTGATGTAATATTTGAATGTACTAACAGCCCAATACAAGAATTTATTTGGTTAGATCATAAAAATGGAATTGCATTAAAAAATGCTGCCACAGCCAAGGTGTCCCCAACGTTCATCCTATGTAGGCACCGCTGCCACAAACTGTCTGTATCAATCCAATGAATAGAATAAGATAGTTTTACTAGGCAGCTCAGTCGTTGAGAGTTCAAGGAGCGCAGAACAGTAGAATGTGCCTAAGAGTTTCATTACTTTGTTACAGTACCTGCCTCTCGTCTCATCCAACTCAATCTTTCCCCTCCTCAATAAACCCTCTTTAGTCGCTAGCAGGTTCCATCTAAAGCTGAAT
Organism: Ambystoma mexicanum; assembly: GCA_002915635.3. NCBI lineage: Eukaryota > Metazoa > Chordata > Amphibia > Caudata > Ambystomatidae > Ambystoma > Ambystoma mexicanum. The sequence continues at coordinate 1,072,318,280 of CM030317.1, forward strand.
AAAATCGATCTATAGTGGATTTTTGGAAACTGTATAAGACAGGGCAACAGATTCCCAGGTTTTTTATGTTCCTGTACTAGAAGTTGCATAGAAGTGTATCCATGGAAACGTTCTATAGTCTCGATCCAATCCTGATCATACAGTGCTTTTTTAACTTTCTCAGGATTTACAATCACAGTTTCATGGTCTAAATTTAATTTTGTCAAAATAATCTTACTAGTAGACCCAGCATATGAAACCTAATCCATTACTATACCCTTACCAGACAAGTGTTTTTCCAAGTGACAGTTGAGCACTTCATACAAAAGGTCCCGAATAAGCGAGATCATTTTACAGAATAGAGATAGCGAGTTCAAAGCAACTCGACCTCTGAGGGAAACCTGATTGCAGGAAGTGGAACAGCGTTAGGAACTCTTAAGATGTGTTACCATATAACAGCTTCCAGTTTATCAAGCCACTTATTAGGCTGTTCTCCATATAGTTCCATGCCATAAGTTAACTTTGCCTCTCCTTTCCCCTCATTGAAGTTCCTTGCGGGAATTATAGAAAAGCGACCAAATTTGCAATTAAGTAAAGTCATTTGATTAATTAAAAAGGCCCCCTTTTGTACAAGTGTTAGGGAGAATCCTCATTCAATGGCTAATTTCCCTCACATAGTGAGTCCCCCAGAAGCTTTGCTGGATTTCTGGAGTTTATTTTTTCCACATGGTAAGAGTGTGAGCCTTTTTCCCACTCTTACATGTGTTTTGCCATGTGTATTTTTACTGTTTGTGTGATTGTAGGCTCTGGAGTACACCACTTCATGAGCCCCACTCACTTTGTGTGTTACACAGCACCGTCAGTGCAGTGACACAGGGTTGTCTTTTAGACTCCCCACCAACTCCATTTTCTGGTGCTGACTACTGTCCCCCAGAAAAGGTAAAGTTGCCATTAACTTTACATAGTCACTTTAACCACAGTTCCAGTACACCCCATCTTATATGGAGTATTGGAAAGGGTTAATTCCTAGCCCTTTTTATCTGTGTCTCCTGGAGCTTTGTTTTGCTCCCTTAACATTGAGACTTGGCTGGTGGCAGTGGTATCCACCCTACTTTTTCTACCGCGATTATACTATATAACGTGGTAATGTTTTAGGCTATTTTTGTAGCCTCGAACTTTAAACACACTTGACCAAATACTTTTTATTTCGGCTCTGGTTGGGTTTAATCGCCATTTCTTTTTGTTAAAATCCTTCTTGTGTTTTCCTTTGCGCAGCAAACCAGGTTTGCCTTCTTTGCTCACCGTCCTTTGGCGGGCTTCTCTCAAGAAGCCCCCCTTTTAGTGCCTGGGTGTCTAGGTAGGCTGAATGTGAGGGAGGGGTGTAGTCACCCCCTGCACAGGGTATCCTTGGAATCCCAAGTCGCACTTTGTCATGATTGGCTAAGGTGGTTGTCCGGGCCGGATAACCCCCCTGCTGGGTGATTGGCAGCCAGGCTGTGTGAATGGGGGATTTTCGCATAAAAGGCAGGACTCTTGGGCTGGAAGTCAGAGTCGCCACTGGAACTGCAAGGAACCAAAGAGAACCGGAGAATAAGACGGCTGCTGCAACTACCGAGTCCCGGTGGAGCCGTGCTGCAGTCCTGAGCTATCTACCCTTCGACGACAAGAGAAGATTCAGTCCGGAGTCTTCTTCCCGTGAGCTTGGTGGGATTAACCAGCTCATCTTTCACAGGCAGAGGATCCTCTTCTTGGTCGAAATCGCTGCACACTGCTGTAGTGGTCTGGATAGCCATCTTTAGAGCCTCTCCTGTTTTAAAGGAGCGCACCTTTTATTCACCGTCGCTGCTGCTGGCCTCATCCCTGGGTAGTGCAGATCACTCCAGACGTCCTCCTTGTTGTCCCCACGACTGAAGCTCCACGAACCGTGAGTCTGCAGGAAACTACCAGGAACAACTGCCGTGGCACCAGCTTCTTCAAAGAATAAGGTACTGTGTCCAGCTTCGAGGAACAAGGTTGAATCCTTTTTTACTCATCCAAGGCTTGCCCTTGTCTTCCTTCCCTCTTATAACTTTTCCTTCCTCTGTTGACAATATCCAAGCACTCCTGGCAACCTTGAATCGTGAACTATCTGACTGTGTGATCCTCGACAACAGGAACCCGGTTCCACTTGACACTGGCGCAGGCCTATTGACTTTTATCTTCTTGTCAGAAAGTGTTCTCTGATTCTGTCTGCCTTGACAAAAGTATTGCATATGATTTTTGTCCCCAACTCTCTTGTGTAAACTCAGGTGCTAAGTGTGTTTTAACTCCGGTAACTTTTCTTCCCGCGGGTACGCGTATCTTTAGTAAGACCGAACTGTCATTACTGTCAAAAAGTGATTGCATATGTATTCCCAGTAACGCTTTTGTTTCATAACACCGGTCTGTCAAATCCTAAGGTACTTTCCTTGATTTGTTCTGCACAAGGAGCATTGGTTGTGTGTAGTGTATTTTAAGTGTGGTTTTTCATTAATAGAAGTGAAGTGTTTTACGAACAGATGGTCTAGAAATAAATGTAATTTTACTTTTCGACCAAAAACCTTGAGTCAGTGTTTGCTTGAGTCACAGTAATTGAGGTCCTTTGTGTAATCTCTACTGCTGCTCATTTGCTCTTGAGATAAGTCTGGCTGCTCCGCTACTGCTACCACTTTAACAGTGTAGTACAGGCTTGTACCAAAGGTGAACTTGTATTAACACTTGTAGTCTTAATTGTGTGTAGTGGTCCCTAAGGGCACTGCACAGGATTCTGCCTAACACTGGTGTACAGCGGTGAGGATTTTTAAGAATAGTGATTACACTTAGAGTGCTGCTGTTACCTTGGGTCAACTTACCACAAGGCTAAACACCACTTATTCTTTTAACTGAAAAATCATGTCAAATATGGAAAACTACAGTGAAGAGAGTCTCTTAAACTATACTGCTGAGGTTCTGAGAACCATGTGCAGAGAGAGGAGCATCTCTGGTAAAGGAACAAAATCTGAACTGGTTGCTAAGTTATTGGGAAAACAAAGTCTGGAGAGTGGGTCAGAAGGGCCTACCCCTCCAGCAAACGTGGCTACTGATGTTTCTGATTCTGAGAGTGTTGAAGAAGAAGTAGATGAGTCTTTCTTATGAGGCCCTAACAATCCCTTTCCTGCTCAGAAACCACAACCTCTGTCCACAGGGACCCCCAGAGGTCCTGCACTCACTCCTGAATTTATTGCACTAGAGAAAATGAGACTTGAATAAGAAGAGGCACAAACTGACATGAAACATCAAGAATTGAGGCTCAGAGAAATGGAGATGGCTCATGCTCTAGAAATGAAGAAATTATCTTTGTAAAATGCTTCTCTCCCAGAGTCTTCTAGGTCTTCCAGCCCTAATAGACCCTGTATGCCAAATGAAATGATTGGTATGTATGAGGCTAAACTTGATGTTTTGGATTGGTTAGCAATGTTTGAGTACAATCATGGGATTCAGGGTATCGCAGGGTATCAGCTGATTCCTTGGATTTTCCCGAGGCTTCCACCTGTTGCAAGTGATGCTGTAATGGAGTTGGGAGAGGAGGAGAAGCAGGATTATGAGTGTGTGAAGCTAGCTTTGATAGCTAGATTTGGGAAAACCCCTTCCCAGTACCTTAAGAGGTTTAGGACCCTCAAGAAGCATGATGGTACCCCTTGGGCTACCTGGGTGTGTGCATGTTTGATAAACCTAGATGGTTGGGTTAAGGGTTACAAAGGCAACACTTATGAAGGTTTGAGAAATCTTGTAATGTTGGAGTCTATTTTTGATGTCTGCTCTCCTGAGCTCAGACAGCACTTGGCTGATTCAAAGGAGATAGATTCTAAGAGGTTAGCTAAGGCTGCTGACTTGTGCGTTGCCAACAGGGCTACTCACAATGATTCTGGGGCAACTCAGAAGACGGATGAGGGAAAGCAGCCAAGGAAAGACAGCAACGAGAATTCCAATAATTCCAATCCAAAAGAGGCCCCCAAACATAACCAGGGTAAGTCACAAGGGAAACCGAATCAGGCTAGTGTACCACCTGGTCCCAAACCAGATGGAGGTCAGAACAACCCCCATTCATGAAAGCATTTGGAAAATGTATTGATTGTGGGTCAACTGACCATGTGAAAGGAGATCCCAGATGTAAGGGTAAACCTTCAGGGGTCCACACTGTCTCCTTAGCCTTCTCCCAGGTGGATGAAGTACCTATAGCCAGTGGAAATTTTCAGTTGCTAGCTGATGAGCCCATGAGAGTCTCAGGTAGTGTTTCTTTAGTGTCCTTGGGTCTTTGGGAACAACAGAACTTAGATGTCTATAACTCAATCCCAGATAATACTAAAGAGTATTATAAAGATAGTGTTCTTGTGGATGGTCAGGTGACCCCTGCCATCAGAGACTCTGGAGCCAGCATAACTGTGGTTGATGAATGTTCTTTCAAGGTGGAGGATGTTGCTAAGGCACCCAAACACCTAACCAAGTTAGCTGGAGGCCCTGTGCAAATGGTTCCCTAGTTACCAGCTCTCATTCAGTGCAATGACATGACTGTCAGAATGCCTGTAAGTATGCAAAATAACACACCTGGGAGAGTCCTGTTGGGTAATGACCTTAAAACTCTTGGAGTTGTGTCTAGTACCCCCAGGTCTACCAGCAAAATGAAGCAGTAGCTCACAAGGTCTGCTAGGGAGAGGACATTGAGTGGCTCTCCTGGGGACTTGATAGAAGAAACTATCACCCCAATTTCACAAGACTTACTTACTGCTATTGCAGGACAGAAAGAGACAAAGGGGAAACCCAAGTCTGCCAGCAAGAAACCAGCAAGCACCCCTGTGCCCAGAAGGACATCTCCAATACTGTCCAAAGTCACACCTGTGACTCCTCCACCAGCTGAGGCTGAGTGTGAGGTTCAACCATGTATGGTTCAACTAGATACTGAGGAATCAGATCTAGAAGAAGATCTTACTCTGGTTGGAGATCTTGACCCTGTTGAACCTCCTGAGCTGCAGTCTTAACTGGCAGAAGGTGGACCCAACAGGGCAGACTTCAGCAGAGGACAAAGGGAGTGTCCTACTCTTGAAGGTCTTCACCTATGGGCAGCTTCTCAGCTCAATGGGACTGAGCCTGTAAAGTATAGGTTGCACTGGGAAGATGGCCTCTTCTATAGAGAACCGACTGAGTCAACCCTTGGAGACTGCAAATGACTTGTAGTACCTCTAGTGAACCAACTCCATTTCCTACAGTTAGCCCACAAGATACCTTTGGCTGGTCACTTAAGTTTTAAGAAGACTAAGGAAAGGCTCTCTCTCTACTTCTACTGGCCTAAGTTGGGTTCAGAAGTAGACAAATTCTGTAGGAGCTGTAACACTTGCCAAACCTCTGGCAAGAGTGGAGCCAAGAATGTGGCACCCTTGGTGCCTCTCCCAGTGGTGGGAGTTCCTTTTGAGAGGGTCGGGATTGACATTGTTGGTCCTCTTGATTCTCCCACATCTTCAGCTAACAGGTTTATCCTGGTTGTAGTAGAATGCCACACATGATGGCAGAAGCAAGTGATATCCTGAAAGCTGGTCAAGCTCTGGTCAAGCATTGGCATGACCAGAAGCCTAACATGGTTGAGTTTACTCAAGACCAGCTTGTTCTCGTTATGGTACCTACAAGGCAGAGGGCCTTACAGGACACATGGATAGGACCCTTCAAAGTTGTGGGTAAACCTGGAGAGGTGAACTATCTGGTGGATTTAGGCAATCCTAAGGAGGCTCCTAGAGTCTTTCACACCAACCGTTTAAATTCTTATATCTCTAGACCTGACATGGGAGCATTGCTCCTAGTTTCAGCTCAGGAGGAGGAGGAGGAGGAGAGTGAACCTCTGCCTGACCGCCTCAGAGGCTTACCTTTAGATGAGCAAGTGGAAGGAGTTAATCTCTCTTCCAGTCTCACATCTGACCAGCAGGATGAGTGCAAATTACTGTTAAATCAGTTTGCCTCCCTGTTCTCACTTTCACCAGGCTTGACCCCTTGGGGCCAGCATGATATCCTCACTGGTGACTATTTGCCTGTGAAAAGCAGGGGGTACAGAATGTCAGACAATGTAAGAACCCATATAAGGAATGAGGTCAACAAGATGCTTGATCTCGGGGTTATAGAACCCTCTACTAATCCATGGTCTAGCCCAGTTGTGCTTGTACCAAAGGCAGGATCCAAGAATTTGAGATTCTGCGTGGACTATAGAGCTCTAAATGCAGTCACTAAGACTGATGCCCATCCTTTACCTACGACAGATGAGCTGGTGGACAAAATTGGTGCAGCCAAGTACTTCAGCACATCTGACCTAACTTCAAGCTATTGGCAAATAGCCCTGACAGACCATGCCAAGGAGAAAACTGCATTCTCCACCCCAGCTGGCCTCTACCAATTTAAGGTAATGCCTTTTGGACTAAAGAATGCACCTGCTACATTTCAGAGGATGGTCAATCAAGTTCTGAATGGGATGGAGGACTTTTGCATGGCATACTTGGATGGCATTGCAGTGTTCACCCCTACATGGAAAGATCATATTGATCACCTACGATATGTTTTGCCGGCTCTTGAACAGGCCCATCTCACCATAAACGCAAGTAAATGTCAAATTGGTCAGAGCACAGTGGTCTACCTTGGACATGAGGTAGGAGGAGGTGAAATAAGGCCATTGCCTTGCAAAGTAAAAGCTGTACAAAACTGGGAAACTGCTACTACTCAAACCCAAGTGAGAGCCTTCCAAGGTCTCACTGGGTACTACAGGAATTCCATAGAGAACTATGGGACCATAGCTTCTCCTTTGAATGTCATGTCCTCTCCCAAATTTCCTAAAAAGGTCGGCTGGAATGAGGAGTGCAATCAAGCCTTTGAAGGTCTGAAGAAAGCCCTTTGTCAAGCTCCAGTCCTAAAAGCTCCTGACTATCACCAACCCTTCATTGTACAGACTGATGCTTCTAATGTAGTTATAGGTGCAGTCCTTAATCAACTGGATGAGAAAGGTAGGAGGCACCCCATTTGTTTCATCAGCAGGAAGTTAAAGGATCCTGAGACAAGGTGGGCAACAAACGAACGTGAATGTTTTGCTATTGTGTGGTCACTGAAGACATTTAGGCCATACTTGTATACTTGTTCTACCTTCATTATTCAGACCACCAACCCTTGAGATGGCTGATGCAAATGAAAGGGGAAATCCCCAAACTACTCAGATGGTCAATCTGCCTGCAAGGGTTTGATTTTTCCATTGAGCACAGAGCAGGAAGTCACCACCAAAATACTGATGGTCTCTCTAGGATGTTTATTACCGACTAGAGGTATGAGATCCATCCAGGAGTGGATTAAATCCTCCTATCCCTTAGTCTAGGGGGGGGGGCGAGTGTTAGGGAGAATTCTCATATAGCAGCTTCCAGTTTATCAAGCCACTTATAAGGCTGTTCTCCATATAGTTCCATGCCATAAGTTAACTTTGCCTCTGCTTTCCCCTCATAGAAGTTCCTTGCGGGAATTATAGAAACGCGACCAAAATTGCAATTAAGTAAAGTCATTTGATTAATTAAAAAGGCTCCCTTTTGTACCAGTGTTAGGGAGAATCCTCATTCAATGGCTAATTTCCCTCACCTAGTGAGTCTCCCAGCAGCTTGGCTGGATTTCTGGAGTTTATTTTTTCCACTTGGTAAATTTGTGACCCCTTTTCCCACTCTTACAAGTGTTTTGCCATGTGTATTTTTACTGTTTGTGTGATTGTGGGTTCTGGAGTACACCACTTCAAGAGCCCCACTCCTTTTGTGGGTTACACAGCTCCTTCAGTGCAGTGACACAGGGTTGTCTTTTAGACTCCCACTGACTCCATTTTCTGGGGCTGACTACTGTCCCCCAAAAAAGGTGAAGTTGCCATTAACTTTACATAGTCACTTTAACCACAGATCCAGTACACCCCATCTTATATGGAGTATTGGAAAGGGTTAATTCCTAGCCCTTTTTATCTGTGTCTCCTGGAGCTTTGTTACACTCCCTTTACATTGAGACTTGGCTGGTGACAGTGGTATCTACCCTAACTTTTCTACCGCGATTATACTATATAACATGGTAATGTTTTAGGCTATTTTGGTAGCCTCGAACTTTAAACCCGCTTGACCAAATACTTTTTATTTCAGCTCCGGTTGGTTTTAATCGCCATTTCTTTCTGTTAAAATCCTTCTTGTGTTTTCCTTTGTGCCGCAAACCAGGTTTGCCTTCTTTGTTCACCGTCTTTTGGCGGGCTTCTCTCAAGAAGCCCCCCTTTTGGCACCTGGGTGTCTAGGTGGGATGAATGTGAGGGAGGGGTGTAGTCACCCCCTGCGCAGGGTATCCTTGGAAACCCAAGTTGCACTTTGTCATTATTGGCTAAGGTGGTTGTCCGGCCCGGACAACCCCCATGCTGGGTGATTGACAGCCAGGCTGTGTGAATGGGGGATTTTCGCATAAAAGGCAGGACTCTTGGGCTGGAAGTCAGAGTCGCCACTGGAACAGCAAGGAACCGAAGAGAAGCGTAGAAGAAGATGGCTGCTGCAACTACCGAGTCCCGTGTAGACCTGCTGCAGTCCTGAGCTATCTACCCTTTGACGACAAGAGAAGATCCAGTCCGGAGTCTTCTTCCCTTGAGCTTGGTGGGATTAACCAGCTCATCCTCCACAGGCAGAGGATCCTCTTCTTGGTCGAAATCACTGCACACTGCTGTAGTGGTCCGGGTAGCCATCTGTAGAGCCTCTCCTGTTTTAAAGGAGCACACCTTCTATTCACTGTCGCTGCTGCTGGCCTCATCCCTGGGTAGTGCAGATCACTCCAGACGTCCTCCTTCTTGTCCCCATGACTGAAGCTCCAGGAACCGTGAGTCTGCAGGAAATTACCAGGAACAACTGCCATAGCACCAGCTCCTTCAAAGAATAAGGTACTGTGTCCAGCTTCGAGGAACTAGGGTGAACCCTTTTCTCCTCACCCAAGACTTGCCCATGTCTTCCTTCCTTCTTATAACTTTTTCTTCCTCTGTTGACAATATCCAAGTACTCCTGGCAACCTTGAATCGTGAAATATCTGACTGTGTGATCCTCGACAACAGGAACCCGGTTCCACTTGAGACTGGCGCAGGCCTATTGACTTTTATCTTCTTGTCAGAAAGTGTTCTCTGATTCTGTCTGCCTTGACAAAAGTATTGCATATGATTTTTGTCCCCAACTCTCTCCCCGCGGGTACGCGTATCTTTAGTAAGACCGAACTGTCATTACTGTCAAAAAGTGATGGCATATGTATTCCCAGTAACGCTTTTGTTTCATAACACCGGTCTGTCAAATCCTAAGGTACTTTCCTTGATTTGTTCTGCACAAGGAGCATTGGTTGTGTGTAGTGTATTTTAAGTGTGGTTTTTCATTAATAGAAGTGAAGTGTTTTACGAACAGATGGTCTAGAAATAAATGTAATTTTACTTTTCAACCAAAAACCTTGAGTCAGTGTTTGCTTGAGTCACAGTATTTGTGGTCCCTTTGTGTAATCTCTGCTACTGCTCATATACTCTTGAGATAAGCCTGGCTGCTCCGCTACTGCTACCACTTTAACATAGTAGTACAGGCTTGTACCAAAGGTGAACTTTTATTACCACTTGTAGTCTTAATCGTGTGTAATAGTCCCTAAGGGCACTGCGCAGGATTCTGCCTAACAACCAGCATCTGACACATTGGGCCTCATTATGGGTCTGGCGGTAACCCTGACGGTGATACCGGTGGGTTGCCACCAGACCCGAAAGAAATTACCAGCGCCTGACTTCCCGGTAACACCAGTGGAATACAACCCCGGCGGTCTGGGAAGTCAGGCACGGTTAATGTGTAAGTCCCCATTCCCATAGAGTCCTATAGAGTTCTCAATGGGAATGAAGACCACGGAAGCATAGAGTTCTCAATGGGAATGAAGACCACGGAAGCACAGGCACCGTCATTAACGGTGACGGTGCTTCCATGACAGCTTCCGTGACGGTGCTTCCTTGCTGTGCTTCCGTGACGGCTTGCCTACCGTGGCTGCTGTGCTGTCGGGCACAGTGGCTCTGGCAGGCAAACCCCTAGTGTGCGGGTCCGGAAACAACGGTGCCTGTAGGCTTACCGGCATCGTTGTTTCCGGACTGGCACACATGTAATGAGGCCCATTGTTCATTGCAGGATGAGAAGAGATAAAAATGCCAAAATAAATAAGGTTTTGAGATGTTTTTAGTACTGACTTTGCCACAGACCAGGGCATCACATCTTTATTCCTACTCCTATAGAAAGCCAGGATCTTAGTTTAAGAGGGATTGAGCCGCAGGCCATTTTCTGCAGCATTACTGAGAAAGGCTGCCACCAGCCACTTCAAGCCTACGCTGGAGTTTTCTAAACGAAGAAAATCATCAGCGTAAGCTAACCAAGGAATTTCTTGTCCACCTAGTTTGGGAGAGATAAGGGCCACTTTTCCCAAGTATTCATTGACATCAGAGACATGTAAGCGAAAGAGGCAGGGGGCCAAAACACACCCCTGCCTCAATCTCGATTCAGATTGTGTACAGTCTTTATCTAATCTCACACAAATACCCAACTCCTCATGTACCCCAAGAGTAATTTTAAGAGGCCTGGTACGATCCCCCATGCATCCAATGGCCTCAAAAGCTGTTTACAGTCTACACTATCAAATTCTGTGGAGCGGTCCACAGAGGCCATATAGGTACATTTGGTTCTGTCGTACCCCTATGGGGGCTGAAATGCGAATGGGGAAGGACCGGGTCTGGGTCCTTGGAGGGAGGAATTACCGGGCCTTCCGAACTCGGAATGGGCCGGTAATTCCTCATTCTGAGGACCCGGACCCAGACGCGATTTCGGCGGCAGCCATGCTGCCAATAGCGACATGGCTACCGCCGAGGTCGTAATGAGGCCCAATAACTGTAAAACAAGGGCACCAATGACAGCTTTCATTAGCCGTCAATGAACAACGTGTACAGTAACAACTAATCTCTTCTGTCAATCTAATGGAAATCTCTAGATATTAATATGCACAATGGGATTGATCTCCTTGCAAATAAAATGTAAAACAACTGTTACGAATGTCAAATGTTGTGATCTGTAGACCAGCATATTTCTATCCTACGCTCTGCACTTTCCAATTTCTCCCCCTTCCATGCACCCCCCCCCCTCCCATGCACTTGCGCTTTCTCAATTTCACTGGGCCTAGTAAGATCGTTGTGTTTTTTTTTGTTTCTCCCCTGTTCCCCTCCCTTCGCCAGGTCACGCGCTGAAACACCAGTGTACGAGCGCGATATAAATAAAATATCATATCATGTCATATCATATCATATCATACTATGCTTGTAGAGGTCCCAGGAGTTTGGTTGTCACTATAGTAATATATTATACCATTTTTGTGACTAAGATGTTGTAAACACAATTTGGTTCTTTCATTATTGTCTCTTCCAGGTTGTTTATATTTAATTATTTGTGTAATCTACTATAATGGATTATTAACTAACAAGCATTATTTGTTTCATATTTGTAATAGAAATTAGTCCGATTGATAAAATGTGTTCTTGTTATGGTAAATAGATTTGAAACTATTTTTAGTAAGCACCTTTATATGGTATTTGTTATTATTATTATTGATATTATTGATATTATTATTCTTTTTATTATTATTCTTATATATTATATATTAATATTCTTATTGTATTAATTGAACATGGACCTTGCGCCGGGACGCAACAAAGTGCAAAACAAAGTGCTCTACAGAACACAATGAGGGAAGCAGAGCAAAGGGGAGCAGGGCTAACAACAGGGGAGCAGGCAACTTGCAGCAAGGTATTCCAAGCAACCAGGGGAGGTACCAGTGAGGAGCAGATCACCAAGACTCACATGAGGTGGGTATCGGAAGATTTGCTGACCTATGTGTTCAGGAGGAACCATTCCTTGAAGAGGAATGCCTTGAGCTCTTTCCTGAACTGCAGAAGCGATGGGGTGAGCCTGATGTTGATGGGGAGAATGTTCTAGAGTCTTGGGATATACACAGAGAAGGCCTTACTTCTGGTTCTTTCCTTCTTGCACCGGCAAACTTCCAGTCTGCACATGTCCTTAATTCTAGTTCCTCACAGGCCTCCGGAGATTCTGAGTTTCTCAGTGAGGTAACTTGAGGACTTCAGGGTGACAGCCATATAGACAATGCAACACGTTTAGAAGATGATTTGAAGAGGATACAGGTTTGCAGCAGGAGGCAGTGCAGTACGATGATCATGATTTAGTCTAACTTATGGAGCCCTTCAATGAGTCATGCTGGTACATGCAGGACACATCTCAGAGGTGCCATGGTAGTCGCCACAAGGCCTTCCAAAAGGGCATTTCCAGAATCCAGGTCATATGTAGAGAAGGAGCTAAGTAGGCCCACTTCAACTACTTCACCCATAGTGCCTATATGTTGGAAACCAGAGAATGAGACGTGTACAGAACCCTTGAAAATACAGATACCAAAAAGAATCCTGGAAGCAAGGAGAAAACCATAGCTGCATACAAGACGATTTGATGGCCATTTGATTTAAATCCCAGAAGAAACAGGACAATGAACGAGAGAACAGATTGGGGACATCTCACAGGGGGTAATTCATAGAATTTAGTACCCAAGTGGTGCAAGCGGCTGACGCACAGAGTGCGCGTGCGGCAGTCTGAGCCAGCCGTGGGCACCAAAACCCATTTCAGTGCACAGCGTATTCATGGATACTTACATCCATAACCAGCCGTGGCGCAGAGTGGTGCAGCGACCCTGCAGCAGAGCCAGTTATTCCCCCAACCCTGCCCCGTGCGCCAAGAACATCGCACAAATCCAGTACATGGCGCAAAGGCCAGTGGACCAGCATACAGCCCCCAACCACGAAAACGCATGGAAAAATCCCCGTGCACCCCTCGGAATACGCGTACCCTGCTTGCGCCAGCAAAATCACGTGTAAAACTCTCTGTGCACCCCTCGGAATACACGTACCCCGCTCACGCCAGCAAAATCATGTGTAGAACTCCCTGCGCGCCCCTCAGAATGCACGTACCCTGCTCGTGCCATGCCTATCGTGTGTGAAACTCCACGCGCACACCCGGAATACACGTACCCCGCTCGCGCCAGCGAAATCGCATGTAAAACTCCCTCTGCACCCCTTGGAATACACGTACCCCGCTCACGCCAGGCCTATCGCGTGTGAAACTCCACCCGCACCCCCGGAAAACATGTACCACGCTGGCGCCAGCAAAATGACGTGTAAAACTCCCCGCGCACCACTCAGAATACATGTACACCGCCCGCATCAGACCTATCGCATGTGAAACTCCACACCCACCCCCCCGAATACGTGTACACCGCTCGCATCAGGTAAAATGCATGGAGAAAGTCCCCCCTGTGGTGTGGGCTGCCTGTGGGGTATGGAGAGGGTGAATAGGCTGCCTGTGGGTCATGGTCATGGTGGATGGGCTGCCTACGGGGCATGGGGAGGGTGGACAGGCTGCCTGTGGGTCATGGTCATGGTGGATGGGCTGCCTGCGGGGCATGGGGAGGGTGGACGGGCTGCCTGTGGGTCATGGTCATGGTGGATGGGCTGCCTGCGGGCATGGGGAAGGTGGATGGGCTATCTGTGGGTCATGGTCACAGTGGATGGGCTGCCTGCCGGGCATGGGGAGGATGGATGGGCTGCCTGTGGGTCATGGTCATGGTGGATGGGCTGCCTGCGGGTCATGGACTGGGGTGATGGGCTGCCTGTGGGTCATGGACTGGGGTGATGGGCTGCCTGCGTGTCATGGACTGGGGTGATGGGCTGCCTGTGGGTCATGGACTGGGGTGATGGGCTGCCTGCGTGTCATGGACTGAGGTGATGGGCTGCCTGCGGGTCATGGTCATGGTGGATGGGCTGCCTCCGGGGCATGGGGAGGGTGGATGGGCTGCCTGCACATATTACGGGGGTGCACAGAGAGTTTCACATGCGATTTGGCAGTGTGTGCCCTCCCGGGTGTGCTTCCCCCAGGCCCCGCAGCCAGCCCACACCACACCCCTGCCATGCCCCACAGGCAGCCCATCACCCCATACCATGTCCCGCAGGCAGCCCATCACCCCTGGGCATGCCCTGCAGGCAGCCCATCACCCCAGGCCACATGGCACCATGCACTTGGGAGCCCCAACTCATGTCCCCCACCCCACTCACCATTGACGGGCACCTTCCTGCAGGCCCCGACTCATGACCCCCACCCCACCCACCATTGATGGGCACCTGCCAGCAGGCCCTGACTCATGACCCCCGCCACACCCACCACTGATGGGCACCTGCCAGCAGACCCCGACTCATGACCCCACTCCACCCACCATTGACGGGCACCTGCCAGCAGGCCCTGACTCAGGAAACCTACCACTACAAAACTATTTACAAAGGCGGGCTAGTACCACAGCTCATTGTTTGATGTTCCGGGCCAGGGCATCATCGAACTCCACGTCGATGTTCCGGAGGCGGGCCTGTTCCCTGGCCTCGAGGTCTCGCAGGGATGCAGCCATGGAATCCCTCAACTCCCTGCGAGTTTCCTCGAGGCTCTCCACCCGCCCCAAAGCCGGTGCATGGAGTTCTCTGCCCTGACCATCCTGAGCCGTGCCCTCTCCGCCTGCCGCCTCTCCGCATCTATGTGCTGGCCCGACCGCTGCCACATGGAAGACACTCCCATTTCGGGGTCCTCCTGCCAATTGGCCGATGCCTGCCCCCGGGTGTTGATGGCCCCAAGCCATGATGCCTCCCACGCTGAGACTGCTGCTGCCTCCGACGCAACTGCCTCTGCCACCACGACGACCTCCCGGCTGATGAAATCCCCAGGCGCCATAATGCACATGCCCTGCCTTTTGATGCCAGCACATCTTCCATTTGCTGGGGTCCAGTTGGAGGGGTGGCCACCCCTGCTGGACCTCCGACTCCCGACTGTGGCAGGGATGGGATCACCATCAGGCTGGCTGCGTTGTTTGGGGCAGGTCCACAGGGGGCCCTGGTGGCATCTGGGCCGGAAGACGGCACAGAGAACGACTGGCGTATATTGTGCACAGAGGAGGAGAGGGCCGCAAGACTGGCCGACACATGGAGGAAACCCTCGACCATCATCCCTCTCAACTGGGACATGTTGCCACACAGCTCTTCGTGATGACGTGAGTGGTCCCCCCAGGAACCACGCATGTCATCACGAATGTCACGTGTGCTCAACGTGACCCCAATCAGGAGAGACTCAATCCTGTCACGGGTCCCCTCGTCCACAGGTAGAGGAGTGCCGGATGACGTGGACCTCCCCCCTACCTGCGGACGGGCCTGGGACGGGCATCCCTGCTGGTGCATGGTGATGCAGTCACAGTGTCAGGGATGGTGACATGCACAGGCACCTCCGCGGCGACCTGTACTGCCTCCTGCCCCTGCCCCTTGACTGCACCACTTGCACCAGTGGTACCACTCCGACCAGGCCCCTGTCATGATGCCTACCTCCAAGGAGCCAGGTCCGACCCAGCAACCCCAGAGGCAGGCATCATTCCCCCCAGGGAAGTTCCAGCGGGCCCAAGCTGGGGCCCTTTGGACGCAGTCCTGGCGCCTTAGGCGCCAGGCTCATGTTGGACCCCAGTCCTGGCGCCTTAGGCGCCAGGCTCATAAAGCTGGACATGTGTTCAAGTGTTTTTATGTGCACTTACCTGATGCAGACCATGCTGCTACATCCAGGACCTCTTGATGCCTGAATGGGACTACTTTACCTGTGGGACTACTTTCCACCTGGGTGTGGTCGGGGAAGGATACATACCTGATCGGTGGAAGGATACATACCTGGAACTTCTTCCAAAGCTATTTAAACCCCACCCGAACAGCCACACGTGCTTCGCGTTGTTCTGCACCTAGCAGCTGGATGCTCACCGTGTCTGCTCCTGCTTCTGGACTCCAGCCACGCCTGTCAGCATCCTGGGACACCTGCAAAGGGTGATAAGAAGAGAATTCGAGAGGAAAAAGGCCTTACCTGCTAAACCTGCATCACAGAGACATTTCACCAACGATCCTGAAAAGGAAGACATCATTTTAAAAGCATTTCGCTCTGATCGCTGCAGCGCTGCATTTCACTCACCTTTCTTGGGCGCCTCCATCTTCAGCAGCGATCAACCGGATCTGCAGCCACTTCCCAGAGCCTAGAGAGAAAGACAAGAACACAAGGTGAGAGAAGGAAGGGAATAGGAAAAGCTCAGTTTCCTTCTAAGACTTACCTGTTGGGTCATTCCCATTTCATTTCGGGTCTTGCTGCTTCCAGGCATTTTCCGGACCCCGGCCCCTATGGGGAAAAAAGACAAAGACATTAGATGAGCGAATGCAAAAACATTACCTGAGCGCTCATCTAGGACTTACCTGATCTTTACTGGAACTGCACTTTTCACTTCGGGTCGGCGCCATATCTCCGGCATTCCGAACCCCGGCCCCTATGGGGAAAAGACATCAACATTAGCGCTTTGTTGCAAGAAGTCTCCAAAGGAATCTTCATTATCACCTGAAAAAGACAATGAACATTATTATTTAAAGCTTGAACTTTTGAACTTGCAACAGAACTTTTACAGCGCCTTACCAGTATAATCAAGCTTACCTGAACTCCCATCCAACCTCAATCCAGTGAAGTAACTGGGTTCAACGCGCCCCTTCGTCAGAAGCAGGATGGAGAGCTCGTCCTTTCAGACCCTAAGGTGAGACTTCACGGGGGATCGTGGAAGGGTATCGAGGAGGGTTGGAAGGAAGTGGGAGGCTCGAGCATTATTCCGCCAGATTGTAATACTCCCTTTTCACGTACAGGAGGATATTCCTGCGAGCCAGTTTAGCCAGAGTAGAGGGGCCCGTCCTATCCATCTTCAGAGCCCTGCGCTTCACCATTGAAGAGGCATCAGCACTCAAAACAGGCCAGTGCCCCCGAGGGAATCAGGTGAGCGTGACAGCCCCATGTGCGGCTCTGAAGCGGCCTCCTCCTCCTCCACACGCACCACCAACCTGGATGGCTCCGCACCATCTTCCGCTGTCACAAGCCCCTGTGGGGGATCACCCGCCCCTTCTGCTGCAGCTGTAGCGGCGGACGCAGCACCAGTTCCCTCGCTCCCGGATGATGGAATTTCCCGGGAGGGTGACTGGGCCTTGTGTCGCCGGCCGATGGAAGCACCCCTGACGCTTTCCTCCACAGCGCCATCTCCGCCCTCTTCTTCACTCGCCGCTGTGTAAAGGGAGACATTGAACACAAGCATCAGGGTACTGTACAATAGTCCCCTAGACAGGAAGCAATAGCACATGTGTGGCACTGCCAAACAACACTTCCATCATGTCCCTCCACAACACATGGGTCAGTGCAGGCAAACACATGCAGAAACAGGCATGGCACATACAACGAACATTTGCATCCATGTCCAAGGCACCGTAGAAACACCCAATGGTGGGCTGAAACTCACATGCATCATGGGACATGCTGATCACAGGCACACACATCACCGTGGGGTCATGCAACTGGGCCTGTATTCCCCCAGACACAGTGGATTCAAGGATGACTAGGGTGTATCAGTGATACAGCACATCGTCACGGACATGTGTCATGCATCCATGGCACGCAAACTACTCAGACACACGGACATGTACTTCATGCATGTCCATGACAGCAGCACACATCTATCACACCACAAACATATCACGATACAGACACAGGCATGCATACATGTGTGCGTTCCGCATGCTGCTCTGCATGATGCATTGTAACACATACACCATCCATGTGGGTCATGCCTGACTGGACTCACATGCAGCACCATCACGTCCCTGCACACACACATCCATACATGACCCATGTGACACATGCAACCGAGTAGCTAACTACTACCACTGCACTGTTTTAAACGTTTATGCATGGGCACTTACTGCTCGACTCCAGACGGGCCTGCATTTTGAGGATCTGGTGGTGAAGCACAGGGTGAATGCGCTCCAGGACCCGTATCTGCTGGGTGGTAAACTGGACCCAGCGTCCCACTGCATCCGCTGCCTCCAAGAGGCGCCGGGCCTTCTTGAGGGTCCTGGACTTGTAGTCCTCCCAGCGCTTCTGGACGTGTTTGAGGTTGCGGGGTGCCACCCCCTCCGTGTTGATGGCACCCACTATGTCCTTCCAGATCCTCTTCCGTCCTTCCTTGTCGGCACGCGATGGTGTGAAGAGGGCATCATAATGCCCCAGAACTTGCTCCACCAGGATACCAACTTACTTTTCACTGAAGCTGGTAGCCCTCTGCCTCTCTGTTGGGGGGTTACCACTGGTGCCGGATGGTGTTGCGTCGGACATGGCAACCCCTGGGACAGGTGTGGGTGGGCAACTGGCTCCTCGGGCTGGGCTGTGGATTGATGGAACACCATTCGGGAGTCCTCTGTTCCAGCAGGGGTGGTCACAGCAACTGCACCCCTGCAGATGGCAAATGTGCAGGCACCAAATGGCAGGGCACAGTGGCAGCAGTCAGGCAGGCAGCAGCAGATGGCTCGTGGGAGGCTGCTCAGGGCTCAGGGGGGCAGTAATTCGGTCTTCTGGGCAGGAGCGTGGTCTTCCGTGTGTAATCGCATGGCTAGCTTGATACAGAGTGATTTGGCATGTAAAGAAACAGCATGTCAGCATGTAATTCGAGGAAAGGCCCTTAGCGCGTAAGTGCGTATGTGACGTAACACGCACAGGCACTTCCCTCGGCACGGGTTAAAGGTCCCACGTGGCTTTCCATCACTCTGTACGTGCTTTTCTTTGAGAGCAGTGCATGTGTTTTCCAGATGTTGGGGTTCACACGCGATTACTTCACAGCGGCTACAGTGCGTACTTCTTCTTTTGGCGGGGGTGTTGCCTACACATTCTTCTTCTACACGTACGGCAGACGGTGAGTCGCGCACACTTTTTTTCCCACTGCGGGTGTCCCTGTTTGTGGCATACCCCTTTTTTTCGGTCATACTAGCCTGCGTGTTGACCACGTACGCATTTTTTGTGTTCCTGGCTGCAACAGCATGCTCCGTGTGTTTTTTTACATGCGTGTGGGCTACAGGGGTTGCGTATCTCTTTTTCTTGATATTTTGGGATGAATGAACGACGCGTGACCCGTCATTTTGCCTAAGGGGCCACATGCAGCCTTGCAGGAGCACAGGGGTGCTGTTTGCATCACGTTCCTTGCCCCCCCAACCAAGTTGCCCAGGACAATTGTTGTGTGCACCTCCCATTGGTACTTGTACATCTGTGCCATGGTTGGGAGGCCACAAAGGTGAGGGCGCCTCATTTCCCCTCACATGCGCAGCGCCTGTGCGTGTGGTTGGGGATGTGGGAGCACCACCATGTCCACCGGTACGCCCCGCCGTCTTGCAACATTGTGCAGGACACATGCTGCCACAATGATCCTGCACACTACTGGAGGTGCATACAGTAGCTGCCCGCCAGAGCGGTCAAGGGACCAGATGGGTGACTTGAGCACTTCAAATGTGCCCTCCACTATGGGCCAGGTTCCAATATGGGCTGTGTTGTATCTTACCAGGGGTGGGGTGGTGGTGTTCCGTATTGGCGTCACCATGTGGGTGCTCAGATGGTAGGCACTGTCCCCTGGGGAAGTGATAATGTTTGTCATTAGTTTGGTTTATGTATTTGTCTGTGTATGACATGCATGCATGTGCACAGGCATTTGTACTCACCAATGAGCCATGTGTCGCCATGCTTCCCAGCTTCCAGGTCCCGGCTCAGGGTGGACATTCTGCACATGAAAATTTAATGGTTGGACGAAGGATATTTAAAATATACTGAGGTGATGATCCCCGGTGCATAGCATACAACCTGCACGTTGACGGAATGCCAGTGCTTGCGGTTGCAGTGGATATTCTCCGTGGCCAGAGGTGGACGTAGGGCCACATGGGTGCAATCCAGGGCACTTTGGGGAAGTGTGGACCATGGCCTGCTTTTCTGCGGGTGTTCTGGGCATGTATATGTGCCTGCGGACTGGGGGTCGCCTAATCATGATTGCCAACACCTGGTGTAGGCAGCGTGACTGTGTGGGCTGTGATGAAACACCCCCCCCCATTATGGAGTGGTCCGCTGAAATGACCCAGTGGCCCAGAAATGCAGTACATTGAGCACCCTTTCCAAGGGGCTCAGTGCTGGGGTGCACAAGGTGGGTGATGTGAGGTCATCCCCCCACTCCTGGACCAGGTCTAGGATGATATTTATTTATTTATTTATTTTATTTATTTGCATTTTTAAAGCGCAGCAGCTGCCCTCGGGCATCGTGGCGCTGTTACAAGAAAGTTTACTTGACATGTTGATTCGGTTACAGGAATGGCTGTGGTTCCAGGGTTACATGGGAACCGTGATCATGGAACAGTTGTAGTTTACAGACATTGTTGCATGCAATAGAATTAAAAAATGGGATTCACTTAAATAGGATGGTTTTCAGAGCTTTTCTAAAAGCTGTGTGGGATGTTTCAGCTCTTAGTTTGGGCGGTAGGGAGTTCCAGGCTTTTGGTGCTAGGACTTCGAAACTCGAGCCGCCAGCTTTGGCCCTAGTGAAGTTAGGAATTGCAAGTTGGCATATAGGTCCCTTTTGGGTCTGAGTGATTGGACTGGTTGTATCCGATCAGTAAGGTAGCTAGGGGCAGATTGGGATATGCATCTGTGGGTAATGGTTAGGGTCTTGAACTGGATGCGCTCTTTAACTGGGAGCCAGTGGGCATTTTGTCTTGCTAGGGAGATGTGTTCTCTCTTTGGTATATTGAGGGCTGCTCACAGAGCGTTGTTTTGTGCAATCTGGAGTCTATTAATGTTTTTGGCTGAGGTACCTAGCAGGAGGACGTTGCAGTAGTCCAGTTTCGCGCCCATAGTGGCTCTGGCGATGTTGAGGCAGTTTGTGGTGGACAGGTGAGGTTTTACTGCATTGATTATCTTGGTTGTAAGAGCTGCTGAGGAGGAGATGTAACTGACATGTCTGTCCATGGACAGGGTGGAATCTAGGTATACCCCCAGTGTTTTTACAGCCGGGGAGACGGAGATTACTGAGTTCTCGATGAGGAAAGTACTGTATTTATTGTCTAGCTTGCTGAGAGTTTCTTTAGGGCCAACTAGTAGGATCTATGCCTTATCTCCATTGAGACAGAGGCCATTGGCTGCCATCCATGCCTGGATGATGGCATAAGTGTTTTGTAGGGTTTTCAGGTCTTGCTCATAGTCATCAGTTAGTGGGAGAAGGATTTGAGTGTCGTCGGCATAGTTGGTGAACGTTATGCCGAATTCTTCTAAGTCGTTGAATAGTGGGAGTGTGAATAAGTTGTATAGAGTCGGGGAGGTGCAGGACCCTTGTGGTACTTCCACAGTTGATAGGGGAGGGGGTGGCTGATGCTTGGTCTGAGTAGACCCTCATAGTTCTGCTTCCAAGATATGAGGTGGAAACCTATACCTGCCATAGACCTGGTCATCAGGCATCCCAATAAGGTTGGACCTGGGCAAAGGAAATGCGCGGCCTGCCTATTCTTCTCCTCCTGCGGTGTCCCATGATCAGTACTGCGAGAAATGGGACATTCATTGTAGCTGTATATACGTGTTTGTTGTTTGCGCACACTTTTTATAATGCTCGGGGACGCTACCGCCTGCCTTCATGTGGCGGACGTGTTTAGGCCTGTTTCCATGAATACGTGTAGTTTGCGTGCCTGTGGGTGTTCCGTGTACTTCCCAGCAGTACTTCCCCAGTTACGCCCTTACTTTCACGCGTTGTTCCCCATTCTGCGTGTTCCGCCCCGTGTTCTGCCCCCTTTTTGGTATGTGTGCTGACGTTGTGTGCTTTTGCTGTGAACGTCGCGCATGGCGTTCGGGATGTTGCAGTGACATGTGCGTCTGTGTGCGCCACGGTCGGATTTGACGCACATCCCGGGGAAAACACGCGCAGGTCCTTCCATGAATCACACGCGTGCGCGTGAGCTTGCTTTTTCACGCTTGCGCCACGATTTTCGGCGCACATTTGTTCCATGAATCATCCCCACAGAGTCAAGTTGACGTGCAAAGAAGAGATGCAGAGACTAGAGAATGCAGATATTTTATAAGGCATCAAAGAAAGTATCAAAGATAAGCGACACCTCGCTCGAGATGAAGAGGCTTAGGTTACAGAAACAATGATGATATCAAGCCAGTTAACACGTGTACAGATGCAAAGTAAAGCAACCAGACAATGTTTTCATGAGGCTAGGTTTATAGTGAATTGATTGCGGCAAGCGCCAATGTATAGATACATAGGAATGAGTAAAGAATGGATGGTTCCACTACGTTGCCCTACCGCCAAACCGACCGGTGCTATTAGTGCCGGATCAAGGGTTTGGCGGAACTGGAAATCCCCATTCCCCATTGAGCCCATTCAGGAATGCCCCATTCCCCATTTAGCTCAATAGGGAAATTTTGCACTCTTAGCGCCGGCGGATTTTCCGCTGGCGGTATGAGTGTGAAATTTCAGCAGATTTCCTCCCAGCTAAGAGCTGGGGGAAATCAGCTGAAGCCATGATCTGGTGGACCCTTAAATGCGGCAGTAATAATGCTACCGCTGCATTGAAGGGTTACCGCCAGACTCTTGATGAGGCCCTAGCTCACCAGCAACTGACGGAGGTTAGAAGCCAACCAAGTGTAGGGGGCCACATAGTTGAGGGCCCTATAGTTTGTGTAACCAATAGAACATCATGTATTTAGTGACGTTCATGGTGACCTGTTTCAGGTGAGGGCTTAGTTGCCCCACCTGACGTTAAGAAACCTATCACTCCTCTTTGCCCATTTAGTTGAGTATGGAACGTGTACTTAGGTGTTCCGTTAGACCCAATCACACTTACCAGTAGGTTTTTGTAGTCTGCCACCTAGGATGACGTTAGTAATACGTAGGTTGACGTCACCTATGACGAGGTTTCAGTATAAGAGTGTAATCTTTTATTAAACTTGTTGAGATTATATGGTTGAATGTCCGCAGACGTTCGTTGTACTCCTTGTTTTAGATAATTGACATTAAAACAGTTATCTTTAGGCCAACTTTCTGGGTCGTTTCGATTATTGATTTTTGAGTAAATTCTGCATCCCCATTTATCTGAAAGGTATTGCTACCTCATCAGGGCTGGTAGTCCCCCAGTTCACATCCATTTTTGTCTGTATGCTTTTTGGAATTATTCTTCAATGACCATCAAACCTCTCTCTGTGAGTCACCCACATCCCTGAATCACTTCTGCTCACTCCCAGCAAATGTACATCAGTGAGACTCTCCCACAAGCTGACCTCAGAGATTCCTCCCAGGTGTAACCCAATGGCAGGTGTCTAGCCCACTTATGTCGAGAGATGGGAGTGACTGGTGAGTCACCAGCATCCCCAAATCTTTGCTGCTCCTCCCTAGCAAATCCACAATCTTCCTTTTGGGATTTCCAGCTATACCCCCCAGGTGTCACCTGATGGCACATGTTTCTTCCACTCACTTGAAGAGACAGACTCTGACTGGTGTGTCACCCCAACCCTCTGATCTTCTGCTGCTCACTCACATCAAAATCTGGTGAGTCTAACTCTTCAACAAGCTGTCTGCAAGGTTGGAGGCTGTTCAACCTCTGAAAAGGTGTCACCCAATGGCACATGTCTCAACTGCCTCCCAGAATCAGTGTTGGCCATGTCTCACCCATTCACTTCATGAGACGGACATTCATCCCAGAAATATGAGGCAAGCCTGACTCTCCCACAACCTGCCCTCAAGGATTCCTTGCTGCCCCTGCTCCTCCTTGCAGGTGTGTTTAGAATAAGAGGTCCCATGCGTGAGTCTTTTGCAGTCACCCAACCAGCTCCTCTTTTCAGGGATTCCCCCTCCTTTATCCCCCTCCATATGACACATGTGTTGTTTGTCCACTTTAAATCGATGACTGTGTAACACAGTGCCAGGTAAGCATAACCATCCTTAAATCTAACTCTTTGACAGGGCCCCAGTCACACACTACCGCTCCCCCTCATTCTTCCTACTCAACTACTCTAACTGCACCCCATTGTATGAATCCTACCCTTTCCTTAGCCGGCCTCCAGGAATGATCCTGTGCATCTATGAAAGCTGCCGTACACTGTAAAAAGCCCCAACCTTGTTTCCCCCTTTTAAGCCATGTGCTTGAACTCCTGATGACATTTTAAAAAGCTTAGTTCAATCACTTGAAATTCATGTGACTCAAGGTTTATGTGGGAAATTTCATCTAGGTCTGCACATTACCAACATTGAAATCTTTTTATAAATTGTGTTTGCCTTCATCTGTAAAAAAAGAGTTTGTTTGCACTTTCAAAAAAGCCCTGGGGTCAGCATTAACCAAATATTGCAATGTACCTGAGTACTGCACGTGGGCTCCGGAACTGATTTTCTTTTAGAAAAAAGGGGTACACATCCATGGGTTGCATCTTGCACAGTCTCTGTGTGCCTTCCAGCCAAGTGCACCCCAAAGCTGTGTTAGTGCAGCCCTGGAAAGCTCATTTCCTTTATGCACCGCCTTCTGGTTTGGCAATGGCTTTTGTCATTCCTTGCTCATTTAGTCACACTGTAGATGCTCATTCCATCATGACTAAATAGCTCAGACCTTCATTCAGATCGAATGAAAAGTCACATTAGCTTGAAATGGAAAGGACATGTTTGAGGCTTTGCCCACCGCCCACTTATCCCATTCTTACCTGTTTCCTTCCAGTTCACAGACATACTTTGCAGCCAGACTCCAGTCAAACGCTCCAGGTTCCTTATTAATCCATGTTCTAGCCGCCTGTAGCCTGGACTCAAGGAATTCTGCCAAAATGATCTCTTTGAAGAATCTACATGCAGGGAAAAGGAAACCTAGAATTTCACATCCTCCGTAATTAATTAAGGTGTCTCCCTTCACATCACCTGGTTGAAAGGGAACAAAAGAGAATGCGCTTATCAGATTGGTTGGGTGTGTATTCTATTTTCACGACTAGACCAGTAATAAAATGTGGTTCACATACAATAAAAATGTTTTTAATAAATGAAAAAGTGTGTATATAGCCCACACAGTTGGGAAATTATTTTCATCACTGGTTGATTTTATGTATATGACATGTGTGAACAAATTAGAAAAACACATTGAATTCTATGTTCATGTGTAAAGGTGAACACTGTATTTCTATAAATGTAATGGTGTGCTCACTTCTGTCGATGGCTCTATAGAACATTTGAAAAGGAGAAACTAATAATTATGTGGCTTTGTAAAACAAAATGGGTGTAGTCACAACCACCAATATATTGTGTATCAGGTTTTTCTATACCATAACTGTCATTAGATCACTAACGCATTAACCTTTGGTGGGCCCAAAACTGTGGTTTTGATTGGGATACAGTAAATTCTGTGACCCCCATTAAACAAAATGAATAAACATATCCACTCATTATTCCCTGGACTCAGGGATGGAGTGGGAGGTAATAAAAAGGTTAACATGTGATAAGCAGCAGCCACTTGAATGCCTGTCATTCCTCTGCACATGTGGGCATTAACACAATGGGCCTCATTACGACCCAGGCGTTAAGGGTTAACGCCGTCGTTAACCCTTAACGCCTATTCTGATTTTAACGGCTGCTCTTAGCAGCCGTTAAAATCCATGGCGCTAACCTGCCATGATGCTAATTACGCCACCGTAATTTACGGTGGCGTAATTAGCGCCTTCCCCACTCCCATTATGCTCTATGGGCAAAATGGGAATGGGGGAGGGAAAATGGGAAATGGGGATTTACCGCCCCAGTCACCTTGGAATGGGGCGGTAAATCCGCCATCCACCATGGTGTAAACATAGTTTACACCATGGTGGTAAAGTTGGCGCAATTAGCGCCTGGGTCGTAATGACCCCCAATATATCCAAATCAAGTTTCTTGCATATTACATTTGATATGATTATTCTTTAAGGTATACAGCTTGAAGTCTCTAAACTATGTCCAGAGTTCCTCTCTTTCAGTGGCGGCTGGTGAGTTTGAAAGCTGGTGGGGCGTAAATTTCCCAGGGCAAATTTAGTAGCGAGCGCGCGCAGCGTGCGAGCCCACCCCCCCGAGGGAGGTTCGGGGGGATTCTCCCTAGCAAAATTTTTGGAAAAATGGCCTACAAAATGTGCAATTTACTGTCCAAAAAACCCACCGAAATATGAAAAAAGCATTCGGTTTTACATATTAATGGTGGTACACTATTCTTACGTGTGCAAGTGTGATGGTGTATTTTACAGCAGCGTGTATTGAGAATAGCTGGTACTATGGTGTATGCATAAAGAAATTCATTATATAGTCACTAATGATGGAAACATATGTTTGTTATGCTGTTACTGGCATTCACATGCGCTCATCCTCTTACTAAAGTGGGATTGTAGGCATTTTCTGAAAGGGGGAAACTAAGCTAAAATATTACTTTAGTTTTTAACCACTTAATTAATGCGACATTTGTCCTACCTCTAATGGCTGTCTGCCTCGCTGAGTTGCCATTGCTTCAGTTGCTCAAAGTTGCAGAACGTGGAATGCACAGGTCTCAGAAATAGCACATACATATTGCATGGAGAAAAATGCAACAGAAATAGTTTACTAAGTTTATTGTGTTGAGTGCTTTATTATCAATTATTATTTCTAATCCCTGAGAATACCTAATTCCAAGTAGGCCATCTGATCTTGTACACACCCTTAAACCAACTAAAGGGGGCCAACACTGTTAGGGAGAATTCTCTGTTTAGGCTGAATTTCCTAATCTAGTGAGTTCCCCAGCAGCTTTGCTGGATTTCTGGAGTTTGTTTTTTCCATCCTGCCAAGAGTGAGACTCTTTTTCTCCCACTCATGAATGTGTGTAATTCCTTTGAATGTCAATGTGTTCTATGGGCTATGGGGTCTTTTACTCCATAGGGTCTCATATGTTTTTCTATGTGTGTTACACCGCACTGTACAAAACTAACAAACGTTATACCCGTTGAAGCAGTGATTGTGTATAAAAGCACAATAGATTGTGGAACGCCCAAACACCCAGTGGAGAAGCTGTAGATGATCCAAAAGATTACAAGCAATACCCAAGCCAAGAGTGTATTAACAACCAGCCATCCCAACATAACAAACAGTGCTCAAGGCAATCGCGGAATACTGAGAGGCTTATTGGTGGTAAGACTTACTGCTTATGTGCTATGAAACACAGATCATCAAGTGATAGAAACCTGCATTGCCAGAGCCAAGACAGATGAAAAGTGAGACTAGCATTTGGCAATGTTATTGTTGGTGTAAAGAGGAAGGGAAGGTGGCAAACAGGCTGACCTTCTGGAGAAGGTTATCCAGAGAGAGAGGAGCATAGTTGCCACAGAGTCCTGAAGAGCACTAATGTGGTTCCTTGTTTCCCCGGAACTTTTTTAAAGTTTGATGCCAAAGAAGTCTAATGAAGTTATTGTTATTCTAAGTTGGAAGTTACCAGTGAAGCACTTTTTTGTTCTTTTTGGTGAAGAAGTAGACAGGCAGGCGAGTATACCTGTATGGCAAGAAGTTGTTGCCTAAAAGGGCCTGGCAAAGGAATAACCAGGTAGAAGTTGATGCAAGCGCTGAACCGTGGTTCTAACAGAAACAACTCATGTTAATTTGTGACATTCAAAGAAGAATTGTGAAAGCTTGTCCAGGAAAAGTTACAAAGCTTTTTGAAACAAAAGTTGTGGAAAACCATTCTGACAAAGACATTTGTTGTTACTCATCTAAACAAATACAAAGGTGAAACCTGGAAGAGTTGGAATAGACTTTTTTTTTTCTCAGACAAACCTTTTGACAAATTATCCTTGCCAAGACTATTCTGTTTTCTGCTTGGAGAAGACACATGTGTGACAGTTTTTACTCCGGGAGGAGTTGGAAATTAGAATCATTTTTGATACCTTACTAAAGCAACTGAACTTTATGTGATTAAGGTCAAACCCTTAAGAACCTTATTGGAACTGTGTGTCAGACCAGATTTCCTTGTTTCTTTTGAACTGTGGAGAAAACCCCTGTTCAGATCTGGCAAAGGGAAACTAGCCCAGGTTGTGAGAAGAGACATTGATCATATTGTGTATCTAATCAAATGTTACATATTATTGTTGAATTGAATTTCCCTATATTTCCTCATTGCTTTATTGGTTGTACAAGTCTGAGGGACAGATACCCTTCTGTTAGAGTGTTTCCTTTAGTTTATTTTATGCGGGGAAATCATCGGCAGGGTCAGGATAGTGAAGCGTTTATCCATCCTTTTTATTTAATGAAATGGCTAAATTTGAAAACTCTTTACAAAGTTGTCTGACTCACATTATTTCTGACCCCCTCACAAAGCTGACAAGATTATCACCTTTCCATGTGATCATTGGAGACTTCCCTTTCTAGCCCCACTGCTCTACAGGAGTTAACAGCAGTGGGACTATTCGGTTACCCGAGCCAGATGACTAGTGATCTAGAACCACTCTCTTGCATTGACTCATAATCTCTATATTACAGCTTGTTCTTCTTCATCCATTCTCCCCCTGGACCCTTACCTTCATTGCATTGTACCTTCAAATCTGTTACACTGACATCATTATGTACTGTTCTCTACAAGCTGTGATGTCCTTGCCAAGGAACGTGGACTTACAACTTCACTATTGAAACCTGCTGTCCTGAAGCTTTTCCTGCCAGAAGGGATTAAATTTACTGATACCCCGGATCAAGCCTGTGCTTGGCTCAGAAACTATCCCTGTATAATTTCACCACCGTAGGTGGTTTTATGTGCTCTTTTACCTCTCCCCTTTTCTTTCCTGGTTAGTTGCTTTGAGTACTTCACTTTAATATGTGTTATTTTTATTGTTATTATATTTATATGCTTAAAATTTGCTTTCATTTCATTATTTTAATGATTTTGGCATTTTCCATTAAACAGTGTTGCGCGTGCTGCACTTAGCATTTTTTAGCATTTAGCAACTACTCAGTGTCATATTGTTGCGTATCATTTGCATGGATGGACTTTCGAAAAAGGGACTTTGATGAGGAGGCACGTTGCGTGCGTGATGATGCTAGCATTTCGTAGCATCGGTCTTCCGGGTTGTGCCATCTGATTGCATGAGGCTTAATGTTCATGTAACTGGAGCCGGCGGCGCTGCCTGTGATTGATTCGGTGAGCCGCGTATGATATGTGCAGGATACAATGATTAACGGGGTTCCTTGTGCAGCATTTTAAGTTAATCCACGTTCATGTAGCGATACCCCCCATCTTAGGTGATGTGATGTGGAGAATCGGTCCTTCCCTTTTTAGGAAGTGCATTTCCTCACTAATAACTGTACAGCACGCATATTTAGATGAGGAGGTGTTACGCTCACCTGGTATCCACAGGGACGCACCCAGCCGGGTTACTCGCTGGTATGCTTCTCAGCTTTGCCCTGATGTTGTCTGTGGGGAAGGTTCTGCCTTGTGGTAGAATTAGGCGTGCTCTCCATCCTGTCTTCTTTGCAGGGGCGCGTTGTCTTTCATGGGCGAATGCGGTCCAGTTACTTCACTGATGCCGGCCCGTTTGATATTGTTCAGGTAGGTCTTATTGATGTTCTTTAGTTTGGTTGCTATCCTGCATGCCTTTCTCTTTGTTTAAAATGTCTCTTTTTTTCTCCCTTAGGTATGCAGAGCTTCAGCGCGGCAAACTGGCTTGGTTGAGCCCCGCTGGTAAATGATGGCGCCTCAAGAGTGCTATGATGCGGTAAGTAAGCACTATGCGCAGCGCTGTGAAGTCTGTCCTTTGCTAACCTGTGTTTTCCTTCCTTATAGGTTGCAGTGTTCTTCAGCACGAGTGGAATGTCCGGAGTGGTGCCAGCGAGAGGCGACCAGCCAGGTAAGCCTTTTGAGCAGTTCGTAATTTGTAAATGTCTCTACAGCTTTCTTTAATGTTGCCTCTATCTTCCTCTTTCAGGTCGTTCTGTCCGGGAACCGTGCAGATTTGAGGAATCTGTTCTCAGTAGCTGCGAGTGTTTAAAGATGAAGACTGCAGGTAAGATGCTGCTGCTAATGATGTTCCTTTTGTCTCCTTGCAGGTTCTGCTTCTCTGAGGTTCGAGGGAATAGCTGGACACGGTGAGCGTCACGTTGCAAGCTGCGAAGTAACGCAAAGCGTGTTGTCTTGCTCGGGTGTGGTTTAAATAGCCCCAACAAAATAGTCTAGGTAAAGTAGTCCCTAGGCTACCACACCCAAAACACTAGACTGCATAGCTTGGTTTTTAGGAACCAAGCTATGTGGATGCCTCCATGTTGGCTGACAATACAATAAAGTAGTTCCCAAGCACATTGTTTTTCATGGTGTATCTATAGGCGCCAGGACTCGCCCCCTGAGGGCTTTTGAAGAGGATGACAGGCTCTAGAGGCCCGAGTCCTGACTCCACCTGGCCAATGGGTTTGCCAGAGGGTGTTTTGGGCGAGGGTCGTGACAGGAGGCTCTTTGGGCGTAGGACGGGGCTTCATGTGCTATATCACGGAATGTTGCATTCAGAACCACTTTTAATTACGGGGTACTGGTGATTGTGAAGGGATGGCATTTTATGGAATTTGACTTTGTACTCGGAGTGGTTCTGTGTGTTTCCAGGGTGTTCCCTTGTGTGGCCCTGTTCTGCTTTGGGTGTTCTATAGCGGTTTGTGCTTCATTGTGCGTGCGCTGCGTGGTCTTTATGGACCTTTAATCACGCTCATGCTTGCGTGGGCTGTTCTGTGCGGCTCCATTATCCTTGGCGGGGTGTTATGATACCGATATGGTGGTGCGGCGTGCTGATGGACGCGGTGCTGTTCTGTCGGGGGCGGTGGGATTGCGCGGAGTGGCCTATGCGGGCATGGGTTTGATTGGGGGTTCGCAGGATTGTGTGATGTGTGTGTGGTGGGGCGCTGGCCGCCTTGGGGCGCACAGGGCGTGGAGGGATGGGGTGGTTCTGGTGTTGGTGTCACGTGGGGGAGTGGTACCCCGGGGGCGCGCAGAGTTGTTTTGCGTGGGATGTGAGTATAAAGGGAAGAGTGGGCCAATAGGAACCTGTATTGCATTGTTCATTCCTGAGGTCACATATCATTGGATGTACTTTTTGGGTTTTGGGGCGCTGCCCTTGAAGAGACATGTATACATGGCACTAATTTACAGATGTTGCTCGCATCTGGGTTAAATTAGGTAATACTGATGGGGTGATTTGTGTGCCTGGAAGTTTGTTTGGGTATGTTCAGAGCTGAACAGGTTGACTTGTTCCGTTGGGCTGCTGACATATTAGATTTATAGATCCTGCTCATTTGTCAACACCTCATTGAGTGTATATTTTTGTTTCTTTTTTGGTGCCATGTCATTTATGTTTCAGGTGGTGACATTGATGATGCGTTGTAGAGGGAAAGCACGCTATGCTGTTTTTGTCCGTATTCTGTGATCACATGGGGCTGGTTTTGAAAATGTGCTCTTATTTAGTGGTTTGGCATGGGTAATGGATATGAACACTGACGTAACAAAAATCACTTTGACTGCATGCTTTACTTTGGTTATTGTGTCATCTGCTTACGCACATTGTATGGCGTCTGATGAGTCTGTCGCAGCTGCACCGCACATGTTATTATTTGGTCAATTTCTCAGTTCTATATGGCATATGCTCCGTGGATTAAGTTGTTTAGAAATAAGGGGTATATTGGGGATACCAATTCTTCTTATACATTGGTGTCAGCTTAGATATATATCTATAGGGTGGAGCGCCAGGGGTTTGTGAGTTATCTGGCTGACTCATGCCCAGGTGGGGTGTGGGTTTTTTCCTTTCATCTTTCCTTTTCCTTGTCTTTCTTTTTTCTTACTGTTTTATACTGATCACACTTATTTTTGGACTTTATCTAAGACTAGAAACATGAATACTAGATCAGTGAACCATTTTAAGATTGTTTCCTGGAATGTGATTGGCCTAAAGACAGTTGTGAAATTGACTAAAATCTTGTCTTATTTGAGATCAACTTCTTGTGACATCGCTTTCCTCCAGGAGACACATCTAGACTAAAGAGGCTGAGAAACTTCAACGGGGATGGGTTGGCCAGACCTTTTTCTCAACCTACTCGACCAGCAAAAGAGGTGTGTCGATACTCATTAAGAAAAGTTTGCCTTTATCAGTCCTCTCAAGCAAAATGGACAAGGAAGGAAGAATTGTCTGTGTTTTTATTAAAGTGCAGGATACAGCGATGCTCTTATGCAATGTGTATACGCCTAATTTAGACGATCCTCTTTTCTCCCATGAGCTTTTGGTGCAATTGCTTCAAAGCGACAATGTAAGTGCAATTGTGTTAGCTGGTGACTTTAACCAAGTGTTGGATCCAGCATTAGACTGCTCAAATGGGGAATGTACGCAGATCCCAAAGAAAAGAAGGAGATCTTTGGAAAGTCTGATGAATGAATTCAATCTAGCGGATATATGACGCTTGGAACACCCCTCTGAAAGAGACTATAGCTTTCACTCATTGTGTCATGATACATACTCCTGCATTGATTTCTTTTTGACCTTGGGACAATTGACTTCCAGTTGTTTTGATTCAAGTATTGGGTTCATTGCCTTGTCAGACCACGCACCTGTATCTCTCTGTCTGTCCTTGCAACATACTCTGATTAAGAGGGTAATTCATAGAAATTCGCACAAAAGTGGCGCACGCGGCTGGCGCACTGTGTCCCCGTGCGATACACTGCGCCAGCCGCGTGCGAAAAAATCCATTTAATCGCACAGCGTATTCATGTATTTTAGCCTCCGAAACCAGCAATGGCGCAGAGTGGCGCAGCGACCCTGCAGCAGCGCCAGTTACGCCCCCAAGAACGCCCTCGCGCAAGGAAAAGCCTTCAAAATTCCCAAATCATCGCAAAGGGATGCGCTAACCCTGGGCCAGTTCACAGGGCTGCCAAACAGCAAACGCCAAGCGGGGAACGTGTATTTCAGTGGTTCTCAGGGAAGTTTCACATGCGATTGTCCTGGGTACGTGTACATCAGGGGTGCGTGGGAAGTAACACACGCGATTCCATCAGGGCACCTGTATTCCAGGGGTGTGCGGGAAGTATCACATGCAAAAACAGCAGGGTATGTGCATTTCAGGGGTGTGTGGGAAGTATCACACGCGATTCCATCAGGGTACGTGTATTCCAGGGGTGCGCGGGAAGTATCACACGCAAAAACAGCAGGATATGTGCATTTCAGGGGTGCGCGGGAAGTATCACACGCGATTCCATCAGGGTACGTGTATTCCAGAGGTGCGCGGGAAGTATCACACGCAAAAGCAGCAGGGTACGTGTATTCCAGGGGTGCGCGGGAAGTATCACACGCAAAAGCAGCAGGGTACGTGTATTTCAGAGGTGCGCGGGAAGTATCACACGCGATTCCATCAGGGTACGTGTATTCCAGGGGTGCGCGGGGAGCACCACACGTGAATTGCACGTGTGGGTCCTCCCAGGTGTTCCCTCTACACCCTCCACGGCCCCTGCAGGCGGCCCACACCACATGGGACTACCCTGCACATGGCCCACAGGCAGCCCATCCACCATGCCCATGCCCCCCAGCCAACCTACATGTCACCTTGCACTACTGCCCACCAACGCATGTCCCCCTGCACCCCCAGCCCCCAGCATCCAGGGGCACCCTCCACCAGGCCCCCACTCATGTCCAACTCATGTCTCCAGCAACCCCACCCCCAGCAGTGCAGGGGCACCCCCACCAGGCCCCACTCATGTCCAACTCATGTCTCCCAGCACCCCCACCCCCCAGCAGTGCAGGGCACCCTCCACCAGGCCCCCACTCATGTCTCCCAGCACCCCCACCCCCCAGCAGTGTAGGGCACCCTCCACCAGGCCCCCACTCATGTCTCCCAGCACCCCCACCCCCCAGCAGTGCAGGGCACCCTCCACCAGGCCCCCACTCATGTCTTCCACCACCCCACCCCCCAGCAGTGCAGGGCACCCTCCACCAGGCCCCCACTCATGTCTCCCATCACCCCCACCCCCAGCATCCAGGGGCACCCTCCACCAGGCCCCACTCATGTCAACTCATGCTCCCAGCACCCCCACCCCCCAGCAGTGCAGGGCACCCTCCACCAGGCCCCACTCATGTCCAACTCATGTCTCCCCCACCCCACCCCCCGCAGTACAGGGCAGCCTCCACCAGGCCCCCACTCATGTCTCCCAGCACCCCCACCCCCCAGCAGTGCAGGGTACCCTCCACCAGGAACCCACTCATGTCCAACTCATGTCTTCCAGCACCCCCACCCCCCAGCAGTGCAGGGCACCCTCCACCATGCCCCCACTCATGTCTCCCAGCACCCCCACCCCGCAGCAGTGCAGGGCACCCTCCACCAGGCCCCCACTCATGTCTCCCATCACCCCCACCCCCCAGCATCCAGGGGCACCCTCCACGAGGCCCCCACTCATGTCCAACTCATGTCTCCCAGCACCCCCACCCCCCAGCAGTGCAGGGCACCCTCCACCAGGCCCCCACTCATTTCCAACTCATGTCTCCCACCACCCCACCCCCAGCAGTGCAGGGCACCCTCCACCAGGCCCCCACTCATGTCTCCCAGCACCCCCACCCCCCAGCAGTGCAGGGCACCCTCCACCAGGCCCCCACTCATGTCCAACTCATGTCTCCCAGCACCCCCACCCCCCAGCAGTGCAGGGCACCCTCCACCAGGCCCCCACTCATGTCTCCCAGCACCCCCACCCCCCAGCAGTGCAGGGCACCCTCCACCAGGCCCCCACTCATGTCTCCCAGCACCCCCACCCCCCAGCAGTGCAGGGCACCCTCCACCAGGCCCCCACACATGTCTCCCAGCACTCCCACCCCCCAGCAGTGCAGGGCACCTTCCACCAGGCCCCCACTCATGTCCCCCTGCACCCCCACCCCCCAGCAGTCAGGGCACCCTCCACCAGGCCCCCACTCATGTCCCCCTGCACCCCTACCTACCAGCATCCAGGGGCACCCTCCACCAGGCCCACACTCATGTCCCCCTGCACCCCCACCCACCAGCATCCAGGGGCACCCTCCACCAGGCCCCCACACATGTCTCCCACCACCCCACCCCCCAGCAGTCAGGGGCAGCCTCCACCAGGCCCCCACTCATGTCCCCCTGCACCCCCACCCACAAGCATCCAGGGGCACCCTCCACCAGGCCCCCACACATGTCTCCCACCACCCCCACCCCCCAGCAGTCAGGGGCACCCTCCACCAGGCCCCCACTCATGTCCCCCTGGACCCCCACCCACCAGCATCCAGGGGCACCCTCCACCAGGCCCCACACATGTCCAACTCATGTCCCCTGCCACCCCACCCCCAAGCATCCAGGGGCACCCTCCACCATGCCCCCACAGCACATGTCTCCAATCACCCCCCACCCCCCAGCAGTCAGGGCACCCTCCACCAGGCCCCACTCATGTCCCCCAGCACCCCCACCCACCACATCCAGGGGCACCCTCCACCAGGCCCCCACTCATGTCCCCCTGCACCCCCACCCACCAGCACAGGGGCACCCTCCACCAGGCCCCACATATGGCAACCATGTCCCCCTGCACCCCCACCCCCCAGCATCCAGGGCGCCCTCCACCAGGCCCCCACACATGTCTCCCATCACCCCCACCCCCCAGCAGTGCAGGGCACCCTCCACCAGGCCCCCACTCATGTCCCCCTGCACCCCCACCCCCAGCAGCCAGGGGCACACTCCACCAGGCCCCCACTCATGTCCCCCTGCAACCCCACCCACCAGCAGTCAGGAGCACCCTCCACCAGGCCCCCACTCATGTCCCTCTACACCCCCACCCACCAGCATCCAGGGGCACCCTCCACCAGGTCCCCACACATGTCCAACTCATGTCCCTCTGCACCCCCACCCACCAGCAGTCAGGGGCACCCTCCACCAGGCCCCCACTCATGTCCCCCTGCACCCCCACCCACCAGCATCCAGGGCACCCTCCACCAGGCCACACTCATGTCCCCTGCACCCCACCCACCAGCATCCAGGGCACCCTCCACCAGGCCCCACACATGTCTCCCACCACCCCCACCCCCAGCAGTCAGGGGCAGCCTCCACCAGGCCCCCACTTCATGTCCCCTGGCCCCCACCCCCAGCATCCAGGGGCACCCTCCACCGAGCCCCCACTCATGTCTCCCACCACCCCACCCCCCAGCAGTCAGGGGCACCTTCCACCAGGCCCCACTCATGTCCTCCTGGACTCCCACCCACCAGCATCCAGGGGCACCCTCCAGCAGGCCCCCACACATGTCCAACTCATGTCCCCTGCACCCCCACCCCCAGCACCCAGGGCACCCTCCACCAGGCCCCCACACATGTCCATCTCATGCCCCCTCACCCCGCCCAGCATGCAGGGGCACCCTCCCCAGGCCCCCACTCATGTCTCCCATCACTCCCACCCCCAGCAGTGCAGGGCACCCTCCACCAGGCCCCCACTCATGTCCCCCTGCACCCCCACACCCCAGCAGTCAAGGGCACTCTCCACCAGGCCCCCACTCATGTCCCCCTGCACCCCCTCCCCCCAGCAGTCAGGGGCACCCTCCACCAGGCCCCCACACATGTGTCCCACCCACCCCACCCCCAGCAGTGCAGGGGCACCCTCCACCAAGCCCCCACTCATGTCCTCTGCACCACCCCCCCCCCAGCAGTGCAGGGCACCCTCCACCAGGCCCCCACTCATGTCTCCCTGCACCTCCACCCCTGGCAGTCAGGGCACCTCCACCAGTCCCCCACTCATGTCCCCCTGCACCCCCACCCCCAGCAGTCAGAGGGCACCCTCCACCAGGCCCCCACTCATGTCTACCCTCACCCCTCCCCCAGCAGTGCAGGGCACCCTCCACCAGGCCCCCACTCATGTCCCCCTGCACCCCCACCCCCCAGCAGTCAGGGGCACCCTCCACCAGGCCCCCACACATGTCCCCCTGCACCCCCACCCCCCAGCAGTCAGGGGCACCCTCCACCAGGCCCCCACTCATGTCCCCCTGCACCCCCACCCACCAGCATCCAGGGGCAGCCTCCACCAGGCCCCCACACATGTCCTCCACCACCCCCACCCCCCAGCAGTCAGGGGCAGCCTCCACCAGGCCCCCACTCATGTGCCCCTGGACCCCCACCCATGAGCATCCAGGGGCACCCTCCACCAGGCCCCCACTCATGTCTCCCATCACCCCACCCCCCAGCAGTGCAGGGCACCCTCCACCAGGCCCCCACTCATGTCTCCCATCACCCCCACCCCCCAGCAGCCAGGGGCACCCTCCACCAGGCCCCCACTCATGTCTCCCTGCACCCCTACCCACCAGCAGTCAGGGGCACTCCTCCACCAGGCCCCCACTCCTGTCCCACTGCACCCCCACCCACCAGCATCCAGGGGCACCCTCCACCAGGCCCCCACTCATGTCTCCAACTCATGCCCTCACCCCACCACCAGCAGTAAGGGGCACCCTCCACCAGGCCCCACTCATGTCCCCTGCACCCCACCCCCCAGCAGCGTCAGGGGCACCCTCCACCAGGCCCCCACTCATGTCCCCCTGCACCCCCACCCCCAGCAGGCAGGGGTACCCCCACCAGGCCCCACTCATGTCTCCCACCACCCCCACCCCCCAGCAGTGCAGGCCACCCTCCACCAGGCCCCCACTCATGTCCTCCTGCACCCCTACCCCCAGCAGTCAGGGCACCTCCACCAGGCCCCCACACATGTCCTCCTGCACCCCCACCCCCCAGCAGTCAGGGCACCCTCCACCAGGCCCCACTCATGTCCCCCTGCACCCCCACCCCCACAGCAGTCAGGGGCACCCTCCACCAGGCCCCCACTCATGTCCCCTGCACCCCCACCCACCAGCATGCAGGGGCAGCCTCCACCAGGCCCCACACATGTCCAACTCAGTCCCCCTGCACCCCCACCCACCAGCATCCAGGGGCACCCTCCACCAGGCCCCCACTCCAACTATGTCTCCCACCACCCCCACCCCCAGCAGTCAGGGGCACCCTCCACCAGGCCCCCACTCATGTCTCCCTGTACCCCCACCCCCAGCATTCAGGGGCACCCTCCACCAGGCCCCCACTCATGTCCCCCTGCACCCCCACCCCCAGCAGTCAGGGGCAGCCTCCACCAGGCCCCCACCCATGTCTCCCACCACCCCACCCCCCAGCAACCAGGGGCAGCCTCCACCAGGCCCCCACTCATGTCCCCATCACCCCCACCCCCCAGCAGTCAGGGGCACCTCCACCAGGCCCCCACACATGTCTCCCACACCCCCCCCCCAGCAGTCAGGGGCACCCTCCACCAGGCCCCACACATGTCTCCCCTGCACCCCCACCCCCCAGCAGTCAGGGGCACCCTCCACCAGGCCCCCACTCATGTCTCCTGACTCCCCCACACCCCCAGCAGTCCAGGGGCACCCTCCACTAGGCCCCCACTCATGTCCAACTCATTCCCCCTGCACCCCACCCACACAGCATCCAGGGGCACCCTCCACCAGGCCCCCACTCATGTCTCCTCATCACCCCCACCCCCAGCGTGCAGGGGCACCCTCCACCAGGCCCCCACTCATGTCTCCCACCACCCCACCACCCCCAGCAGTCAGGGGCACCCTCCACCAGGCCCCACTCATGTCCCCCTGACCCCCACCCCCCAGCATCCAGGGGCACCTCTCACCAGGCCCCCACTCATGTCTCCCAGCACCCCCACCCCCCAGCAGTCAGGGGCACCCTCCACCAGGCCCCACTCATGTCCTCCTGGCACCCCACCCACCAGCATCCAGGGGCACCCTCCAGCAGGCCCCCACACATGTCCAACTCATGTCCCCTGCACCCCCACCCCCAGCATGCAGGGCACCCTCCAGCAGGCCCCCACACATGTCCACCATGCCACCCCCCCCCCCCAGCATCCAGGGGCACCCTCCAAGGCCCCCACTCATGTCTCCCTGCACTCCCACCCCCCAGCAGTGCAGGGGCACCCTCCACCAGGCCCCCACTCATGTCCCCCTGCCACCCCACCCCCAGCAGTGCAGGGGCACCTCCACCAGGCCCCCACTCATGTCCCCCTGCCACCCCCACCCCAGCAGTGCAGGGGCACCCTCCACCAGGCCCCCACTCATGTCTCCCACCACCCCCCCCCCCAGCAGTCAGGGGCACCTCCACCAGGCCCCCACTCATGTCCCCCTGCACCCCCACCCCCCAGCAGCCAGGGCACCCTCCACCAGGCCCCCACTCATGTCTCCCTGCACCCCCACCCCCTGGCAGTGCAGGGGCACCTCCACCAGGCCCCACTCATGTCCCCACTGCACCCCCCCCCCCAGCCAGTCAGGGCACCCTCCACCAGGCCCCCACTCATGTCCCCTGCACCCCCACCCACCAGCAGTCCAGGGGCACCCTCCACCAGGCCCCCACTCATGTCCCCTTGCCACCCCCACCCCCCAGCATGCAGGGCACCCTCCACCAGGCCCCCCACTCATGTCCTCCTCATGCCCCGCACCCCACCCCCAGCATTCAGCGGGCACCCTCCACCAGGCCCCACTCATGTCCCCTGCCACCCCACCCCCCAGCAGTCCAGGGGCACCCTCCACCAGGCCCCCACTCATGTCCCCCTCACCCCCCACCCCCAGCATCCAGGGGCACCCTCCACCAGGCCCCCACTCATGTCTCCCAGCACCCCCACCCCCAGCAGTCCAGGGGCACCCTCCACCAGGCCCCCACTCATGTCTCCCACCACCCCCACCCCAGCAGTCAGGGCAGCCCTCCACCAGGCCCCCACTCATGTCCCCTGCACCCCACCCACCAGCAGCCAGGGGCCCTCCACCAGGCCCCACTCATGTCTCCCTGCACCCCCACCCCCAGCAGTCAGGGCACCCTCCACCAGGCCCCCACTCATGTCTCCCCCCACCCCCACCCACCAGCAGTGCAGGGGCACCCTCCACCAGGCCCCCACTCATGTCTCCCTGCACCCCACCCCCCAGCAGCGCAGGGCACCCTCCACCAGGCCCCACTCATGTCCCCTGCACCCCACCCCCAGCACCGAGGGCACCCTCCACCAGGCCCCCACTCATGTCTCCCAGCACCCCCACCCCCAGCAGTGCAGGGGCACCCTCCACCAGGCCCCCACTCATGTCTCCCAGCACCCCACCCCCCAGCAGTCAGGGGCACCCTCCACCAGGCCCCCACTCATGTCTCCCTGCACCCCCACCCCCAGCAGTGCAGGGCACCCTCCACCAGGCCCCCACTCATGTCTCCCTGCACCCCCACCCCCAGCAGTCAGGGGCACCTCCACCAGGCCCCCACTCATGTCCCCCTGCACCCCCACCCCCAGCAGTCAGGGGCACCCTCCACCAGGCCCCCCACTCATGTCCCCCTGCACCCCACCCACCAGCATCAGGGGCACCCTCCACCAGGCCCCACTCATGTCCAACTCATGTCCCCCTGCACCCCCCCAGCAGTCAGGGCACCCTCCACCAGGCCCCCACTCATGTCTCCCTCCACCCCCCACCCCCAGCATGCAGGGGCACCCTCCACCAGGCCCCCACTCATGTCCCCCTGCACCCCCACCCCCCAGCAGTGCAGGGGCACCCTCCACCAGGCCCCCACTCATGTCTCCCTGCACCCCACCCCCAGCAGTCAGGGGCACCTCCACCAGGCCCCACTCATGTCTCCCACACCCCCACCCCCCAGCAGTCAGGGGCACCCTCCACCAGGCCCCCCTCATGTCTCCCAGCACCCCACCCCCAGCAGTCGCAGGGGCACCCTCCACCAGGCCCCCACTCATGTCCCCTGCACCCCCACCCCCCAGCAGTGCAGGGGCACCCTCACCAGGCCCCCACTCATGTCTCCCAGCACCCCCACCCCAGCAGTCAGGGCACCCTCCACCAGGCCCCCACTCATGTCCCCCTGCACCCCCACCCCCCAGCATCAGGGGCACCCTCCACCAGGCCCCACTCATGTCCAACTCATGTCCCCCTGCACCCCCACCCCAGCATCCAGGGCACCCTCCACCAGGCCCCCACCCATGTCCAACTCATCCCCCGCACCCCCACCCCCAGCATCAGGGGCACCCTCCACCAGGCCCCCACTCATGTCCCCATGCACCCCCACCCCCAGCAGTGCAGGGGCACCCTCCACCAGGCCCCACTCATGTCTCCCCTGCACCCCACCCCCCACAGTGCAGGGCACCCTCCACCAGGCCCCCACTCATGTCTCCCTCACCCCACCCCCCAGCAGTCAGGGGCACCTCCACCAGGCCCACACCACTCATGTCCCCTGCACCCCCACCCCACCAGCAGTCCAGGGGCACCCTCCACCAGGCCCCCACTCATGTCTCCCCCGCACCCCCACCCCCCAGCAGTCAGGGCACCCTCCACCAGGCCCCACTCATGTCCCCCTGCACCCCCACCCCCCAGCATCAGGGCACCTCCACCAGGCCCCCACTCATGTCCCCATCACCCCACCCCCCAGCAGTCAGGGGCACCCTCCACCAGGCCCCCCATCACTCATGTCTCCCAGCACCCCCACCCCCCAGCAGTCAGGGGCAGCCTCCACCAGGCCCCCACTCATGTCCCCCAGCCAACACGTCATCACAATCCAGATCCCAGGCTCCTATGCCCACCCAAATCCCACCCCACGCCACCCCAGTCCAAACACCCAACCAAGCTTTACATCCATTCAAAATGGAAATACCCATTACATGATAGATAACAAATAAGCAGTATGCGCATGAGTACAAGTCCGTCAGACCCACACAATGGCAACACATGACTGTGAAAACCCACATTCTGACAGGCATGAAACCAATGAGAGAAGTCCACACATTGAAGTAAGAAACAAAAATGTATTACAGTGTAAATGAAGTGAATGAAATATAAACAAACAATAATGGCAACAAAAATCAAAAAGCAGCATGTCCACAAAAATAATAAATAACGAAAATGGGACTCCAAAATAACCGTAAAGAAATTGTGTCCAAAGTCACTGTCCAACAAAGCAAATCCAAAGGGAAAGTAAAGTGAAAATCCATTGCTCCATGGTGAAAAAAATAATAAAAGATGAAGGCCACAAATCCACTGTCAAACTATGTACAAAGAGCAAATCCAGGGTCCATGATCCCAACGATGTAAATGAAACCTACAATAAAACCTACCTAACTAATAACTATATACAAAAAAGTGGGCATAGTCCAAGCGCCCCAATAA
The DNA here is from genome assembly GCA_002915635.3 of Ambystoma mexicanum. Taxonomy (NCBI): domain Eukaryota; kingdom Metazoa; phylum Chordata; class Amphibia; order Caudata; family Ambystomatidae; genus Ambystoma; species Ambystoma mexicanum. The sequence continues at coordinate 1,072,360,516 of CM030317.1, forward strand.
AAAAAGAAATAAAACCTAACACTAATTAACTATATACAAAGGCGGCGGGCTAGTCCACGGCTCACTCCGTGGTGTCCGGGCCAGGGCATCATCGAACTCCTGTTCGATGTCCCGGAGGCGGTCCTGTTCCATGGCCCGAGGGTCCGCAGGGACGCCGACATGTCCTCCTCCAACTCCCTGCGGATTGCCTCGAGGCACTCGGCCCGCCTCAGGGCCCTCCGCATGGAGTTCTCCGCCCTGACCATCGTGAGCCGTGCCTCTTCTGCCCGCCGCCGCTCCGCACCT
>CM030317.1:1072360820-1072398758 GCA_002915635.3 Ambystoma mexicanum
GAGCATACTCTACCTTCTTCTGTGAAATCAATTGACATGTTGATCTTGCTTAGGATGTCTATGCCCTAGAGATTTGCCAGGGTATGTGTGCAATACAACAAGGGAGCAGATTTATTTGGTTTACCTGCCTTAATGGGTAGATCCTCTGTGTAAGGAACCGACAAGATAGCCCCAGAGAATCCCTGTGTGTCCATTGTTTTGCCTGACAAGGGAACTCACCTTCCTTGGTGCAAGATGTCGTAGCCCTTGTATCGACCATAAAACAAAATGTTCAGTCACCTACCTGTACACCTATCTGGGAATCCTCTTCTGGATCGGCAGTAACAGAAAGGACTGGACACATCAGAGATCCCTGTGGACTGTCTTAATCCGGGTACATATTAGCACTGGGGTGCTGTAAAGGATTCCCTCCAAAAACACTTTCTCCAGTGTAGTGAGTGACCATTCCATGGGGTAAACGTCCAATCTGTGTCATACCAGATTCACTATGTCCCTGTTGTCCTGATTGTCCTGCTGTCCCTGTTGAGCTGGTAATCACTGCTCCTTCAAAAAAAGACTTTGCTAGATTTTTCAGAACAAGCTTGGCCTCTGTCTTTTGTGTCTGCTCTATGCTCTCCTTTTTGGTCTCTTGCCTCTGAAAGCATGCGTCCCCAAACAGCACGATCCTCCCCGCAATGAGAGACAGTGAAGGACTCTCCCAAAATGGGAATAAGGCCAAGACAGAGTGCGGGTGAGCGTAAATGGGAGTTTATCAATCAGAATTGGGCATGCAAAGAACTCTGCAAACTCCGAGAGCGCTCTGTCTGACAATAGCAAAGACAGGCGTATATATTTACAAAAACGTCATCAAACCTACATACTATAGGGGCACAAGTTCATTGGGATTGGGTGGCGACGACTAACTATAGGTGCTGCTGCGGTGTGGTTGGTCTTGGCTGGAGGACGTCACTGGTCACCCTCGTGGGTTGGGCTGGGCCTGGCAGGTCGGCTTGAGTTCATCCGGGCGGTGTTGGTGTGCTGAGGCGGCCTGTGGCAGGATGAATGCCTTTCCTGACTTGCTTGCCCTCTGCCATGCACCCGCAGTCATTCAGTCATTTACAGTTCTATTCTCTTTAGTAAATCTTTCAATAGGTTAATGCAACACAGGAGGAATGCACCTTGTGAGGGGTCTGGAGATAATATATCGAGGCCTGGTTACTTGTGATCTGTTGACCGGGACTGTGGGTCGTGGGCTAAGCTTCGGGGACTGGGACGGTGGTACAGGTCTTTCTGTCTTGTTAGAAGTGGTTATAGATGTTTCGCTGTGTGTCGTCAAAGTGTTGGGTGTCCTGATTGCACAGGGCCATAAGTCTGAGACAGTCCGGTGGGTTGTGGGGTTTACGAGGGGGCGCTTGAGTTTAAACTAAGGTTACTGCTGTGCTGTAAATAATGCAGGTGGCTGGCCGCGGCCTTGGTGCTGCAGTGGGGTTACAAGTCTTTGAAGCAGCTCCAGTCAGGTCGGGGGAGGCGTGATAGCACAGAGCGGGGCTCTGTTCTCATGTCCTGGCAGTCTTCTGAGGGAGGGAGGGGGATACATCGAGACCTTGTACGCTTTCACAAAGGTATCTCCCTTGTGTGTTGCTGAATATAAGTAAAGACATCGCAAACATTTGAATACTTTCTATAATACTTATTTAAAATCACTTCAAAACATGCATTTAACCTTGGCTGGGTGTGTTTCCATTATACTCAGTCCGAGCACCATTTCTGTACATTACATTCTTGCAGCTACAGTGTTTTAGTTACATGCATATATATTTGCAGTAAATGAGGTAGTGGTTAGATCAGTGGAGTACATAAAAAACGATCCGCTCCTGTACGTGACGGTGGTAGCATATGAGGGGCTCAGACATTCACACATGATAAGTGCACGCTTGCGCATTCTTGACATGAGTTCATATTATAGTTGCATCCGTGTTCTCGCGTACTCTAGCAGCATTAGTTTTATTTATGGCGCGAAACCATGTGAGGTAGGCTGCCCAGTGATACACGCAACGAACAGATCCCTGGAGCGTCCCTTTATCATTAGCATCCACCTGCAATGGTGCGAGCTCGCCATAGCTTATATCATAGGAGCATACTCTCTCATTTTAATACATTCTACAGGCGTTTGTATTTTATGGAAGAAAGAAATAATGCAAGAGGTCTTGACATTAATATATACGTATATATATAAAGACAGTCTGCCATCAGGGGACCATTTTACTGTTCTTCCATTGTTCAGGCCTGCTGGCGGGTCATGCTGATAGTGATGGTACACTGCGGGAGGTGAACTGTTACAATGTTAGCGTATTGCGCTAGCTCATGTCCGTCTTGTTCGTGGGAACGTGCTCGCAGCGGATCTGCCAGGGTGCTGCGGCAACAGGGATGTTCTCCAAGGGTGGGGGCCGCGCTACAGTGCGCTGAGCTCACACCATCTTTACTGGGCAGAGAATGGTTTTTGGGCCTAACTAAATTTGTGTTGTGATCAATAGATGTGGGCATTCGATACGTGTGGGCAATGTCTCCAGTGGGTGAACCCTCCACCACCTGGGCCCGGGTGGCATGAGGGAACGCCCAATGGGCCATAGCCCTCACCTGGGGAAGAAACGCAGGCGAGAGGGGTCTCTTGGACCAGTCCTCCCCTACATTTCCCCCCTTTCGTTACTTAAGTAACGAATTCTTTAACTCCTCTATCCTTCTACATTCTGCTTCGTCCATCACCGCCTCATCCCATGCAGGAGTTCCTTTGATAGGCATCCATGCTCTGCACACCCCCCTTAAACTCTCACCTCTCCTGGCGTATTCATCTGGAGTACACGTAAGATATATGCACCCACCATCTCCTTCCAAATCCACCCACACTTCCTCGTACCATTCTAGTATGCGGGGCTCTTTGATGGTGGTGTGCCAAAGCTTATCTACAATATCCTTGTCGTGGTACATGGGCACCAGTTGGTACCTGGGTGTGTTGTCTACCCCTGTTTGCACTTGTGCTTCTTGCACCGTTTTTATTGTACCGTGTGAGTTGCCCATTGTCACCATCATCATTGCACCATTTGGTACTGCGTTAGCACAGACTCGAAGACCCACCTGGCATAGGCAGAAAATCAAAAGGAGGAACACCACAGCTGGCATCAAAAGTTTCATCGTTGTTCCAAGCCATGAGGGGACCCAGGAGAAGAGGTTATCGAACCATGTACTATCTACTGCTCTGCCTTCCATCTTCATTTTTTCTCCTAGGTTGTGGACTGCTTCGATCACATGGGACAGGGAGCCATTCTCTGCGTCTTCAGAAGGTACGAAAGTGCAGCAGGCACTTCCTACTTTTCGGCAAACACCGCCATCCATCGCCGTCAACAGGTCCAGGACATACCTGTTCTGCATGGTCATCAGTCGCAAGGCTCTTAGTTCGACCTTTATTATGTTAAAACCTTCTTCGGTGTCGTTCGCCAGCTGAATTAATTCCCAGCGGGTTATCTGGAGCCATTTTGCGTTAGCCCTTGCTTGGACACTTGATATGAGCGAGGCAAAAAATGTTTCTGCTGAGCTGAATAATCAATATTTGTCTGGGATCTGGGCCAATAGTTCTGATGATTCCTTTGATATATAGTTTGATGCTCGTCTGTTGCGGGTCAGCACCTTTTCCTTGCTTCCAGAAGACAGGACATAGATTTGTGACTCTGAAGTTGGTTGGGCCATACTCTGCTGCATGCGCTCATGTGTCCTTTGGCTCCCCTCGATGTGGCTTTCTGGTATCACCATCAGAGCTGAGTGCAGAGAGGCCATTGAGCAGCTGCCACTCCACGACGGGGGGAGGTGTAGGTATGCCTGTTTTCCACATACCCAATACGTGTCCATAAGGGCCGCAGTCCCTTTTCTTAGGTCTGGGATAGTGAGGGTTTTGTTGCACTTCTTGTTCGTCCCCATGGACGTTCTCCCCTCTCCTTTGAAACATAGTTCATAGTCTATTTCATTCTGCAACTTGAAAGGCTTTTCGATGGGCGTGACCCAGGTTAGTTTTGAAATGTGTTCTCTCCATACAGGTGTGCATGTTTCTTCTATCCATTGCAATTTCTCCGGTGCCACACCCCTCAGTGCTTCAGCTTTACACATTACTTCTTCATTCTTCCACTTGTTATCAGAAAAAAGTGTCCCTTCGATTGCAAAAAATGGTTCTCTCAGACATACAACCCCTGACGGTTTCGGGTAGCACGTTTTCTCGTTCTGCAGCATTTGAAAAGTCACTTCATGTGCCTGGAAGGTGTTCTTAATTCTGCACAACGTGAGATGAAGGAGACATTGGGCATCTATAATCGGCAACTCTTTGGGTAACAGTACCTTGGGTGTACCTGATGCGTGAGGGATGAGGGAGCAAACATAACAGCTCTCGTTTGTTGTTTGTCTAGCTGTGGCACTCATGTCTGCATACCACTTATTTGTTTGGTGGGGGTGTCGCGGGTCTTCCATCTTATCTAGACCTAGCCCGTAGTACTCATCATACTTCCTCCTTCCTGCTTCCCTCTTCCGTCTATTGTTCCTGTTCCTCATATACTTCCCAATTCCCTGGGCTGGAGACAAACTAGACCCCCCTTTCTCATTCCCGCCCCCCTTCACCCAGTCATCATATAATATTTCATGTGTTTCTCTCATTCTTTGATTCTCTATGGCCGTGGGGGCAGGTTGGCTGGTGGGGGTATTATACAACCAGGATATGGCAGAGGGATTTCGGTCATTTAAGCTGTGAGCATTGTAATTAGACATCTCAGGTGGGGACAGTGTGTTGTTTTGTCTTTCACCCTTTGGCCGTCCATCGTGTGAGATGACAACATTGGATGACGTAGTATAGTAGCCCCACACAAGTTTAGTTCCATCCCATATCAAAAAATCACCTTCCCTTGTAGTTGCATTGACACTTGCAGTTGTATTGGTCCCAGTAGTTGTGTTACTCCCTCCCCCCTCGTTCATCTCGATAGAGATGAACGCTATGAACCAGTATGTAACCAGACCAAATAATAATGTAAAAAACAATATAATGCACGCAGATAGTCCACATTCATACGAATATATACATTTCACAGTTAACCATTCTCTAAGTCTAGTAAATCTATCCGTTGCAGGCCGCCCGTTAGATGCCATGGAAGCTCCTGTTTTAAGATATAAAAGTGCATTGAGTGCATACATGTAAACATTTTTGTTGGCACCATCAGTGCCAGTATACATATGACGGGGAATGGAAGCGGGTGGGGATACGGGGAGGGGTATTCACAGACAAGGGTGTATACAAGCTCATAGTTTGGCATTTTATTCAAAAATATATATATATATATATATATATATATATATATATATATATTTACACTCAACAAGATGAAAGTTAAAACAAAATTTATCAGTTGTGCATTTCTTAAAATTCAATACCAGCACATACACGCAAGTTCATATTCAGTCTTTCTGTTCAGTCGCAGCGTTTGCTGTTGTCTGTGCCTCCTCATCTACTCCTCTTGTACGTTGCTATATGCCTTCCGTACATCGGTCAAGTGCACCCAGTACCTCAACCCTTTGACCTTTACCGCTGTAGGCGTGCAAAATATTACTTCATATGGGCCATGGAATCGTGGTGCATTCCACCGACGCACAAAACTTCTGACATATATCCAGTCGCCGGGCATTAGCTGTAGTTGTTGCCCTGGCTCCGTGCCAGTGCCTGTTGCGTTTCCCTCTTCTCTAGTGAAGGGTGGGGACAATTGCTTTGCTATCACGTGCGCTGCCCTTGTTAGTTTCTTTAAATAGTCTGTGAACTCATCTCCCAATATCGCTGCGCTTCTGTGAGCGTCTGAGTGTTCGCGCAGTGGTGAATGTGCTGTGTTCATCCGTCTCCCAGTCACGATCTTGTGCGGGGACAAATGGTGGTCTTTGCTTGGCTGGTTTCGTAACTCGAATAGCGCAAGCGGTAGCAGTAAAATCCAATTCTTTTTAATGAAAAGCATAGTTTTGATAACCTGCCCTTCAACAGTCCGTTCATCTTTCCACTACGCCGTTACTTTGAGGATGATAAATTGAGCATAAATTTGTGTTTTATTCCCAACAATGTAGTTACTTCCTTAAAAGCTCATTCACAAAATGAGTGCCATTGTCTGAGCGGATCACGTCACAAATTCCCCAGCGCGGGAATACTTCCCTTACTAGGAACTTGGCGGCGCTTTTGGCATCGGGGCGCGCGCAGGGTCCTGCTTCCACCCACCTTGAAAATGGGCACACGACCACAATCATGTACCGTGCACCATTACACCTTTCCCCCATATCTGCATAATCTATGTGTAGTTCCTTGAATGGGCCAATGGGCTTAGGGATTGTTCCCCGGAGAGTACGTAATGTCATCCCTGAATTGTATATTTGGCATGTTGTACATTCCATTGCCAATCGAGACACATGCTCCTGGAGACAGGGCACGAACCATTCTTCCTGTATTTCTGCTGCGATGTGTTGTTTGGTGTTATGTGCAGGGAAGTGTAGCTGTTGGAATGCAATCTCTAGTAGCTGAATTGGCATTACACCTTCCCGAGTTATTTTGTCTCCACAGCAGGTCTGTTCCTGACTTGCTGCACCCTCGCTTTGTCCACAATAGTTTTTCCTCTGCACTGGCTCCTTCCTGTAATTCTATTATTTGTGGTATGGGCATGGCATTATATCCCTCTGTGGGCTCTTCGTTTGTTTTGTCCTTGAGCATGTATTCACCTGTGTCATTTTTCTGAAAATAGGAAGCCTCCTTGGCGGCAGCGTCCGCTGCCGCGTTCCCTAAAGACACAACATCTGTGTTGGACGTATGTGCTTGGCATTTCACTATTGCTACTGCAGTGGGGTTTTGTAGGGCCTCAATTAACTCTTTTAACAATTCTGCATGTTGTACAGGTGTTCCATCCGCCCTCCTAAAGCCCCTCCGCCCCCATCTCGCTAGGCCTCCATGTACTGTCGTTGTCATGTAAGCTGAGTCTGTGTATATCGTCACTGCACAACCCTTTGCTGCATGTAGTGCTTCTATTAGCGCAATCAGTTCTGCTGCCTGCGCGGAGTAATGTGATGGGAGACGATATTGTACCAGTGTTTCATACTCACCGTCTTCTAACCTCACCACTGCCATGCCAACGTGTTTTTCTCCCGTGTCCGTGTCAATAGATGCGGACCCATCTACAAAGTACACTTCCCCTTCGCTTAGAGCGTTCTCACACACCACTGTATCCTCCCCACTTCCTCCTGTGTAGGTTGCGCAATTGTGGTTCTGCATGTCTTCGAGTGTGCACGCTTCTGTAATGAATGTGGCGGGGTTCACTGTCTTGCATCTCACTATATGGATGTTGGCACTGGACAATATAATCTCGTAGGCAGTTGCCCGCTGTGTGGTCAGTGTGCTTTTTGATCTCTCCAGTATGGCAAATAATGAATGTTCCACAAACAATGTCACAGAGCAGCCCATTACTATTGTGGCACTTTTCTCAATCGCAAACGCGGCTGCAGCGAGTGATTGCTCGCATGCGAAATGGCCCTGCATCACGGCATCTAAAGTGCCACTATAGTAAGCCAATGGCTTGTGTCCTAAGGATGTTTTTTGTGTCAGGACTGCTGTCATCAGTGTTTCCTTGCAGTGTGAGAATAGGTAAAACTCGCGTCCATAATCAGGGTTTGCGAGTACTGGGGCGCTTGAAATCAACTCTTTTAGTGCTTGGAAGGAGGAACTCATCTCTTCCGTCCATTCCACCTTCCTGTTCTCCTGTTGGGCCACCTTTAGTGCATGTAATAAGGGTCTGGTGTATGCTGCATAATCTAATATCCATGCTCGGCAGTAATTGCACATTCCCAAAAATTTCTGCATGTCTTTTACTGTTGTGGGTTCTTGTACTGATCTTATGGCTTCTACCCTGTCTGGTATTATTCTTTTCCCATCTCTCGAAATCAGCTGTCCTAGGTACAGGACCTCTGTCAGACAATATTGTAGCTTTCCCTTGTCCACTTTGTACCCCTTGTTGGCCAGCAAAGTCAATAATGTTATTGAATCTGTTCTGCATGTCTCTTCGTTTCGTGCGCAGACTAGTAAATCATCTACGTACTGAATAATGGTGCTCTCAACTGATAGGTTTCCTAAGTCTTCATGTAATACGCGATTGAAGATGCTCGGGCTCTCGCAGTAACCCTGTGGCAATCTGCAATGTTCATACCTTTTACCCCCCAGTGTGAAGGCGGTAAGGTATCTACTCTCTTCAGCCAGGGGTATAGAGAAAAATGCGTTTTTCAAGTCCACTACTGTGAAATGTGATGCCTCTTTCGGGATGCTGCATAGTATTGATGCGGGGTTCGGGACTAGAGGGAACTCCTTCTGAATTACATCATTGAGGGGGCGTAGGTCTTGTATCATCCTCCACGACCCCCCTTTTGCTTTTTTGATCGGATAAATACAAGTGTTACATGGGGAGTTTGAAGGCACTATTATCCCTTGTGCTAGTAGGGCGTTTATTGTCTCTTTTATCCCTTCTTCAGCTTCACGAGACAGAGGATACTGTTTAACTCGTGGTAAAATTGCTCCTTGCTTCAACTTTATTACCACTGGCTGTACTCCATGCAACAGCCCCACATCATGGGGGCCTGTTGTCCATAAGTTGTTTGGTACGAGCCTCATGTCGTCATCAAAAAACGACGGTGGTGCTCCTACCACTGTCATCAATTGGGCGGGAGTCTCCCTGGCTTGTATTAAAATATCACAGGGCATCGCTATTTCCATCACTATTTCGCCATCCCCTTCTGAGTCTGAGAAGAGATCCTCATCTGTCACCTCTCGCAGGGCGATGTTGGCGTTTGTGCATAGCACTGTGCGCCACTCACACCCTTCCTCGTCCACTCCGATCACAGCTATTCTTTTTGCTGACACTTGCACAGCGTGCAAGTCTAACGATACCAGTGACCCTGGTGCTGCGTTGGGGCATACTATGGGGCGGAAGAGGAACTCCGCCGGGATCCTCCAGTCCATGCTTCTCAGCTCGGGAATTATGAGGGCCAGAGTCTTCAGCCCTTTGATAAACATTTCCTCATTTTGTGGCAGTCCTCGTATTTCCTGCGTGGTTGTGTAGGCTTGCACTACCAGCATTGCACGCAAGGGGCATATCCCGGGTGTGGAACACACTATCCCTCTCTCGGTAAATGATATGGTCATGTTGAGTTTGCTCAGGAGATCCCTCCCTAGCAAGTTAATTGGGGAATGTTCGTAATATAATAAGGGTGCCTTCACTGTCTTACCCCCCACTGTCACATCCAAAGCTTCTGTGTAAGGAACTTCAACTACAGCCCCAGAGAACCCCTGCGTCTCTAACTTCCTGTTAGATAACGGGAATCGGCCCTCTCTGATACATGATTTCTCCGCTCCCGAATCAACCATGAATATAAACTGCTTGTCTCCTATCTGCGCCCCTACCAATGGTTCCTCTGCTGCATTGTAGGTGGTGGATAGAACTGGACACGCAAGTGTTCTCTGTGGGCTGTCCTATGCGGGGTATCTCGTCGCCCCTCCCTCAGTAAAGACATTTCCGGAAACTACCGACATGCCGCTGTACGGCGCTGGCGCAGGGGCCCCGTTTGCTGTTGTCGCGAAAGGGTTACCTGGCGTGTATTGCATACTGTCATTGTTTTGGGGGTGGTTCTGTGTCCTATACTGGTGTCCTTGTTGCTGGCCCGTGGGAACTTGGCCGGGGTTTCTTAATTGCTGCTGTCCCATTGGGAGACCATATGGGCTTCCCGGGTGTGGATGACCATAACTCTCCCCCTCCTGGAACCCACTGTTTGCTCTACTTCTGCACTCCCTGGAGTAATGTCCCCATCGTCCACAGTTCCAGCAACTCCCTTGGGGGCCCCTGGGACCCTGCCATCCATTTCCTCCCATTCCTCCATACCCCTGTCCACCTCCTCTCCGGCCCTGTACCCACCTCGTCCCCTCGAGGGGTCCACTCTTGCCACTGCGGGCTTCCACCTTGCTCTTGCTCAGTCCACTGCCGCTGTGCTGGTCCTGCCCAATTAGTTGCTACCCTTCCTTGGAGTGCTATCAGCCCCTCCTCCTCCTCATCTCCCTCCCTACTGTGTGGGAGCGCGGCTACTGCTGCTGCAACCTTCACTAACTTTGACTGTACTAACTTCGCCTCGTCTGCCAATCTTTTCTGTGCCACCTCCTTCTCCCTCTCCTTGATTCTTTTACAATGGTGTACTATTATGCTTTGAATTTCTGGCCATCCCTTTGCTTCAATACCTGCTATCTTGTCAAGCGCCTTCTGCACTTCCTTTGGGAGCCCTCTCTTTATAATGAAATAGAATAACGATGTCGATTGATACCAGGGCGTGTCCGTTTCTGCTCTCCACATCTCTTGGACCCGAAAAATGTAATCCATAGCCTCTTCCCCGTCATTCATTGTACACTGCATCACTGACTGCAAGTCCGGTGTGTCAGGGAATGTTTCGCGTAAGGCATCCCACACCCTGGCACGCACCGTGTTAAAGGATGCCCCATCATGGCGGTCGCAGTCTAACGTTACTCCCGGGAAACCGGCTTTAACCCATACCCTTTCAGCCTGGTCACCTACCGCTGATACGAGTAGACTTTTCACATCTCCTATGGCTAGGGGTACCCCGGCAGTATGTTTCTCAAAGGCATATATCCACTTACTTGCCCCTCCTGACAAGGGGGGCAACAGCTTCAATAAATAGGCTTTATCCATCTGTGCCCATGGGATATAGTTAGGCCTCCCTCCTCCCCTGTGTATCAATGGGAGCTGTAGCCTTCCTTTTGTCGTTCCGTCCGGACCCGTTTGATCTGTTGATGTCCCTAGTGATGCCATTTTTCCCACTCTGTTCCTTAGTCGCCCCGTCCACTCATCGTCCAGGGTTCTCAGTGAACACGTACCTTCCCCCCCTTCGCTTCCCCCTCCTATCGCCATACTCAACCTATCGCTTTCTTCTACCTCGTCTCTTATGTCACACAGCAACTCCTCTCTAATTCCCCCCCGCCTTTCTTCGCTTGCAATATCTCCCTCTCCGGGCCCTACTTCTATTATTCGCGTTGGTTCTTCCTCAATTCTGAACAAAATCTCGCCCTTTTTCCACCCCTCTTCGGGCTTTCTATTTTCACCTTGCGCTCTGGACGTACGCCCAGATCTAGTTGCATCTAGTGCTGTTCGTTCACATATGTCTTTTATCCTCGAGAGCTCATCCTTTGCTATCGTCAGTCTCGATTCTAAATCATCTGTGAGCTTCTCTATATCCACCCTTTGTGCGCCTGCCTGGGCTCGCTCCTCCTGCTTTGTATGGCGGAGGTGCCGTGGCCGGAGGGGTGTGGTATCTCTCGGGGAGGTATGTAAGTGGGATCACTGTACCCTCTGCGGGCACAGGCTTCTTTATTATCGGGTACAAACTTATTACTCTACTGGTGGCGCTACACTTGAGCCTTCTTTGACATTTTTTGTATTAGCAGTGGATTGTCTGTGGTGGACGGGAGATCAAGATTTAGTGCTAGTGTCTTAGGCGGTGGTACCTCTTCAAATAACCTCCAGAGATCTAATATTTCCCTCCTATTTTGCAGCTGCTTTCCTTTGTATTTTAGATAAATGCATGTGGCCACTGTATCCAGGACACTTTTATCAAACGACCCTCCCTCGGCCAAATCTGAGGTAACCCCTCCCCTTTAGCTTGGTCACCCATTGGTCGTGATATTTTTTAATCCGCTCACGTATCCGGGAGATTCTTACAAATATGTGATAAGGGTGTTTCAGCCCCCATCTCTGTGCCCTCCTAGTGCTGATGTGCCTCGTGCGTTTGCAACTACAACGTGAATGTAGTATCAATATTATTCTTTATATTTTACTTCACATGCAATGTTGGGTCCCTTTGGGCTCTCCCCCTCCCTGTCTGCACAATACAAAACTGGCCGTACACAATGTCTATTATGTTCTTTTTGAGGGGCACATACAAGAGCAACCCATCCTTTGGTTTGACAATGTCAGACTGAAAATCAAAAAGGTACTCACTCACTCCACTTATATTGGCGTTGTCTAGAGAGAGAGAAAAAAAACTTTTATCCGGCCACACTTATCATGACCATTTAACTATTATGCACTTATAATCGCTCACACATTCACAGCATCAAAATCTCTTCTAGCACATACGAGGTGCACACATCTCTTGGCACCATTCACCATTCAAGCTGCCCTCCCTTTCCTCCCTAGCCGGCTGTCCCTAATCGCCTTATTTGAGTATCTAGATACCCATATATATATATATAGATATTGACCCGTTTCCCCTCCTTCTAATAGGACTCTTTTTCTCTTACTCTCTCCTTAGTCTGTGCTAATCACAGTTCTTTATTCTCCCCCCCCTACCCTTAAAGAAAAGGAAAAAAGTAATAGCGATCACTAATGTACTCTCAGTGTCCCCTTTTGCTGAACACTTTTATTTTATACTCCACTTCTTCATATATTCCCAGTACTAGTTGAGATAGCACTATGCGGCGCCGCCTTCCACCCCCTTTCGGAGCTAGGTTCCCTTCACTTTTATCTCTTATTCACCTCTTAATCCTAATGGCCATATGCAAAGAAAAAGCAAGGAAAATTTAAGATGATCTTCAGTAGATCTGCGTACCCCCTCTTCGTTTCCTGTCCTACACTTCACTCCCTGCTCCCCTTAAGATCGCTCGCACTCAGTACTCACGTGCCCGTCTTGAACCGATATTCTCCGAAACTGGGTCCGTCCAGGCAGTGTCGCCGTCAGCTCAACGGTCAGCCCCGGCTCCGGCGAGCGGTACTCAAAGGGGATTTTTCAACCGGGATCCCGTACCCCCTCTCTATTGAGTGCGCACTTCTTAGTGTACCGGTCGCCGTTGGCGGGCAGCCTCCCGGAGCCGGCTCACCGTGCGTATCCCTTTTCGACCGGAGATTCTCGTGCCAAACGGGGACGGTTATAAGGAGTTTAGGAAGAAATAAATATCACGCTATCGGGGTCACCACTGAAAGCATGCGTCCCCAAACAGCACGATCCTCCCCGCAATGAGAGACAGTGAAGGACTCTCCCAAAATGGGAATAAGGCCAAGACAGAGTGCGGGTGAGCGTAAATGGGAGTTTATCAATCAGAATTGGGCATGCAAAGAACTCTGCAAACTCTGAGAGCGCTCTGTCTGACAATAGCAAAGACAGGCGTATATATTTACAAAAAACGTCATCAAAACCTACATACTATAGGGGGCACAAGTTCATTGGGATTGGGTGGCGACGACTAACTATAGGTGCTGCTGCGGTGTGGTTGGTCTTGGCTGGAGGACGTCACTGGTCACCCTCGTGGGTTGGGCTGGGCCTGGCAGGTCGGCTTGAGTTCATCCGGGCGGTGTTGGTGTGCTGAGGCGGCCTGTGGCAGGGATGAATGCCTTTCCTGACTTGCTTGCCCTCTGCCATGCACCCCGCAGTCATTCAGTCATTTACAGTTCTATTCCCTTTAGTAAATCTTTCAATAGGTTAATGCAACACAGGAGGAATGCACCTTGTGAGGGGTCTGGAGATAATATATCGAGGCCTGGTTACTTGTGATCTGTTGACCGGGACCGTGGGTGGTGGGGCTAAGCTTCGGGGACTGGGACGGGTGGTACAGGTCTTTCTGTCTTGTTAGAAGTGGTTATAGATGTTTCGCTGTGTGTCGTCAAAGTGTTGGGTGTCCTGATTGCACAGGGCCATAAGTCTGAGACAGTCCGGTGGGTTGTGGGGTTTACGAGGGGGCGCTTGAGTTTAAACTAAGGTTTACTGCTGTGCTGTAAATAATGCAGGTGGCTGGCCGCGGCCTTGGGTGCTGCAGTGGGGTTACAAGTCTTTGAAGCAGCTCCAGTCAGGTCGGGGGAGGCGTGATAGCACAGAGCGGGGCTCTGTTCTCATGTCTTGGCAGTCTTCTGAGGGAGGGAGGGGGATACATCGAGACCTTGTACGCTTTCACAAAGGTATCTCCCTTGTGTGTTGCTGAATATAAGTAAAGACATCGCAAACATTTGAATACTTTCTATAATACTTATTTAAAATCACTTCAAAACATGCATTTAACCTTGGCTGGGTGTGTTTCCATTATACCCAGTCCGAGCACCATTTTTGTACATTACATTCTAGCAGCTACAGTGTTTTAGTTACATGCATATATATTTGCAGTAAATGAGGTAGTGGTTAGATCAGTGGAGTACATAGAAAACGATCCGCCCCTGTACGTGACGGTGGTAGCATATGAGGGGCTCAGACATTCACACATAATAAGTGCACGCTTGCGCATTCTTGACATGAGTTCATATTATAGTTGCATCCGCGTTCTCGCGTACTCTAGCAGCATTAGTTTTGTTTATGGCGCGAAACCATGTGAGGTAGACTGCCCAGTGATACACGCAACGAACAGATCCCTGGAGCGTCCCTTTATCATTAGCATCCACCTGCAATGGTGCGAGCTCGCCATAGCTTATATCATAGGAGCATACTCTCTCATTTTAATACATTCTACAGGCGTTTGTATTTTATGGAAGAAAGAAATAATGCAAGAGGTCTTGACATTAATATATACATATATATATAAAGACAGTCTGCCATCAGGGGACCATTTTACTGTTCTTCCCATTGTTCAGGCCTGCTGGCTGGGTCATGCTGATAGTGATGGTACACTGCGGGAGGTGAACTGTTACAATGTTAGCGTATTGCGCTAGCTCATGTCCGTCTTGTTCGTGGGAACGTGCTCGCAGCGGATCTGCCAGGGTGCTGCGGCAACAGGGATGTTCTCCAAGGGTGGGGGCCGCGCTACAGTGCGCTGAGCTCACACCATCTTTGCTGGGCAGAGAATGGTTTTTGGGCCTAACTAAATTTGTGTTGTGATCAATAGATGTGGGCATTCGATACGTGTGGGCAATGTCTCCAGTGGGTGAACCCTCCACCACCTGGGCCCGGGTGGCATGAGGGAACGCCCAATGGGCCATAGCCCTCACCTGGGGAAGAAACGCAGGCGAGAGGGGTCTCTTGGACCAGTCCTCCCCTACACCTCCTTTTACAAAAATGCACAATATGTGCCTGTATTTATGGGCAACTCTTGGCTTCCATCCCCACTACTTTGCCTAGATCAAGCTGGACTTCTTTGGGAAGTCCCTTCTTTAGCATGTGGTACAAAATGGACACATTCTTATTCTATGCGTCTCCCTTCTCTGCCCTCCACATCTCCCAAATTAACAGGATGTGTGCATAAGGATCATGATTTAATGTTATCGTTTTGGCCAAAATAGAATTTATGTTGGGCATATCGGGCTACATAACCCACAGGGCCCTCCATACTTGTGGCCTGTAATTATTAAACGCGGATCCATTTTGGGTGTTTGTATCTAACTGAACTCCTGGATATCCTGGTCACCTCGCAAGCTCATCTGACTGTTCCCCCATCAGAGCTGTGAATATGATTTTCATGTCCCCTATAGCCAACATGACACTGGCAGTGTGTTTCTCTAATGCATAAATTAACTTCCCCGCCCGTGCAGTGTGTGAAGGAGTGTCTTCATCACAATATTTAGGTCCATGTGTGACCACGGGATATAATACGCCTTCCCCTGACCCTTCTGGAGCAAAGGAAATTTAGTAACACCTGCCTTTACTGGGGCTATCTCTGGCTTCTCCTTTCTGCTCACTATGGCCATACGAGTAGCACAACATGTCCTAAGACCCTATGGTGTGATCCCTGTCACTGCTGCTAGAGATGGAGGTGGGGCTACTGCCCCCTGTTCTCCTCACCCAACATCCGATTCCCATTCATCTTTGTCTCCTTCTCATGTTATCAAATCCCCTGGAGTTTCTACGGGTTGGGAAGCATACTCTCCACTACCATAGGGTGCCGGTTACCAGTCCCTTTGCTCAAATCCTGCACCCATAGCAACACTTCAGTCCTCAAGATCTACGTTGACCTCCTGGATAACTGACCTATCGAATCTAACAAAAATGTGTCCATGCCTCTGCCATCCTTCTTCTTCATCCTTTACCTGCCTATTAACTGTTTCCCATTCTTCTCTGCTGTCGTCACCATACTACCTCTTCTTCCAGTAGCCTCAATGCTTCTTCCAGTTTTTTCTCTTCCTGTGTCTCCACAACCATTCACAGCCTATCTTCTGTCCTAGCGTTTGAAGGAAAAGTCTCCCTTTTTCTCTCATTCTCAGCCTTTTGCCTAGTCTTCTGGTTGCCAGTCTCACTCTTTCTCGAACTTCCACCCTTAATCTTTCTGCTAACTTATCACTAGGGGGAGTTATTCCTTTTCTGCTCTACATTCTCAACCTTCGTGCGGCCGTAACCATTGAATGAGGTACCCTTCCACTTACCTTAGTATACCATTTTTTAGGGATCGTAGTTGATAAAGGCATCACCTGTGTCCACCTTGAAACCACTGAAGTGGCCGCTGGAGATAAGGGAGGTCCGTACTCAGGGTCTGTATACCCTTCTCCGGTGATAAAGGATAGCACCCATATGGTGTGTGTGGAAGGTATTCTTACACCCTCCTTTCTCACTCTTCCTCTGAGACTTTAACTTTATGGCCTTACCGTCCTTCTCATACATCCTCTATTACCCTTAGTTTCCCACAGCCATTCTCGATGGTCCTTTAAAATCTTTACTTTACAGCCAGGAAGTACCTGACACAAATTATACAGTGGAGTCTCCATACACCAAACCCAGTCTAACTGTAACAATTTCACTTCAAAATAAATGAATTCAAAAATAGAAGCCAAGCCCGGGGCACAACATTTCAATCCAAGGAACCTCCTTTTTGCCTCTTTCTAGTTTCATAATCTTCCTAACAATCACTCAGCTCGTTCGCTTTCACCACAATCACCTCACTTAGCTATTCACTTTAATTATATTTCTAACACTTACACATAAAACAGCATATCATCAAAAGACACAACGCCGACCGAAATCTTCGAGATATCTCCATCAGTCAAGCATAAAAGGAGCGCAATATGTTTCACTAAAACACTGCTGCTCTCGCCCTCTTCATCACTAATGCAGTATTTTCTACTACAATACCATCTCTCCCCGACTAAAGGAAGATACCCTTCACTGCTCCAACTAACCAAGAAAAACAAAGTCAATACAGAATGAAAGGTGCAAAAGTATTCTCCATAAAGGGACTACGGTGGACTTTCTATAAGATAACATCTCACCCCTAGGTGAGGGGTCCATCCAACCAGACAAGCAAGCTGAAGGATGTCAGGGCGAACCTCACAATGGACGTGTTGGTGCGGATACCACCTCATATCTCTAAAATAACAAACTAGGTAAT
This sequence comes from Ambystoma mexicanum, assembly GCA_002915635.3. Classification (NCBI taxonomy): domain Eukaryota; kingdom Metazoa; phylum Chordata; class Amphibia; order Caudata; family Ambystomatidae; genus Ambystoma; species Ambystoma mexicanum. Next base: position 1,072,378,189 of record CM030317.1, read on the forward strand.
AAATATATATAAGAAACTTACAACATAAAACGGTTCATTCAATCTTCCAAAACACTCACCCTTTTGATCCCTCATCTCGTCTAACTACATAAATGCACGCGTTCCTTACCCTTACTAACCCCTTAAATCAAAGAAAAACTCTCTTTTTCCACTATTACCCCTTCTTTACATGCCGAAAGTGCACCCACATGGAAATGTACCCCAGAGTGCTCCAAAGTGCTGCTTCTTCAATTGTACCTGTACATGTGGACCACAGTACCACGCCTCCAGGGAGCAGACATGCCTCTAACCAATATGGTGCCTGTGGACCTCTCCTTTTACCATGCAAGTAAGACTGGTCCCCGCAGTGAAGTGCTGCAGCTGAATTCTGGGGATAGGAAACCCCCAACATCTCAGAAGGTCTGGTGTATTGTTATGTTATGTTACTTGGCATTTATATAGTGCTCTATTTATCATTGGTATGACCTCAAAGCGCTGGTAGGTTAAACGCCCTCAGGACCGTAGTTCTGGTCAGTAGAGAGAGATAGTGTCATAGGGTGCGTGGGTGCACCAGATATGTGTGCAGCTGATGTAATTGCCGGATAGTAGCTGCATTCTAGCGTTAGTGTGGTGCTGAAGATATCAGTTGGTTTTGTGCAATCTGGTGGGTGGACACTCAAACTGGGCTCTGGCTGCGTTAAGCCAGAAGGACGCATATGTGAGCAACTAGGCTGGAATGTGCTCGGCTAGCTGGGTTTTATAGGGTGATGAGGTGTTCATGGGGTTGTGTTCGTATGTGAACAGCTAGGCCGACTTAATCAGGGTTATAGCTCTGTTCTAGTTGAATGATGGTGGATAGTAGAGGGTGAGCATAGTGATGTGATATGATGGTTATCTTTAAAGCACCCAAGACCAGTCACGTGAACAGGATGGCAAGGAAGAGATCGACACACAGACACATAGAGACAGGGGCTGGGCTTACAGCGACAGGAGGGAGGACAAGGATATATAGCAACAGCATGGGGAACAGGAAAGCAGAGCACACAGTGATACACGTGTGGGGCATGTTAACATTTACATTCACATTTCTATCCCGATGTGATTCAGGCTAGTGTTCACAGCTCCACCCAAATGTGGATCTATCTAGAAGCTACTCAGTCTAACATTCGCAATCCTGTCAGGTCTGGTGCAGGCTAATGCTCACAATTCAAATGAAGTGTGGCATTGCCAACATTCACAATCTAGTATGGGTCTGGCGCAGGCTAATGTTCACAATTCCAACTAAATGTGGCATTGCCAGCATTCACAATCCTGTCCGGGTCTGGCATAGGATAAGGTTAATGCTCACAATTCTAACCAAGTGTGGCATTGGTATCCTTCACGATCCTGTCTGGGTCAGGTGTAGGCTAACATTCAGAATCCTATCTATAAGTGCAGCATTGCTAACAATCACTGTCCTTCCTAGGACTTGCATCTAAGTGTGGCACATGCTAATATTTACAATTTCACCTAAGTGTGGCACACGCTAGTATTTATAATTCTACCTAAGTGTGGGACATGCTACCATTCAGGCTAATGTTTGCAATTTTCTCTGGAAGTTGTACTATTTAAACTTCACAAACATGTCTGAGTCTGGCACAGGCTAATGTTCACAATTCTAACTAAGTGCGGCATTGTTAATATTTACAGTTCTGAGGCAAGGTAATGTTGAGTGGCAGGGTTTTCCGGAGTAGAGTGATTGCTCTACTCCCCACCCATGCCCACCCAAGGATACGAAATGTATAGATGGGCCTTCGATCACCTTAACCCAAAGTAGGACCGCCACCTAAGAATGGAGCCCTCGTTTATCTGTAAAGTAAGTTTATTGTACAATAAAGCTAGGAGGAGCTAGATGACGCTGTAAAGTCAAATTAACCCAGGCCTCGTCAAACCATACAAGTTTACACATTTTATAAATTCTGCAACAGTTGAACTACTCTGACATATTTTATTTGCAAATCATTCCCCACACATGATTGGTTCAGCCTATACAAAAGAAGTCCAATCTTCTCTAATTCCCATGTTTTTATTGGTCACATTTATTTAGCTACCATCATCAACTCATATTCATAGCACACCCCTTTTCAATATTTTCTGTGGTACGTCATGATGTCCTCACATAGTTACACCTTCACACACAAGCATAATTGACTACAAGTTCCAGCTGGCCTGGAGCCTTCTAACCCTGGACGTGATGCACATGGTTTGCAAGGACAGTTCAACGACATTAAGAGGACTGGCAATAAATGTCTTACCTGACCAGACTTGCTGGCATCCTTGTTACACGCTAATCTAAATGACTACCAATTCAACACGCATGGCCTTTATATACATCCTGAGAAAATGATCGAAAAACAAAAAGTATTTGTCAACTCTGCCCTTAGGTGTCCCTTCACCCCAGGATTATTACTTGGTCAGAAAAAAAGGGCCAGACTTCCCTGGGCAATGAATAACATGCTTACATGTAATTAAAAAGATTGCATCTTCTTTCCACAATAGAGTCAATCAGTAAAAACCTGAGCCTGTCTGTAGTTGACCATCTGCTATTACCGCAGCTGCTCACTGCCCTTCAACCTTGCTAAACCAGTTTCCCAGTCAGAGTTCATCTCTCCAACCCACGTTCCAGGGCCTGCAAAATTCTTAGCTTATGAGAGTACTTCACGGCATGCAGATTTACATATTCATGGTGTACCCCAACTGTCCCAAATACCACTTCCCTAAAGACCACCATTTATGTATGTCGGTGCATGCATGTTCAAGACTACTGCGTCTTCTTCACAGTGGTTTCTTTCATGGCAAATCTCCTTTCTCGCATGCGCATATAAAGCTTCTCATTGCCCAACTCTTAGACGCTAGGTGGCACACCATACCTACAATGAATTTGTGGTGCATCAGCAGTTTGACATTTATCTTGCTGCGCACGTGTGATTCTAAAATGTATCAACTTATACCTAAAGTAACACTTACAGTAACACATATCCCTTTCTCATTAACTGCACTAGATCCATATAAATTTGCAAGATTTCATCACTATCGCTGTTCCCCTAGTCTCCAGTATGGCACACACAGGGTGTACCCCTCATTTTCATTGGAACCTTTATCGTCCACCCCAATAAATTCTAAATATGCTCTATAGTCCATTACCCTATAGGTCACACATTATCTAAAACCCATTCCCCTAAACACGTGACCTACTACATCATCACTACAAAACTAAGGAGGTGATTGGCAGCCAGGTATATTGTTACCATGATACATTTCTAGAATGAGTAATTATTCCTAACCATCACATGATGTGCACCCCTCCATCGAATCTTGATCAAAGTGTGAATAGCGTGGTCATCTCTGCCTTCATAACACAATGTCCTCCTCATTATACCAGACCCTGTTGCATGCACAGACATCTCCCTGCCCTTGCATATACATTTATTGGCATCACCTCTACTGCTCCCATCCCAAATCATGGTATAGCCCTAGCACATTCCCCCTTATCTCTCTCGGAACCCAGGTACCCATGAATGACATTGGGGGCACCGCTCTTATATTTGAATTTTGTTTATTTATTGATCCTTAGAGTGTAGCGCCTGCAGTTCAAATAGGATGGCCGCTCTTTGGTTGAGGACATTAGTGCTCTAAATCTTCACCAGACCTCTTGGCAACACGAAACACCATGCACTGTTCAGATGAATTCAACCTTCAAAGGGCGCACCCCCACTCTTCCTCCCTGGACCTTTACTTTACTTTACTTTACAAATATTTATAGTGCGCCCCTTAGACCCGGAGGCATGAGGGCACCGACAAGATAACAAACTAAAGAAAAAGCAATAAAGGTGATACCACTGTTAGCTGAGATGGCATAAGGCTAATTAAGAAAGTCGAGTCCATAAGTTTAAGAAAATAGTAAGGTTTTTAGGTCTTTCTTAAATGCTGTCAGGGTGGATTGGCTGGCTTCTTAGCGCTAACGGGAGCTGATCCCAAAACTTGGGTTCCGCCAGAAGAAATGCCCCATTCTCAGCTTTCTTTGTTCTGCTGCATGGAAGGAAAAAGTAGTTCTGGCTGAAGGACTTAAGTGCGCTGCCATTGACTTTCTCAGTAATATGAGCCTGCAGGTATGAGGGCATAATGCCACGTCTACATTTAAAAGTAATAACCAGGAATCTGAACCTGGCATGAGCCTCTACCGGCAGCCAATGCAGGGAACGCCTGGCCTGAGACACAAGTTTGTGGAGAGATAAGCCAACTACAACTCTAACAGCCCCGTTTTGTACAATCTGGAGTCTGTTTAAATCAGATTTGCAAAGGCTGACCAATAAACTACTGCAGTAGTCGATGTTTGCCCCAATAATGGCTCTAGCTATAGTTTCTGAATTAGCTTGAGAGATAAGGGGTTTAAGGTGCGATAGAAGTTGAACATAGTAGACAGAGGTAGAAACTACGCTGGCCACATGAGACCTGATGGAGAGTGTCTGGTCAAGAACCACCCCCTGAATGTTTAGTTTGGGTAAAGGGGAGATATTATCATCCCCAAGCCTGAAAGATCTATAGGTCGGATCTGGCTTGGCTATTGCGACTGAGTTGCCCACAATCATCAATTCAGTCTTCCCTTTGTTCAAGGCAAGGTTGTTAAAGATCATCCATTTCGCAGTGAGTGTAAAACTCTGTTTAGTTTCTGTTCGTCCCGCGAGTGAACACCTGAAAGAGGGACGACACACTGGGTGTCGTCTGCATAGTTCGAGAACATCACCCCTTCCTGCTCCAAAATGGAGAAGAAAGGGGCCATGAAGATATTATAAAGGCAGGGGGAAGTGCAAGCCTCCCATGGAACCCCAAAGAGGACAGGAATCGGAGTGGCCCTCTACCTTCTCGGAGCATACCCTACTGTGCCTTTTCTCCAAAAAAGACGAAATCCCGGACACTGCAGCAGGGAAGAAATTAGCAACCTCGGCCGTCCAAGTTGAACGCAGCTGACTGGTCCAATGACATTAGAAGGGAAAGAGAGTCCTTATCTAACCTTCCTAGTAATCTAGACTTCAGATCAAGCAAAGAGGTCTCCGTGCCAAAGCTTTGTCTGAAGCCAGATTGGTAAGGATTCAGAATACGGTATTGGTTTTAATGTTGGGAAATCTGACCATCGGCAACCCGATCAAGCATTTTTAACAAAAACTGGGTGATTGTTATTGGACGGTAGTTAAGGGGATTATCCACTGGTAACCCAGGTTTTTTCATGATGGGTGTGACCATGTCTTGTTTAAGGTAATCAGGGACCTTACCCTCGTGCAGCGAGGCATTCACAAAAGTGCAGATTGATTTTATGAGAGACGGTGGGCACATTTGAATAATCAGTGATGAACAAGAGTCACCCCTACATCTGGTTGCCTTTAACTGTTTGATGACCTTCTTCAATGCCTCCTCCGGTATAGGCTGGAAATTTAATTGGGGAATGACCGGATTACGCCTAAAATGCTTCTTATAACTGTAATCCGCCGCCGGCGGTGAGGCCTCTTTTTTTCAGAGTATATCCTTTCTGATACCAAGGAGTTTGTTTTGCAGCCCAATTTGTATTTGTTGGCACCAAGTAGCATCTTTTATTACTGATTGGGCAGAGGGCTGTGGGACGATCTCCTGTTCTTTTAGGACTTTAAAAATGTCCTTCACGTCCGACTGGGTGTTGATAACTCTTGCATTATGGAAGTTCTTTTTGGCTTCCTATATGGCAAGTTTATAGGCGTTGGCTAACATTTTATAAGCTGTTAAGGAAGAGAGGCTAGGTCATACTTTCCAGAAATAAAACACCTTCAGGGTCTGGGATTTATGTTTTCGGAGCTCTGCCATAAACCAAGGTATACTTTTGTTTCCCTCTATATTATTTTTGCTTCAGGGGGGCGAGTACATTAGTAATACTGGACATATTTGAGACTAGGCTGGATGACATTACATGAAGAGGAGTTGAATCCGAAGAACTGAGAGTGCCATCAATTAGAGGTTCAATATTATTGAGAGTGAGGTGTTTCAGATTACGTAACTGGATAGTCCTGTTCAGCTTGTTCTTTCCTTTCAGTGGAAAGGGTACAGAGAGAGAAAAATGCAGAAAAGCGTGTTCCGACCAAGGGCAGGATAATGTGTGGACGTTTTGGCACGTGTTAGGGAGAATTCTCTAGAATGGCAAATTTCCCTTACCTTATGAGTTTCTAGGATTTATTCTTTTCACCTGGTAAGAGTGTGAGCCTTTTTTCCCACTCTTACATGTGTATTTGGCTATGTGTTGTACATTTTTATGTGTTCTTGGACTGTGGAGCCTCACCAACTCCATAAGCATCATCTTTTTACTGTGTGTTACACAGCACCTTTAGTGCAGTAACACAGGGTTGTCTTTTTCAGACTTCCCACTGAAACTCAATTTTTCTGGGACTGACTACTGTCTCCCAGAAACATGTAAAGTTGCCATTGACTTTATTAGTCTTTTTAAATCACAGACCCAGTGCAAACTATCTTACATAGAGTACTGAAAAGGGTTAATAGTTATCTATTATGGAACATTGTTTCGTTACCCTTTCTTTAAGATTTGGCTGGTGGCAGTGGTAGCTTCCCTATTTTTTCTACCGCAGTCTATTTAAATAGCCTTGGTACTGTTTTAGGCTAAGTTAGTATCCTCGAACTATAAACCCGCTGGACCCTTTTGATTTTATTTCGGTTCCAGTTGGGTTTATTTGCAAAGACAGGGTGGTGAGCTAGTAGATAGCTGACATATTTAGGTGTGTGAGATGGAATCAGAGAAGTGTCGCAGTAAAAGTCGTGGTCCAGGGGCTAAGGAAGCAGGATTTCTGCCATGTTGGATTTTAAGGCACATTACAGGATGCGTTTGCGAAAGTATAAGAAACAGGCCTAATGTGGAGCTGTGACTCTGTCCAGTTGATTGAGAGATGAGTCCCTCTTCCATACCCCCAGAGAGAGGTCATGCTGCCCAGGTCGCAGGCAGCTGAGCTGGGCCCACAATAGTTAATTGAATGTAGCTGTAGAGCTCAGAGGAGCTGGGAACGGAATGTAAGGTTGGACAGATTGGAGGGCAGAGGTGGGGGTGTAGACTTTATTTTTTAAGAGGCCTAATATATTTGGGAGACTCAGGAACACATTTTGGAGGGTATAGAATCCCTACACAGTAAAGTTGGCATGAATGCAGAGTCGACGATTAATATACTCCCATTATATTGACCCCCCTCACAGAAGGTAGTTCTTATTGAGGCACTCAATAATTACTTGTTACCTCTTTTGAAACCTTCCTCGCGTTTCATTCTTCTGGGAGATTTCAATTACTGGTTCCGAAATGCTGAGGACCATCATGCTGCCGAATTACAACAGTCATTGTTAGATATAGGGTTGGAACAACACGTTCTTTCTCCTACCCATCTCCTCAGCCACACTTTGGACTGGCTTTCAGTTCTTAACGTTACGTGCTGTTAGGCAGAATCATATGCCGTACCCTTTGGGAACACCACACACAATTAAGACTACAAGTGACAGTACAAATTCACCATTGGTACAAGCCTATACTACACAGTAAAGTGGTAGCGCCTAAGTAGAGCCTTAGCCACAGCCTGAGCCGTAACAGTTCTCATAGGTATAGCTTCTGGGTATCTTGTAGCATGGTCTACTACAACCAGGATAAACCTGTTCCCTGAAGATGTGAGAGGGTCAAGGGCACCAACAATGTTGATGCCCACCCTCTCAAAAGGAACTCCCACCACTGGTAAAGGCACCAGGGGTTCCACATTCTTGGCTCCACTCTTGCCAGAGGTTTGGCAAGTGTGGCAGCTCCTACAGAATTTGTAAACTTCTGAACCCATTTTAGGCTAGTAGAAGTATAAGGAGAGCCTTTCCTTGGTCTTTTTGAAACTCAAATGACCAGCCAAAGGTATCTCGTGGGCAAACTGTAGGAACTGGAGTCTGCTAGCAAGGGGCACTACAATTCTTTTGCAGTCCCCAGGGATAGACTCAGTTGGTTCACTGTAGAAGAGGCCATCTTCCCAGCTTAACCTATGCTTTCCAACTTCTTGCCCATCAAGTTGGTTAGCAGCCTGTTGTCGAAGACCCTCGAGAGTAGGACACTCTTTTTGTCCTCTGCTGAAGTCTGCCCTGTTGTGTCCACATACTGCCAGTAAAAAATGCAGCTCAGGATGGTCAACAGGGTCAAGATCTCCAACCAAAACAGTGTCTTCTTCCAGATCTGACTCCTCAGAAACTGGCTCTTCCACACAAGATTGCACCTCACACTCTGCCTCAGAAGGTGGAGGGATCACAGGGGTGATCTTGGACAATCTTGGGGATGTCCTTGTTGGTAACACAGTGGTGCTGTCTGACATTTTCTTGAGGTCTTGGGGTTTCCTTTTGCCTCTTTCTTTCCAGAAATAGCAGTGAGCAAATCCTGTGGAGTGGGAGTGATAGTTTCCTCTATCAACTCCTCTGGAGAGCCACTCAAGGTCCTCTCCCTATCAGACCTAATGAGCTCCTGTTTCGTCTTACTGGGAGGTCTGGGGGTACTTTACATGGCTCCAAGAGTTTTCAGGTCATTACCCAACAGAACTCTGCCAGGCACTTCCCTCTGCACACTAACAGGTATTTTGACAGTCATATCACTACACTGGATGAGAACTGGTAACTGGGGAAGTATTTGCACAGGGACTCCAGCTAACTTGCTGAGGTGTTTGGGTTCCTTAGCAAAATCATCCACCTTGAAAAAACATTCATCAACCACAGTTATGCTGGCTCCAGTGTCTCTGATGGCAGGGGTCTCCTGTCCATTCACAAGAACACTATCTTTATAATACTCTTTAGTATTATCTGGGATGAAATTATAGACATCTAAGTTCTCTTGTTCCCACAAGCCCCCGGACACTAAAGAAACACTAGCTGAGACTCTCATGGGTTCATCAGCCAGTAGAGGAAAGTTTCCACTTGCCATAGGTACTTCTTCCTCTGAGGAGAAGGCTAAGGAGACAGTGTGGTCCTGAAGGTTTACCCTTACATCTGGGATCCCCTTTCACATGGTCAGTTCACCCACAACCATAACATTTCCCAAATGTCTTGATGAATGGGGGTTTGTTCTGACCTCCATCCGGTTTGGGTGCAGATGGTGCACTAGCCTGATTCAGTTTTCCCTGTGGTTTACCCATATGTTGTTGTTTGTGGCCCTCTTTTGGATTGGAGGTATTAGAATTCTCTGTGTTATCTTTGTGGTAGTTTGCTGTTCCAAGGAGATTCGCTTTTTCTGGAGGAACGTTTATTTGCTGGTGTATTTACTCGGCACTGCGAGTCACTCAGGGCTCTTTCCGAGGCATGCTCGCTTCCTGGAGGAGGCGGAGCCAGCTGGCAATCACGTGAGCATCCACGTGACTTTGGTCAACCACAAAGAGCAGCCCCAACCGCCCGAGCGGTGTAGTTTACTGTGCCAAGGAGATTTGCTTTTTCTGGAGGAACGTTTATTTGCTGGTGTATTTACTCGGCACTGCAAGTCACTCAGGGCTCTTGCCGAGACACGCTTGCTTCCTGGAGGAGGCAGAGCCAGCCGGCGATCACGTGGGCATCCACATGACTTTGCTCAACCACAAAGAGCAGCCCCAACCACCGTTGCGGCGTTGAGCCCGGCTGCGGAGTAAAGGGCGGTGCATTCTACTTTTACCAGAACTGTTTTGCTGCTGTTTGGCTCTGGGTGGCCCTAGATTCTGGAGGTAACTGGAGGTAATTACGTAACTTAAGTTCTTTTGCAAATTCTCCAACTACAACCTTGTAGGACATTGGGTGTCTGTGAAGGAGTTTTCTTTGAGCCCTTTTATTGTCCTACAATTACTGGTATTTAACCTATTGATATGTATGGTATTCACTCGGGATTTCCTTTAATGTTTGCCTAACTCCAAAGGTGGAAATAGGTTTGGACTATCTGCTGCTTTTAGTTGGACACTGTGGATGAGTGACGGACTAAGGCTGCTCCTCAAGCCATCGGGCGTTCCCATGGCAGTGCAAACATATCACATATTTTCTATTTCATGTCGTAGTGATTTTTGAAAATTTTGAATGTCATACAGATTTTTTTTCTTTCAAACTGCCGTCTTTCCCAGCTGTTTTATGTATAATTGCTTTTTCTTTTTTTTAAGAGGTTGCAAGTTGTACTCTCATCTTTCTTTTTACCGAAAAGGAGTGTTCCCTTACAATCATATGATCAGAATATGACTGCACTTAGAAGCGGGTTTGAAACTGTTGAGAGTCAAGAGAATTCAATCGGGCTCTCCGATACATTGTGAGGTGCCTATTAATATAGATCATATGGAAAATAAGGTTGCCTCTAATGTATCTGCTGAAAATAATAATGAAAATCTTAACTATAGTCTTGAAGTGAGTGTGGAGGGATTACCCATTACTGATCCTGCAGCCTTGGAGGCTCAAGCTCCTATTGAGGGGAATTTAGACATACTAGATATGGAGGCCACTGGGGCTCATAGGGTCATGTTGGTCTCTAGACAGGAATTTACGGATGAAGAATGTCTTCAACAAAGTTTAATTGGTATTAGAAGGGTGGTCCGTTTTCATGCTTCCACTCCTCTTCAGAAGATGATTTTAAGTGGGAAAATGCAACCTGGGCAAATCCATGACTCTGATTTATTAAAAATGAATATGATGGGAAATAATAAGGGAAAATATCCCTTTGGCACTAAGCAGTTCACTCATATCTCACCAGCAGTATTTATTTTTGGGAAGGGTAATCAAGATAAGATGCAATGTGTTACTAGTCCAACCCAGTCTGAGCATGGTAGTTGGGGAGAACAAATTAAAGGGACACCCATGTGCTCCAAGCATAATCTTAATCGACCTATTGGGGAGTGTGATTTGGACGACTCTTTTTTGCTTATGGCAGATGCTACGGGTGATCTGTTAAAAGAAATTATTGATTTGGAGATACCGGCAGGTAGATTTCTATCTAAGGATAAGGGGGTGAGGAGCTTATCAGAGGGGGCACCGAGTGGCACACTCCCACAATTTAGAGATACTAGCATGATGGGGAAACAACAAGAGGGTAAACTACAATCCCACATTACACCAACATTAGAGACACCCAAAACCTCTATACATAGGAAGATATTTTATACTCAAATGGATAAGGAAGGGTACCTTTGACCTAAAACAGTGGATAGAGCTACTGAACCCCATCAAACAACACTGGAAAGTAACTATGTAGCTAAAGACAAACATGAAATACCCCGTTTGGGTAGGAAGGATAGAGGAGATTGTCTTCTACCCCTCCCATCTAACCTTCATATTAGTTTGAATTTGGCTTACAGGGGATCAACCTACCACTTCAAATAAAGGGATAGTGGACCTAGATTTCCCTGGCCAAGGAGGTAAAAAATCCAGTAATAATTGTCAAATCACTGTTACCAATGTTTATGTGTACCTGGGCATGATTATATCCAATCAGTGTGCGTATGACCAGTATAATAAACAAGGGCTGCATAAATTGCAAATGTCTATCTCACAAGCCCGCATTATTAAAGCCAGATACTGTAAATTCTCTGTTGTTCCTGTTATTCTGTATGGTGCAGAGACCCAGAAAATAATGTCCTATTTTTATTGGGCTCTGAGGGAAGGTCGATTCTGGAGGCAGGTTTTAAATTTGCCAAATTCTCAACCACTGCCACTCTTGAGATATGAAATGGGTTTAATTTCGGTTTATGCAATTTATAAATAGATTTATAAATAGAAATTATGTGCACTATATCGCAAATGTCTATTGAACCAATTGACAAAAGGAATGACCAACATTATTTCTACCTACTTACTGAGTTCCCCGGATAACTTTCCAAAAGCATGGCGTTTAAAAATTCAGTCTATTTTGGAAAAGGCCCAGGTACATGCAATCTTGTTAATGGAGAACCCAAATAGAGCAAAAACAAAAATCTGGGAAGCTAACTGGATATATACTCATCAGGCTTGTGCCAATTAAAAAAACTTTTTGGAATATCCGTTTGAATTGAAACGGTGCAAGAGTGTGGCAGATTATATGGTGAGGTCACCCAGCCCCAGCCACCGAGATGGCTTTATGAGATTTAGGCCGAATCTATGGTTGACAAATGATCTACTGAACAGACGTAGCAATGATGGTATTGTTTTGCATTGTCGCTTCTGTAAACAATATGCAGAAACTCTTCATATTTATTTTCTGAATGTGATGAATTGCTATTAGTCCGTTGTGTTCATTTTAATCCTCTATTTATGGAATACCAGGTCTTGACATCAGAGAAATTATGGGATTTGTTATTTTATACCAAAAGAAAGGCAGTGAGATACGCTGTTGTAAATTACCTTCATAAATTGAAACTAGCAAAGTATGTAACGTTGGAATGATTGTATAGAGCCCTGCACAATTTTCAAGGTGGACACGTGGAAAATCCTGATTGATTGTTTTAGATGATCTGGTAGTCGATTTTTATTATATAAGATTAAGAGGGTTTCTTTTATTATCTTATCTTCATTGCAATATTGTCTTTTTTTAATGTATTGTCAAGTTGAAAGGTCTCGAGTTTCTCGTGACCAAAACAACTAATAATAAAAATTAAATAAATAAATAATTACGGAAAGGAATTGAGCTGTCCAGATAGTCCTTCTGTCCTCTTGGATGTTATTGCAGAAGCAACAGTAGGGCTTATTCAAGAACAGGATTTGGGAAATCTTAGTGCCCAGGAACACGGGAGGGAAATATCTAAGGAGGGGGAATGTTTGAATATTAGCAGTGAGGACACCATAATTATCCAACGTACTCCTCCTAAAAAGGGGCAAAAATGTAAACAAAAGACAAAACATAGAGAGAAAAAACCAGTAGACCCAGCATTAGAACAGGTGGAATGACGAATCCCGATGAAATAGGTCCCGTTAATAGCTCTGATTATAACATTAATGAGGTGCCACAATCCCCAGTGTATGGACGTAAAAAAGCAAAAAAACAGGTTAGGATGATTAACAAAACTAGAAATAGGCCTAACACTAAAATTAAAGGTAGAAATTACAATCTTAAAGCAATTAGAAATATTCCTGTTCAAGAAGAGCATGACGATAGTGGGGTAGCGAAGGGCCTTAATAGGGAAGAGAGTCATGTGCGGGGGGAGGTCTCCAACAAAGGCTCTTTAGTTAGGGGAGAAAAAAATACCAACCCTAACATGGACAAGAATAATTTATTGAAAATGGGGCAAGAGTGCCCGCAAACTAAACAAACTAAGATGACAGCGTTTGGTAAAATAACCAGCACCAAACATGCCAGAACATCAATAGGCACGCAACAAATTAAGCTCCTTCCCATTGCCCAAATAACAACACCTATAGTATGTTCCACTATTCCCTCCCTCAATGGGCCAATTGGTATGGTTGAAAGCGGGAGTGGTTCAAACCTCAATAATATGGGGGAAAGCCCATTAGAAACACAGTCTTCTAAAATACAGGACTTTCAAGGAAATGTATTGATTAAACCCTTTGTTGATAACACAAAGAAGCAATCTATCTTGGGCCAGCCCCTTTCAAAGACCTATACAGGGAAAATCTTGGGTTGGATCAATAATAATAAAACAGACTCCCAGGTCAGTTTAAATAGAACACATCTTTTAAACTTGTTCAAAAAAATTCCTTTATTACGGGCTATAACAACAGATGATATAGATTCTATTTCTCTACCCAATCATAATAACCATCAAATGGTAAGCTGCTTTCACTCAGTGATGGTAGTAGACATGGTGCGTGCCCAAGAAAAAAGAAAAAAATCTCAACTCTTTGGGTTACGATCTATCTACATTAGCAGATGACAAAGAGGCTGATAATTTCCTTCAGTATAAGGAACCGATTAACATCCAAACGCAACAAATCGCACAATTGGGTAAAAATAAAGTAGACAATTCTGATCCAGGGTTGGTTTTAATTTCCAGCCTTCTTAATAGTGGTCAGGATTGGTCATGGTTGCAACCAGCGCTTAAAACTTTAGAGACACTTAGACAGGACAATGGGTGTTCCTAACAGCTTTAATATAGATGTGATTTCATGGAATTCATGTGGGGGAGTACATTTGAATACATTTCTGACCAAAAACGAAAACTATACTTGCCCCCGTATTTATTTTTTCCAGGAAACTATGATGTTGCCTGATATGTATATAGAAGGTTTCTATTCTTTTTCTTCATTTGCATCAAGGGGATAGCTGGTCGGCCTAGTGGCGGTTTGATTACTGCTGTTGATCGTAATTTGGGATTTCATGGCAATGTGATTTTTAGGAGTGATTGGCTTTTGGGTATTGTTCTTTCATCAGAGAATAATGTAGATCAGATCCTCCTTTTGAACTATATTGGAATCTACTAAAAGTAACCATTGATATAGTGGAAGACTCTCTTGGAGAAATTCACTGAGGTTGGTTTGAGAAGGGGTTTGGAAATTGTATTATCTTAGGAGGTGATTTTAATTCGGCTTGTGCTGAGGGCTCTATGTTAAATGAAAGAGGGGTGATCCCGAGATTGCTTCACCCTAACCTTAAGAGAGGTATACGGTGGGATAACTTTCTTGATCATTGGGATATGGGGCTCCTAGATCATGCCTCGAATTGGAATTTACCCAAATATACCTGGAAAAGAGGAAGTAACAGTTCCAAAATTGACTTTTTCTATGTATCTAATAGTTGGAAGCAAGCATGTGGAAAATTGACACTTATGGAGGTAGAGTTGGGTGATCACATTCCCCTACGCTTTTCTCTTTTACTTCCAAACTTTGGTAATTATGTTAATCCTATGTTTTTGGGCCTAAGGGCGGAAAATAATGGGAGAAGGATTACATGGAATAAGAATATAATTATGAAATTTAATACCTTGGTTTTGGAGAACCTGTCCCTAGTGTTGCATCAAATTAGTAGGGAAGAGGATATTGACAGGGTAATTCATAGAATTTCGCACAAAAGTGGCGCACGCGGCTGGCGCAAAGAGTGCGCGTGTGAATGTCTGTGCCAGCTGCGTGCGCTAAAATCGATTTCCGCGCACAGCGTATTCATGGATTTTAGCCTCCAAAACCAGCCGTGGTGCAGAGTGGTGCATTGACCCTGCAGCAGCGGCAGTTACACCCCCAAGAACGCCCTCGCGCAAGGAAAGGCCATCAAAATTCCCAATTCAGCGCAAAGGGCTGCGCTAACCCTGGACCAGTTTACAGGGCTGCCAAACAGCAAATGCCAAGCGGGGAACGTGTATTACTGGGGTGCGTGTGAAGTTTCACACACGAAAGGGCCTGTGCGAGTGTGGTACGTGTATTACTGGGGTTCGTGGGAATTTCACATGCGATTTCAGCAGGGTAAGTGTATTACGGGGTTCGTGGGAACTTTCACACGCGAAAGGGCCTGTGCGAGTGGGGTACGTGTATTACGGGGGTGCGCGGGAACTTTCACACACGATTGGCCTGGGTACGTGTATTTCAAGGGTGTGTGGGAAGTTTCACACGCGATTGGCCTGTGTACGTGTATTTCAGGGGTGCACGGGAAGTTTCACATGCGATTGGCCTGGGTATGTGTATTTCGGGGGTGCGCGGGAAGTTTCACACGCGAATGGCCTGGGTATGTGTATTTCAGGGGTGCGTGGGAAGTTTCACACGCGATTGGCCTGTGTACGTGTATTTCAGGGGTGCGCAGGAAGTTTCACACGCAATTGGCCTGGGTACGTGTATTTTGGGGATGCACGGGAAGTTTCACAAGCGATTGGGCCTGGGTACGTGTATTTCAGGGGTGCGCGGGAAGTTTCAAACGTGATTGGGCCTGGTAGTGTATTTCAGGGGTGCTCGGGAAGTTTCACACGCGATTGGCCTGGGTACGTGTATTTCAGGGGTGCGCGGGAAGTTTCACACGCGATTGGCCTGGGTACGTGTATTTCAGGGGTGCGCAGGAAGTTTCACACGCGATTGGCCTGGGTACGTGTATTTCAGGGGTGCGTGGGAAGTTTCACACGCGATTGGCCTGGGCACGTGTATTTCAGGGGTGCGCGGGAAGTTTCACACGCGATTGGCCTGGGTACGTGTATTTCAGGGGTGCGTGGGAAGTTTCACACGCGATTGGCCTGGGCACGTGTATTTCAGGGGTGCGTGGGAAGTTTCACACGCGTTTGGAGTAGGGTACGTGTGTTACCGGGCTGTGCATGAAGTTTCACACGCGATTTTGCTGTCAGAGCGGGGAACGCGTATTTCGGGGGTGCACGGGGAGTCCTACACGTGAACTGGCAGTGTCGGTCATCCCAGGTGTTCCCTCTACACCCTCCACGGCCCCTGCAGGCAGACCTCACCACAGGGGACTACCCCGCACCCCTGGTCATGTCCCGCAGGCAGCCCATCCACCATGGGCATGCACCCCAGCCAAGCCACCTGTCCGCTTGCACCACTGATCACCAACTCATGTCCCCTTTAACCCCCACCCCCCAGCAGTGCAGGGCACCTGCCAGCAGGCCCCCACTCATGTCCCACTCATGTCCCCTGCACCCCCACCCCCAGCAGTGTGGGGCACCTGCCAGCAGGCCCCACTCATGTCCCACTCATGTCCCCTGCCCCCACCCCCAGCAGTGCGGGGCACCTGCCAGCAGGCCCCCACTCATGTCCCCTGCACCCCCACCCCCCAGCAGTGAGGGGCACCTGCCAGCAGGCCCCCACTCATGTCCCACTCATGCCCCTCACCCTACCCCCAGCATGTGGGGGCACCTGCCAGCAGGCCCCACTCATGTCCCCTTCCACCCCACCCCCAGCAGTGTGGGCACCTGCCAGCAGGCCCCCACTCATGTCCCCTTGCACCCCCACCCCAGCAGTGTGGGGCACCTGCCAGCAGGCCCCACTCATGCCCCACTCATGTCCCTTGCACCCCCACCCCCAGCAGTGCGTGCTACCTGCCAGCAGGCCCCCACTCATGTCCCACTCATGCCCCTACCCCACCCCAGCAGTGACGGGCACCTGCCAGCAGGCCCCGACTCATGTCCCCCGCACCCACCCAGCAGTGACAGGCACCTGCCAGCAGGCCCCGACTCATGTCCCCCCCAACACGTCATCACGATCCACAATCATGGCCCTTATGGCCACCCAAATCCCCCCCACGCCACCCCGTCGAAACACACAACCAAGTATTACATACACCCACATTGAAATCCCCATCACATGAACATCCAAATGGCAAGTATGCACATCAATACATGTCCATCCACACACAATGGGTGCAAGTGAATGAGAAAACATGCATCGTGACATGCAGGAAACCAAGGAAAGCATACCACACAATGAAGTATCAAATAAAATGTATTAGACACAAAAGCAAGGGAATGAAATGAAATCACACAATAATGTAAATAATAAATAAAAGCTGCATGTCCAAATATGAAAAAGAAGATGTGTAAACTAGAATAAAATCAATCCAAAGAAAATGTGTCCAAAGTCTCCGTCCAACAAAGCAAATCCAAAGGAAAGAAAAAGTAAAATCCATTGCTCCATGGTGAAAAAAAGAAAAATGAAGTGAATCCATTATGGAACTATATACAAAGTACAAATCCAGGGTCCATGAGCCCAACCATTGAAAGGAAACCTACAAAAACCCTACATAATGAACAACTATATACAAAAAGGTGGGGCATTGTCCAAGCGCCCCAAATGAAAAGAAAAAACAAAAGGAAACCTAACATTACCTACATAACTATGTACAAGGGCAGCGGGCTAGTCCAGCGGCTCACTTTCTGATTTCCCGGGCCAGGGCATCATCAAACTCCTGCTCGATGTCCCGGAGGCGGTCCTCTTCCATGGCCCCGAGGGTTCGCAGGGACGATGACATCTGGACCTCCAGGTCCCTGCGAATGGCCTCGAGGCACTCGGCCCGCTTCAGGGCCCTACGCATGGAGTTCTCCGCTCTGACCATCGTGAGCCGTGCCTCTTCTGCCCACTGCCGCTTCGCATCTATAGCATGGCCCAACAGCTGCCACACGGAAGACACTTCCCGTCCTGGGTCCTCCTGCCCTCTGGCCGAAGCCTGCCCCTCCAATGTTGAAGGCCCCGAGCCATCATGGCTCCCACCTTGTTGCTGCTGCTGCTGTGCCTCTGCCTGTGCCCTGGCTCCTGCTGCCTGCACATCCTCCTCCGGCTGGGGTGCAGTTGCTGAGGTGGCCACCCCTGCTGGACGTCTGACTCCCGACTGTGGCAGAGATGTGTCCTCCACCAGCCTGGCCGCAGGGTCAGAGGCAGCTCCACAGGGTACCCAGGTGACACATGGGTGGAAGATGGCACTGAGGACGACTGGCGCATAGGGGGTTCAGTTGAGGAGGGGGTCGAACAAGGTCCAGAAACGGAGGAATCCGGCCCTGGTGAGCTGTCCCAGTGGTCAACGCGGTCAACGAGCCATGCGAGAAGACGTGCAGTCTCCTCATGAAAAGACTGCAGGTCAGCTCGCATGGCACGTTGACGCAACGCCACCCAGCCAGGACAGGCTCAACCCGGTCCGGATAGCCACGTCCGCAGGAGAGGAAGGCCAGTTGTTGTAAGCTCATCCCCTCCCTGAGAACGGGTCTGGACGTAGGCATCCCTGCTGGTGCGGGATGATGCAGTGACAGGATCGGGGACAGGATTACACACAGGCACCTCCGCGGCGGCCTGTGCTGCCTCCTGTCCCTGCCCCTGCACTGCACCACTAGCACCAGTGGAATCCCACCTCCAGACCCCGTCTCTGTCCGTTGCATGGCCTCCTCCTCCACCAAACCCCCCACCAACCTGGATGACTCCATGCCATCTTCCTCCATCGGACCCTGTGGGGTCTCAGCTGCCCCTTCTGCTGCCGAGGAGTCCAACTCCGACCTCCGTCTCTTGGACCTACCCTCGGCAGCTGCGGCCTGGGATGCGGCACCGGACTCCTCACTCCCCGACGAGATCACAACCTGGGAGGGGAGCCGGGCCTTGCGTCTCCGGCTGGTGGTGCGATCCCTGCCGCTGGGCTCCACAGCACCCTCTCTGCCCTCTTCATCAGTTGATGCTGCAGACAGGGAGAGATAGGAGACAGGCATCAGGGCACTGTACAATGGACTGATACACACATGACAGTTCAACATGAGTGGCAGTGTCATACTTCAGACATGGCATCACAATCCCCAACACACATGGCATGTCAACTCACACACATGAGCAATTCCACAGCCATATGGCAACAGCCAGCACCATCCATACACATACAACAGCATGAGCAGCCAAAGGTGAGCCAGACATCACATGAAACACAGGGAGTGCACTAGACATGCACACACGCCACCACACTTACATGCATGTGTACACCTACACCAACTGTCGCAGTGATGAGATCGGCATCCATGTCACATCTGGCAATCAGTCTTCTACATATCAGTGTCCCAAGCATCCATGTTGCATCACTGTTGCACCCTTGTGAATACACACACATGCACATGTACACGGTGCAGATACATGCAGCTGGAACCGACATCCATGTGTGACACCACAACCATGCCAACTTACATACACAGTCATTCAAGCATGTGTGCTCACACATCTGCATTTGGCTGCATGCTTACACACACATGCACCATCCATGTGTCTCACACATGAGAGGACTCGCATGTGTTAGCCTCACGGCTCTGTACATACACATCCATACATGGCCCTACAAAACCACATGTGCAACCTGCACACTACTGGCACACCACCACACGCACAGCTTACAATCAGTATGCATGTACACTTACCGCTCGACTCCAGACGGGTCTGCCTCTCAAGGACCTACACTGCTGGGGAGTGGGGGTGCAAGGGGACATGAGTGGGGGCTCTGGCAGGTGTACTGCACTGCTGGGGGGTGGGGGTGCTGGGGACATGAGTGGGGGCCTGCTGGCAGGTGGCCTGTATTGCTGGGGTGGGGTGCTGGGGACATGAGTGGGGGCCTGCTGGCAGGTGCCCCTGACTGCTGGGGGTGGGGGTGCGAGGGGACATGAGTGGGGGCCTGCTGGCAGGTGCCCTGCACTGCTGGGGGTGGGGGTGCTGGGGGACATGAGTGGGGGCCTGCTGGCAGAGGTCCCTGCACTGCTGGGGGTGGGGTTGCAAGGGGACATGAGTGGGGGCCTGCTGGCAGGTGCCCTGCACTGCTGGGGGTTGGGGTGCAGGGGACATGAGTGGGGGCCTGCTGGCAGGTGCCCTGACTGCTGGGGTGGGGGTGGGTGCAGGATGGGGACATGAGTGGGGCCTGCTGGCAGGTGCCCTGCACTGCGGAGGGTGCAAGGGGACATGAGTGGGGGCCTGCTGGCAGGTGCCCTGCACTGCTGGGGGTGGGGGTGCAAGGGGACATGAGTGGGGCCTGCTGGCAGGTGCCCTGCACTGCTGGGGGTGGGGGTGCAGGGGACATGAGTGGGACATGAGTGGGGCCTGCTGGCAGGTGCCCGCACTGCTGGGGGTGGGGGTGCTGGGGGACATGAGTGGGGGCCTGCTGGCAGGTGCCCTGCACTGCTGGGGGTGGGGCTGGGGGACATGAGTGGGGGGCCTGCTGG
>CM030317.1:1072398778-1072495610 GCA_002915635.3 Ambystoma mexicanum
ATCCACTATTAATAAGACATCCTACGCACTAGCATCGAACATCTATAAATCAGCCATCATCCAGTCTAAAAAAAACTGTACAATGAAAGAATCAGCAACGCCAATCTAATACCAAAGAGCTCTTCAATATCCTGAGAGAACTCGAATCACCCTCCCCCATTCCAGACACTTGCAACAAAGACATCCACTGGTGCACGAACATCCAGGAAGCACTCCTAGGCAAAATTGCCACGCTACAAGCCAAAATCCTGACAAAGAAAGAAAGCCTCACCCTCTCCGATAACATCACCCCCTCTACACACACCCACACCACCCCCCAAAATGATGACAATAACCTCTTTGAGTTTTCCACCATAACCATTAAAGAGGTTGAAGAAATAATCTACTCTCTTAAACCGTCCAAATGCCAAGGCGACACTTGCCCAGCCCCTATCATTAAAGATGCAGCCAAACAACTTGCTCCCTTCATCACCTCCCTCATCAACGCATCTTTCACCTCCAACATAGTGCCCACAACCTCAAGGACTCCTGGGTTCTTCCTTTACTTAAGAAGCCCACCCTTGACCCTAATGTCCCACCAACTACAGACCCATAACGACTGTACCCTTCCTACTAAAAATCCTCGACAGAGCTGCCTATCTCCAGATACAGAACCACCTTGAGAAAAATAACTTACTAGGACTCAGACAATCAGGATTCCGCCCCAAACACGGCACTGAGACCGCCCTGATTGACCTTAAGACACAGATGGACAACATTAAAGACAATGGTAAACTAGCCCTCCTTCTCCTCCTTGACTTATCGGCCGCCTTCGACCTGGTCAACCACGACATCCTCTGCAAACATCTATCCTCAGCAGCCAAATTTCAGATAACGCAACGCATGGATCCATTCCTTCCTTAACAACAGATCCATGAGAGTCTTCGCACCCACAGCCTCTGCCATCCCAGCCCCAGTCACTTGCGGTGTCCCCCAGGGCTCCTGCGTCTCCCCACTCTATACAATGTATTCACGAAACCCCTCTTTGACATACTGGACCGTTTGGGTGTCATCTACACCAACTACGCAGATGACACCCAAATACTGATCCCTTTAACAGGCGACTACTCCACCGACCTCACTGCTCTCAACAACATTTATTCCATTATCCAAGAATGGATGGCCAAGCATGGCCTATGCCTTAATGACGACAAGACCGAGCTTCTTCTCCTAGTTCCCAACCCAGACTTAATAAACTCGACAAACTCTATCAAGCATTCACTATAGACGGCAATAACATCATCGTCTCTAACAGCGTCAAAACCCTAGGAATCTACCTCGACTCCTCCCTCACACTGACAAGACAGATCAATTCCATCTCATCAGCCACTGCTTACACTTGTAAACTCATCAATGCCAGCAGACCTTACCTCTCACCATCCAACTGCATCACCTTAGCCAGAGCGCTAGTCCTTTCCAAAGTTGACTACTGCAATGCGCTTATACTTGGGAACCAGTCAGAAAAAACATCAACAAACTACAAGTCATACAAAAACAACGCCTTGCGAGCAGCCCTGAACATACCCAAACAAGAACACATCTCGGACGCCAGACGCACCTGCCATTGGCTATCCATACCACAAAGAATTGAATATAAAACCATCTCACTCACACACAAAATGCCTAGCTAACCAAGCACCCAGATACCTATCCGACAACCTCAAGCACCACACCCCAGCCGCAGCACCTACCAGATCAGCTCAAAACACACTGCTTAAATATCCCAAGATTTAAGCTCCAAAAGCAGGGGCTCCAGCTTCCCGCCTCTCCAAACTTTGGAATTCACTTCCACTCGAGCTGAGATCAGAACCGTCCTTTCACAGATTTAGACACAACACCAAAACTTGGCTTCTATCCAAAGAAACTGCCTAGCCCTACCGCACTAGCATGCACCAAGACTGTAAATTTGTAAATATGTAATCGATTTGTACATTTCTGCTGCATTATTCTGTATATATCATTCATTCAACTATAAGAAATTCATTGCTATAAACTGTACTATCCTAAAAGGCCTGCTTTAGCAACTAGCAAATTTAAATAACACCTACAACTAAACTACACCAAAGAACCTACTCTGAAGAAATCGAGCTATAACAGAAAAATATTTTGGAAAGTGGAAAGACATTACAAAATCAAATGACTTTAAACCAATTAAGCAACATTCTACACATGGCAACCTTTAGCTAAACACATACAAAAAAGAAATACTAAATTTAAAAGTACATCAGCTGAAGTACCAACCATGTATGTGTATGTTGCCGCAGAACTTTTTATAAAAGTAACACAAAAACTGTAGACCTAATCATACAAAATAGAAGACAATGAAGATTCTAAATGGTTTGAATTAGCTCTCTACCTTGTAGCAGAAAACAAATACGAAATAACTGACCCCTTAATACTTTGCAGTTACTGCACTACAAAACTACAACAACCAAACTCTTCCACGTTCTATCACAAATAATTTGGAATTATACCCAGTACCAAAACCTCTACAACAACTTAATTTATATGAGAGCATCATAATTCAAACAGTACACCCATTTCAAGCAATAATACGCCTTCAACCAAAAACAGCAAAATTACCTCCTCTGAATTGGTGAAAGGCATTCGTGGAAAAGTAGTTATTTACCATTAGATCTAAAAGAAAATGTGCACACTCTAGGAGTGCAACGTCCAATGCAGCAATCTTTAATTTCTTAGTAAATGGTGTACCTACAAAAGACAAAAAAATTTGGCAACAACTCGTAGATTTACATAAAGTTAGACAAGCCTTGCAATATCTTAAAGAGAATAATGAATACTACAAAGAAATATAATATTGAAGAAAACTTGAAAGATACAACTGAAATAATTCAAGAAACACAAGAAGCTGGTCAATTTGAAGCTACTAGATCCTGCTACAATATCAAATACTTTAGACCATTATACAATTCATCCTTTGCACTGTAATGACACCGTACAAGATGTACTGAAACTTACCAAATGCGTCAAACAAAAGGATCACCAATCAGCATATGGGAAAAAAGTATAGAAGCACGTGCTTTTCTCTACTCTTTCCTACTGGCAAAGGAGGAAGGTATGATGATAGACCTATTCAAATATCAGCTTCAGAATACCGCTCATTACGGATGTATTCTGAAGATCCCAGATTTAGACAAAATGTGGAATACATATTCCACCTACTCTTTGAAAGTGAACTAGCAACTTTATGTTACGGAGTTGCACACATATTAAAATCAGGATCACACTTTCAAAATATGACAGCTACACAATTATTAGAGAAAGTGCAACAAAAGGATGAGGTTTTACAATCAAATATTACAAATCTATTAGCAAATATGCGTGGTACTAAAGAGTACTGGTTTCGACGTCATGGAGATGTACGTTGTATGATCAGAAACCTTGGCCCACCCACGTGGTTTGTTACATTAAGTTGTGCAGAATATGCATGGGAAGATTTACATGATTTCCTACGCATATCAAACAGAAACAAAACAAACATAGATATACTAACACCTGGAGAACTTTTCACTCTAGATCCTGTTAATGTTTCAAGATATTTCCATCATCGTTTCATTGCTATGCTACACTTTATTTGTAATAAAACTGTTCCTCCCCTCGGAGAAGTGCAACACTTCTTTTGGAGAAAAGAATGCCAAGGCAGAGGAGCACCACATATCCACATTTATGGATTAAAAATGCTCCTAAATTTGGTCAAGACAGTAATGCCACTGTTTTACAGTTTATCGAAAAATATGTCACTTGTGAATTCCTTCAGAAGCAACAAATAGTTATCTTTATGCACACATTGTACAATTTCAAAGACACAAATGTGGCAAATATTGTCGTTGCAAATACAAAAACAAAGGGAAATACTACACCAAATGCCGCTTTGGTTTCCCTAGACTAGTTAGAGAAACAGATGAAGTGAACAACTTCATGTCTTCAGTTAGACATAAATCAGCTAAGAACACATATTACATAAAAAGAACAGAAGAAGCAAAATATATCAATGATTACAATGCAATCATTGCCCTCTTATGGAATGCAAACATAGATGTGCAGTACATTGCAGACAATTCCACTGCATTTGCACGATATGTTACAGCTACTTAACAAAAGAAGAAAAAACAGAGCTTCAAGACCTCTGGAAGGACCTATCATCGGACAAAACACTATCTCAGAAAGTGTACAGCTTAGGCATATAAATGCTCTCTCATAGAGAATGTGGCTCCTATGAAGCTGCAGATCGTTTAACCGGTACTGCTTTGTATGGAAAATCTGAAAATAAAGTATGGTCTTGGTCCTGTTAAATCTAGAAAAAGAGTTCTCAACTCATACAACGACATAGAAACAATAGCCAAAAATGATCCCAACAGCCAAGACATTTTGAAAAACAATTAACTAGACACATACTACCCAAACAGGAGTACCACTTTGGAAACCATGTGTCTATACCATATAGCCCAAAACTTCACATACAAAAATAATATAAAACCTGATGAAAAAAAAGGTAGATATAGAGTGACAAATTGTGAAGGCAGCTTAGTGAATCTTACCAAATGAAGCTTAATTAATCATATCAAATTGTCATTATATTGCATGTCACTGCTACAACTTTTTAAACCATGGAGAAAAGAAGAAGAGGTACTAGAAAACTATGACTCCTATGAAGATGCTTTCAAAGCAAATGAAAGCACTATCACTGATGTAAACTTTACACAGTACAAAACAATGTTGCACAACGAACAGCAACACGAAGAAGAACTCCAGGCCCAAATAGATAAGGACACTCCCGACAGTAGTCAACCTTCTGTAACAGGAAGCCAAGAACCACTGGGACAGCCACTAATAGCAAATGAGGCAGAATTAGCCATGATAGAAGTAGAAAACACCATGTGTCAGTATGAGGATAAAAAGACTTAACTATACTACAATCAAAACTAAACAATGAGCAGCGTAGCATTTTTCAAGAAGTAACAAAACAAATTGCACATGGTGTACACATGAAAATAAGAATGTACCTGCAAAATACAAACCTAATACTACTATACGTCAGTGTGAAGCTGGTTCAGGCAAAACATTCTTAATCAAAATCATCAGCAAGTTCCTTCAACAATTGACAAACAACAAAATGTCAGTTGTTGTAACTGCCCCCACAGGTTTAGCTGCCTACAACATAGGCAGCGTCACTTTACACCGATTACTACTCCTTCCAGTAGAACACCAAAACAAATTAGAATATTACAAACTTTCTACAGAAGCTGCAATGGAACTACGCAGAGTGTTAAAACAAATGAAAATGCTACTAATAGATGAAGTGAGCATGGTCTCCAACCTAATGTTGGCTTTGATTCACCTCAGATTGCATGAAGTACTTAAAACAAATTACGAAGAGCTCTTTGGAGGAAAACACATTATTGTTTTCGGAGATCTTCTTCAATTGACACCAGTGAAAGGTAAACCTATTTTTAAAACCTTAGGACACAAACTATGCCGTAAAACTGTTGGCAGCACAGGAAATGTCAACCTTTGGCAACATTTCCAATACAGAGAATTAACAGAAAACATGCGCCAATCTGCAGACCTCACTTACGCCAACATTACAAAAAGTATTAGAGTTGGTGTACTATCTCAAGAAGCACAAGCAATATTAAAAACCCGGCACATCCATGCACTTTATGGCCACAACTCATGTGCTGCTGATGTCATGGAAAAATGAGCACAAAAATGTCAATTGTATGTCCTTAATGCCAACTCTTGCAAGCTGTTCCAAATTCAAAGAAACAATGTTGAAAAAAGAAATGCAACCAATAATTGAAAATTGCTCCACAGTCAAACTGGACGTACATGGTATGACACTACCCATGTGTCAACAAGCCACAACAAGACTAAATACCTTAGAAAATTCTATCTCCAACACAGCTGGTTTGGAGAAAATATTAAAATTATCCTTAAACTGTAGAGTAAACGTAACCTTGACGTGGAGCAAGGACTAGTTAATGGAGCACTGGGTACAGTTGTTGGATTTCAAACATACCCACGTGACAACAACATTCAGTTTGTCAATATTCTCTTTGACAAACTTTCAGAAGTAAAAAGGATAGGGCGCTCAACAGCTCGATTCCTTATTTTCAAAGACATGTATGTACGCAGAGAACAATTTTCTCTAACTCTAGCATACGCAGTCACTATTCACAAATCGCAAGGTCTTACCTTAGATAAAGCATTGAAAGATATTGGGAACACAGTCTTTAAAGAATGCATGAGCTACATAGCACGATCACGCTTACATACACTTGACTGTCTATTTCTAATCAACTTTGATGCAAGAAAAGTAACCGCTGATATTCCTTGCATTTTAGAATACAATAGACTATGTTCACTATACACCCCCATCTAAAAACATATCCCGTTCCACAAAAAGGAAAATGTTGTAAAAGAAAACTAAGTAAAACATAAATGCAACAGGTTCTCACTGCAAATCCTCCAAAGAGAGTAAAAGAAGCTAATGCTTCATCAATTACCACAACCAAAGAAGAATCTATTACTCAAAGTAACTCAGGTACATCTTCAAAGAAGCAACACACACTCTGAAAAAATGACTTGGACACAGAACTATCTGGTCCATTCAAGTTTTCAAATATAACTGGTGTAAATTGCCACGCAAATGTAGCAATCAATATTCTATTTCAATTGCCACCAATTGTTGACATTTACTTAGACAATACAGACCAATTGTGTTTGCAAATGTTAGTCTTTCATCGAAACGCAACAAACAATCCTGACAACACATACTGTGTTCATGGAATAAGACAAGAATTGGACCACTGTGCTGGAATGGTGTAATTCAATATAAACTCACAAGACGATCCACAAGAATTTCTAATGTACCTACTACAAGTACTGGAAAACAAAAACATACCTATAAATGAAATCTTCCAGATTTCATACATGTGGAAACATACATGAACTCTCTGCAACAATGTGGCACAGGAACAAATCCCTAATGAGCGCTTTGTGTATGTATCCATACCTAATTGTGAATCCGTTCCATTTCAGCAACTTGTACAAAATGCGAACCATGGTAGATCATGTACTACCTGCAATTCAGATAATCGCTCGACCTTACTAATACAAACACATAGTAAATACGTAATACTAATGCTTCCACGTTACAATGCAGATGGTACCAAAAACAACTGCAAGCTGACTGGATTCACACATGGTCAAGTATCACTTGGTAAGAAAACCATCACAACAATAGGTATAATCTACCACGCAGGAGCCACAACAAATGCAGGTCACTACACTGCTTATGTAAAAAAGAAATGTGGATGGTTCGAATGTAATGAACGTACCATTACTCTAAAGCAGAGATTACCAGCAAATCTTACAAACGCTTATTTAATCTTCTTAAAACCAAAATTTAATAACTAATCTGTACTTAAACATTACAAAACTTCAATAAGAAAATTATAAACTGTTAGAATACGCCAACAGGTATCTAACTGCCCCAGGATTCTGCAACAATATCCAACAAGCCAACAGATAGAACATTAGCCAGAAACAACAAGTGAACACTGAAAACAAACAAACAAATAGACCTAATGATTTAAAAAACAAACACAGAAACTGAGCAAATTGCACAGTACACTGGTTTGTAAACTACTAAATATGAGGGTCGAAAAAAAGCTGAAATGTCTATTTTGCAATGCAATAAGTCTTTATAAAAGACCTACACTAACATGATCTTTTCTTTTATCACAGAAATTGAAAAAGAATATCTGCTCCAGTTACCCAACTCATGAAAAAAATATATCCAATCACAAAAATCAAACAGAAAGTATATTCTAATAGAACGTATAAATACTGCTGCATAACAGAACCATTGAAGCAAACATCTAACCATACACCACAATACAAAATGTTTACTTCCATGGATATGTTATACTGCAGTGCTTGGTACCAAACTCTACAATGTTAATGACATGACACAGCCAAAACTACACATACAAACTATACAAATCAAACAGTACACAAACTGTAGATTTACAAATATTTGATAGCTATTCGATTCTATGTGTGTGATCTATGGGTGTGATATGCTGTGGTGGTTGTGGCCAGGGCCTAGAGTCTTGGGTGCATGGCCTACAGCCTTCAGCCATGCACCCAAGACTCTAGGCTCTGGCCACAACCACTGCAGCATATCACACCCATAGATCACACCCATAGAATCAAACATTTAAACTGTGCCATATGGGCATTTTTTATGTCCGCAGACACCGCGCGTGTCCTTAGAACAGTTTCAACTTGCCTGCGGACAGCACTGACGGGAATAGTGTCCTTAGGACACCCCTCATTTTGACTAATTATGGACATCCCGGACAGCGCGGGCATGGCGAATACATCAGGGGCATCTGCCACCTAAACAAATACAGTATTTGACCCATCTCTTACTCCCCAAAGCTCCCCAAGCACTCCTGCACACCAAAACACTCCCCAAAACTGCATTTTGCCTCTGTTCGCCGCCACACTGTCGGCGGATCCAAGATGGCGGCCGCATCGGAACAATCTGACCCACTTCACACTCTTCACCATCCAATCAGCGAACACGTCACAGAATACTGCCAGGGCCGTGGGCAAGATGCAACTGGGAATGGGTAACTCACCATGAGGTTTGGGAAATCGAACTACATAACAATGCCTCTAGATACCTGATCTCTGCCCCGGGGATGTGACCAGAACTGTGGCGTATGTTTGGTTCATAATTGTGATTTATGGCCTTTACAACCGCCATCATTTCAATGCTTGACCAAATTAAGCGAGGATCAGATATTGTTGGTTGGAAATAGAGTGTGTTGAGAAGGTGAGGGAGCAGGATATAATTTGGTTGGTAAAATATTGTTTTGGGGGAAAGGATGGGTGCACAGAATTAGTTGCGTCACCAGAATCGGATGTGCATATTACTAACCATACAGGTTCCAAGCAGTTTACGGTTTTCTAGAAAGCTACAGCCAGCACAATGTGCAGTGAAGGAGATGTTCTATCGGCTGTTAACAATGACGTGTCTGAACAGCCTTACATTACCAACACAGGGTGTCTGTGTCTCACAGCATTTTCTCTTCTATTGGCAGGGGTAATCTGGTGTTGTCTGTGGTGCTGTCGCCAGTCAGGAGCCGTGGTAATACAAAAACAACCCTATAGCTTGCCTCCTCTTTGGTGTGTCCCAGACCTCAGCCTTTCATTCGTCCTGCTAGAAATGCAGCAAGAAAAGGAAATTCTGCGGCAGAAGCAGGGGAAATTGTTGCAAACCCCTCAGACCCATGAGGATGGTTGTCTGTATTGTAAAATGAAAAAGGTATATGGTTTACCTGCACAACAGAAAATCAGGAATTGACCATAATTAGATGTAGCTTACAATAGAATTGCCTGTGCAAACGAAAAACAGGTGAATTGGGGATGTAGTGCACAGGTATTGATAGATCAGCTAGATTCGTTGTGCAGAAAGCGCAAAAATGGGTGCCTGTGAACGCTGATGAGCCCGCAAGGGAGGGGCAATAAGATTCATGCTGTAATGACATCATAAAGGCCATAAAATGACTAGGTTCATAAAGAAAACTGGTAGTGTTATCTCTTATTATATGTGTGCCCGAGAGTTTGTTATTTTTCTTTTCTATTATAGCAGACAATCGATTGGGACAACACAACTTTTTGGCTTCAGGCAATATTTGCCCAACTGCTCCCTAAAACAGACATGTGCTGAAGGACTGCTGAAACAGCGCTTTTAAAAGCTCTCGGGTGCACTGGGTGAAGGCAACTTGGGCCACCATCTTGGATTGCGCTGGCTTAAACCAGTTTGAACAATGGGACCTTATTCTCGACCGGAAGTGCATCAGGGGCATGGGGAGGACTATGCCGGATATCATCAGAATAAAGCAACTGACCCGGAAGCAGAGGATCACGTGATGAAGGGAGACAAGAGGTAAGCTGAAGCCGGACTACAAAGGTGCACAATGAACATTATTGCTATAGCATGGGGGCAGGGAAGATCAAACTGATGGGATATATATTATGAGGGACCAGACTAGGGGGGAGTATAAGGAGAAGGTGACTTGGAGGCGGGAGTTGTTAGTTTTAGGTTGTGTTATTTGTATGGTTCGTAAACCAGCAATAAAAGATGTCTTGCTTTGTCCATTTCCAATACGACTCCTGAGTTGAGTCCTTTTGTCTGATTTCCCATTCATAGTGCAACATGTACAGCGACCATTACCACAACCATGGATAGTGTGCCCCAAAGAAACATAGTGGTGTAATTTGTACAGTGGCTATGGCTGAAGGCCAGGGCTAGTGGCCCCAAAGAAATGTATTGGTGCAGCCGCAGGAATAGACAGAAGAAGCCAATTACCTGAGTGGGCGCCCAAACAACAAATCACCACCGAATTCTGGCATGGCTACCCGCACACATCAGTATACAGCAAGGACTATGACAAAATGTGGTCGTGCTGTGAACATAATTTTCTGCATACTTACACCACACTACACCTCA
The DNA here is from genome assembly GCA_002915635.3 of Ambystoma mexicanum. Lineage (NCBI taxonomy): Eukaryota > Metazoa > Chordata > Amphibia > Caudata > Ambystomatidae > Ambystoma > Ambystoma mexicanum. The sequence continues at coordinate 1,072,409,367 of CM030317.1, forward strand.
ACACCTCTGGCATCAGAATGTAGTGAAGACCCATGACAAATTTGGGCACGCTGAACACATAGTGAGTCTCTAGCGCTCACACCATCTCCTCACTTCATCCACATGGATTGCTCTCTACCAGAGCCTAGCAGGACTTGCTAAGCCTTTTTGGGCCAAATACACACACACATTCCAATCTTACTCCATGACATCCAACACTCTGGACCGAGGTCCTCCAAGAGCGTTCCCACTAACAGGGCATTGAGTCTATAATAATGGTAAAATGTGCTATATAAACGACAAATACAATACAATGCAATACAATGTACAGTGGCCACGGCTGAAGGCCATAGCTAGTGAGTCCCAAAGAAACCTATTGGTGCAACACGTACAGCGTACTATAGTATAACAAAACCTCTGATATCCACTGAAAACTTTAGGAGATCTGATTTAAGGTGAAAGAAACATAGCAGGAACACCTTGGAAATTCAGTAAAAAGAACCTTGCTTAAGAGAGAGTTAAGGTGATCATGTTTAATAGAACAAACCCGCTGAAATTCTGCACTCACTTTTCAAGCAAGTCCACCTTAACTTTGCACCCCCTGTTGCCCAGCAAATAACTGCAATGATGACATCACAGATGACATCACTGATGGCACCACTAATGTCATCATACATGGCATCACTGATATCACTGGTTTGATTAATTTCATTTTTAAATATGACAACTCTGATTTGTTGCATACAATGTATGTACATATTTCATACTTACACAGCACATTGTTTTCTGCCCTTGTTTCTTTAAATATAACATACGGTACACAAGTCTACATACAAACATTATTACAGTATATAAGCACTTATGTACTTTGCAAGGAAATCTGTTATATTTGAATAACCTTTTTTTATTATAGTGTTGTATCGGGTATATACCCTTTTAACACTGATACAAAATGCATAAAATGATAATTTTCAATTTATAAATTTGTATACTATCTGCATTATATAACCATCATAAAGCAAAAAGATAAAGCAAAAACATCATAACAAAATTATTTTAAAAAACGTGATAAGAACAATTTAAAATCACCAACTCTTAAAATACAATTAAACAGTGTCCTCAATGCAATGAAACATCTTTTGCCAAATGTAATAAATAGTAATATTATAACCACATTTTCACCAGCGTAAACAAGTCCCCAAAATTGATCAGTGTGCAAATATTGCAAATAATAGGAGGGGTTCTCATAGCCCCGTTTGTATATGTCTATGAGGATGCTGCAATCCGTCAACAGGTGTTGTGGGGTTTCCACCTCTGATTTACATAATCGCCATAGCCATTCTGTAGACGGTATAGAAGTCCAAGCACCAATCCTTGAAAGTATTGAAAGTTGGCCAAGTCTAAGCAGCATAATCAAATGCCTAAGTTTAGCATTTTGTAATTTTTTGATATAGCTACAGGGGGCATCAATAGGGAAACATTACATTATATATTATGAATAAATTAGTTTACCGGATAGAATGCGTAAATGATTATTTCTATCCCAAATACCTGCCTTTCCTTTAATCTATTTACAGACAGTGCCATAATTTTCAGAAACATCTACTTTATCTGATTAAAATATTTGTCAATCTCATCTAACCAAGGCTTTAAAGCTCTATTAGGGGCAAAAAAGCTTATTTCATCTTAAAAAAGAGACTAAATAGAATTGCAATTATTTTGTTCCCTAATATTTTCAAATTTAATATGCGGGCAGAAATATTTTTCTGAATGGTTAACATAGTGAGGCCTAATTCATTTCAGATGGCATTTACAGGTACCGAGTTGGATAAACCCAAATCCTTTCGCCATACCTTCTAGAATTCTTAACCAGGACATTTGTTTACTAGTAAACCCTTTGAGTCCCTATACAATGCTTGGTACAATACTAGTTGTGTACAATTGCAAACGTCCTTCAATCAAGTAGCTAACACACTTTTTTGTATAAAAGATCTAACTGCATTAAATTTTGCTCAGGTCTTCTTAGTAATGACATTTGTCAATAGTGCTGGATTGAGAGTATTAGAAATAGTAAACCCTAGTTAGACATAGCAAGTCACCCTCTGTATCGGGACATTATTAATTGACCGCACAGACTTGTTAATTTTCTTCTTTTTGATTGGATGGTCATCATTTTAATTTTACTCAAATTTATGATGAGTCCAAATTGCAGAGTATTTATCCAGAGCATTAAGGCTGCGTTGTAACCCAATTGCTGTTTGATCACAATCACGGAGTCATCTGCGTAGGATAGCCAAGCTACGGGCTGTTGTCCGGTGGGTAGTTGTTACACCTCATTCCTTGTCCAGATCAGCCACATACATATTAAATAAAATTGGGGTTAATGTTAGGCCTTGTTTCAACCTGTGATTTGATTCTCTCAGGTCACTGAGGTCCCGTCCTGATTAGTTCTAATTTGAACAGTGGTGTTCATATATAGGGCCTAGACAAAATATAAAATTTGTGAGTGAAGCCCCCAATTCTCATTTTATTCCCATAAAGAATTGCAATTAGCCATGTCGAATGCACTGGCATAATCAATAAAACAAATATACAAGGGGTTAGAATTTGCATTCAAGGTGGTTCGCATAAAATATGTAAGTGTCCATAAATTATGCAGGGTACTAAGCTCCTTTCTAAATCCTGACTCTTGACTCTTAATAATGTTTTCCTTCTTTAATCCTTCATTCAATTTTCCAAAAAGCAATTGTGTAAATATTTTGGAGCTGGCATTGATCATTGCCAACATCGGATAAGTTGTAGGAAGTTCCCATAGACCCTTTTTATAAATCGGGAGGAGCAATTATTTACTTTAGCTATTTGGGAGTCCCCCTGTATCTTTAATTTCCTGAAAAACCTTGTGCAAAATACATGCCCATCTCTTAGGCTCTGTCTTAAATAAGGCATTCTGGAGACCGTCTGGGCCGTGACCTCTGGACGGTTTCAGAGCCTGAATGAGACTTTCAATATCCTCCAAAGTGAATTTTAAATACTCTTTATCTCAAATTTCCTCATAGCTATGTGCCACAAAAGTTTGATTTTCCCACGAATATATGCTCCTAATATGGTCTCTCAGCATATTCTTGGAAATGGGGTACATTTCCTATTTTTCCTGCTTGCACTTATGACAGATGTTCAAAAACCTATGCATTTCGGGGGGCGTGACCAACCAGCGAGCTATGCAGACGTGAAATCTGTGAGCTCTCATGGCCGCCGGCTAAATCCTGCTAAATCCTGAATCGAGATGCTCACTAAAGAATGGCAACATCCTTGCAATGGGAAATAACAAGCTGGGGAGAACAGACATCGAGAAAACTGCCTGCTTACGGCAGTCCTGGTGCGCAGAGACACAGGCCCGCAGCGCAGACTCCTGCAAAATGGCGGGCGGAGCATAACAGCCGACTGGGACAGTGGGGATGCTGTAGTAGACAATGGCTCTGGGACCCGCCGCTGAAAGGAGAAGAAGAGCCCACAGGACAAGAGGGAGGCCACATAAAGTACACATTGCCGCCTAACATCACCCTGACTGTGACCAGCTCTGCCTGCCCACAAGACCGCATCCCCTGCCTGCCTGCCGAAGGCGGTCCTGGGGCGCAGATACGCGGTCCGGCGATGTGGACTCCTGCAAATGGCGGGCGAACCATAACAATCATCTGAAACAGCAGAGGACGCCACAGTAACCAGTGGCTCTGGCACCCGCTGCTGAAGGAGAGAAGGGTGCCCGCATATGGTACACAGCACTGCCACACATCGTCCCGGCGGTGACTAGCTCCGCCCGCTCATAAGATCGCAGCCCCCACCTGCTGACGGCGGTCTTGGGGCACGGAAACATAGCCTGGCGGCGTGAACGCCTGCACATGGTGGGCGGAACATAACCGCTGTCTGGAACAACGGAAGATGCTGCAGCAGTCAGCACCTCTGGGGCCCGCTGCCGAGGGGGGAAAGGGAAGCCCGTGGGACGAAAAGGGGCCCGCATAAGACACACATTACTGCCACACACCACCCCTCTCCACCCGCGCACAGGACCACATCCCCTGCCTGGAGGCATTGCGGGCCGGATGCCACAGCGAGAGGTAGGAGGGACATAAAATCAGAGTCCTGATGCAACAGAGCATCCTCGAGTGGGTGAGGAAGGATCTGCATACTGAGGGCGGACTGGCAGACTGCAGGTGAGCACACGTCTGGGCCCCACTGCGGCCACTGGAGATAGGGGTTGTTGCGGGCCTCCATGCTCCTACGGCACCAGCCGTGTCTTCCGTTCTTGGAGACACTTCCCACCTCCATATTAAACAGCGTACTCAGGGGGAGAGGGGCCTACCAATTTGTAGATGCAGCGGAGCAGTTCCTCTTGGTACATCCTGCCCCGGAGTGCCGCCTAACGACCTACCCGAGGAGGACCGTGTGTGCGAGACACGGGCCCTCCCTGGCTCATGACATTGTTGGCATAGTGGGAAAAGATCATACAAATGCCACCATACGCAGGGGCTCCCCCCTCCACCGCTTGCTTGAGCCACCTAACCCGGAGGCAAAACCCAGCAACTGGGCACCCACACCCTGCACAAAGACTGCCATTAAGCATGGACAGCTGCCCTCCAGGGGCGTTAGGAGAAGCATACACCCCACTTAACCTCACCCCCCAGGCCTTCTGCAATCATACGACAGTGAGGCACATGAGGAAAGGGGTCAGATATCGTGGAATGCAGCATTAAATGCTATTAAACAATAACAAACCCCTGAGGTGCAATACAGGCCGCGCAACGGAGCTGTGGCCAACAGGGCCGGACATACAAATCAGAGCCCTGCGGGGAGTCTCCCATCGACTGGAGCGATGCGCCCATTTCATAAGTTAGCACAACCTGTACACCTCGGAGCAACATCTGCACGGCAACAAACCAAGTGCTACAGTGAATAAAACCAACAAATTACACAGCGATAACCCTGGAACACATTTGAACACAACTGGCATATGGAACACATGCTGGCGTGACTCGAAGGCTCCCCTGCCTGGAACATCCTAACAAGCTTGTGGTCACCCCAGCTGGGCCGGATACACCCAAAGGTTTCCCGTGCCGGCAGGTTTGGAGATCTGCGCCTCGAGGTGCTGACACCACCACGACGCCCACGATTAAAATACTGTCACGGAGTGCAGATTGCGAACAAGAGGCGGGCCAGACCCAGTTGGAGCCATATAAAGTGGCTGAAGCGGGTGTGGATGGAATGCATCACTGATCCTAGCATGGCACACGAACCTGCCAGGCACGGTGAATACACCCCGCAGACAGAAGTTACCCCGCAGACAACGACAAACAGAAGTAGCACTAAACGGCACCCGACACTAGCTAACTCAACATGGGCAAAGAAAGAGCAAAGAATGCCACGACACAAAGCAGAATGGACCAATATACCTCCACCGCCCAGGCTCCTCCACAGGAGAAAACCAACAGATCCCTCAAAGACGTATTAACGCAATTTCCCACTCGCGCTCTTCTATGGAAAAAAAGATGGGCGGGATAAGTACAGAAGTGTGATTGCTACGACACGACTTGCAAAAACTCACATCCCGCACAAGCCAAGCTGAAATCCGTATATCAGAAACAGAAGACAGCCTGCACACTGCAAATCAGCAATTAAGCAATGCATTGGCCCGACTTAAAACACTGGAGGAACGCGTGGAAGATGGTGAGGGTAGGTCCAGGAGAAACAACATTCGAATCCTCGGACTACCAGAAAAGACAGAAAACCCGACCCCGGAATTATTCCTTGAGCAATGGCTGGCAGACCTCTTTGCCCCCAACACCCTCCCTAAATTCTTTTCAATTGAACTCTCCCACCGCATTCGATCGGGCAGACCGAGCCCCGGGCCCCCACCACGCACGGTTATAGCTAAATTCCTGAATTACAGGGATCGAGACGCAGTGCTGCAAATGGCTAAAACCAAAGGGTCCATGACATACATCGGTTCTAAAATTGCCTTCTTCCCGGATTTCACCAAAGAGGTACAAAAAGCAAGGCAGTCCTTTGATCCTCTCAAAAAACCTCTCCAGACTCTCAATGTAAAGTATGGCATGCTATTCCTGGAACAGCTCAAGATATACCATAAAGGGACGTCAGTACACTTTACGGACCCCGGAGAAGCATGGAACTGGGCAGAAAGACTCATTGGGGGCGATTAGAGACTGAATCAAAGGCAAGACAATAGCAAAAATCGGCCAAGACCCGAATGAGCACCACCCGAACTTCCAGAACAGGAGGCAGAGGAATTGCCCGGTGCTGATGCGGACTGAAAAGATAGCAGCCACGCCGATACTAGCTCCCAACCTCCCAAAGCATTACTAGAGACCCAATGCACACACATATAACCACTCCCGTTCCAGAACTGGAGCGCATGGCAGTCGGCTGCCCAGACCCCCTAGACCTAGAGTAAGCAAAGTAATTAGTGACAGTTAATGTTTGTTTGCCAACTGTCCGTTCTTGACAGTAGTCCTTTACAGTTCGGGCGATAGATACTTCAAGTTGGATGGAGTATGGGGTGGGGGATCTGGAGCGTGAATGTTTGGGTTAAAACTCGGTCCAACAGTTCGGTTGGACAAACCTCCCCAAGTGTGAGAAAAACTATACTAAAAGATGAACAGAATATCTTAACGGGTACTAAAATAACTAAACAAAGCTTAACTCCTGATACATGGATGCAATACACCACGTCAACGCACAATCAACACACTATGACATACCTATCCCTCATCTCAAATGACAGGGACCCCTAATAGAAATAATACCAAATCCATTAGGATCATGACATGGAACGTGAATGGGCTTGGCAGCAGCATTAAGAGGTGTCTAGTACTGCAACAACTAAATCGATATGCGCCAGATGCAGTGTTCCTGACCGAAACACATTTAGCAGGCACAAACTGTAACTTATTCAAGCAAACCAACTATTGCATAGCACTACACTCTAATTTCTCCATGGGGTCCCACGGGGTACTCATCCTAATAGTCAAGAGGCTGCCATTTAACCTCTTATCTGTCACACAAGACATGGGGTAGATTCGTACATGTAACCGGAACCCTCTGGGAACGCGTTGCATCCATGTTAGCTATCTACGCACCACCGACCCTACTAACCTCCTTAATTAATGACATTGACATTACACCCATAATCACCGGCGACCCCTCAAATCTGATGATAATAGGGGGAGACTTCAATGAGGTCATGAATGTAGAACTCGACCGAACACACATTCGCACTAGGAACCCCTCCACACGCACTAAACTAGCTACATTTACCAATGCTCTGGGTTTGAAAGATGTGTGGAGACACCTTCACCCTGACGTAAGAGACTATTCGTTCCACTCTGGTGTGCATGCCTCCCTATCGAGGCTAGACTACTTCTTCCTCCCGGCAGTGGAGTTGCACCTAGTAAGCGAGGCACAACTACTACCCACAGGCATCTCAGACCACTCCCCTCTCATATTAGAACTCAATACTAACAGACAGGTCCCCCCACCCACATGGTGGCTAAATATTTATTACCTGGGCTTCACAGAACTAGTGGAACAAATCCAGAACGCTACGAAATCATACTTTGAACTAAACACGGCCTCGGTGGAAAACCCGATAGTGCTATGGGAGGCATATAAGATGGGGTTGAGCGGTGAAGTCATCTCATGGACCACTTCCCATAGAAAGAAACAGCTAAGCTTGCTTTGGGAAGCCGAAACACGAGTGCAAAGAGCAGAGGCAGCCCACCTAACCCTAAATCAGCCAGTGTCACACCGCGCGCTACAGTTGGCACAAAAACAGCTGCAAAATATTGCCCTGGACAACGCCAAACAGGCGCACACAGCGATGCGCACCAGGGTATACGAGACCGGAGACAAAGCGGTTAAGACGCTTGTATGGCTGGAGCGAAGGGATGAGTGTCTCAGCCATGTCAGGACAATCAGGGCAGAAGACGAGGCACCAATAACAGCAGACCAGGACATAGCAGAAGGTTTCCCAACCTATTATGCTGAGTTGTATAAAACACCAACCTCCCCAATTGACACCTCAATTCTAGCAGGGATCACCCTCCCCACACTTAAACCCGACCAGATAACCCTGTTAGAAAAAGATATCACAGAGGATGAGTTAACCACAGCCATAGCGGACCTCCAGTCCGGGAAAACCCTGGGACCAAATGGCTTCCCTGTTGAAGTGTGGAAGAAAATAGGCCCAAATGTGATAACGCCACACCTGTTGAAAATGTACAAAGCCTCGCGCACAGAAGGTTGCCTGTCTCAGGATCTTAGCAAAGCCACTATTATAGTATTACCCAAGGCAGACAAACCACTAGACAGGTTTGACTCATACAGGTTTGACTCATACACTCATAAATACTGAAACCAAAATCCTAGCAAAGACACTAGCCAACCGACTGCAGCAGGTAATACCCTCCTTGATTCGTCCAGATCAATGCGGATTCATGGCGCAACGATCCACACGTATGAATATACATAGGCTACACACAGCATTAGAGAAAGTGACCACTATTCAGGGCCCATTAGCCTTGCTCACAAAGGACTTTGAAAAAGTGTTTGATTCAGTCAACTGGGAGGCAATCTGAGAAATAATGCAGAGAATGGGCTTCGGCCCGCAATTCATGAGCTGGTAAAATGACTTTATAAATCACCAGTGGCAGTGACAAAAGTGAACGGATATGTATCCAACCCCTTTGAACTAGGAAAGGGGACAAGACAAGGATGCCACCTGTCAGCTATGATCTTTGCGATAGCGATCGAAACCCTGGCTGCAGTATTAAGAGACACAGAGACATGGAACGGCTTCTGCTGGTCGGATAACTGGGAGGACAAAGTGTCCTGTTACGCAGATGACCTGCTTATATATTTAAAAGATCCAATAAGATCCTGCCCCGTAGTGACACGTTTGTTGGAAAGATACGGCTCGTTCAGCGGTCTGCGTGTTAACTGGAACAAATCTACTTTGTTTCTGATAGGACAGGAAGAAGGAGCAGTACCAACTCACTGCCCCTACCAAGTAGAGAGGGAACAATTTAGATACTCGGGTATACAAATTACAAATAATCTCAATTATTACATACCTAAGAACATACGCCCGGTAATGACGTAATTCGCGGAAGACGTCCGACACTGGTCAACCCTTCCATTAACACTGCTAGGCAGAGCGGCACTCTTTAAAATGATGGCCCTGCCTCGCTTCTTATATATATTGTAAAATGCTCCATCGCATATCTCACAAAATGAATTTTGCTAAATAGACCAAACACTCCGGAAGCTGTTATGGGACGGCGGCCACCCACGCATGGCGCTTGCTACCCTTCAGAGGTCTTATCGGAGGGTGGAATTGGGCTTCTCAGACTGCAGACGTACTACTGGGCCAGCAAGATGGCCGTTGTGAATGATAAACTGCATGGTGATACCTCATTGCCACATAACAGGCCACCAGAGACACACACCCCGGAAAAGCCCATCATGAAATATCTCTATAAGAGGAAAACCCGGATGACCACTTCAACTATGCAAACACACAACTCGAATCTGGGTAGACACACACAAATTTGTGGGCTGGGAAAACAAACTGTCTCAGGCACAGCCACTATGGAACAATAAGAACCTCCTGGAAGTGTACATGCTCCCAAAATGGCCAAATTGGTCACGGTAAGGGATACAGAAATAGGAGATGTCGTGAAAGAAGGCAACATAATCCCATTTACAGAGCTGGCTCTCCACTTCAGTCTCCCGCAAACTGAACAATACCACTACACCCAGCTGTACCACACACTACAGGCCTGCCTCCCGGACATAAACACTCTGTCGGAATATACCCCAATAGAACGAAACCTATTTCCAGAACAAATATAACATAAAATAACATTGGTATTGTACAGTGCCATAACCTCCTTTGCCACAACAGAGCTGTCAGGGCTACAGGCCAATGGGAAACAGACTTGGGTGCTATACTACCAGAGGAATGGGTCTCCACACTGATGTTTCCCAGGGAAGTGGCTATATCGTCCAGGCTCAGGCTGATTCAACTAAAGATATTACATAGAATATACTACCCCAGAGTAGCGCTCTATAAATGGGGAAAGATAAGCGACCCGGCCATTTTGCGTTGTAGAGCTGAGGAGGGCACCTTCTTCCATATCCTGTGGGAATGGTTCCACATCCAACAATTCTGGGAGACGTGTTGCAACGAACTATCGAGAATCATGGGCAAAACGATCCCTAGAGACCTGAAACTGCTATTGTTGGGGATAGAGGATGAAAGTGAGCTGTTAAGATGAAAAATTGTTTCTGTTCACTGCCACTGCGCTGATAAAAAGGAACATTGAACAACTATGGGGATCTGGGGTGATGCCGAGCTATGATCAATGGGTGACAGATGTGGACATTTGTGTTTCAATGGAGTGCAGGGTGTATACAGCCAGAGGATGCCCGGCAAAGGTGCAAAAAATATGGCAAAGATGGGAGGACGCCCACTAAAATACAGTTTTCAATGGATGATCAAGTTGACTTGTTGGGACATATCTTGGCCACCTTACACATTCACACCGGGGGACGGGGATACAATTTTCTGTAATATGTAGATCCATTTTGACTATTTGTATGGTTTCAAAGGTAACCAAACAAGGACCTTCCATTTGTTGTGCGCTTGTATTTGTTTCTTTTAAAAATCACTAAAATGTTTTATCAAAAAAAAACCTACGCATGCCAGACAAGCAAAGAGTATTCAATATAATTTGCCACTGCACCGCTGCCATGGAGCCTTTGTGTACCCTAAGACAATTTATGTATGAACCTTAACTTGAGTTTCTTAGTAACTCGTCGTCTGTCGTAAAATTAAATTATCCTATTTTTAGCCATTTTTACCTCAGTCCGCAATCGTTTCTTCTTTTTAGCAATCACAAAATCATACATTTTCCCTACCCTTGTTGCATTAGAATGTGACTTCTTTTGGGTTGCTTCAAAACTATGATAAAAGGTTTCAATAATATAACAATATTCTCCTGAACTGTAGAATTTGCGCATTTGTCGAGTAACTAATAGGTCCAGAATAGTCTCTTTGAACTTAAAAAGTTTCGCTTGGACCATATACTTCTATTTTAATTCCCTTTTAGGCAATCCAATACAGTGCAGTTATTTGTTCCAAGGGTAAATTCAACTACAACGTGGTCACTCAGTTTATTGGGAGTCAATTGAAATCGCATTACCTTTTCATAACCTGCCCTATTAGGAAAAACAAGAGCACTACCCTCCATTAGACCATGTGCACAGTTTTTCTCCTTGTGAGATTATAACTAACTGAATCAGTTGATATGAAGCAATGAAAATTGAACACAAACCATGTACATCAGTCAACGCATCACATTCATGATCAAAATCCATTACTAGGTGAGAAATCAAGATGGTGATAATGTGAATCGCCAACAATTAAATAATGGCAGTTGGGGTATTCATTAAACTATTCCTCTAGCAGATATTCGATGTGGGAAATGATCATGTCTGTGATGTTATTTCCTGGAGGGTTATGCACATTGATAAACAGCATGTGAGTTTTATCCACCACCCTCTGATGATCAATAACCCCAGCCAGAACATATCGGCTCAGATAAGAACTCAGTAAACACTAGGCGATAGGCTACTCCCATTATTCAGCTGCCAAATGGTCTACCTGTTAAATTGTGTTGAGCGTTTTATGTAATAAATTATAACCATCCAAATAATAGTTATTAAGCAGCCACGCTTCTTGAAGAAAGAAAACATCTGATTCTAATAAATGGGCAAGGGACTGTGGGTTGTTGACAAAACAATTAAATCCTGTGGTGTTCCATGATTTCATTGGCAGTTGTCTAATGCCAGCTTTGACTGGTCATGAAACATCATCAAACTCAGAGACTTTATTTCCCTAAACCCTATGGCTAGTGAACATTTCAGAGTTCATTTTTAAGACAGAACAAATCTTCACAGCTACATTTCTTCTGTAGACATTTTATTGATAGCATGCAATCTTACTGGTTTCTTGAAAATGTTTCTGTTGTATTGGGTCAAAGCATATCTTGAATTCATATCACATCTCTAAAAACCTGTGGCCGTGCTTCATAAGGAGCTCTAAAACGACGGGACACACAAGGTGTACAATCGCCCAATTAGCCTCCAATGACATACTTGGAATTTCAGCCAGAGCTATTTCTTGGGTGGTGAGGATTTGTAGAGCAGTAACTTGATGAATTAACTCAAGTAAATTTGACCGATTCAAGAAAGGGCACGCAGTAGTTGCAAATATATCCACAATCTTTATGTTCCTTAAAAGGGAATTTGAGGCCCTCAAGTGCCCTGCTCCTTTGTGGGTATATGTTGCCGCTGCAACAGACAGTTCCCTTGCCTGGCTACAACCATAGGGTCCCAAGGGCATATGATCATGAGCTCCCTGTAGAATTTTCACAGGCAAATTTCCCACCCGTTGGTCAGGGGGCGTGCCTTCTTTTGCCTCCAACACCTTTTTTAGTCTGAGGGGCTTGCTAATCGGAGATGTTATTATCAGCCCCACTTGTAAAACTCACAGATTGCCCCCCCTTTTTTCCAAATGAACCAGTTGTCTAGAACCGAACGTTGTGATTTCTCAGCTTCAACACTCCGCACTGCTTCAGGGACAATTTCAAACCGCTTGAAAGTTTCACAGCATTCCAAGTTCCATGGGAAAGATGCTGCCAAAGATTGTGATGAAGTAATAGTATTTGCTCTATTTTTCCTTACTACTTGCTGGGTTTCGGCCACCAAATTCTTCCTGTTTTGTGGTTTCTTTTTACAGGCGAGGCATTAGTAGTTCCTTGAAATGACAAGGAGGCTCTGTCCTTATTCTTTGTACCTTGGTTGCTATTAAAATTATTGGCCCCATCTTTAGTGTCATAATTGGTTTGATGCTGACCCCTTTGGTTGTCTTTCTGGATGTCCCCAGTGTCATGTATTACGGTCCCTGGCGAATGGGAATTATGTCTAGGGTCCTTAACTCTGTCATGATATGACATGATATAATATGTCCTTTATAACGTGCATGTACACAAGTGTTTCTAGGTGCAAAAAGACACGGAAGGGTAGACAGAGGGAGTACAAAACAAGCAATATTACTAGGCATTGTGTCATTCAGGTCATGCAAGTGCCAGGGGAACGGGTGCAGGGGAGAGTGCAGTGGCAAAAGCACGGTAAGTGCTGACAGGGTAGTGGCTCAAGTAAGTGCAGGGAGGCAGGGAACAGTACATTTGCAGATACATTCCCTAAGTGGATGGGAGGCCTGGAGGCAGTACAAGGGGCAGCTGGTCGTACAGGAGCCTGGTGCCGGTGAAGTCCAGTGGGTTGCCAGGTAACCAGTTAGTGCAGCGATAGAAGCATCAGCAGGGGAGAGAGAGGGAGAAAGCAAAAGCGAAAAGAAAGATATTGAGTTGCTTCCGGAACCTTAGGTGGTCCTGCTTAAGTTTGAGAGAGGCAGGGAGGCTGTTCCAGATGGAGGCCCCAGCCAAGGACAGAGATCTATCCCACTCTCTTCCTGGAGAAGCGTGTGACCCTCAGAAAGTTGGAGGTGGATGAGCGGAGGGCTCGAGAAGGAAGAGGCTTAGGAAGAGAGAGTTGGATGTAGTGTGGTCCACACCCAAAAAAAAAAGCCTTGTGGATGATGTAGATGGTCTTGAACTTGATCCTTGCAGCCACAGGGACCCAGTGGAGAGATTTCAGGGCAGGAGAGATACGATCCATGAGCTTGAGGCCAAAGACAAGTCTTGCAGTCCTGTTCTGGATTAGTTGCAAAGGGCAAAGAGTAGAGGCAGGCAGATTTAGAAAGAGGCTATTGCAGTAGTCCAGCCTAGAGAGGAGCGGGGCTCTGGAGACGGTGAGCTTCTGGGGTAAAGTGAGAGAAGGAAGAATACCCCTGAGGAGGTTCACTTGTTAGTAAGACTTCTTAGAGATGTCAGAGATGTGAGGAGAGAAGGAGAGGGTGGAGTCGAAGATGACACCAAGGTTCTTTGCCAAACAGGAAGGTGCGGGTAGAGGGCCCAGGGTGGGCGGCCAGAGTGAAAGAGGGAAGGCGGGAGCAGGGCTGTCAATGAGAAGGATCTCAGTCTTACTGGCATTAAGGCAGAGATGGTTGGAGACACACCATTCCTGAATTGCGGATAAGACAGTCAGGTATGAGCCAGAGAGCAAGAGGCTGGGGGGAGCCTGAAGGAGTGCCGAGTGTCATATGCATAACACTGAAAGTTAGAATAAAAGGTAGAGATGAAGTGGGCCAGAGGTGGCAAGTATTGGTTGAAGAGCAAGGGTGAGACGTTAGAACCCTGGGGAACACCACATATAGAGAGAGAGGTGGTATGACCTGGGGAGGCAATTTTAACTGCACGCTGTACCCTGTACGGGACAGGTCGGATGCTAAGTACCAGAATCCATCTCTTCCGGCCAGGGTTTGGGTTCCTTGCTGTGGAATTAGTAGACATCTGGAGGTGGCATCATGGGGTGGGAAGAGGCTACTCACACTTCACGGCATCGTCCAGGGTTCACACTCGTATAGATGAGCATTTCATCTTTCAACAACCAACAAGTCATGGAGGATAACACTACGTCCACTAGACTCAGAAGCCCCTGTTTAAACAGCTGTTTCTCTTACACAGCAAGAAAATAGCTTTTATAACGATCAATAATTCAGGCTCAGACCGAGCGTCGTCATCTGATGTGTGAGAGGCCGTAAAACTTGAATTATGCCTTGAGGATGATGCATACACAGAGATTTTGTCAAATTAGAAGTCATACGTGTCTGGTCCACCCCAGTGTCGATTTGATAAGTACATAGTGTGAGAAACCAGAGGGTGTCTCACCTGCAAGTCCCAAGGGGATCTCTCTCTCAGGTGGCCAGGGCACAGCCATCAGCTTTGGATCCAGACCCTGGGTGTGGAGCAGTGCGGGATGATCACCTGGATGAGTGGTCTTTGAGGAGTGGGGGTGGGGCAGCCGATGATGAGACGCGGTATTCCCACCACTTTCTTTGTTCATCTAACCCATCCTATTTTTTAGGCTTCTGTGAGGTCCCAACTCCCCCCCTTTTTACATAAACACTGGACCGAGGAAGAGAGTAACAATACTAACTCTCGTACATCGGACTGGACATGTCCCGTTAATCGGTCAGGCACTTCACTTTAAGTGCATACACCTGATACCAATTAGCTGTACTAACATGGAAGGCATGAACCTAGAGACACACTGTGAGCAAGGCAGAGAACAAGAACAAGCAGAACCTCAAGGGTGAAGACAAACCTACTGGAGCAAAGTGACGAGAGCAGTGGGTCAAAAACTTCAAGAGTTCTCTATCTGAGGTTGTTGCCTCCGACAGACTGTGAAAGACACGTGGAGATCCCACATCAGAAGGCTGCATCGTGTTTCAAGGACACCTGTGACCCTCCTGAGTTAATAGCAAAGATGGGGAGAAAAGGCCAATCCTAGGGTACTAATTTTGACTTGTGAATTGGAAATCGTAAAACCAAGAAAGAAAAGCACACAGCCAGTGAGTTGGCAAGAGACCTTAGAGACCGGAGTGTGTTAAAGAAAGTTAGAAGTGGCAACATTATATCGCAAGAGAAGGTTGCATGCGTGGATGAGACGCGAAGAAAGGCAGACCCGTGCATGATCTTTGAACTAAGGGCAGCTGTGAAGTCATTGATACTAAGTAACGTAGTGATCTGGTGAAAGGAAGTAGCCCACTCGAAAGTCTCTGTGAAAGGTGCATTGTTTGTAACGATAAAGCGACTGAACTGCAAAAGGAAAGTAAAATTAACTCCTAGAGAAGCAGAGAGTGAAAGTTGAAACTTGAACTTTTAGCGGAAGTGTTCCTTCGGAGGTCTATAAGGAAAGCCATGCACATTTTGACTTTGCAGGTGAGCGTGGCACTCCTGGGACTCTCGGCCCTGTGTCTCCTTTTTTCGTGTCTGCTCTCCCGGCCCCTGCCTTTGTTCCCTAATGATCCCGTTACTCCTGGTTCCCCTTCCCTCCCTCCTCCTGCCTCCCTGCCCGCCCCGTCCCGTGATTGGCTATGGGCAGCCAGGCCTTGCTGGAGTTCGCCAGCGCTCCCTGGACGCCTGATTCCATCTTGGCTTTGCAGATGAGCACGGCACTCCTGGGACCCTCGGCTCTGTGTCTCCTATTTTTGTGTTTGCCCCCCCGGCCCCTGCCTTTGTCCCCCAATGATCCTGTTCCTCCTGTTTCCCCTTCCCTCCCTCCTCCCGCCTCCCTGCCTGCCCCAGTCCCATGATTGTCTATGGGCAGCCAGGCCTTGCTGGAGTTCGCCAGCACTCCCTGCACGCCTGATTCCATCTTGGCGTTGCAAGTGAGCGTGGCACTCCTGGGACCCTCTGCTCCGTGTCTCCTTTTTTGTGTTTGCCCCCCAGCCTCTGCCTTTGTCCCCCAATGATCTTGTTCCTCCAGGTTCCCCTTCCCTCCCTCCTCCCGCCTCCCTACCCTCCCCCATCCCGTGATTGGCTATGGGCAGCCAGGCCTTGCTGGAGTTCGCCAGCGTTCCCTGCCCGGCTGATTTCATTTTAGCGTTGCAGGTGAGCGCGGCACTCCTGGGACCCTCGTCCCTGTGTCTCCTTTTTTGTGTTTGCCCCCCCAGCCCCTGCCTTTGTCCCCCAGTGATACTGTTCCGCCTGGTTCCCCTTCCCTCCCTCCTTCAGCCTCCCTCCCCACCCCCTCACACAGACTGGCTCTTTCACTACTCTTTAGCCACCTTCCCAGGGCAGCCCTCTGCCCGGCAGCCCCTGCGGCTAAGGGCGGCTCCTACATTGGTGGCTCCAAGACGTGTCTGCAGGTGTCAGCAGGGGAAGCCAGTGAAGCCAGCAGTGGACAGACACCAACAAAACTGTAAGTGTGGCATGGGTGGGGTGTAGAGCAATTACTCTACTCCAGAAAGCCCCTGCCACTCTACCTTACCTTCCCATAACGTAAACTGCCAAAGAATTACACCATGCACACCTAGAGAGATCCGAGCCACAACCGAATCCAAGGCTGGACTGTAAATGTTGTCCTGCATAACATTCTAACATACTTGCATTACTAACTAGTGCCACTCCAAGAGACAATAGTGAAAATTAGCCAGCCTCACGTTTGAGACGGGTGCAACAATGTTAGCATGTGCCACACTTAGACGGAATTGCGAATGTTAGCATATGCCTCTCCCAGATAGAATTATGACTGGTAGCATATCCCTCACGTAGGTGCATTGTGAATGATAGCATGTCCCACTCTTAGTTGGAATTGTGAAGGTCAGCTTGTGCCTCATTCAGACGGAATTGCGAAAGATAGCATGTACCACATTTAGACACAATTGTGATAAATAGCATGTGCCCTAACAGCGTCACTGTGTTAAAATTGAACTTAGAAAGTGGGCCCTAATAGTGTGACTGTTTAAAGTTGAACTTAGAAAGTGTGCCCTAACAGCATCACTGTTTTAAAGTTGAACTTGGAAAGGGCGCCCTAACAGTGTCACTGTGTTAAAGTTGAACTTAGAAAGTGGGCTCTAATAACGTCACTGTGCTAATGTTGAATCTAGACGGTATTCCCAACATCATTGAGTGTGCCCCAATAGCTTCACTGTGTTAAAGTTGAACTTAGAAATACGCCCTAATAGCGTCACTGTATTAGAGCTGAATTTAGAAGGTATTCCCAACATCATTGAGTGTGCCTGGTCGCATACACTTCACTGATTACCACAATATCACACTACTATGCTTACTCTCTCCTATACACCACCATTCAACTAGAACACAGCAGTACTATGACACATTCGGTAAAGCTGTTCTCATACTAACATGACTCATCAAACTACCCATCATCCTAATAAAACACTGCTATCTAGCACATACCGGCTAGCTTAGGCCACTACTCACACCTAACGCAGTCAGAACTCAGTCTGGATGTCCACTCTCCAGACTGAACACATTCAACTGATCTCCTCAGCACCACACCTACTGCTAAGAAGCAGCTATCATGCAACAACCACACCAGCTGCACACATACCTGGTGCGCCCACTCACTTTACGACTCTCTCTCTCTCTCAACTGACTTGAACTGCAGTTCCCGAGGGCGTTCAACCTACCAGCGCTTTGAGATCATACCAATGATACATATGGCGCTATACAAATGCAAAATAACATAACATAACATAACATTTGAAAGTCTTCGACATCCGAAAGCGGTCTGAGCCTGACTGAGGGAAACCAGAAGTGTAATAAGCTTGGGGAAGGCAGTGTCACAACCCTCACCCAAAACCCCATCTGGCAAACCCATTGGCCAGGTCGAGTCAGGACTCGGGCCTCTAGAGCCTGGCATCCTCTTCAAAAGCCCTCATGGGGCCAGTCCTGGCACCTATTGCGCCAGGCTCATACACCATGAAAAACAATGTGCTTGGGAACTACTTTATTGTATTGTCAGCCAACATGGAAGAACCAAGCTATGCAGTCTAGTGTTTTGGGTGTGGTAGCCTAGGGAGTACTTTACCTGGACTATTTTGTTGGGGCTATTTAAACCACACCCAAGCAAGACAACAAGCTTTGCGTTACTTTGCAGCTTGCAACGTGCGCTCACCGTGTCCAGCTATTCCCCCTTGTTAATCAGCTATTCCCTCGAACCTCGGAGAAGCAGAACCTGCAAGGAGACAAAAGGAACATCATTTGCAGCAGCATCTTCCCTGCAGTCTTCATCTTTAAACACTTGCAGCTACTGAGAACAGCTTCCTCGAATCTGCATGCCTCCAGGACAGAACGACTTGAAAGAGGAAGATAGAGGCAACATTAAAGAAAGCAGTAGAGACATTTACAAATTACGAACTGCTCAAAAGGCTTACCTGGCTGGTCGCCTCTCGGCTGGCACCACTCCGGACATTCCACTCGCGCTGAAGAACACCGCGACCTAGAAGGAAGGAAAACACAGGTTAGCAAAGGCAAGACTTTGCAGCGCTGCACATAGAGCTTACTTACCGCATCATAGCGCTCTTAATGCGCCATCATTTACCAGTGGGGCTCAACCAAGCCAGTTCGCCGCGCTGAAGCTCTGCATACCTAAGGGAGAAAAAAGAGACATTTTAAGCAAAGAAAGGCATGCAGTATAGCAACAAAACTAAAGAACAGCAATAAGACCTACCTGAACAATATCAAACGGGCCGGCGTCAGTGAAGTAACTGGACCGCACTCGCCCATGAAAGACAACGTACCCCTGCAAAGAAGGCAGGACGGAGAGCACACCTAATTCTACCACAAGGCAGAACCTTTCCCGCAGACCACATCAGGGCAAAGCTGAGAAGCATACCAGCGTGTAACCAGCTGGGTGGCGTCCCTGTGGATACCAGGTGAGCGTAACAGAACGCAAAGCCTATCATAACAAATCCACCTGGGCGCCATGGAGACATCAGGAATGGACCAATTGGCCCAATTACTAGGAGAGCTTCGTGCTGAGGTTCATTCTGCCCGACAAGAGACTAATGCCCTCCGGAGAGACCTAATAGTGACCAAAGAACGCACTGAAGAGATTAGCAGGCAATACTTGCAATCACAGGCAGGACAGACGCCTCTACCTGGAAGCAATCCAACAATGCAAAACCCTGCCATACCACCCACTCCGGTACACATCATGTTACCTGGAACAGTGCCCCTGGCACCATCAGAAATGTTCTCAGGCGACTCACGGAAGTATGCAGCATTCATCAATCAGTGCTGCCTTTGTTTTCTTTGTAGACCTGGAGCATTTCCAAACGACCAAGCTCGGGTAGCTTTTGTTTTATCATACCTGAATGGTAGTGCAGCAGATTGGTCGGTGCCGTTGGTAACCCATGACGATCCTCTATTGCATGACTTTGGGGGGTTCCAGAGAGAAATGGAAAAACTTTTTGCTCGCCATACCCAGGAACAAGCAGTAGACAATGAACTCTTGTCCCTCCGACATGGGAATCAGGACATGTTAATGTACATTGCTACCTTCAACAGACTGGTTGCCGAAGCTAGGTGGCCAGAAAACAAAAGAACCACGTTATTCCATTGAGGCTTACGAGGCGAATTAAAGGACGTCTTAGCCCAGGTGGTTGATCCACCCAGAGACCGTGCAGAATTCATAAATCTGGTCGTGCAGCTAGACCACCGGTTGCAGGACCAAAAGGCAGACTGGTCTAAGACAGACCCTCGGACCATGTATGTTTGACCAAGGGAAAACACACCCCGTGTACCTGGAAATGCTATAGAACCCATGCAGATTGGAGGGATACGGCCTCCATTAACAAAACAAGAGCGGGACAAAAGAAGACAACAGCTTTGTTTGTATTGTGGGAAACCAGGACATTTCCTGAAGGACTGTCCAGTAAAACCCCCAAGAAGAACAGTCAGGGCCACAGAGAAGGATGAAGCTAAGGAATCGGAAAAATACCAAGCTTGTCAAACGTATAGGTCAGATTGTCGAGTGAGAAGAAAGAGTTGCTGACCTCGCACTTTGCAATGCCAGTGATCTTAATTAACCACCAACAGTCGTCAAGAATGCATGCCGTTGAAGCATACATCGATAGCGGAGCAGTTGGAAATTATATTGATCAAGAACTGGCAGCAGAGATGGGGCTTCCTTTGTGTTCTAAGCCAACTATGGACAAGGTAACCACCGTGGATGGGACAGAAATCGCTTCCGGACCAGTAACAAACGTGCACAGCCAGGGTAACCTTGTTGTGCCAGGACGGACATCGGGAGTCTATTTCATTCGATCTCATCAAGGCACCTCAGTTTAGGCTAATACTAGCGATGCCATGGTTGGTTGCTCACAACCCTTTGATAGAGTGGCGGGCACGAAAATTAACCTTCCCCGATGACTGCTCCCCTGCCTGCTATTACCAAGAGGAGAAACCCGACGCCTGTATCCCCATGACTCCCGGAGCGACAGTATCAACCGTGAGAGCAACTAATACCTTGCCAAGTGAATACCATGATTTCCAGGATGTTTTCTGAAAGGACCAAGCCAATACATTGCCGCCGCACAGCCCCTATGACTGTCAGATCGACCTTGTTCCTGGTGCACAAATCCCTTGCGGCAGGATCTATGCTCACACAGAACCAGAAAACCTTCATTTGAAATCTTGTTTAGACCAGTACCTTGCAAACGAATGTATCCGTCCTTCGAAGTCCCCCGCAGCCATTCCTTTGTTCTTCGTCCCGAAAAAGGAAGGAGACTTGAGAACCTGTATTGACTACTGCGCATTGAACCAGATCACCGTGAAGAACCGCTACCCATTGCCACTTATCCCTGAGATGCTAGACCAATTAAAGATGCCCAGATTTATACCAAATTGGACCTTCGAGGAGCGTACAACCTGGTCCGAGTCAGAAAAGGAGATAAATGGAAAGCCGCCTTCCGTACTAAGTACAGCCTGATTAAATATCAAGTCATGCCCTTCGGGTTATGCAACGCTCCTGCGGCATTCCAATATTTCATGAATGACGTCTTAAGGGAGTTAATTGATGTGTGCGCCTTAGTGTACATAGACGACATCTTAGTATGCTCAGCCTCTGAACAAGATCATGTCAGGCACGTTCGTTCAGTCCTCACCATGCTCCATCAACATTGCTTGTTTGCAAAGCTTGAAAAATGCTTTTTTCACATCACCGAAGTAGAATTTCTTGGTTTTATCCTTACTCCAGGAGGCATCAGAATGGACGTGCACAAGGTAGATGCCATTCTGAAATGGCCTTTTTTTTTTTTTTTTATTGTTTCGGTAGTAAATTTACTTTACACCTTTACAAAAATTAATAAACATAAAAATACATTAAAAAACCTATTATGTACATAAAACGAATACAACCATTTTGTATCGCCTCACCCAAATCTCATTTCCTCTAAAAAGACCTTGAGATAAAACCCTTCAAATATACAAAGACGCTGTGTGTGCAATCATGAGACCTCTACAATACACTGTAGGCGTATACATCATAGCAGGCAGACCTCCACCCAAAAACACCCTTACAAATAATAGGGCAAAGGAGAAGAAGGAAAGAAGGAAGACACAACAAGCAATCAATCAAAATTCAGTAACACAACAAAACAGAAGCAAATACAGCAGTAAGCTCAAATACAAACTAGTTATAACGGCCAAAAACTTATTACCTATGCGGGTGGGCCAAACCTATGCTGTTAAAAATTACATAATTCATAGGCAACAGCTGTTCTTCAATCAATGAAACAAGTCTAACAGTTGCTAAAATAATGGCATTCGTGGAGCCCTGCATGCATCTTATCCATACTAAATTGGCTTCGAAGCTCGAATAAGAAAAAAACACAGAAGCCAAGCAGCACAATCTTTGATTCGCAAAAAATGTACAGTAAATAAAAAGATGTTCCTGCGTTTCGTTTTCAGACCTATTCAGACAAAAACGACATCCATGCCCCATTGCCAACTCCCTATACCCGGCCCAAGACCGAATGTGCGCTCCCGTGTGGATAAGATCCAAACGGAACCGCATATAAGTCTGTCTGGCCCTTTTTTCTGGAAAACATAGGATATAGGGCAACCTTGGAGTAACTGCATGTCTAAACATAGCATAGGTCGAAAAGGAGGAGTAGCCCCCAACCTTGTCAGAATTTTGAGCCCAGGAGTTGCAAAAGAAGCGAGTTCTAACTTTACTTGGGGTTTTAGTCAAGTCTGTCATAGTCATATTAAGCGAAGCTAGAGTCTCCATTATTTCTTCCTTTGCTTCCCGAACCGAAGCCGGGCAATTTTTTTCCAACATTATCTGAAACTCCTCATAGAGTGAATTTGGGGGAGGCAAAAGAATTTTACAAAAAGCATTTACCTTCCTCCAAAGATATTTGTCAGCTAGAGAATAGAGCCCCAACTCGTGTAATATGATGGAATTTGGTAGATAACTTGGTAACCCTAGAATTTTCTTCCAGAGTTGCCCTTGAATCTGATTTAACAAGGGCCCCAACTTCAGCAGGCATATATCGAGAGTATAAAGCAAGATGGGCTCTATTTTCATCGTGTAAAATTGAATGAGGGGCAAAAGAGAAAAGCTGCAGTATTTAGCGTAAATTATTCGCATTTGTCCCATTAGAGGGCCAAGCTTCGCTTTCAGCAAGTTCCGCCATCCATCAATTGAGTTCCCATTAGACAAGTGATAACCCAGGTAAATGATCGTGTCCTTCCTAGCAATGGGCTGCTGATTGATAGTAAATGTAAATCTAGGCAGTTTTTTTTTAGCCGTGAAAATCATAATATGGGATTTCGCCGGGTTAACTGTCATGTTGTTCTGCAGACAATATTCATAGAATGTATTTAATTTGTTCTGCAGACCGAAAGGCACTCTGTCGAATAGAATAATATCATCAGCAAAGGCTAACCAATGCAAACGCATAGTACCCAGTATTACGGGAAATGAATTAATCTCTTTCCATAGATTCTCAATATCTGCGAGATATAGATTGAATAGAACTGCAGCCAGATTGCATCCCTGTTTGACCCCTATTCTCGTAGGAATATTAGCAGAGAGGAGCCCCTTAGCATTGATCCGAATCTGACATGAGGTGTTCGTGTGAAGGGCAGCAATTAGGGCCACCAAGGTGGATGGGATGCCATAAGCCAACATCTTAAGCCAAAGGCGAGCTCGAAGGACATTGTCGAAGGCACATGTGAGATCCACGGCAGCCATATAAATGGTGCCCTTTGATTCTCCGTGCACAGATCTCCTTAAGTGTGCTAAGATTGAGGCATTTAATTGGGTACCCATAGCCCTACGAAAGCCTACCTGAGCTTTGGACAAAATATTAAGGTTCCTTATATGATTTTCTAAGTCAACCAGAATTAGTCGTGTAAAAATTTTCGCCGCTGTGTCGATCAAAGCAATAGGTCTGAAATTTGCAGGATTGCTTAACACCCCCTTTTTATGTATGGGAATGATAATGGCTATGAGCCATGATTCCGGAATGATCCCGGTGTGATAAATCGACTGATAACATGAAAGTAAATACCTAGCCCGAAAATGGGGATCGGATTTGTACACACAAGGGGGCAGCCCATCAGGGCCGGCAGCTTTTGATGGATTCAATTGCTCAATTGCCCATATAATATCCTTTATTTCCCAAGGGCAGATCACCGGAAGAGACAAGTGCACCGGAATGCACTCTGATTCAGTATACCTATCAGGTAGAGAGAATTTCAAACTAAAGAACCTCTCCCATTCTGGGCCTAAAATAATAGCCACCATGCGAAGATCGACTTTTCCTGTTGGATTTCTTAAAATGGCCCATAAGTCTCGGACTTTTTTTTTACACAGCAGGCCAATCATGTATTGGTTGGCTAGAATATGGGCTGCCTGACGCAACAGGGTTAACTGTTGCTTATAACGCGCCTCAATCATGTTTTTTTGACGATTGTAAGCAAACTGACATATGATGCGCTTCCTTAGTATGCGGAGATCGCAATTTCTTTGCTTTTTTAGGCATGCGACCTGGGTAGCATTGACCTGGGCAACCCCAATGTTGGACTTTCCCAAGGGATCTTTTGCAACATCTACCAAATGCATATGGATCATTTTAGCATTTATTTCATTAATTTTGGTCTCATTCTCTGTAGAAGCCTTAGCGTCCCAGTTCACTAAAATATCCCTATTTACCAGAAATGACACCTTCCTGCAACTGGCAGGATTCCAATTTACAGATATTTTGTTTCTGTCACATGACACTAGGGCTGCAGGGGCAGAAGCTACATAACATTCCCCCCCCATATGCAAGCGAGAATATAGCATATGATGATCACTCATATCCAGATCTAATATCAGTATGGGTTCAAGCAGCCCAGAGCATGCTTTAGAGGCAAATAAATAATCAATAAGTGAGGTGGATAGGCCTCGCTGCCAAGAGAACTGAATGGAATGAGAAGCCAATTGAATTGGATATATCCCCCATGAGTGGAAGAACAATAATAATTTCTGGCCTCTATCCTTGGCCTGTTGCGTATAGGCTGAACGACAAGAAAAGGGACGTATTGCGCTCTTTAGATATAGATAACAATTCAAATCGCCTCCGATCATGATTTCATAGTCGGGCCAATCCCTAGCTGCATAAGATAGAATCCGTTCCAGATCCTCCAGAAACAGATCTAACGAAACAGCTTTAGGATTCCAATATATGGATAGTAGGAGCAGATTCAAATCTTTGAAGCCCTTAAGCGTCAATTTTACTAGCACACAAGAGGCCGATGAATCCACTATAGAAGCTATGACTTTCAGTCTGTTATTTATAAGAACTGCTATACCTCCTGTGGGGCGACCTGTGGTAACCCTTTCAGCCACCCTGGAGAAACAAGAGAAGCCATCTAGGCTAAAGGGATTTAGTGCCATAGTTTCTTGAAGGAACAAAATATCGGGCCTCTTGTCGGGCTCAACTTGCTTATACCATGCTGTAAGATTGCCTAACCCACAACAATTCCAAGAGGCCACATTCAAGAATGGAAGTTATGAGCCTGGATTGGGCTCTGTGTTTGCGGCAGTCGCTTTTATCAAAGGTTCTAACCAGGCTAAACCACTTAAGGCTTGAGAAAGTGACACCAATTGAATCGATAATTTGTTAACTTGTGAATCAGGGAGATCACCAGCCAGAGCAGTAGGACATACTGGGGGGGGGTTGGACCCAATCAAGAAATGCCCATGCAGATTCCATATCATAAAACAATCTAGGAGTAAGACCAATGGAATAAAAATCTTCAGCAAATTCGAATAGCATTTTGGTAATGATTTGCGACTGAACTCTGCAGAGCACTCTGTTGTTATTATGGGTCGCTAATTTGACCCAATCCAGGTCTTTGGATGAAAGATTTCTTAGTGCTGGAATTTGAAAAAACGAGTTCATTAAAAAGGATCTATTTATACGTACCGGCCCATTTATCTCTGGATTACTAGTCCAGCCTACTATTAGTTTCATATCCTTTGGCGTATGCACAAAGGATGGCTCCTCCAGATCAGACCCTCCCTGAGCAACTATGGGAGGGGGCTCAACTTCAACACAAGGAGCACGCGCCGGAGACATAGAAGCTAAGGTAATAAGTGTTGGCCCAGCGGTGCAGCTTGGCTCTGCATAAGGTCCCTCCTGTGCAGCAGCGGGGCCCAAAGTCCCCTGACATCCAGCTTAACCGTAGTAGGTATCTCCTGGATGACCAGGGGATCCTGTTGAGACGCCATTGCTGCTTCTAACTTAAGAGCTGACGACCCAATAGCCACTTTTTTAGAGACAGTGTTGGGGAAGAAGCATTGCATCTTAGGTTGTAGCTTGTCAGGGTCTGCCCTTACAGGGGGGAGAGGCATAATCTGCGTGTTTCCGCTCTTCAAGGCGGCAATCTGCAGATGCCGCCTACTTTCATCGTCTAGGTCATACAAGGCCATTCCCAAGTCGTCATGGCAAGTCCCATTTTTAAGACATGGCCTCCTCTCCGTCGCCAAAGCATTTTCAGGGCCGGAGGTAGCCATGTCGACTTTCTTAAGACGCGCTTTGGTCTGTTTCAATCGCTTCTGAGCTCTTAGGAAAGATTTCCTAGCTTTCTGCGAGATAAATTTCCTACCATCGAGTTCAACGGGTTCGTCCTCGGGTTCTGAGGACGGTATAGCGGCCATGTCAGAAGGCCTAGACTGAGCATTTACCAAATCCACCAGAGTGGAGGGGCTGTCAGGCGGAGAGATTTGCCTATCACCAGCCAAAGCAGCCTCTCCTTCGGCATCTTGAGGGTCTGGCATACGCTGAGCGGCAATGAGCTTATATACAAGCTGCTCCATCTGCAACAGCCGCACATGTTGGAGTTTCAAAGCCTCAACCAAGTTGATGTCATCCACCCCCACTTGTTCCATTCTGTCACCCTTCCCTCCACTCACCACCTGTGAGTAAGATCTCTGTGGAGGTTCTATCGCAAGGACAGCCCTGTCTGTTTGAGTACTTTGAGAGGAGGTCGTGACTCCAACTGGAGGCTGGATGTAGGAAGCTGCTATCCTTTCCAAAAGTGTTTCAACTTGGGCCACATAGGACGATCTAGATCGTTCTTCCGCCATAATAAAGCCCTCCATTTTTGCCATTTTGTCTTTCATTAAGGAAAGTGAACCCTGCATCTCCCTAATGGAATAATGCGTGAGCTCGTGACCTCTATCCAGTAGGTTAAGTAAACTTGAAATTACGGGAAAATTAACTGCTTCAGTATTAGGGGCTGGTAGCCTTAACTCCTCCGGGGTTGAAGCCAAACCACCCTCACCCTTTGGAGCAGCAGGATCAGAACCCTCTGATCCCGAATCGAAAGGGCTACCACCAGCTGACTGAGTAAAACCCATAGGCGAAACTACCCCAGCCTTGTGGTCCTCATGAAAGCAGGCGGCCCCCCTGTCAACATCTCTACATGGCGTCAATACCAGCTTACTCATGTTGCCTCCCGCTTTTACACAGCTATATAATGGAGGCTGGTGTAGGTGTACTTGTTCACGAAATGGGAAGGAGGAAGCGGCTGGAGACGAAGGGCCCAACGAAAGCCGCATTCTTCGACCCAATTCGTTAGCAATTGTAGGGGCCAAAATCGAAGTATCCGAGTTGCAAGAAGACCCTTGCTGGGCTTGGGGATGAGAGCAAATTGCAATCTGACCAGAGCAAAACCCAAGGCCCCCCTCCCCTACAGTATCATTCGCCTCCTGTAAGGAAAAGGATGACCGCAATGAGGCCGAAAACTTTCCAGCCAAAGTTGGGGGCTTGGGCGAGCATAGAGTAGCCTCATTTTCATAATCAAGTTTACCCTCGCACATCGCCCCCTCCACCATTTCCTCCTGAGAGCCACTCATAAGCAATGGCATATTACTGAAAGGGGGCGACAGAGGGAGCAGCGCGTTATCCAGGATGATGGACGATTGCTGGGCAATCTCTTTAGAGGCAGAACCGGATTTCCCACTTCTTAGGATGGGACCCATTTCCCCTCGTTACACCCGCAACCAAACCAACTGCGAGGCCAAATCCCCCTTGGCTAGAACCACTTTTAAAGACCAAAAGAGAGCACGTTGTTCATACCATGACCTGAGGCCACAAAAGGCACAAAGCAATTAGTACTGGGCCAAAACTCTATGGATAGCCGCGACCCTCCTTTTAAGAAGGCAGCGTAACTGCTGCAGGAGCCAAAAGAGGGAAGCTAGAACTTAATGCCCCACACCTCGCACCCCGCGAACCGCGAACAGCCAACAGTACTTTGCATGTACTTGGCTAGGTGCGCGTCGCGGGTGAGCCGGGGGCTAAGCCTTTATCCTGGCTTCCTGGGCGTTGCACAGCACAGGGGGGCGGAGTCACCAGTAAGGAGGAAACCTAAAGGGAGCAAAGTTACATATAGTCAGGGTTACACCACATTGAGATAGGTGTAGGCTGTCACACAAACCCTATCTAAAGTAAAGTAACACAAGCCCCTAAACACTAAGTGTAGTGTACTACACAAGCCCTACATAACGTAGCACAATCCCCACAAGCCCCTAAACACAGGGCAAGTAAAAAGGAGGATGGGCGGGGGAAAAAAGTCACCTCCTGCAGGAAATGCGTGGGTCAGGCAGTCCGTGTGCTTCGCAGAAAGACTTCCTCCACCAGACCGCGTGAAGCGTTCGTAAGAGAGCAGCGCTCTCAAATGTAGCAAGACGATTTCAGCGCTGGAGAAATCCAAGGCGGCCAGTCAATCCCATCCGCAGCCAACAGTACTTTGCATGTACTTGGCTAGGTGCGCGGCGCGGGTGCGCCGGGGGCTAAGCCTTTATCCTGGCTTCCTGGGCGTTGCACAGCACAGGGGGGCGGAGTCACCAGTAAGGAGGAAACCTAAAGGGAGCAAAGTTACATATAGTCAGGGTTACACCACATTGAGATAGGTGTAGGCTGTCACACAAACCCTATCTAAAGTAAAGTAACACAAGCCCCTAAACACTAAGTGTAGTGTACTACACAAGCCCTACATAACGTAGCCACAATCCCCACAAGCCCCTAAACACAGGGCAAGTAAAAAGGAGGATGGGGCGGGGAAAAAAGTCACCTCCTGCAGGAAATGCGTGGGTCAGGCAGTCCGTGTGCTTCGCAGAAAGACTTCCTCCACCAGACCGCGTGAAGCGTTCGTAAGAGAGC
This sequence comes from Ambystoma mexicanum, assembly GCA_002915635.3. Classification (NCBI taxonomy): domain Eukaryota; kingdom Metazoa; phylum Chordata; class Amphibia; order Caudata; family Ambystomatidae; genus Ambystoma; species Ambystoma mexicanum. The sequence goes on from CM030317.1 coordinate 1,072,438,573, forward strand.
AGCGCTCTCAAATGTAGCAAGACGATTTCAGCGCTGGAGAAATCCAAGGCGGCCAGTCAATCCCATCCGCAGCCAACAGTACTTTGCATGTACTTGGCTAGGTGCGCGGCGCGGGTGCGCCGGGGGCTAAGCCTTTATCCTGGCTTCCTGGGCGTTGCACAGCACAGGGGGGCGGAGTCACCAGTAAGGAGGAAACCTCCTGCAGGAAATGCGTGGGTCAGGCAGTCCATGTGCTTCGCAGAAAGACTTCCTCCACCAGACCGCGTGAAGCGTTCGTAAGAGAGCAGCGCTCTCAAATGTAGCAAGACGATTTCAGCGCTGGAGAAATCCAAGGCGGCCAGTCAATCCCATCCGCAGCCAACAGTACTTTGCATGTACTTGGCTAGGTGCGCCTTCACTGACGTTTCTGAAAGGGGTACAAAGCATGCTGTGCTTTGCGAACTTCTACCGCTGGTTCATCCCAGACTTCTCTCAGGTTGTGCACCCAATCACAGTACTATTATTACAAAACAATAAAAAGTTTGCTTGGACCGAAGAAGCAGAAGAAGCCTTTCAGGAACTTAAACAAAGGTTTACCTCCGCTCCAATCCTGCGACCTCCTCGTCCAGACCTCCCTTATGTCGTTGAAACTGATGCGTCCAGTCTCGCAATGGGGCTGTCCTTTCACAGAGAGACCCGGAAACCGGCCAGCTACATCCTGTGGCCTTCTGGTCGAAAAAGTTCTCACTTCCAGAGATTAATTATGCCATCATGGACCAGGAACTCCTGGCTATCAAATCTGCCTTTAAAGCCTGGAGGCACTACCTTCTGGGGGCCAGACACACCATTACAGTCATCACAGACCACCAAAACCTGCAATATCTCAAAACAGCCAAGGCCCAGTCCTCGCGCCAATTACGGTGGGCCCTTTTCTTCGCCGAATATGATTATGTAATCACATTTCGACTAGGAGTCAGAAACGGAAAGGCGGATGCCTTATCTCGCATGGGCATAGATGAAATAGTATATACTACTCCAGACCCAGTACCTATTATACCTGAAGACAAACTCTTGGGTATCATGACAGCCTTAACACAAGCAAAACTACGAAAAGAAATCCAACGGACAATGAATCCTGATGTCTACCTCGCATGGCAAACTCAAGGAGAGCAATATACCATCAAGGACCCTCTATCCTTTTTTAGGGATCGCCTATATGTACCCAAGAAGGAATTACAACAGCATATTATTTCAAACTACCACAATTCACTGATCGAAGGGCATCCTGGGATCGCCAAAACCCTAGCTAAGGTGAAAGAGAACTTTTGGTGGCCTACCTGGCGTAAGGACATCATTCAGTATATTCAGTCCTGCAGTGCCTGCGCACAAAATAAATCACAGAAACAAAAACCATCTGCTCTCCTACAACTATTAGACATTCCTCCAGTTCCATGGCACACTCCTTCCCTTGACTTCATCACTGATCTACTTCCAGGCCAAGGGTTTAACACCATCCTTGTAGTTGTGGACTTATTCTCGAAAATGGCCCATGTTCCTCTCAAAGGCCTCCCAGACGCAGCCACTTTAGCAAAAGTGTTCCTGGAGGGTGTGGTTAAGCTACAAGGCTTCCCTTCGGTTCTAGTCTCTGATCGAGGCAGCCAGTTTGTTTCAAACTTCTGGAAAAAATGTTGTGCAATGGCACAGATCGACGTTCGGCTATCTCCCAGTCACCATCCCCACACGGACGGCCAAACCGAGAGAACCAATCAGACACTCGAGCAATATTTACGGTGCATGCTGCACCATGAACAAAGGAATTGGAAAGACCTACTATGGATAGCCGAATATGCATATAACAATTCTTTGCATTCAAGCACGGGACAAATACCCTTCTATACCCTTTATGGCAGATATCGACGAACCTCTGAACTAGACCTTCCAGCCAGCTTGGAAATGCCAGCGGTAAAGACTCTACACACAGCCGTTACTCAGGCTTTCAAAAGGGCAAAGGAACACCTTATTCATGCCAAAGAAAAACAAAAGAGATTCGCCAACCAACACTGGAAAAAGGCCCCTGATTATCAAGTAGGAGACAAAGTTTGGTTAGCCGCTAAATTCGTACCCATCAAGGGAACCCAGACCTTTCATCCCTGATTCTTAGGACCTTATACCATTAAGGCAATTGTCAACCCACCAGCCGTGAAACTGGATTTACCACCTAATCTACACATCCACCCGGTATTCCATGTGTCCCTCCTGAAACCAATGCAACCTGGCACACGGATTGGGACACCACCTAAGCCCATACTTGTTCACGGAGAACCAAAATTCGAAGTCAAAGATATCTTGGACTCTAAATACTCTAGGACCTAGCTATATTATCTCATCGATTGGAAAGGATCTGGACGACAAGATAGATCCTGGGAGCCCAGTGAGAATATCCATGCACCACGTCTAATCAGGAAATTCCATCGGAACTTCCCAACCAAACCTGGGCCAGACAGAAGGAACACCATGGGAGGGGCCTTGGGGGGAGTGCTGTCACGACCCTCGCCGAAAACCCCCTCTGGCAAACCCATTGGCCAGGTCGAGTCAGGACTCGGGCCTCTAGAGCCTGGCATCCTCTTCAAAAGCCCTCATGTGGCCAGTCCTGGCGCCTATGGCGCCAGGCTCATACACCATGATAAACAATGTGCTTGGGAACTACTTTATTGTATTGTCAGCCAACATGGAGGCATCCACATAGCTTGGCGCCTAAGAACCAAGCTATGTGGTCTAGTGTTTTGGGTGTGGCAGCCTAGGGACTACTTTACCTGGACTATTTTGTTGGGGCTATTTAAACCACACCCGAGCAAGACAACGCGCTTTGCGTTACTTTGCAGCTTGCAACGTGATGCTCACCGTGTCCAGCTATTCCCTCGAACCTCGGAGAAGCAGAACCTGCAAGGAGACAAAAAGAACATCATTAGCAGCAGCATCTTACCTGCAGTCTTCATCTTTAAACACTCGCAGCTACTGAGAACAGCTTTCTCGAATCTGCACGCCTCCAGGACAGAACGACCTGAAAGAGGAAAATAGAGGTAACATTAAAGAAAGCAGTAGAGACATTTACAAATTACGAACTGCTCAAAAGGCTTACCTGGCTGGTGGCCTCCCGGCTGGCACCACTCCGGACATTCCACTCGCGCTGAAGAACACTGCGACCTACAAGGAAGGAAAACACAGTTTAGCAAAGGCAAGACTTTGCAGCGCTGCGCATAGCGCTTACTTACCACATCATAGCGCTGTTAATGCGCCATCATTTACCAGCGGGGCTTAACTGAGCCAGTTCGCCGTGCTGAAGCTCTGCATACCTAAGGGAGAAAAAAGAGACATTTTAAACAAAGAAAGGCATGCAGGATAGCAACAAAACTAAAGAACAGCAATAAGACCTACCTGAACAATATCAAACGGGCCGGCGTCAGTGAAGTAACTGGACCACACTCGCCCATAAAAGACAACGCGCCCCTGCAAAGAAGGCAGGACAGAGAGCACGCCTAATTCTACCACAAGGCAGAATCTTCCCCGCAGACCACATCAGGGCAAAGCTGAGAAGCATACCAGCGAGTAACCCAGCTGGGTGGCGTCCCTGTGGATACCAGGTGAGCGTAACAGGCAGCCCCCTTGCAAGTCTTGTTGAACTTTGTTCTGAAGATGTCTGGGCCCCGACTGAGGGGGACCTTTGTGAATTTTGTTCTGAAAAGGTCTTTGCCCGACAGAGGTGGCCCCACGTGAACTGTGTTTTGAAGAGGTCTGAGCTTGATAAAGCGGGGGGTCTGTTAGGGAGAATTCTCATTCAATGGCTAATTTCCTTTAACTAGTGAGTCCCCCATCAGCTTTGCTGGATTTCTGGAGTTTATTTTTTCACTTGGTAAGAGTGTGAGCTTTTCCCCCACTCTTACCCATGTTTTGCCATGTATATTTCCTCTGTTTTTGTGATTGTGGACTCTGGAGTACACCACTTCAATAGCCCCACTCATTTGTGTGTTATACAGCACCTTCTTCAGTGCAGTGACAGAGGGTTGTCTTTTAGACTTCCCACAGACTCCATTTCTGGGGCTGACTACTGTCCCCCAAAAAAGGGTAAAGTTGCCATTAACTTTACATAGTCATTTAACCACAGATCCAGTACACCCCATTTTACATGGAGTATTGGAAAGGGTTACTTCTTAGCCCTTTTTATCTGTACCTCCTACAGCCTTGTTTTGCTCTCTTAACATTTAGACTTGGCTGGTGGCAGTGGTATCTACCCTAACTTTTCTACCGTGTTTATACTATTTAAACGTGGCACTGTTTTAGGCTATTATATTAGCCTCGAACATAAACCCGCTTGACCAAATACTCTTTCTTTTGGCTGCCGTTGGGTTTATTCGCCATTTCTTTTTGTTAAAGTCCTTCTTGTGTTTTACTTTGCGCAGCAAACCAGATTTGCCTTCTTTGTTCACTGTCTTTTGGCAGGCTTCTGCCAAGAAGCCCTCCTCTAGGCGCCTGGGTGTCTAGGTGGGCTGAATGTGAGGGAGGAGTGTAGTCACCCCCTGCACAGGGTATCCTAGTAAACCCAAGTCACACTTTGCCATGATTGGCTGAGGTGGTTGTCCGGGCTGGACAACCCCCCTGCTGCGTGATTGACAGCCAGGCTGTGTGAATGGGGGATTTTCGCATAAAAGGCAGTACTCTTGGGCTGGAAGTCAGAGTCGCCACTGGAACTACAAGGAAACGAAGAGAAGCGGAGAATAAGATGGCTGCTGCAACTACCCTGTCCCGGTGAAGCCCTGCTGCAGTCCTGAGCGATCTACCCTTCGACGACTAAGAGAAGATACAGTCCGGGGTCTTCTTCCCTTGAGCTTGGTGGGGTCAACCAGCTCATCTTCCACAGCCAGAGGATCCTCTTCTTGGTCAAAATCGCTGCACACTGCTGTAGTGGTCCAGATAGCCATCTGAAGAGCCTCTCCTGTTTTTAAGGAGCGCACCCTTTATTCACCATCGCTGCTGCTGGCTTCATCCCTGCGTAGTGCAGACCTCTCCAGACGTCCTCCTTCTCGTCACCACGACCGAAGCACCAGGAACCGTGGGCCTGCAGGAAACTACCAGGAACAACTCCCTGGCACCAGCTTCTTCCTTGAATAAGGTACTGTGTTCTGCTTTGAGGAGCTAGGGTGAATCCCTTTTCTCTTCATCCAAGGCTTGCCATTGTCTTCCCTCCTTCTTATAACTTTTGCTTCCTCTGTTGACAATATCCAAGTACTCCTGGGAACATTGAATCTTGAACAGTCTGACTGTGTGATCCTCGACAACAGGAACCCGGTTCCACTTGACACTGGCCCCGGCCTATTGACTCTTGTATTTCTGTCAGCAAGTTTTCTCTGATTCTGTCTGCCCTGATAAAAGAATTGCCTGTGATTTTGCCGCCAACTCTCTCTGGTTAACTCAGGTGCTAAGTGTGTTTTTGCCCCGGTAACAATTCTTGCCGCGGATACGTGTATCTTTAGTAAGACCGAACTTTCATTACTGTCAAAAGGTGACCGCATATGTATTCCCGGTAACGTCTTTTGTTTCACAACACCAGTCCATTAAAACATAGGGTACTTACCTTGAGTTATACTGTACCAAGTGAATTGATTGTGTGCAGTGTATTTTACGTGTGGTTTTGAATTTATAGAAGTGTTGTGTTTGATAATAGATGGTTTAAAAATAAATATACTTATATTTTTTACCTAAAACCTTGAGTCAGTGTTTGCGTGAGTCACAGCAATTGTGGTCCCTTTGTGTAATCTCTGCTACTGCTCATATACTCTTGAGGTAAGCCTGGCTGCTCCGCTACTGCTACCACTACCACTTTAACAGTGTAGTACAGGCTTGTACCAAAGGTGAACTTGTATTACCACTTGTAGTCTTAATTGTGTGTAGTGGTCCCTAAGGGCACTGCACAGGATTCTGCCTAACAGGGTCCATGTGAACTTTTTGTTGAAACATTATTTGGAAGTCTGGAAAGAGAGACACTAACGTGGAAGGCCAGGCGGGCCTCGATCCATGTTTTGAACTGTTTATTGTGTTGAAAACCCAAGCCAGAGTGTGTCATCCTGCCTACAGACACTGCCTTACTTTGTGTGATCTAACGTGGGGAGGAGAGCTGAATCAGCCACATTTATCCTTTTGAATACTTATTTTTCCTTTACATACATTTATCCTTTATATATGTTGTTGTATAAAAGATAGGGCAGGCATTAAGTTTTGTTAACATAGGCCATTTTGATTTGAAGGACTCTACTTGTACTGTTTTTCGTATCGTTTGATGGACTTTTGCGCTAGCATCCAAGGTATGCGTTTAGCCTGTGTGCCCCCCGGACCATTTAGCATCATGACCCCCATACATTTCACCCAGGGCGGGCCACGCGGTCCTACATGCCCCATTCCAAATTCCCCTAGTCCAGCCTCCTGCGCCCTCCCCCTGGCTCTTATTGGTCCACCCCTTCCCCCAGCCCACTCCCGCTTCCTTGTTTGCTGCCTTCCAGCCCACCCACCATCCCCTGATTGGTCCACTCTACTAGTCATAACTACCTCCCTGGGCAGCCCCCTGCCCGGCACCCCCCATGGCTAAGGGCCCCAAGGCAAAGAGCAGGCTCCAACACAGCTGGCTCCAGAAAGTGTCAGCATGTGTCAGTGGGGGAAGCCAGTGAAGCCAGCGACCTGACGCCAAACAAACGCAACCAAAAAAGTAAGCGTGGCATGGGCGGGGAGTAGAGCAATTATTCTACTCCGGGAAACCTTGCCACTCAACATTATCTTATCTTATCTTACCTCCGAACTGTGAATGTTATAAACGCCGCACTTAGAACTGTGAACATTAACTTGCCCAATCTGCCAAAACGGTCTCCAGGCCCTGCGTCCCTGCACAGTGCCAGGCAACCACCTTCTTGTCTCCCCTCTCCCTCCCGCCTCCAAACACACCCCCCGCTCACATTGGCTGACTCACATGGTCATGCCCGACCCTCTCAGGGTAGCCCTCTGCCCGGCATCCCCAGTGGCTAGGTGTCAGCAGGTGGAAACCAGGGACCAGCCGTAGACCTGCATCAACCGCCCAGCTGGGTAGGGCATAGGTGGGGAGTAGAACACTTAGATGGCACTGTGAATGTTGGCCTGCGTCACTTCTAGATAGAAATGTGAATGTTATCATGGCCCAAACTTTGATTGAATTGTGGATGTTGGCATATCCCGCACTTAGATGGAATTGTGAATGATAGCATGTGCCTCAATTAAAAGATGAAATCATGACCTTGCCTGCGTCGCATCTAGATAGAATTGTGTCTGTTAGCATGTCCGACACTTAGATCGAATTGTGAATGGTAGCATATCCCACTTAGATGGAATTGTGAATGGTAGCGTGTCCCCACACTTGGATAGAATTGTGAATGGTAGCATGTGCCACACTTAGATGGAATTGAAAATGTTAGCATGTCCCACCCCTAGATAGAATTGTGAATGGTAGCATACCCAACACTTAGATGGAATTGTGAATGGTCGCACGTGCCACTCTTAGATAGAATTGAAAATGTTAGCATGTCCCACCCTTAGATAGAATTGTGAATGGTAGCATACCCAACACTTAGATGGAATTGTGAATGGTCGCACATGCCACTCTTAGATAGAATTGAAAATGTTAGCATGTCCCACCCTTAGATAGAATTGTGAATGGTAGCATATCCCACTTAGATGGAATTGTGAACCGTAGCATGTGCCACACTTAGATAGAATTGAAAATGTTAGCATGTCAAAGCCCTAGATAGAATTGTGAATGGTAGCATATCCCACTTAGATGGAATTGTGAATGGTAGCGTGTCCCCACACTTAGACAGAATTGTAAATGTTAGCATGTCCCACCCCTAGATAGATTTGAAAATGTTAGCATGTCCCACCCCTAAATAGAATTGTGAATGGTAGCATACCCAACACTTAGATGGAATTGTGAATGGTCGCATGTCCCACCCCTAGATAGAATTGAAAATGTTAGCATGTCCCACCCTTAGATAGAATTGTGAATGGTAGCATACCCAACACTTAGATGGAATTGTAAATGTTAGCAGGTCCCCACTTTGGATAGAATTGTGAATGGTAGCATGTGCCACACTTAAATAGAATTGAAAATCTTAGCATGACCCACCCCTAGATAAAATTGTGAATGGTAGCATATCCCACTTGGATAGAATTGTGAATGGTAGCGTGTCCCCACACTTAGACAGAATTGTAAATGTTAGCATGTACCTCACTTAGATACAATTGTGCATGTTAGCATGTCCAACACTTAGATAAAATTGTGAATGCTAGCATATCCCACACTTTAAAAAAAAAATTATTTTATTAGCATTTGTTATCAAACATACATTTCAAGGTATGGTGCGATCTCATATGGGTAATGTTATAGCATCTGCCATTTTGAGTTTCAAAACAACTTTTAAACTATAAACAACAAACAAACGCTGTCTGCGGCCACCAAATGAAGCTTATCGAAGTTGTAGTTCAGGTGGTGTGGAGTTGTTTATGCTATGATGGTTGACCTGGAGGTACTCCAGTCGTGTGGTCTCTCAAAGTTCTCTTGCGTTTTGTTCAGTTCGTGTGGACGTTTCTTGGTTTCTCAGGAGGGTTTATTGTCTCCTGTGAGGGATAAGTCTCTGATTAGGGCCTTCCATGCGTCCAGGGCGGGGCTCATGTTGCTGTCTGAACCTTTGTTTCCTTCTATCCAGGCTCTAGTCTCTGCTGTTGCCCATCTTTCCAGCTCTATTTTCCATAGTGTGTGTTGTGGTCCTCCGGGTGTTTTCCATGCCATGGCTATTTCCCTTTTTGCTAAGATGCATGCCAAATCCATTAGTTTTACTACGTGCTTATGCTTGCTTAGTCAAGGGTATGTGCCCAATAGGCACTCTTTTGGGGACAAGTCGTACTTGTTCACACCCGACCTTCTACATTTTTGCTCGATTCTGGCCCAGAATGTTTGTATTTTGGGCAGCCCCAGAACATATGTATTAAGTTTGCTTGTTCATTTCCACACCAAGGGCAGTTTGGCAAGTTCTGTTTCTGGAAGCTAGCAACTCTGAGGGGTGTCATGTATGTCCTGTATAGTATATTCAGTGATTAGTCTGAATCTGGCATTCCTAGACATCTCTTTAGCGTGCGCCAGTGTCCTATCCCATTCTTTGACTGACAGTGTGTCCCCTAGGTCTTTATCCCATTTCTCTTTTAGTTCGGTGCTGCGGGGGTTGGCCTGTCTGTTAGTTGGCAATACAGTCTTGACACAGGTCTCCAGCCGTCGCCCAAGCTGTGCATCTCCATGAGTATGGGGCTCGGCATTGGTTCGTCAGGCCAGGTGTTCAATTTTTTCTTTGCAGTGTGTTTGATCCTTTGGTACCATAGGAATTGTCATTTTACTAATCCCACCTGCTCGTGTAGCTCCTCAAACTCCCTGAAAGTGCTGTCATCAAACATGTCTCCACAGGTGTACAATCCCACCTGTTCAGGTACGTAGGGCTGTTTCAGTTGGATTATTGCCTTAGTACGGTTCCATACCCTTCTTTCTAGGGTCACGATCATAGGTGGCTGCGCTGTGTTTGTTGGGGGGTTACACAGTATTTCTTTGAGGTATGTCGGGGCTTTTAGATGTCGCAGGAGGTTGGTCTCAGGTGTGGTCTCGCCCGACAGCCATCTTGTTACATGGCTAAACTGTGCTGCCAGGTAATACTTCTCTTGGTCTGGGAGTTGTATCCCTCCCGCGTTGTGTGGTAGCGTCAGTGTGTTTATTGATATTTTATGTCTGGCCGCGCCCCATAGGAAGTCCTTAATCAATACCTCTAGTTTCCTGAAAAAGGGTGGGCCAATGTAGTAGCACACGTTTTGGAAGTGGTATAAAAACCTCGGAAGTATGATCATCTTGGTAATTGCAGCTCTACCCATCATGGACAGCGGTGTTTGGCCCAGAATCTCATGGATTTATGTAGTCCGTTTTTTTACGGCTACTGTGTTGCTTTCATGTATGAGCTCCGGTGTGTGCCTAATGTTGACCCCTAGGTACCTGAACCCCTATGCTTGCCAGCTGACTCCCACTTCAGGTAGATCTGTGGGGTTCACCTCTCTTAGCTTTGTCAGCGGGTACGCGTATGATTTATGTTTGCTGAACTGTATCCTAGTGTATCGCATGTAGTTCTCCAGTATCTCTAGTACTATCGGGGCGTTTATGTGCAGTTCTCTCAGGTATAGCAGCACATCATCCGCGTATAGGGATATTATGTTGTACGTGTCTCCAACCTTTATGACAGCGTCAAAGAATTGCCTCCTGAGGTAGATGGCGATTGGTTCCAGCCCCAGGTTCTATAACATGGGGGATAGCGGGCAGCCCTGTCTGGTGCCTCTCTGTATCTCCCACACCTTTGACACCGTGTTCCCTGTTTTCACTCTGGCCTTGGGGTTGTTGTATATCACTTTGACCCATCTCACAAAGCCCTCTCCAAATCCGAAGTCCCTCAGCACCTCCACTAGCCACTCCCAGTATATTGAGTCAAACGCATTGATTGCATCCAACGATAATATTGATAGCCATTCCTCGCTGTCTAATGTTTGTGCCATAATGTGCTATAGTCGGTGTAAGTTGGCTGTTGTGTTACGGCCAGGTACAAATCCATTTTGGTCTTCATGGATAAGTGCCCGCACCACCCACGCCAGCCGCTTGGCCAGTATTGAGGTTAGTATTTTGCTATTATAATTTAGCATCACCAGTGGGCAGTATGAGTCGCAAACTTCTGGGGTTTATTTGGTTTGAGTATCGGGACAATCAGTGTTTCTCTCATGCTTTCCGAGAGGGTCCCCATCCCGAACGCCTCCATGAATACTTCTTGGAGCAATGGTGCTAAGGTTGGCTCGTATGCTTTGTAAAACTCTGGCGGTAGGCCGTCGCTACCGGGGGTCTTACATGTGGCTAGTGATCTGATGGCTTCCGTTATATTTTCTATGGTTTTGGGTTCGTCTAGCATCTCCCTCTGCTCTCTGCTTAGTTTGGGTAGGCCTATTTCCTCCAGTGTTTGCCTGATGTCAGTTACCGGTACTTTGTTTTCGCGGGCATAGAGTTTGGAATAAAAGGCGGCAAATGTGTTGTTTATAGATTGTTGTGTCATGTGGGTTGTGCCGTTATCGTCTTTTGTCTTGTGCGGTAAGTGTTTCGGGTGCTCTCGTTTGCACAACCATGCTAGTAGTCTTCCTGGTTTGTCTGCCTCTTTGTGGGCTCTGACTGTGCGTGTGGCGTGATCGAATTTGAAGAGCCTTTCCCATGCCTTTTGACATCCTGTTCTGATTTATTTTAGTTTCATTTCATCTGCTTCTGTGAGTTGGCCACTCTCCTCCAGCTGCTTTATTTCCTCTTCTTTGGTCTCTAATTCTTGTTTTAGTTGTTTTCTAACCCCTCCAGCTCCCGCTATTACCTCTCTCCTTCTCACCACTTTCATTGTTTCCCATAGCGTGGAGGTTTTGACCACACTGCCTTTATTTATTTGCACAAATTCCACTAGCTTGTCTCCAAGCTCCTCCTTAAATGTTGAGTCTGTGGCCCTCATTACAAGTCAGGTGGTGGACCATGCTGCTATTAGCACCATGGTCCATGCCGGATTCCGCCATGGTGGATGGCGTAATTACCGCCCCATTCCAAGGTGAGTGGGGCGGTAATTCCCCATTCACCATTTGCCCTTCCCCATTCCCATTTTTGCCCCATAGGGCATAATGGGGATGGGGAAGGCGCTAATTACGGCACCGTAAATTACAGTGCCGTAATTAGCACCAAGGGCGCTTAGCGCCTTGGACTTTAACGCCTGCAAAAAGCAGGCGTTAAAGTGTGAATCAGGCGTTAAGGGTTAACGGCGCCGACTGCGCCGTTAAACCCTTAACGCCTGACTTGTAATGAGGGCCTGTGAGTGCCAACACAGGCATGCGCTACAGCTGTATGGGAGGTCTGGGTCCCCTGGTTCTCCACAATATGGTCAGGGGGGAGTGGTCTGATATTGTCCTGCCTAGGTACTGCACATTTTCGACCTGTGTCAGTAGGTTTTTGTCGACAAACTGGTAATCTATCCTGGTGTGTAGTTTGTGGGGGGAAGAATAGTGCGAGTAGCCTCTGTCGGTAGGATGTAGTGCCTCCATGCGTCTACCAGGTCTAGGTGATCGACCATTGTGTTTAGCGCCTGTGAGAATGTGTTTGCCCTTTGTTGCAGTGAGTCTGATCTGTCCAAAGATGCATTTTTGACACAATTAAAATCGCCCCCCATATAAGAAGGCCTTCTCTGTGGTGTGTCATTTGGTGCATATTTGAGATGTGTTGGTATTCCATGGTTGGGGAAGTAGGAGTTTACTATGCATTCCTTAGTTTGTTCAAGCATTCCTCAGATCGCCAGGTACCTGCAATCATTGTCGCTTTCGTGTCCTAGCATTTGGAACGGGATCTCTGGGCTGACCCATGTGAATACTCCTCTTGCGTATTTAGAGTAGGGCGCTCCTTGCCCCTGTCCAGCCCATTGTTCTTTCAGTGTGATTGTGTCTTCTGCCGTCAGGTGTGTTTCTTGGAGCAGGGCTATCAAGATTTTTTTCCATTGCAAGTAGGATTTGATCCTGTTTCTTCTCATGTAGGAACCCATTCCCCTCACATTCCATGTCATTATTCTAAGTTGTGTGGCCATAGTCTAGTCTTATCAGTTCCTTTTGCCCCCCCTTCTTTCCCCTTTTTCTGCAAGTAGTTTGCTTTTCTTGGGTGCTTCCACTGAACACCAGTCGGGTACCTCCATGGTTCCGTGGTCGTGGTTTCTGCTAAGCCTTTTCCTTCCTCTTGATTGCAGCAAACCGACAGTGTAATAACAATAACAGGTAACATGTGTCAAACTGGTGCACCTAGCAGCTGCGTGGAACGCGTAGTGCTCAGGTGCCCTCGCGCTTTCTAGTCCCATTCAGGGTTTCAGTCACGAGCGGCCTTGTACTGGCAACAGGCTAGCACTGGTCAGTCCGTGGGTTAGGGCTGTGTGCTCGGTTGGGGGGGCAAGCTCGTCCAGGCCATCTTGCTTTGTCTTGGTGCTTTGGTGATCTTGTCATTTCCTTATGTGTTTGTTATGCTCGTGTGGTCTTTTCGTTGTCTTCCTCCAGATTATTGTGCTCCAACCACCTGTTGGCCGCTGCCGGTGTTCCTAGAAAGGTTGCGCGGCCTTTGTTTATCACCATTAATCTGGACGGGTACAGTAGCATGTATTTCAGGTTGAGTTGTCTGAGCCTTGTCTTGATTGGGATGAAAGAGTTCCTTGCCTTCCGTACGGCCAATGTGTACAGGGTATATGGTGATTTTGGAGTGGTCTCTCTCTCTATTATTCCTCCTTGTCTGGAGTATTTGAGGGTGGTTTCTCTGTCTTGGAAGTTGAGTATCTTTGCGATTATTGTTCGGGGGTAGGAGCCCAGTGGTGGTCTTTTCTGGAGCGATCTGTGGGCCCTCTCCACTACAAAGCCCTGCGTTAAGTGTCTCGCTCCGATTTCTTGTTGCAGCAGGGTTTCAACATAGCCCTTCGGATTTGGTCCTTCGGCCCCTTCAGGAACCCCTAGTATCCTTATGTTGCTGCGCCTTGTGTGCCCTTCTGCGTCCTCAGATCATGCTTCAAGTGTGGCCACTTTCTTCTCTAGTTCCAATACTCTGACCTTGAGGTCCGCTGCATTTTCTGTTGTTTCTTAGAGTGCCATTTCTGCGACAGTTACTCTCTCCGCCAGGATTCGTGCATCCTACCGCATTAGCTGCATGTCTGTATTTACCTCTTCTATTTTGGTGTCAATTAAGGTTTTCAGTGCAGCTATGGCTTCTAATACTTGGCTGTCTTTGTTGGTTTCTTCCGGTGCTATCTGGGGTTCGTTTCCAGGGTCCCTGGTTTGTGGCACGTGGTGTGACTTATTGGCAGCAAACGGGTCCATTATGGTTGTCTTCCCTTTGTTTCTGGAGGATGACATTATGGGCACTTGTCGCAGCTATGCACTGCCCCTGTGCGTGCAGATGTCTCTTCTTCTTTTATCTTGCTCCTCCCCCTTACTCAAGGCTTTGTTTGTTTAGGCTGTGGGCCTGTGCCATTACTGCAGCTCTAGGTGGGCCCGTGAGCCAGTCGGCACGGTCTCTTGATGTCTGACTTCTGTGCTATGATTTGGCTTGTAGCTTTTATGTTTAGGGCCGTAGGGTTGGGCTGTGCTCCTTGTGGCTCCTGCTTTCCGTTTGAGGCAGCCTGCTGTATAGTTGAAACTGTTGCTTCGGGGCATTGTGGAGTGCTTTCAGCGCGCCTGATGGCTGGTGGGTTATTTGGTCCTTTGCTTTTGTGCCCAATTTCATTTGGGTCTTGGTGTGGTAGGTTATTAGACCCAGTTTTGCTGTCTTGGTGCTGTGTTGTTGTGTCTTGCTAGTGTCCACAGCCACCACGTGCGCTCACGTGCTCTTTTAATTGTGGGTGTCTTTCAGGTTGTGTGGGCTGGGTGTCACTGCTGCCCCGATTTTGCCAGTTAGTGTATGCTAAAGGGTATGCCCCTTGCTTCTGTATGGTTTGGTGCCTTGCATACCGTACAGGCATGTGGGCGCCACCCTTTCGGGTTTACTTTGCTTGGCTGTGTCCTTAATATTTGGGCTCACATTGTTACCTAGAGTGCATACGCCTTGTACAGTGATCCTCTCCTCCTCGCTTCGTAGCTGGGGGACTTGCTCTTCCTCTCCCCTCACTTACCAACACGCCGCCCTCTGCACTGCAGGATCCACTCCGGTGATTCCTGGGCTCCCGATCGCGCTGTCTTCTTTTTCTTCCCCCCTCCTTCGTCGGGTCCAGGAGTGCTTCGTTACGTGTCTAATCAGCCACGGCTGCCGGTTCAGACTCACCGCTCATTCTCACTGTCGCGCAGTGTTCAGCTTGTCGTCCTCGATGTTCCAGCCGCCGGGTATGTACTCTGGGTATCGCACATTCCCTCCAAGCCGCTTGCTGGTGGCTGCCTCAATCAGGGTACCATTAAGTTGTTTAAGGCGGCAACTCGATCGGGGAGGACGTTGCTTCACTCCGCCCTTCCCCTCCTCAGCCGCGGCTTCTTCAGGCTGCACCTGCCATTTTGGGTGGTACCAGGGGGTCTCCATCAAGAGGGTGCAGTTCACTTCACGCGCTGTCACGACCCTCGCCCAAAACCCCCTCTGGCAAACCCATTGGCCAGGTGGAGTCAGGACTCGGGCTTATAGAGCCTGGCATCTCCTTCAAAAGCTCTCATGGTGCCAGTCCTGGTGCCTATGGCGCCAGGCTCATACACCATAAAAAACAATGTGCTTGGGAACTACTTTATTGTATTGTCAGCCAACATGGAGGCATCCACATAGCTTGGGGATCCTAAGAACCAAGCTATGCGGTCTAGTGTTTTGGGTGTGGTAGCCTAGGGACTAATTTACCTGGACTATTTTGTTGTGGCTATTTAAACCACACCTGAGCAAGACAACACGCTTTGCGTTACTTTTCAGCTTGCAACGTGACGCTCACCGTGTCCAGCTATTCCCTCGAACCTCGGAGAAGCAGAATGTTAATGTTAAAGGATATTTGTACCGTGCACTATCACCACCGGAGTGATCCCCTGGCGCTCTGGCGGCTCTGAAAGAGGAGGGGAGGTTGAGTTAGTGGGAGGAGGCAGGTGGGTCCGTTGGCTGGGCCTGGGGTGTTTGCGGCCGGTAGTCGTTGTGTAATGTTGTGCAAGACTATGCGTGTTTTTGTTTTGTTGTTGCAATGTAGTGAAGTTTGTGCGGTTTGTTGTGCTGTAGATTTTGGTTGTGTCTGGTTTGGAGTTTGAGAGGTGTATGCAGAAAGGGAAATTGTTAGTAGGATTGGTTAGTTTGCGTCTATATGCTGAATTCAGGGGCTCGGCTTGCGCAGTCTCCCCTGGTGCGGCTCTGTCCTGATCTGGGTCCGACTGGCATATAAGGTTCCTTACTCCTCTGGCCCCCACCTCTAGCATGCTCTCTCATAGCTCCCCTTATCCTCCCTTCATACTCCTGTGGCCAGTGCACCTGCCATTGTCAACCTCTCAGGTAGAGTGGTGCAGAACCTGCAAGGAGACAAAAGGAACATCATTAGCAGCAGCATCTTACCTGCAGTCTTCATCTTTAAACACTCGCAGCTACTGAGAACAGCTTCCTCGAATCTGCACGCCTCCAGGACAGAACGACCTGAAAGAGGAAGATAGAGGCAACATTAAAGAAAGCAGTAGAGACATTTACAAATTACGAACTGCTCAAAAGGCTTACCTGGCTGGTGGCCTCCCGGCTGGCACCACTCCAGACATTCCACTCGCGCTGAAGAACACCGCGACCTACAAGGAAGGAAAACACAGGTTAGCAAAGGCAAGACTTTGCAGCGCTGCGCATAGCGCTCACTTACCGCATCATAGCGCTCTTAATGCGCCATCATTTACCAGCAGAGCTCAACCAAGCCAGTTTGCTGCGCTGAAGCTCTGCATACCTAAGGGAGAAAAAAGAGAGATTTTAAACAAAGAAAGGCATGCAGGATAGCAACAAAACTAAAGAACAGCAATAAGACCCACCTGAACAATATCAAACGGGCCGGCGTCAGTGAAGTAACTGGACCGCACTCGCCCATGAAAGACAACGCGCCCCTGAAAAGAAGGCAGGATGGAGAACACGCCTAATTCTACCACAAGGCAGAACCTTCCCTGCAGACCACATCAGGGCAAAGCTGAGAAGCATACCAGCGAGTAACCCGGCTGGGTGGCGTCCCTCTGGATACAAGGTGAGTGTAACACGCAGTCCGATTTTCACCGTTCTCGATGGTACCTTGTCGGGAATAACTTCTACTTCCCTGGGATGTGTTTGTTTTTTGAATATATAGACAGTTAATCACTGTCGCAGGATCTCTTAGTTGAACTTCGGCCGGAGCTCTACTCTGTCGCCTCCTCACTCAATGAGCAGCAGGCCACCTAGCATATCCCACACTTAGATGGAATTGCGAATGGTAGCTCATCCCACACTTAGATGGAATTGTGAATAGTAGCATGTGCCTCACTTAGATGGAATTGTGAATGGTTGCAATACCCACACCAAGATGGAATTATGATTGTTAGCATGTACCACACTTAGATAGAAATGTGATTGTTAGAATGCATAACAACTAGATGGAAACTTAGACATTAGACTGCGCCGCACCCACTTAGAATCGTGAATATCAGCATGTGCCACACTTAGATGGAACCTTAGACCCTAGGCAGCGTCACATCTAGATAAAAATGGGAATGTTAGCATGTCCCACACCAAAAAGCGTGAATGTTAGCATGTCCCACACCTATGGTGGAAATGTGATTGTCAGCATGTGCCACACCTAGACGGTACCTCAAACATTAGTCTGTGCCACATCTAGTTAGGATCATCAATATCAGCATGTGCCACACTTAGATATTATTGTGAATGATAACATGGGCCACACTCTTTTGAAATTGTGAACACTGGCCATAGAGGCATCTAGATGGGGTTGTGGATGGTGGCAGGTGCCACACCTGGATTGAGCCACGCCTAGCTAGAAATGTGAATGTTAGCATGTTCCACACTTAGATGAAATCCTAGACACTAGGTGTTGCATCGGGATAGAAAGAAGAATGTTAGCACGTGCCACACTTAGATTGGAATGTGAATGTTAGCTATGCCAATTAACCAGTCAACTAACTATTTCACCCCTCTGCATACACCTCTCAAACCCTAACCAAACACTACCACAAGCCTAAAAACACAACAATCTGCACAAACTTCACTACACTGCAACAACAAACAAACCACACATAGAATAGCACAACAGTACACAACGGCTACCGACCGGAAAACACCCCAAGTCCAGCCAACGGAGTTACCGGGTTGAAATTGCCAACAGCACATCACTGCTCTCTTGTACTTTTCCAGCTCATTCCCACTAACTCACCCCCTCTTCCCTCTTTTTTTTCAGAGCCGCCAGAGCACCAGGGGAACACTCCGGTGGAGATAGTGCGCAGTACAAATATCTTTTAACATTAACGTCAAGACTTCTCCCATCTTAGCTATAGGGAAATAAGGATTTCTTCCAGCCCTAGAAACTTCAATAAAGGTTTTACAAATTGTACCTATTGTGTCAGTGTCATACTTGTGATACCATGCCTCCCCTACATATGGTCTCAGGCATGGGATACAACTCAATTGAGACAAATTGGGGGACCCTAAAATTCCAGAAACTTAGTCACAGAGCCTCACACTCCTCTACCGCCACAAAATAATCTAGAGGCTTTGAAATTTGTAGCAGCAGATAAGCCACTATCCCTGCCGGGAAAAGAGAGATGATTCCCACGGACTTAGTTATAATACCCCTTGCAGATTGTTATATACGATTGGCCGCAAAATCTGAAAGTTTGGCCTAGATGTCCTAGCAGGCCTTGTAGATCCAGACTTTTGGGGAGTTATAAAGGTTCTCCTACAGAACCATGGCAAAACTCTGTTTGAAATACACTGTGGGGCCAAATTGCACAGGGAATTCTTGAGAAGGCTCTTTTTTGACCCTTCTCAAGAGGAAGAAAGTGAACCAGAAGAAACTGAGAGAAGTGGCTTAGGCTTTGGAGAGGCCGATGAAACACGTATCACTGAGGCAAAAAGGGAAGAAGAACCTACCATCCTTCCCAATCTAGCCTATGCCCAGCAAAATTATTAATTACTCGAAGAGGCTTTCTTACAGGAGATTCCTGAGGGAGAGGGACAAGAGAAGGGGAGCCTTTTTTTGATCCAGAAACAAGGTTTGCTATATAGAAGGGAAACCTCCAGAGAATGCCTAAGTAAAACTCTGTTAGTAATACCCAAAATCCATCATAAGATGTTGCTACAGATTGTAGACAGTATTGATATCCTCAACATTAAATTATGCCACAACCAAGATACGTGAAAAAAACAAGCTTTTAATTATGTCATTCTTATGTTTTGTTTTAGACCTCTCAAGCAAGGTGCCCTTTAATAACACGTGTGTTGGCAACACTGGTGCCTTTCTCCAATCTGGGCATTTCAAAAAACACAAATTTCAATTTCGTATTAATTAGTAGTTATTCCTCTTGTGTGATTAAATATGCAAATAATAACTGGGTTAAATCCCATCTAAGGTCTTTCCAATTATCGCATGGCAGCTCCATGCGATAATTGTAAAGGCACCAGTGTTGCAGAAAATTGAGAAATGCACCAGTGTTGCCGAAACACGTGTATCAAGAGGATATCAATACTGTCTACAATTTGGAGGCAGGGTTTTGACCTCCTTTCCTCACACTTGCGACACCATGGGGTTCATGTAACTGTCATGATGCCCGCTCCCGGGGAGCCGGTTCAAGCCCTGCGTCCCCGAAAGCGGACATCCAGTTCCCAAGGAAGGACCCAGCAACCCCATATAGGGGCCCTTTGGACAGTGTCCTGGCGCCTATGGCGCCAGGCTCATAAAAGACATCAGTCCTGGCGCCATAGGCGCCAGGCTCATTATGGGAGTGCTTGGGTGCACTTACCTGATGCAGACCATGCTGCAGGATCCCGGCCTCCTTGAGGCCTGAAAGGAAGTACTTTACCTGTGGGACTAGTTTACCATCCGGGCGTGGTCGGGGAAGGATACATACCTGATTGGAGGAAGGATACATACCTGGAACTTCTTCCAAGGCTATTTAAACCCCACCCGAACAGCCACACGTGCTTCGCGTTGTTCTGCATCTAGCAGCTGGACGCTCACCGTGTCTGCTCCTGCATTCTGACTTCTGCCACGCCTGCCAGCATCCTGGATCACCTGCAAAGGAAGAGAAGAAGAGAACAGAAGAAGGAAAAGTCCTTACCTGCTAAATCTGCATCCCGGAGACATCTCGCCGACAATCCTGAAATGGAAGACTTTTATTTAAAAGCTCATCGCGTCGATCGCTGCAGCGCTGCATTCCACTCACCTCTCACCTTTACAGGGCACCTCCATGTTCAGCAGCGATCATCCGGATTCGCAGTCACGCCCCAGCGCCTAGGGAGAAAAAGACAAGAACAAAAGGTGAGAGAGAGAAGGGAATAAGGAAAGCTAAATCTCCATGTTAAGACTTACCTGTTGATTCATTCCCTCTTCATTTTGGGTCCGCGCCGCATCCTGGAATTTCCGGACCCTGGCCCCTAAGGGGAAAAAGAGACATCAGCGTTAATGAGCGAATGAAAAGACATTACCAAAAAACGCTCCTTAAAGACTTATCTGATTTCTTCAAGGATTTCACCTCTCATCTCGGGTCGGTGCCTGTTCCCCGGCATTCCGTACCACGGCCCCTATGGGGAAAAAGACACTAGCATTAGTACATTAATGCATGGACACAAGGGGAACCACGTATAGAAAAACTCACCTGGAAGCCAAGCAAGTTTGGTTCTCACCCATCCGAAAATCCAGTGACGTAACTGGATACCAACGCGCCCCTGCATCAGAAGCAGGATGGAGAGCTCGTCCTTCCAGACCCTAAGGTGAGACGCTACGGGGAATTACAGAAGGGTTTCGAGGAGGGTGAGAGGGGAAAGTGGGAGGCCGATTGCATTACCCCGCAGACAGTTAATCCCCTATTTTCGCCTACAGAAGGATACTTCTGTGAGCCAGACAAGCCAGATTTGGGGGCCCGGTCCAGTCCGTCTTCCAAACCCTGCGCATCACCTTAGAAGAGGTCACAGCAGCGCAAACCAGGCCAGTGCCTCCGTGGGAGTCAGGTGAGCGTTACAGTAACCAGGTCGCATTGCATAAGATGTTTGTGTAACAACCCCCCAAATCCCAATCTACGTGCTAGAGATTGCACACTCTCTTTTGACAGGGGGACATTTGGGACATTCTAAAACCCAACCTTACATCAGTGGGAAATTCTACTGGCCTGGTATCCATGCTTACAGAATGAATTTCATTCAGACATGTGAAATATGCTAGAAAACCAGCTCACATATTCCCTTGCCTGCCCCTCTGAACCCCTCACCGATAATAGAAGTCCCTTTCTCCTGAATTGGGAAGGACATCATTGGACTATTGGAAACTTCTAGACTGGGCAGTAAATATGTTCTCATATCGTTGATTATGCTATCCGATACCCAGAAGCCTTCCCCATGCAGGACAACACAACCAAGCACATTTTCAAACACTTACTACCAATCTTTTCTAGGGTTGTTCCCCCAAGAAAATTCTGACGAATCAGGGATCCGATTTCATGAGTAAGCTTATGGGTGAAGTCAAGGAATTACTACACATTACAACCTTTAGAACCTCGGTTTACCACCCCCAAACAGACAGATTGGTAGAGAGATTTAAGAAAACCCTAAAAGTGATTTTGAGGAAATTTGCAGATGAGGATAGGAAGTACTGGGATTCATGATCCCATGGACCATATTTGCAGTAAGGCATCCACCAAATTCTCTCCTTTTAAGTTAGAGAACTGTGAGATGTCTTTGACATGCTGCGGGCGACCTGGGAAGAGAGAGAAGAGGCACCTAGTCCCCTCTCACAGACAGCTATCCGATTGCGAGAACACATGAAACTGGTCCGGAGTCTAGTCCACACTCACATAGAGAAAGCTCAAGCCCAACAGAAGTGTACCTATGACAATAAGGTGAATGTAAGATATTTTTTAGTGGGACCAAAGGTATTAGTCCTCTTACCTACCTCTGAAAATAAACTTGTATCAAAGTGGCATTGGCCCTATGGGTTGCTAGAGCAAACAGAAACCTGTACCTATAAAATAGCCCAACCTGATAGAAAGCAAAATACCCACCTTTACCACGTAAACCTCCTAAAGGAATCGAAAGAAAATCCTTCCACTGCCACCTCCTCTATACTGTCTAGTTTGGTACCAGAGGAGATAGACAACCCTGAACTTATTCCCCAAGAACTATCTAAACAGCAACAAGAAGATTTTGTTGGGAAATTGGAAAAATTCAAACTTCGCGCCCTATATCACTGACTAAGGGGCAGACATGTCATCATCGTCATTTCTGTCATTTTTGCAAATTGCTACAAATGTTACATTATTTATGGTAAATGGGATAAGTGTTACATTTAGGTTACCTTGTGTTATTTTATGTAGAGGCAATACATTTGTAGATTTGCATGAGCACCTTTTATAATTTACCAGCATAATTATTGGAACATTTCCTTTCTCAGGTGTTCATTACTTTGTTTTTAAAGTCCAATGCTATTTTATCTTGTGCACTTTATTCTAAGGGGATGGTCAATTGAACTATATTTGTATATTTCACTTTAAGATATATGTTAATTTACAGTGTGTTAATTCATTGGTGCCAGCTTCTGATTTTCGCTATGGGGGCAAAAGTACCTTGGCATTTGTTTTTCTTGCAGCCGGTCATTTTTTCCCCTTTTCTGTGCTAGTTGGGGTTGGGCGATATCGCACAATAGTCACAAAGAGACCGCCATAAAACAAGGGGCTTGTAGCATACTACTTAACTAAAATGTGTGATCCTTGGCAAATCATTTTATCTCACTGTGCACTGCCTAAAGAAATGATGGGTTCTCAAAGCTTGCCATCTTTAATAACAATACCATATCATTCTGTCCTGCTGTTCTTATCATGTTCCGTCTGTTCTGCATGCACCCCCCCACGTGTTCTCCCCTAGTGGTTCCACCCCACCCTCCACTCTTCTCTCATTCCTTCCCCACCAACACCCCTCTCTCTCCTCTTCCCCCTAATCCACGCACCTATGGTGCTCTCTATTTCTCCTATCTTCTCCAACTGTTTCTCTACCGACTATCCTACCCTTCTCACTAAGTATGGTAGGAAGATTTTCAAAAAGGATATCCTAGTCTCCAATCCAGTCCTCCCTATCGCTGATACCTACACCAGCTCTTCATCCAGACAGACCCTCACCGACATCCTCTTTGTTGTTCCTTCGCCAGACCAATGGACTCTTCATATGGTCTCTGTGATCTCTCCTTTCTCTTCCTCTCCTATTAATGGTGGCACCCAGTGGGAGGCCCTTCTGGCCTCCTTCCTCTCCTCTAATGTCATTATCAATGTTTACCTTAATGGCACTGTCTTGGTCCAAGGCCCTCCGGCCAACCTCCTCCTCTTTGATAGATGCTTCCCGCGCCTTATCAATTTCCTTTCCTCTCCCGCTGTCCCTTCTCTCCCATCTTTTGCTTCCTTGCCTCCACCCTCTGCCACTTCTCTGGCTTCCTCCTCCTCTGCGACCTTGCCCTCTCCTCCTACCTCCTCTGCTCTCCCTTGGACTCCTTCTACACCTGCGCAGGGAGTACCTCTGATTTGTACCGTTCCCTGGAAGTCTTTCAAGGGTGGCAACCTTCTACACCTCACCACTCTTAACTCTCGCTCAGCTGTCAAAGACTCCTCTGACATCTGCCATCTCCTGAAAGAACTCAACCTTGATGTCCTTGGTCTCACGAGACATGGTTCACAGCCAGTGCTGTCACAAGCTTTGACACTCTCCTTACCGATGGCTACAAAATCCTCTTCGCATCCAGATCCGACCGTTCCAGTGAGAGTAGCCTTGATCTTCCCAGAGGGGATTCCTGCCTCTATCATTCCTATGCAGGCCTACTCCTCCTTTGAATGCCTGGTCTTTAGGCTTTCTCTCTCTCCTGGGCACTCTCTCACAGTGGCTACTACCTACCGGCCACCTGCTAAGATCACCTCCATCCTCTCCGAGTGGGCGGACCTTTCTTCCTCCCTCCTGGCCTCAACCACTCAACTTCTCCTCCTTGCAGACTTCAACATCCACCTGGAGGCCTCCTGTCCCACCACAGGACTCTTTTGCGACCTTTGTGACTCTCTCTCTCGCTCTTTATTCTTCCCTCTTTCCCGACTCACTCTGCAGGGTACACTCTTGATGCTGTGATCTCCTCAGACCTCCCCCTCACTAACCTTCTCACCACTCCTTTCTCCTGGAGTGACCACTTTTTCCTCTCCTCTCATCTCTCTCTCTACCCCTCAGGCCAAACCTACCCCCACACTGCCACCCACCTGCTCAGTCATTCGAACCATGAAGTGTGTGTCAGTTGAGGCTTTCGCCACATCTTTCTCTTCCCCTCCTGCACCTCTGGCTGACTCACACCCTGCTACAGCCCTTTCCATGCTCCACTCTGCTATCACTGATACTCTCAATGTACTTGCCCCTGTCATGAGGGATCTGCATGAAGCCTAAAATCAAGTGCAACTCCTGGTACGACTCGGCCTTGTCACCCTTAAACGCAAGTAAAGGGTGGCTCAGAGGAAATGGTTGGCATCTTGTACATCCTCTGACAAACTGGCCTGCCGCCTGCTCCAAAGGCAATACCGACTCTCTGTCCTCACTAAGAAGAGAACTCACATCCACGCCCGTGTTTCTGCAGCATCTAACAACTAAGCCGAACTCTTTAAAATCTGAAAGGGGTTGGTCAATCCTGCTAGAGTCTCTACCTCTCCTGTCCCTTCTCAGGCCTTCTGTACAGCCCTGGTTTCTCACTTCATCTCTAAAACCCATGATATCCTTACCACCCTCTCGGCTTATCCTGATTCTCCCTCCACTCTCTCCTCTTCCTCCGGTCCACTGCGACCACCACCGTCCCTTCTCTGCCTTTCCTCTCTTCTCCCCCGACAAGGTTTCTAGTCAAGTCTGATCTATGAAAACCTCATCTAAACAGGTTCTTCCCTGTTCTTCCGAAACCATCAAGGACCACATTGACACCCTCGCCACAGCCTTGGCTGACTTCTGCAACCACTCTTTTGCCTTTGGAACCTTCCCTTCCCACCTGAAGCACTCTCTTGTCACCCTCTTCTCAAGAAACCTTCTGCCGACCCCTCCCTTCTGGCTAATTATCGCCATATCTCCATCACTTCTTTCATGGGAAAACTCCTGGAAAAGCTGGCCATCTCCCAGTTTAATCTTCACACTGAATCTGATGGTTGTCTCCACGACCACCAGTCTGGCTTCAGAATGGGCAGAAGCACGGAAACTGCTCTCCTGAACATCCGTGAAGACTTGCTCTCTAAGCTTGATTCTAATCTCACCTCTGTCCTCATCCTACTTGATCTCTCTTCTGTCTTTGACACGGTCAACCATGCCATCCTGCTCAACCGGCTCCGTGATAACCTGGGTATCACTGATCAGACTCTGGCCTAGCTGACTTCTTTCCTCTCTGACCGGCCATCCCAGGTCCAACTTGGGTCCTTCCTCTCCTCTTTACTTTACTTTAATTTAGAGATTTGTATCGCCCACCATTGACCCGGAGGCTTGAGTGCACCAACATAAAACGCAAACAGAACAATATTTGGAGACGAGTGAAAACAACAGGGCACAAAAGATCAGAGGAATATATGCAGATTAGGAGTGAGGAACCTAGCTAAACAAGTGTGTCTCAAGTTTCTGCCTAAAGACAGGTGTTGAAACTTCTTCTCTAAGGTTCAGATGTATGTATTCCACACTTGCGGGGCCTCTGCAATGAAAGGTCCTTTATTAGCTTGTGACAGTCTACATGCTGGAATTTTAAGTAGGATGGTATTGTTGATCTTAGATTGTGAGATCCATTATAATTCTGACAGCATTGTTCTTCACAACCTGAAGCTGATTAATCTCAGTTACAGGTAACCCAACCAACAAGCTACTACAGTAATCAAGTCTGGCTCCCATCAGAGTCCTGGCAAGTAATAGTAAAAATATTATAAAATACTGGGGAGAGGCAGGACTTCAAACGGTTTTGCATCCCCCATTGTGCTGCTTACCCTGTACTGACGCTTTCTAAGGAACGATTCAGAACAGCAGGCTGCTGATTTTGGGAACTCTGCAACCTCCTCCAACCTGGAGACCAACAATGCATGGTCCACCAGGTCGAAGGCGGCGGCGAGGTCAAGCAGCATGAGCGTCGCCTTCGGTCCATTATCCATGTAGCGCAGCAGCCTGGATGTAAGATCCAGTAAAGCAGTCTTAGTGTCCTCTCTGAACCCCGACTGGCATTTGTTCAAGATGTTATTGGATCTGAGATAAGTTAGGACTTGTGTGTAGGCAACTCAGTTAAATATAGGTCAATAGTTTAATGGGTTCATGGGGCACAGTCCAGTTTTTTTTCAGTAGGGGTGTGATCCAAGTGTTTTTAATAATGTTGGGAATACACCCCTCACTGAATGATGTGTTTACAGATTTGCAGAGTGTGGTGATTAATATCCGAGAGCATGCCTTAATGGCCATAGTGGGACAAATATCTCTTTTACGATTGGTGGGTTTTACTTTTGCTATTATTAGTGTGAGTTCAGATTTACTCACAGGTTTGAATGTAAACTGGTCTTCTGGCTTTCATATTCTTTGGGTGGTAATTATATTTTCATTATCTTTCGGGGTGTTTGCATTCTTAGTAATTTCAATCTTGTTTTTAATGGTATATAACTTATTGAACATGGTATCTCGAATTAAGGAACACCATTCAGTGTCTTTAGTGACTTCTTCTGTGTTATATTGACTAGGGTGTTCTAATTCCTTTAAGATTTTAAATGATTCCCTGGGTTGAGAGTGTGCTTTATAAATTTGGTCACCAAGGCATGATTTTTTAGCCAGGATGACAGCTGCCTTGAATCTCTTTGCTGCAACTTTATACATTTTTTATCAGACTCCGTAAGAGAGTGTTTCCACATATAGAGTGTTTTGGTTTTTTAACTCCTAAGTGCTTGTATCGCTGGAGTGAATCACATGTTATTCTTCCTCTGGATGACTTTCTTAGTTCTGAAGGGCGCTTGAACATTAACAGCTGTCTGTAGCGTACACATGTATACATCTACAATTTCATCCACAGAGGGGGAGTCCTTCAAATCCTGCTGCAACGGTGCAAGCCATGGGTTGAGAGCCTCTGGTGTGAGTTTCTTAGGATTTCCACACAATACTGTGGTTCTGGACAATTTCTTATTCACAACCTGCTTCTCACATATAATCACACAATGTATGAAAAATTGATCAGACCATGGACATGGGCAAACGTTTTGATTAGCTAAGGTTATAATATAGCGTTCTAGCCAATCCAATGTATTACCCTTGTCTGAGTGGGGGTCTTCACAAAATTGTTCGAATCCTAGGTCTGCTAGAGCCTCATCCAAAGATTTAGCACGGGCATCTTTCCCATCAGTCAGCCAATAGTTAAAATCTCCTAAAAGGAGAGCTCTCGTATTAGGCTTTAAAATAGCAAGAAGTAAATTACACAATTGATTAGTAAAATCAGGCATGACTGTTGGGGGTCTCTATACGAGGATCACTTTAGTAGTGTTTTCAGGATCTGTGCTAACTTTTAAATGAAGTATATCACATCCATCCACATTAACTGTGTCAACTCTCCATATATCCAGTGTTTTTTTTAAAAGATAAACCCAACTGCTCCTCCTTTCTCCTCTAGCCTGTCCTGAAAGAGGATTTTATAACCCCCCGGTAGGGCCAGCGAAAGTAATGGACTGGCTGCAGCATGACTCCATGTCTCGGTCAGTGCACATATGTCTAAGTCATGGAGTGCTATATATGTAGCAACATCCAAAGAGTGTTTGAGAAGAGATCTTGTGTTAAGCAATAAGCATTGTAAAACCACATGTAATACTTCTGGGAGGAGTCCATTCAGGTGGGTTTTAAGCTGAATGCGTACATCCCCTTGTGATGCTTCTGGGCTGCTGAGTACCATGTGTGTATTCAGTAAGTCCTCTTCACCATCATGCCCATGTATACATTCCCAGCACTTGCTCTGCACTTACCTCGCACTTGCCACCAGCTGGCCCTTTTTATTTATTATTTATTATTAATTATTTTTTACGCTACTTACCTTGTACTGCACTTTCCCCCCCACCTCCTCCCCCTGCACTTCCTCCTTTTCCCCTTACCTCTGCACTTGCGCGATCTGAATGACACCTGGCCTAGTAGGATCGTTTGTCTGTCTTCCCCTTGTTTCCCTCCCTCCCTGCCTCGTCGCGCCTTGAAACACTTGTGTATAGGCGCGTTACAAATACCATATCATATCATATCATATCATTGCAGGAAATCAACCTTCTCATCCTTGTTTTTAATTACCAAAGCTTGAGTGTTCGCTCACTCTCCCAATGAATTCTGGTTAGAGGCTTTCAATTTATCTTCAGCCATATTATCCCTATCTGATGGGGTCGCGTGTATGATTTTTCTGTTCTCCAGAAGGCCATCACGAATAACACTCAGGCGAGTGCAGACCTTAGTAATCCTTTTCTCTAGTAACACTATTCCATTCAGGGATTGTACTTTAGCTTTCTCAATCAGCACCGAGATAATGACAACGCTCATATTTGCTTGCTTACCTGGAGTGGTGGTTCACCATACCCACCGAAGCGCAATGGACCGATTTCATAATTGTATGTAATTTTCCCTCCATGTGGCAACCCCCAAACGTTATGCTGTTGTTTTACACCCTGATCTAGACTTTGCCAGAGAAGCGCAGCCTTCCGCAGCACTCCTCTGGGCTTTCGCTCCATTCTTATGGGGAAACTGACATGCCCTTAAGACAGTCAGTACTGGGAGACTTTGTTTCCCTTGGTCCTTTCCTCATGTTGCAGCTTTTGTGCAACATGAAACAAGAGTGCACCGTAATTTACATTACCGCGCTCTTGGGTCCCTAGCCATTCCAAAGGCCCTAGAAACTCTCGCTGGACTTATTATGAACTGTGCAAGTGTGTCACAGACGGGACTGGTGGCAGCTATCGTTTCTCTTGTGTTTTGAACCCTTTTTCGCCATGTTATCCGCGCTTACCGCGTTTGGCACAAATGAGTGGCGTGGCTCGAAAGTGGCCATGCCACGAGGTTCTTTGTCCTGTCCGCTGACCGTCTTGCCCCTTCACCTTCCCCCAGGTCGAGCTGACCCGGGGCAGTCCTTATTTGGTCATGCACTTTCCCGCGAAACACGACGCTTTCGCGGGCTTCTGCATGCCTTGTGTGTGCCTCCAGGTTGTGGGTTGGGGTGTCTGTTCCCAATATACATCCTGGGTGTCAGAGAGTCTAGAGTGTCCTGAATGCTTGGAACCACTGTGGTCCGTGATAGGTCCACGTATGGTGTGAGTGTTTGTGAGCAGATCTCCCATTGGGCCCTCTCCGTTTTGGCGCGAAGGGAACCTTGGATAAGAGGACGCTGAAAACACCACTACCATGTCGATCTCCTGAGTTCACACCGAACAAGGGATAAGGAGCCAAGTATCCTGCAACAAGAAGCTGAGTCGAGGAACCGCTGAAGGTTTGGCACCCTGAACTGCGGTCGTCCTGCGAGACCCCTCTGCATCTGATCGTCCTAGAAGGTCTGCGAAGGCGCTTCGACCCATTGGAATAGTGGGATCAACTATTCCCGGGACCTTCATCAAACCCTGCAAGTAAGCCTCTTCGGAAGTGTCCCTGGGCCAACCAGTGGGCTGACCAGTTTACGCAGGACACTTTGCTCTGTCACCGCCACTGTTTTGGGGAAGCCCTCAAAACTTGGTCTACTGCTTGCTCTGCGTCCACGGCACCCTAACACCGAATTCGTACACTTGGAATTCCCAGGTCTGAAGTGAGACGAGTGCGCCCGGACCCGAGTAAACGTTGTTGCTGTGTTGCCCTGCTGTGGTAACAACCTGTGCACGTCCGCTGTATTTGGGACACCCTCGACCCTGCATCCTGCTACGCAGAATCTACACGGTGTTGAGACGTCCTGATCATCGCAGCTGAACCTGCCAGCAACGTGAACTGAACTGGAGAAGTCTGGGTCTGCCTGCGTTGGGGACCGGTGAGTAGTCCATACCCCAATCGGTGGCCCCTTGCACAGGAGCCCGTTTCTTTTCTACCGCTGTTGCGAAATAGCGACTCTATCCCCCACTCTCACCCTGCCTCTGCCCACAAGTGGAGGCCTTGCTTGAGTAGTGGGGACTTGTTCTGCATCGCTTCATTCACCTTCCTTAACTGCCTGATATCCTTGAAGAGGCCCTCTTTTGTCCATTGGCACCAGAGCGTGCAGGTACTTTTGAGCATAAGGCTCCTCTCTTCATAGGGCTCGGACTTCCTCCTAGTTAGGTGTATTTCGGATGTCGAACTCGGTCTAATGATTACTTGCACTGCCTGTTTTCCTCCCCATCTAGGTGGTCTACATATTACATGCTCCTAACTCCTTAGACCCAGCGGTCTTGTATATATATTGTATTGATTGTGATGTGTTGGTTTACTTTAGTATTATTGTGATTCTTTGCTATGGTCGATGTTACAAAGGCCTTGTAATAAATGTGTCTATATTTTTAATATAACACCTGTCTGGAGTAATTTGTAAGTGTCATTGCTTTGTGTGCTCATTGAGGTCTTTCCGTCACCCTCACCCCTCTTGAGACTTAGGGCCTCATTACACGTTGTGCGGTAAAAATCACAAATTACCGGCATGGCGCTATTAACGTGTCCGCCTTTGCAAGAGGCTGCTAATAGCGTACCATTACGAGTATGCGGACACGAGCATAGCGCCATGCCGGTAATGACCCTACCGCCATGCTGCTAAAGACCCCAAAAAGACCCTTAGCGGCACCGATGAAAGCGCTGATAGCACTTCCGACCTCCCGCAACATGCAAATAGCGGTCACCGCTAATAACGGCCATCGCAATTAGCGGTCACCGTTAAATCGCGGAACCGGAATAGCGTCATTGCACAGGAACGGGAAGGAGCATGGCGGCCATCTTTAAAAACAAAATCCATTGCCATCCTCTGCCCCCTGGACCTGTTTTGAGTACTTCGCTGTTGGAAAGCCACAAGGACACCCTCGACATGCCTAAGGCTATTAAAAAAACAACTGACCGCCAGCGCAAGGAAAAGTTTTCCACCGAGGGGCTAACAATGCTCACAGACACCCTAGCAGCGAATGCCGACGTGGTATTTGCGAGCGACATGCCTCGGGAGACCCTTATCCGCAAGAAGGCAATCTGGGCAGAGTTTGCCCTGAAAGTGAGTGCAATGGACACCACCACCCGCACTGTCCGGGAGTGGAGAAAGCGGTGGGATGATCTCCGCCTCCGGGTCAGAAGCATCCTGTCTGCGAACCACAACATAGCCACAGCCGGTGGATCTGATTCGCCGATAAAATTAAAGGAGTGGGAAGAGACCTGCGCCAACATGATTGGAGTAGAATCGATTGAGGGAGTCGGGACCATGGAGCATGGTGTGGCAACTACATCCGATGGAGGTGAGTGTACACATGAAAGTATGCACTGTGAATGTTCAGCTCCCCCCAAATGTGAGCCCATAATCACCTCATGGATGCGCAAACATCCATACATGCATACAACCCTGGCCATGTCAGTGTCAAACCCAAACACACACACATGCACACATCACCAGAGACAAGTGCCACACACAACCATGCATGGATGACCCACTTAACAAACACATCACCTGCATCCCTACCAATGAAGTCCCAATGCTCACAACAGCTAGAATTATGTATTGTGCATGAAGTACATTGAACCGTCACCAATGCCATCCCCCTCTTTATCCCCGACAGGCTCACATACAGACAGTGATGAACCTGGCAATGCAACTCTGGAACCCCCTGCCACGAAAAAATCAAGGCCACAGGACACAGGGGACACCCCCACATCATCAAGGAGCAAAGGGAGTTCCCATCTCAAGTGCCTAATATCGGCAGAGCACCACTGCTGCCATAGCGCTGTCCACACCAGCAACAACTGGCCTACCTTCTGAAGTGAACCCCCCACCACAGAATCCAGCCACGGAGGGCCCACCCTCTGCTGCAACAAGTTCCACAGGTGAGGCGGCAGCCGCAGCACCGCTCTCAGATGTGCATGAGGTGATAGATTTGCCCATGGGCATGCACACCCCAACCCCTCTGGAACCCCCGAGGCAAATCCACAGCAGACACCTGGGTCCAGTGTCAATGGCCAGTTTGGCGAGGACAACATGGGAGGGTTCAGTAGCCCACTGGTGGCTTCACCAGATGTCCTGCTTGCAGAGGAAGGTGCAGCAGCCACACCACGGGAACGCCACATTGACCCTGACCTGGCCAGCATCAGGCTGCGCCAACAGGAGATAACTGTGCTGGTTGGGCAGCAAGTCGAAGAGGCTGCCCATCTCAGGGGGGAGATAGCAGAGACTGCCAGGCACTCAAGAGAGGCAATTGAAGCCTGCACCAACAGGCTGTGTGGGGAGATTAGCCAACTCAGGCAGGTCCTCACGCGGATAGCGGACGCAATGGACCACCAGTTCCCACCACCACCACCGGGACTGACAGCCACATCATCTTCATCCACCAGTTCGAGGCAGACAAGCCCCCTGCGCCGCTCCATGCGCACCACCAGGCGCACGTCAAGCCAGCCTCCTCATGCTGGTGGTGGCAATGGGGAATAGGGACTGCATAGTCAACCCACCATGTGTGCAGCTGCACAACAACATCGTGCCAGACACATAAGGGACTGTTGTGGGGGGAGGGGGGAAGGGTGTTTTGGGACTGATGGGGGGCGAGGTGGGAAGGGTGTTATGGGACTGTTGGGGGGGATGGGAAGGGTGTTATGGGACTGTTGTGGCGGGAAGGGGGAAGGGTGGTGGAATGTTTGGGGACATGCACATATACTTCTTAAGAATCCTTAATACACTGGTTACTATTCAAAACACAGGCTTGGACTTCTTCATTGTGTATGTGTACTTTATTGGTGTCAGGGTACATTGTGCGCGTCAACACAGACACCAGTGCATTACTACCCATATCCATCGTACAGGGCGAAACCATTTAATTCAGAATATCTGGTTGATCAGATGCTGTCTCACATCACGTCCCTCCTGGCCATCCCCTCTTGCACGACCTGCATCCCCGTCTCCTCCGTCCTCATCACCATCATCATCCTCATCAGGTGGTTGCATTTGAACATCAGGGGGCAGTGGCACATTCCGTCTGATACACATATTGTGCAGCATGACACATGCCATGGTGATCTTAGCCACCTTCTCACGGCCGTACAGGAGAGCGCCACCCGACCTGCTTATGCACCTAAACCGTGTCTTCAAAAGCCCAAATGTCTGTTCAATAATGAAACGGGTACGGGTATGTGCATAATTGTAGTCCTCTTCATTCCGGTTCTATGGGTTCCGTACAGGGGTAAGGAGCCACCTCTTCAGGGGATAGCCGGCATCGCCTGTATGGGGGGCAGAATGGAGACCTGTTACTGTTCACCTCTGGACCGACATGTACATGTCACACAAATATACTTTATATTCAGATTGAAGTCCACGACTACCAGCATGCATGCAGACGATCTGTGGGACTGCAATGTGCAAAGGTGTGCTAGACCCTACAATTGGACATGCACCATTCATGCCTTCGACAGCAGTTGACATATCCTGGGTGAGGCCATGTCTTGGGTGTCCCTGAGCCCAGGCATATTTGGTACCACACTGCTAGTGTTCTGCCATTACGACATTGTTGTTGCTATGCTGTGTACCTTCAATTCCATGATGCTATCGGTGTGTGGTTCAATGTTATGGCTAGGGGTGATCCCTTTGCATGCATTCAAGGGCACATTACTGTATTGATGCTGTGCTGCGCTAATACTGTATTACCATCTTGACGCCATGTTGCTGATTTGTGTATTTCGTGGTGTTGCATGATGTGCAATGTGGATGTGGATGGATGTGTGATATTCATAGACCTGGATTGTTCTCAATGTTGTGGAGCTTCTAATTGCATGTCGGTTCTTCTCAAGTACATTGCGGCCTTCTCTGATGGACATTGGCGTACATCTGTATGTCCATTTGTACTATGGACGACAGCCTACACCCAGTTGGAGTATGGATCTCTACCCCCCACAATCACACCCAGTTGGAGTATGTATCTCTCCCCCCCAATCACACCCAGTTGGAGTATGGACCTCTCCCCCCCACAATCACACCCAGTTGGAGTATGTATCTCTCCCCCCCAATCACACCCAGTTGGAGTATGTAACTCTCCCCCCAAACACACCCAGTTGGAGTATGTATCTCCCCCCCAATCACACCCAGTTGGAGTATGTATCTCCCCCCCCCAATCACACCCAGTTGGAGTATGTATCTCCCCCCAATCACACCCAGTTGGAGTATGGATCTCTCCCCCCAATCACACCCAGTTGGAGTATGGATCTCTCCCCACCCACAATCACACCCAGTTGGAGTATGTATCTCCCCCCCAATCACACCACTTGGAGTATACATCTCCCCCCACAATCACACCCAGTTGGAGTATGGATCTCTCCCCACCCACAATCACACCCAGTTGGAGTATGTATCTCCCCACAATCACACCCAGTTGGAGTATGTATCTCCCCCCCACAATCACACCCAGTTGGAGTATACATCTCCCCCCCCCACAATCACACCGAGTTGGAGTATGGATCTCTCCCCACCCACAATCACACCCAGTTGGAGTATGTATCTCCCCCACAATCACACCCAGTTGGAGTATGTATCTCCCCCACAATCACACCCAGTTGGAGTATGTATCTCCCCCACAATCACACCCAGTTGGAGTATGTATCTCCCCCCACAATCACACCCAGTTGGAGTATACATCTCCCCCCACAATCACACCCAGTTGGAGTATGGATCTCTCCCCACCCACAATCACACCCAGTTGGAGTATGTATCTCCCCCCCCACAATCACACCCAGTTGGAGCATACATCTTCCCCCCACAATCACACCCAGTTGGAGTATGTATCTCCCCCCCAATCACACCCAGTTGGAGTATGCATCTCCCCCCCAATCACACCAGTTGGAGTATGCATCTCTCCCCCCAATCACACCAGTTGGAGTATGGATCTCTCCCCACCCACAATCACACCCAGTTGGAGTATGTATCTCCCCACAATCACACCCAGTTGGAGTATGTATCTCCCCACAATCACACCCATTTGGAGTATGTATCTCCCCCACAATCACACCCCGTTGGAGTATGTATCTCTCCCCCCCCCACAATCACACCCAGTTGGAGTATGTATCTCCCCCCCCACAATCACACCCAGTTGGAGTATGTATCTCCCCCACAATCACACCCAGTTGGAGTATGTATCTCCCCCCCAATCACACCCAGTTGGAGTATGTATCTCTCCCCCCAATCACACCCAGTTGGAGTATGCATCTCTCCCCCCAATCACACCCAGTTGGAGTATGGATCTCTCCCCACCCACAATCACACCCAGTTGGAGTATGTATCTCCCCCACAATCACACCCAGTTGGAGTATGTATCTCCCCCCACAATCACACCCAGTTGGAGTATACATCTCCCCCCACAAATCACACCCAGTTGGAGTATGTATCTCCCCCCACAATCACACCCAGTTGGAGTATACATCTCCCCCCACAATCACACCCCAGTTGGAGTATGTATCCCCCCCCATCACACCCAGTTGGAGTATGCATCTCTCCCCCAATCACACCCAGTAGGAGTATGCATCTCCCCCCCCACAATCACACCCAGTTGGAGTATGCATCTCTCCCTCCCCCCATTCACACCTAGTTGGAGTATGCATCTCCCCCCCATTCACACCCAGTTGGAGTATGCATCTCTCCCCCCCCCATTCACACCCAGTTGGAGTATGCATCTCCCCCCCATTCACACCCAGTTGGAGTATGCATCTCCCCCCCATTCACACCCAGTTGGAGTATGCATCTCTCCTCCCCCCCATTCACACCCAGTTGGAGTATGGATCTCTCCCCCCCATTCACACCCAGTTGGAGTATGCATCTCTCCCTCCCCCCCATTCACACCCAGTTGGAGTATGTATCTCTCCCTCCCCCCATTCACACCCAGTTGGAGTATGCATCTCTCCTCCCCCCATTTACACCCAGTTGGAGTATGGATCTCTCCCCCCATTCACACCCAGTTGGAGTATGCATCTCCCCCTCCCATTCACACCCAGTTGGAGTATGCATCCCCCCCCATTCACACCCAGTTGGAGTATGTATCTCTCCCCCCCCATTCACACCCAGTTGGAGTATGCATCTCTCCCTCCCCCCCATTTACACCCAGTTGGAGTATGCATCTCTCCCCCCAATCACACCCAGTAGGAGTATGCATCTCCCCCCACCACATCACACCCAGTTGGAGTATGGATCGCTCCCCCCAATCACACTGCCATGTGCTTGCCCTGCTACTCACCAAGTAGCCACGAACGTTGTCCAGCATGTCGTTCCATGTAGCGTGGTATCGTTGAGTTCCGCAGGACCATGGAATCATGGGTTGATCCGGGAAATAGGGCACAACAATGTGTGATTATCTTGTTTGCGTCACATACCATTTGGACATTGATGGAGTGGAATTGCTTTCTGTTTCGGTAGACTACTTCATTGTGATGTGGGACCACCAATTCCACATGGGTACAGTTGATGGCCCCAATGCAACTTGGGATGCCTGCCAGTGAATAGAAGCCAACTTTTGTGTTTGCAATCTCCTGGGCAGTCCATGGCATGAATATGTGTTCAGGTGCATGCTTCAGGAGGGCATCGAGTACCTGGTTCAGTGTGCGTGAGAATACTGGTTGTGAGATGCCATGCATCTGCCCCACTGTATGCTGGTAGGTGCCTGTGGCCAGGAAGTGGAGCACAGTCACCACGTTCAGTAGCGGGGGGATGGCAGTTCTGATGTCTATGAGGCTCACAATGTCGTCATGTATCATGTCCATGATGCTGATGATTGTATCCCGGTCCAGACGGTACAGGGTGTGTATCTGCTCTGGGGTTAGGTTAAATGGACTGGCTCTGATCCTGCGGATTGTTGGCTGCCTCTCTGGTATGACTAGATGCCGTGGTGGTGCTTGCTGCACCTGTCTTGCCCTCCTCCTCCTCCTGCATCTCCTCTGTGCTGCCTGTTGTTGTTGCTGCTGCACTGCAATCATGTCCTCCAGGCCATGTAATGCTGCTAGTATTGGGACCGTCTTGGTGTGGGAAGGGGTGTGGGAAGGGGTGTGGTGTGCTCCTTTTGTGCTGCCACAGTCTCCATTGCCTACACCTGTGCTGATTGTGTTCACCTGTGGCAGGTGGGAACACTGCTCAGTTCTATTAACGAATGGTTCGCGATGCCGGTATTAGCGCCATGCCGGTTAGGGGTTTTTGGGGCTTTTACATGTCGCTATTTGCATGTCCGCATGGCTTGTGATTGTGTGCTATTAGCGGCATGGCGCTATTTACGGGATGAAGGGATGCGCGCCGGTGACCTAGCCGCTATTAGCGGCACCGTACTTAGCGGTGCCGCTAATGCCGGTATTCTGGGTCGTAAATGGCATGGGGATTTAACGATACCGGTATGCCCTTACCGGTAACATTAATCCCTCACCGCACAACGTGTAATGAGGCCCTTAGTCTTGACTGCCGCCATCGCTACCCTGATTGGTCTGGCTTGTCCAGAGGTTACCCTGTTCCAAGAAACTAGGCTGGCCTTCTGAACCTCTGCCCCTCCAGGTCCGAGTTCAGAAATCCATCTTAACAACCGCCACAGACCGGCGTGACTTATTCACACTGGCGCATTCGCGTCTGGATTGCGAATATGTAGTTCAGCAGACTACAATAACTCTAGGAACTGTAGCTCTGCAGACTACGGTGCATGTGCAGAGCACTAGCTCTGATTCAAGTGGCCACTGAGTTTACAAGAGCAATTTAGCCTGCACGAAAGCTATTAAACCTGGCAGAACGTACAGTAATGCCCACTGATATTAATAAAAGCAATTTACAAATACTGATTCAACACAAAGATAAAATCCTTAAAATGCAGTTATATTAAAAGCAAACTACTATCAAGGAGAAACAGACAGTCTTCTATCTCTCTCTCCACCTGTGCTGTTCCCCAGAGGTCTAACCTCTCTCCCTTGTTGTTCAAACAATACCTGGCACCTCTCACCCACTGCATTGCTGAGCTCTGCCCCAACTTCCAGTGCTATGCGGATGACACTCAGCTCGCTTTCAGGCTCCCCTCAGCCTCCTCATCTTCTTCTCTCATCTCTGACTGTCTGTCTGCTATCCTGGAGTGGTGTGCCACCAATGACCTCTGCCTTAATGCCAGTAAGACTGAGATTCTCCTCATCGGCGCACCCGCTCCCTTTTTTCCAGTCACTCTCTGTCTGGCCTCTCTTTGCCCTCTTCCTGCTCCCACCTGTGAGGCTAAGAACCTCAGGGTTATCTTCGACTCCACACTCTCCTTCTCTGCTCATATTGCCGACGTGTCTAAGAAGTCAAACTACAAACTGCACCTTCGCTGAGGTATTCATCCTTTCCTCTCCTTCCCCCAGAAGCTCACTGTCTCCAGAGCTCTGGTTCACTCTAAGCTTGACTACTGTAACAGCCTCTTTTTAAATCTGCCCGCCTCTGATCTCTGTCCCCTGCAACTGATCCAGACCAGGACTGCCAGACTTGTCCTTGGTCTCAAGCCCAGGGATCGTATCTCTCCAGCACTGAAATCTCTCCATTGGCTCCCAGTGGCTGCAAGGACCAAGTTCAAGACCCTTTACATTGTCCACAGGTTTTCTGGGGCCTGGGACAAAGATATCTACAGCTTTCTCTTCGGAAGTATCTTCCTACTCAAGCTCTTTGCTCCTCCACCTCCACCTCCTTGAGGGTCAGCTGCTTTTCCAAGCAATGGGTTGGGGGCAGATCTCTGTCTTCGGGTGGTGCCTCCCTCTGGAACAGCCTCCCTGCCTCTCTGAAACTTGAGCAGAACCATCTCTGGTTCCAGGAGCAGCTCAAGACCTTCCTCTTTGCTTCTGCCTTCCCTCTTCCTCTTCCCAGTTGATCTCCTGTCTGCTACTGCACTGGATACCTGGCTACCCTCTGAACCACGGGCCCAGGTCCCTGCCCTCCCAGTTGCACACCTGCACCACCTCCTGGCAACCCTGCACTTGGGGCTGTATCTGCAACCCTACAGTCCCCCTACCTCTACTTATCTAACACTTTTTGTCTACACTTAACCCCTGCACTGCCACCTGCTGGTCGCACTTCTTGTTTTTCGATGTTTTGTCCTATGTCTTGCACTTCCTCCTCCTCCCCTTGGACTTATCCCAATCTCAATGTCACTGGACTCGTAAAATCATTGTCTTGTCCTCCCTTTGTTCCCCTCCCTCGCCTCATCATGCCTTAAAACTCTTGTGTATAGGCACGCTATAAATGTCATATCATATCATATCACTGTCAAAACAAGTCAAAATCAGTCTGTGATTGATGAACGTCTTTGAGCGATGATTGCATTAGTGTGGATTTTGAGGTTGACCTCTGAAATCTGGGCATATGTTATACGTGGTGCCTGTCATGAGTGATAGAAACAATTTGTTTGCCTTTTGTTGCATTGCATACTTGTATTTGCAGTCTCCCAGTCAAGATGGGGGAAATACTGCCACACTTGCAAGGATTTATTTATTTGAGTGACACTATGTTATGTGCACTTTTCAAGTTATCTTTGTAAAGCAGAGCATTGCTGAAAGCCAGACATTGGGGTGAGAAGGTAAACTGATAAGAGGGCAAGTACGTCAGGATTATTTGGCCAAGATGTGTCAAGAGAGATTGCAATCCTGGAAACTGGTGTAGTTATTCTCCCCTGATTGTGACTGCTTTTAAGGGTACAAGTAAAGGACACATGTGCGTGGGCAGCGTAACTTTTTTTCAGAGTGAAAACACAACTCCTTGGTTTTATTTGAGCTTGGCAAGCTTGCTCAAGTATTTGGCTACCAAGATTTTACTCATGTTGTCAGGTTACCAGTGCAGACGCTTACCCACAAGACCACAAGCTCTTGCCTCATATAAGGATTTTGTTTTCCAGGGAATATTTCACTGCAGATTGCTGGGTTTAAAAGGTGAGCACCTTCAATACTTTGCCAGTATATTTATTGGAACGTTTCCTCTCTTAGGTTATTTTTCTTGTGTTCATTACTTTTTGTAAAAAATCCAATTTTTTTTTTGCACACTTTCTTCTACGGGGAGGGTGAATTGAACTGCATGTGTACATTTCACTTTAAGATACATGTTCACTTACTGTGAGCATATTCATTGGTGTCAGCTTTTGATTTTCGCTATGGGGGCAAAAGTTCCTGGGCATATGTTATTCTTGCAGAGGTCATTTTTTTCACCTTTTCTGTTCTGCTTAAATGCAGTTTGTTGCAGTTGTGCGATGTATCACAACAGTCACCAAGCAACCGGCCATAAAACATAGGGCTTGTAGCACGCTGCTTAATGAAAGTGTGTGATCCTTGGCAAATAATTTAATCTCACTGCACATTGCCTAAAAAAGATGTGAGTTCTCAAAGCCTGCCGTCTTTTATACATTTCAATACTCCTTCGATACCATCAATCATTTGGTTCTGCTAGAGCGCATGCTAGAGAGGCAGACATCTCTGGTGCCACTCTTGCCTGACCATACTCAGTCACTTTCTCTTGCCCCTTTCTGCTCAGCCCCTTGCACACTGACCTGTGGTGTTCCTCAAGAGTCTGCCATCTCACCTATTTTGTTCAACATCTACGTTCAGCCTTGGGCCAGAGTCATGTCCTCCCACGGCTTTCTGTGTTGTTCCTACATCGATGATATACATTGTGAGT
Source organism: Ambystoma mexicanum (assembly GCA_002915635.3). NCBI lineage: Eukaryota > Metazoa > Chordata > Amphibia > Caudata > Ambystomatidae > Ambystoma > Ambystoma mexicanum. The sequence continues at coordinate 1,072,479,198 of CM030317.1, forward strand.
CTGGACCTCTCCACGTCAGAAACTGCATCCATATTTCGGGCATGCCTGGCAGCCATGGGAGAGTGGATGAGTAGAAAATGGCTCATGCTGAACAGTGACAAAACCAAGGTGCTAGTGATAGGCCCTTCGGCTGCCCTGGCCCTTTGGACCCCTCTGTTTTGGCCTCTTTTCTATGGACCTTTCCCTACCCCAGTCTCTGTTATAAAGGACCTTGTAGCCAAAATCACTGCCACTCTGGCAGCTGAAAAGCAGATCACTGCAGTATGCCAGCAGGGCCACTTTCAGTTAAAGATTCTCAGGAAGGTTCTCCCTTTATTACCCATGAAACTTAAGGCCCCTGTGGTGGCCTTGCTGGTCTTATCTGCCCTGGATTACTGAAATGTTCTGTAGCTGGGGCAGCCCACCTATCTCATTCTCCGGCTCAGGTCCTTCAGATCTCTGCTGCCAGGCTGGCCAGCAGGGCTCCCCGCTATTCTCATGTGACTCCTATCCTCTGCCATATGCATTGGCTTCCATTGGCCAGGCAGATCTCTTTTAAATCTTTCAGCAGAAATTCTGTCATTATGTCTCTACCTGGGCACTGCACTCGGCCAATTCTTGTCTGTTGGTCATCCCTGTGCTAATTTTGCACCTATAGGTGGTCAAGCCTTCTCTGTCTTGGCCGCCAAATTGTGGAATTCTCTCCCTCTGTTATTGTGCAAAACTGGGGACTATTTGTCCTCCAGGTTTGTGCTGAAAACATTTCTATTCTGATTCCACATAGATTGCTGTCCCTCTCCCAGTGCTGCTTAGCGCCAAGATGCCACTGGGCGAACCTTACGCTCTATAAATATGATTACTACTACTATTGTCAACACAGGGCAAAATCAGTCTTTGATTGAAGAATGTCTTTGAGCGATGGTTGCATTAGTGCAGATTTCGAGTTTAACCTTTCAAACCTGGGCATATGTTATTCTTGGAGCCGGTCATGAGTTATAGAGATAATTTTTTTTGTTTTTGCCTTTTACTGAATTGTATTCTGATAATTGTAATCTCCCAGTCAAGATGGGGGAATAATGCCACTGTCGTACACTTTTTAAAAAGAAAACTTTGTTTATTCAATGGTCATGTTACAAGCAGCACGGTTTACAGTTATATACATACAGTGTGCATCAGTAATCAATATGTAAAACATTTACAAACGTATACCAGTTTGGGTTTAAGAGCTGTTAACATCAGAATTTGTCTCACACATGTACATTCGGAATAGGGCGCAGATGTCCTTAGGGCGGCATTTCGTAGGTACAGAAAGGACACATTGCTCTTCATGGTCATTGACATAGGTCTTTTTTTGTTTTAAACCAATTTTATTAAATTTAACAACCAAACTTGCAGTTCTTAGAGTAAAAAAAAATTAAAAATTGCATATATCATTCTCTGTCTACTGCTTCCTCTCCCCCCCCCGTTAGAGCCTACTCCACTTCGCTGTCCCCATCTTCTTCTTCTGCAGGGGTTCCATTTCCCATGTCCTCGCCAGATTCTTGGTCGCTCGACCAATTCTGGGAGGGTCCGTATAATGTGGCCACTGCGTTTTTCAGGGCTGTCAAGGTTTCTGCCTCTTCTTCCCCACCTATATTGCCCGCTTCTTGCCACACTGCTTTTTCAGCTTCAATCCATTTCTGTAGGTCTTCCCTCCAGGCTTCTATCCTAGGTCTGTTGCATGCCTTTCAACTTATGGCGATTCTACGCTTGGCAAATATGTACTCCAAGTCTTTTAATTTACTTACATGTTTTAATTGGCGTGGCCTTGGGAATCCCCCTATCAAGCATGCCAACACTGTTTCAACATCTATCTTAATCCGCTTCTCCTTTAACCAATGGTCTACTTCTTCCCAGAATTTCCCAATTTCAGGGCATGCCCAAAACATATGCATCATCCCCGCATTTTCCCCCCAACATTTGGAGCATACCTGTCTCTGTGCTATTTTAAATTTGGCTATCCTCTGGGGAGTCATGTATGCTCTGTGGGTTATATATAACTGTATTTGCTGTAGCCTCGCATTCCTGGATACTTTCTTATGGTATCCTTGAGCCCTCTCCCACATCTTATCACTCATGGGTACCCTGCCTCTTCTTCCCAGTCATATCTTAGTTTTGCCACTTCCTTCCCCACCTTGGACATCAGCAGTTCGTATAGTCTGGATATGTCATGTCCTCCTTCTGCTACATCATATATGGTTTATATGGTAGCGTCAGGTGGCTCCTCCAGTATTATTTCTGACCATGACTCCCTGATCCGCCGTACCAATCTGTTATATGCAATATATTGCCAAGCATGTAACCATGTCTCCTCCATCAATGCCCCGAATGCCTTCATCTCTCCTTCTTGCCATATGTCTCCTATTGTTACAATTCCCACCAGTTCCCAGTATCTCCTAATCGCTTTCATTAGTTGTCCATCCCCTCACGTCAATACTACCAAGAGAACTTGTGGAGAACACAGGGTTGGGTTCTCCATGGCCTGGCAAGCCCTGTGCCATATCTCCCATCCCAATATCAGCATCTTTGAGTGCTCTTTCACCTCTAACTTGGGCAGCCATATTACTTTCTTCAGATAGTACGGAGCACACTCCGTTCTCAACAATCTTGATTCTGAGGTCCAGTCTTCTGATAACCATTTGGCCACAGATTGTAGTTGGCTAGCTAAATAGTAGATTCCATAGTTTGGCAGTTTTATTCCCCCTTTGTCATACATGTTTTGCAACTTCCAAAAGCGATTCTGTTCCTAGTCCCATGCCATAGAAAGTCCCTGCAAATACTTTGTAGTTTAATAAAGAATCTCCTCGGAATAAGGTATGGTATATTCCCGAAAATTTTTTAATAATCTCGGCAATACTACCATCTTCAGCAGCGCCCCTCTTCCCATCATTTCCAGGGGGAGCTTAGTCCAGAACCTCATAATATTTTCGATGTTCTTTACCGCTTTCTCCGTGTTATGCTGGTTTTCTGCTTCTACCGTATCGTAAATATCTATCCCCCAGGTATTTGAACGTGCTTGTTTGGTATTTGCAGAATTGGTAAGTCGTCCCATGAGAGTCCTATATATCTTCCCAGTGGGAATATGCATGACTTTCGGGGGTTCACTGCTATACCGGATAGCAATGCAAATCGCTCCAGCACTTCCAGCATGTAATGGAGGTTTTCTTCAGGATATCGTAAGTATAGCAGCATGTCGTCTGTGTAAAGTGAAACCAAATGCGCTCCCCCTTTTTTTTAACCAATTTTTATTGATTTCCACAACAAACTACAAACATACCACAAACCAGCAATGTGCTTTATCGGGTTACAACATCTGATACTTAACATTTAGGCTGTGCTGTTTACCCTTAACGCTCCCCCCCCAACACGAGCCTACTCCACCTTGCATTCCGCTGCTCCTTCATTTCAAGGCCTTCCTGTAACCTGCTCCTCAGCTGAGTCATTCTCACTGAGGTCATTCTGGGTGGGCTCATATAATGTGGTTACCATATGCCTCCAGGCCATCAGGGATCCCGCTTCCTCCTCCCCACCTCTGCTGCTCGCTTCTTGCCATACTAACATTTCGGCTTCAGTCCATTTCTGCAGGTCCCTCCACCATACCTCTACTTTGGGTCTGTGGCTTGCCTTCCATCCCATGGCAATTCTTCGTTTGGCAAGTATGTATGCCAGGTCCTTCAGCTTGCTTACATGCTTCAATTGTCGCGGCCTAGGGAACCCCCCACCATACAAGCCCATACTGGTTCTACATTTATCTTAATCCCTTTCTCCATTAACCGATGGGCTATCTCTCCCCAGAACTTCCCAATTTCTGGACATGCTCAAAACATGTGTGTCATTCCTGCATTTACTTGTCCACATTTGGGGCATGTTTGTTGTTCCACGTTCTCAAATTTAGCTATTCATTGGGGGGTTAAATATGCTTTATGAGTTACATACAGCTGTATCTGCTGAAGCCTAGCATTTCTGGACACCTTTTTATGGTACCCTTGGGCTCTCTCTCATAGGCTATCGCTCATGGCCTCCCCTACCTCTTCTTCCCAGTCTAGCCTTCGTTGGGTCACTTCTTTCCCAATCCTGGACATCGAGAGCTCATAAATTCTCGAAACTTCATGCCCGCCGTCTGCCATGTCATACATCATTTATATGGCTTCGTTGGGATGTCCTTGCCCCACTTGTAAACCTGTCTCCTCCGCCAACACCTCAAATTCTTTTATCTCCCCCTCTTTCCATATGTCTCCCACTGTTTCAATCCCCACTGATTCCCATCTCCCTCGGGTCATTCTCCTCAGTTGTTCATCCCCTGCAGCTAATGCCACTAGCGGTATCTGCAGGGAACATGGGTCTGGGTTTTCCATAGCCTGACATGACCGTTGCCATATATTCCATCCCAGAACCAGCATCCCAGGGCACCCTCTCACTTCCGACTTGGGGAGCCATATCATCTCTTTGAGGTAATATGGGCCACACTCCTGACTCAGCAATCTGGACTCAGATGTAGTGTCCTCGGATAACCATTTGACCACATGTTTCAACTGGCTAGCCAGATAACAGGCTGCAAAGATCGCTGTTTTATGCCCCCTCTGTCGTACATGTTCTGCAGTTTCCACAGGGCTATTCTATTCCTAGTATCATGCCAGAGGAACCCCCTACATATGCTCTGAAGTTTGGCAAAGAAACATTTTGGTATCATATACGGTATGTTCCCGAAATAATGTAATAATCTAGGTAATACAACCATTTTCAATAGCGCTCCTCTTCCCATCATGGCCATGGGTAGTTTAATCCAGAATTTCATGCTGTTTTCTATGCTTGTTACTGCTCTCTCTGTGTTATGCCTGTGTTTGTTCTCCACCGTGTGATAAACATTTACCCCCAAATACCTGAATGTTTCAGTTTCCCATGGTATTTGCAAGACTGACAACTGCTTTCCTGGGACTCCTATATACCTCCCCAACGGGAATATACATGATTTATTGGGGTTAACAGCAGTGCCTGATAGTACCGCGAATCTCGCCATTATTTCCAGTATGTATTGGAGGTTTTCCTAAGGGTATCGCAGGTACAACAGCATATCGTCCGCATATAGCGAAATTAGGTGCGGTTCCCCATTTACATGGATCCCAATTATTTCATATTGTTGTCTTAAATATATTGCCTGGAGTTCTAGTGCTATTATGTACAGCATTGGTGACCATGGGCATCCTTGTCTGGTGCCCCTGCCAAGTTGCCACTTCTCTGACATACAAGCCCCTGTCTTAGCTCTTGCCAGTGGCGCACTATACAGCAATTTTACGCATCTAAGGTATCTTGGTCCAATCCTGTACTTGCTCAAGGATGCCATCACCCAGGGCCACTTGAGGGAGTCAAACACTTTGACCGCGTCAAGTGATACAATAGCCATTTCACTCGAGCCACTGAATAGTCTTTTTTTGCATTTCTCAAAAATATTTTGAATTTATGCACTTTGCGTCACAGCTGACAAAGAGATAAAAATGAGTTTTTATCAAAAGGTGACTCCCAGAAATCCTGACCTTCGAATCAAGTCCAGAAAGAAAGACAGTGAGAAAAATGTGTTTTTCCTGGCAAAGGAAACACTTAGATTGCTGAAAATTCATCTGTGAGCTCACTAGTATCATGCCATTGCAGCCACCAAATTTAAATTCAGCAAACATGTAATACATTTTGGGGCTCCAAGGGGGATGAACTCAAAATGTGACCTGACACAGAGTTCCATGGCATTGGATTGAAAAAGCCCTTTGACACAGAGATAAACATGTGTTTTTTTTCTTGGCAAAGGAAGCACTTGGTAAAGGAAACACTTAGAGTGCTGAAAATCCATCTGTGAGCTCACTAGTACCATGCCATTGCAGCCATCCAATTTAAATTCAGCAAATATGTAATATATTTTTGAGACTCCAAGGGGGATGAACTCAAAATGTTACCCGACACAGAGTTCCATGGTATCGGACCGAAAAAGCCTTTTGACACAGAGATAAACGTGTCTTTCTTGGCAGAGGAAGCATTTAGAGTGCTGAAAATCCATCTATGACCTCTCTAGTACCATGCCATTGCAGCCATCCAATTTAAATTCAGGAACATGTAATGTATTTTTGAGGCTCCAAGGGGGACAAACTCAAATTCTCAACCACCACAGAGGTCCATGGTATCGGACCGAAAAAGCCCTTCAAAACAAAGAGATAAAAATGTGTTTTTCTTGGCGAAGGAAACACTTAGGGGCCGATTCATGGAACAAACGTGCGTCGAAAATCCATGCGCAAGCAGGCGCAAGGGAGTGCAAGCGTGAGAAACGCAGCGCACGCACACGCGTGCGATTCAAGGAAGACGCTGCACGTATTTCCCGCTGTCCGTGCGCCCAATCCAGCCATGGCGCACACAGGCATACACGGCGTGCGCCACGCGCACAGCAAAAGCGCACATAGCGCGGCGCACACAACCAAAGTGGGCGGAACAGTGGACGTAACACGCGGAATGGGGAACAAAGTGTGAAAAAGAAGGCGTAACTGGGGAAGTACTGCAGGCAACTACACGGAACGCCCACACGCACGCGAACAACCCGTATTCATGGATCCGAATACGGGAAACCCGCGCATGGCAAAAGACGCGCACAGGCGTCAACGCGTCCGCCACGCGAAGGCAGGCGGAAGCGTCCCCACGCACAGTACAAAAGTACGCGCAAACAACAAACACGTATATACAGCTACGATGAATGCCCCATTTGTCGCAGCACTGATCGTGGGACACCGCAGAAGGAGGAGAATAGCCAGGGCACAAATTTTCGCACCACGGACAAGCCTTTTTGGGATGCCTGACGACCAGGTCGATGGCAGCTATAGGTTTCCACCCCATATCATCCTAGACCTGGTCAGGGAGTGGGAAGATGACCTTACATCCCCCACCCTTTGCTCCAAGCATTGAGCCCCTTGAGAAACTGCTCAATGTCCTGCATTTTTTGGCCACTGGTCATTTCAGCGGACTACTGCCATAGTGGGGGGTCTCACAGGCCACGCAGTCACGCTGCCTACACCAGGTACTGGCAATCATGACAGTGCGCCCCTCAGTCAGCAGGCACATATACATGCCCAGAACACCCGCAGAAAGGCAGGCCGTTGTCCTGGATTTTTTCAGGTGGCACACTACCCAAAGTGCTTGGTGCCATAGATTGCACCCATGTGCCCTACGTCCACCTAGGGCCACTGAGCACATCTACCGAAACCGCAAGCACTGGCATTCCATCAATGTACAGGTGGTATGCGATGCAAAGGGAATCATCACCTCTGTCTATGCAAACTACCCTGGCTCCACCCATGACAGTTTCATATACAGAATGTCCGCCCTGAGCCGGGCCCTGGAAGCTGGGCAGCATGGCGACACATGGCTCCTAGGTGAGTACAAATGCCCTTGCACATGCATGCAAGTCACACACAGACAAATACCCAAACCCTAATAATCTCAACTATTATCACCTCCCCAGGGGACAGTGCCTACCCTCTGAGCACCCACATGATGACGCCAATGTGGAACCCCACCACACCACCCCAGGTAAGATACAACGCAGCCCATATTGCAACCAGGGCCATAGTGGAGCGCACATTCGGAGTGCTCAAGTCACGTTTCCGCTCCCTTGACCGCTCTGGCGGGCAACTACTCTATGCACCCCCAGTAGTGTGCAGGATCATTGTGGCAGCATGTGTCCTGCACAATGTTGCAACACGGCAGGGCGTCCCGGTGGACATGGTGGTGCCCCCACATCCCCAACCACAGGCACAGGCGCTGCCCATGGGAGGGGACAGGGCACGTGGCGAGGAAGCCCGGACCCAGCTTGTGGCCACATTTTTCACCTAAACTCCCACCCCTGCGGAGTGCACACAGGCCTGGCACATACCAGGTGACAATCGATGATGACAAAGAGACAGTCAACTGTCACAACCCTACCACCCTGAGATAGTTGCCATGGAAGTGCCACATCGTCTGCATCCCTAGCTACTTAAACACAAGCTATCATGTGTGACCAAAAGGCACACATATGACATATGACATGATATGGCCTATACACAAGTATTTCAAGGTGCGATGAGGCAGGGAGGGGGGAACAAGGGAAGACAGACAACGGTACTACTAGGCCAGGTGTCATTTAGATTGTGCAAGTGCAGGGTAGGGGGAAGGGAAAAGTGCAAGGGGAAGGGAGGGGGAGTGCAGTACAGGGGAAGTAGACCAAAAACAAATACATAGGTCGGCTGGTGGCAACTGCAAAGGTAAGTGCAGACAAGTGCTGGGAAGGGGGGGCTGTAGGGATAGAGAGACAGTCCCGCAGTGCAGGGGTTGCCAGGGAGGCAGTGCAAGTGGAGAGTGGCTGGGCCAGGGACCGAGGTCAGTGAGAGTGGCCCAGTTGCAGCTCCAGTGCAGTTCCAGTGAAGAATTCCGCAAGGGAGAGGCAGAGAGAAAGCAGAAGCAAAGAGGAAGGTCTTGAGGTGCTTCCCGAACCGGAGATGGTTCCCCTCAAGTTCAAGTGAGGCAGGAAGGCTGTTCCAGAGGGAGGGCCCTGCCGCAGAGAGAGATCTACCCCCAGCTAGTTGCTCTGAGAAGCGGATGACCCTGACATGCAAGGTGTTTGCATCACACACACCTGCAAAACAGGCCATGGCCATCACTGTCATGTCACTCAAACCCTCCCAAACCACAACATGACATGGCAAGCAATACCCATACACCAACACAGTAACGATAAGGTACACATTGCCATGTCCACAATGTACAGTGGCATCAGACAATTATGCCTGACCTGGAATCAGATGAAATGACAGACCAACAACCTCCCACCCAAAATAAGTCATTTCCAAATGCATTACAAGAGTTGTAGACGTAACATAACAATGAATGCTTGTCTACATGCACATTGTGCATTGCAAAATCAACACTGCAGCTTCTGTGTGCTGTGTCCTACTCCTGCAACACACTGCTCAGCGCACAGCACAGTGAACAGCCATTGTGTGTGATGCACACCCTGAGCATCACATCTAAGCGACAGACCACATCAAAAAGCAAATTAGGCATGTACAGGATCCATAATTGGTCACAGAACATGTGCTGCAGGGACACAGTGGCCACCAGAAGGCAAACAGTGTACACGTGGATATGCAAGGGTGGGAGTACATGTAGTGCATCAGAGTGCAAGTGTGTGGTTCTGCAAGGACATGCACTCCACATATGCATGTGCACTCAAGTGACCATCAGTGTTCTCTACACATCACATGTGAACATTCACCATGTGTACACCCCAGCATGTCAAACCACAACTATCCCCTCGCACCTGAAAGGTAAACACAACACATGAACAGGCATTGATCAGCAGAACACAACATGTACATAGGATACCACCATTACAATGTCAGAGTTCCCATCACACTGCAGGGCAAGGCAACTATCAACAACAACCCCTCCCTCCCTCACAAATGACCATGACCCACTGAACAACTGCACCTGGGTCATGGAGCCTTCAAACCTCAATTCCACCTGGCCACAGGATCACCTTTACCCTTCGTCACCATCTCCCACCTTGTGTGTAAAAAGTGCCTGCACCCTCATAATCCACACTCATTTCCAAAATCACAAAATCCAAGCCAGAAAAACGAACCAGAACACCCTTCAGTAGATGACTTGACGTAGCAGTACCTCACAAAGGCCAAGTACTACCACAATGATGCAACAACCAAGGTAGCACAGTAAAACAATGTCACAACAGGATGTGAACCATGTGTGGTACATGACATAGGATGATGCACCATGAACGGATGTGTACTGTCACAGGTCCCGTGTACAGGCGCGGGAGTGTCACGAAACAACCACCCCCACCGTGTCCCGGGTGCCTGCAAGGTCAAACTCACACAGGCCCCTGAGACCCTGGTGGGGAAGGAGGTTCAGGGATATGCAGTCGGGACATGTGTTGGCACACTGGATGACTGGAATGAGTGGAGGAGAGGGGAGGAGGAATGACACATGAAACTAGGGAATGCACGAAAATGTACTACCTGCATGAACACATACACAATCCAATCAAACTTGGACATCATTGTCATGGCCTTCTGTAGCCCAGGCTTAGGAGTGGTACGAACCAACCACCCCCTCTAGGGTTTTGGCGCCTGCAAGTTTTGGGCTTACACAGGCATCCGCAACCCCAGCGGGGAAAGAGGGTTAGGGAACGTTGCTTGGATAGGTACGGGAATCAGGAACACCGGGTAGAGGGTACAGGGTTCAAAATTGCATAGGATTCCGGGTGATTAGGGGGAAAAAAACATATCAAATTGAACCACACATACATCCATGCATTAGTACACTCCCCAGCAAGCCTATGCAGAGCAGTTTGAAAGAAAAACAACAAGACACTTAGCTCTGGTTTTGAGTGCTGGCCTCCTGCCTGTGCACTCTCAGGTCCGGTTACAGGAGCACGGCAATGCTGCAAAGAGAGCCACAGTCAACAACCTGTACGTGCCAATTACACAAAAACACAACACCAAGCATGCCCCATAGCAACAAACTACTCTCCAAACAGACAATCTGGTGTAGATGCTTCGTACCCATATATAACATTACCCCTGTGACGGGTCATACACAGTCAATGCAGTAAGTCAGCCGCCGGTGATTGAGTGGCAAATGGAACACCAATGTGTCACAATTCACACAACATGCAATGTTCCCTGGGTAAGCAGACAGACCCATATAGCAAGCCATGACTTCAGAGCAAGTTGCGTACCACCATGACCGAAACAAAGTTGGCAGTGCATTTATCATAAAGTACATGGAAATGAATGCACTGCACCCGAGTATGTCCCTTGCTGTATGTCCCTGTGAGCTGCCCCTTTCCATGTCTCGGAAGGCTACATGGTTGATACAAGTGCCTCAATGGACCTTGTGTACCGGAGGGATGTGCCACTGCCCCTGCAGGTGTCCCAGACAACCCTACTATCAACAGCCATCAGTCCACAAACACATCTGAGCTGCATTGTGTGCTTCAACACCAATATTCGTCTAAGCTCACCCTCAGTGCTGTGACTAAGCCTGCATGTGCAACTCGCCTGGTGCAAGCTTTGCTGTGTTGTGGCCCCCCTGTGCTGCTCACCTTGCCTGGAGTTCCTTGGAAACATGTCAGCAGTTCTAGGATGTAGGTCTGCAATCCCTGTGCCTCTGCTTGTGCACACATGTGCATGTGGGCACAACAAACGTGTCCAGAATTCCGTCGTCCAATGGGCCATGTCTGCTGGCAAAGGTGCTCTGGAGGCTCATCCCCTGCAGAAAGTGCATGAAACACATGATTAATGCTTCAAAGTCATCTGTGTGTGTCTCATCAGGCATCTCATTACTTGACCATGTCAGAGAGTCACATCATAAATCACACCATCAGTCCATCTTTCACATCCAAAGTGTGGAACACTATCTAACAGCATGAATTGCAACAAGCACGTGTACAGTAAAGATAAGAAACATACTACACAATGCATAGCAATTAATGTACACATTAATCATGAACACATCCCATCTAGCAAAAGCTGAACAGTGGACAATAACACCAAATCATCCCCACTAGGGGTGTAAACACAAGTCACACAGCACCAGACATGCCACAGATATGACAGTCCAAAGCCCTTGTGTAAAAGTCTGTGACACCGAACCATCCTTGCGAGCCCATGGATAAGGGAGGCAGGAGTGGCATATGTGAGTCAAGGACCCCAAGCAGCAAACACATACACAAGACAAGCCTGAAGGGCCCAGCTGGAACAGACAGTGGATGCCTTCAAAAGCCACAAAGCACCGCACCGTCACATGAAAGCACAATAGACTAGCAATTTTAAACTAAATCAACTATTAACTAATTACACTAACAATGGAAAACCTACATTACCTAATTAAACTAACTATCAAACAGAAACTTAACTAACTAAACTAAAAGAAAAATCAAAAATGGCCACATACGACCCGGGGGGAGGGGAGGCACCCAGGAGGGGGGAGGTACAGGGTGCTGCTCAACATCCACATGCGATGATGCTGAGCCAAAAAAAAAACCTCCATGGGCTCAACGCCTGCACAGCCCGACCTATGTGGGAGATAGATGGTCGTCTGAGTCTGGCTCATCCTGGAAAGGAGGACGTGGCACAGTAGCCTGGCCACGCCTAGCCGCAGCTTGCCCCTCGTCGGCAGCAAGTCTGCCGGACGGGTGAGCCTGGTTCTGTGTGGCGATGTGACGTAGGTCTGCATGCAGAACCTCACGTGATACACGTGCTTCCTCTTGCAAGGTAGCACGTGTAACACGGAGTTCCTCCTGCAAGGCCTGGCTGGACAACCGCTGCACCTCCCGGCAAGCCTGTAGCTCAGCCGAGATGGTACGCTCAAGCTGTGCAAACCTCTCCTCTGCCTGCTGCCTCTGGGACATCATAAGGACACCCAGAGTGGATCTGAGGGAAGCATACTCCTCCTCAGGGCATCCATGTGCGCCTCTGCGTGAGCAGCAATTGCTTGACGCAGAGACGACATTTCAGCCTGGCGTGCCCTGTCTGAGGCCGCCATGCCCAGCCTGAGCGAGCGGGCCGTGGACCGTGCCGCCTGCTGCTGGAGAAGCACCTGCCTAGCAGGGGGAGCACAGATCGGGCCACACGCTCCATGCTCTCAGCGATGTTCTCCATTGCTGCCCCCTGCCGTTCGGAATTGGCAGTCATGTCTTGCTCCCACTCAGTATACTGCGGTTGCGCGCGGCGACCGCGTTGCCGGGCTTGACCCCTGCGGGACCCAAGGACCGGGGGTCCTCGCTGTGTTGGCACCGCCCGCGGCTGCACGACTACATGCCCCCGTCGACGTGATGTCCCAGGCACATCAGTGACTGGTGTGGAGGGTGACCCTGCGTCCCGATCCACCACGGGCGGAGGAACCAAGACTGTCTGATCCCTCAGTGCAGGGGTCGCAGACAGAGGAGTGTCCACATCAGAATCACTCACCCCTGACACATGGACTTGATGCTCATCCAACTCAACATGGACGTCAGAGTCGTCATCAAGGCTGGACTCATAGGCAGCCAGAGACAAGATGGACTGCAGCACTTGGGGGTTTTCGTGGCCTACCACCCCACGACCCCCACTAGTGCCGGGTTGATGTGGTGGTAACAACCCTGTGTCTGGCATGACAACACCATCCTCCGCCTCCATTGCGTCATCACCTGAAAAATAGAGAGAAAAAGGTCACTACACATGTCAGAAGCACACAACACACACACACACCGACAGCAAACGCATCCGGCAGACATGTGACACACAACATATAACCTGGCATGCATGCTGGGTCAACTTTGAATAGCTTCTGTGATCAGACCTGTTGAAAGGTGGCAGTTTCCATGGAAGTGGGTCTATGCAGTGCAGAAAATGTGTACGCCACTCACTACCTACATGTACAAGGACTCCATGGTGTGTGCCAGGAAATGTGAAGGCAGTGCAATGTCAAATTCAGACATCACGTGCATTGTGCATTCAATGTGTACCATATCTAGAAGCCAAGCACCCCTCCACCCCAGTACCAAAGCAGGGATGCCTAGCATGGTATCAAAAGGCTGACCATACACCTGTGTATTGACAGGCAGTGTTGACTGGCATCAACAGCTTAATGTGATTCAAGTGACAACACTGCAAATGATGCTGGGACAGTAAGCAGGACACATGATGAAAACTCTGGATTCCGCCCATGTGTGAAGAAGACACAACAACAGTTGGACAGAGTCATTGGCCATTGAACAGGCTGAGGCCTGTGAGCCACACAGATTGTCAGACCCTAAACATGTGTGCAACGCAGGACTGAGCCACAGTTGACATGGGAAGGCTGATGAGATGGCCAGGCAATGTATGTAACCAAGGACTTGTATTACAGTGATCATCCAGTCAAGGACACATAGGGGCATGCGTGCAATGCACATGGAGCATGAATGGGCACTCATGTCCCTGCGGGACATCTGACCTATGCACAGTACAAGTGAGATACCCTGCATCAAGTACTAAGGCTGTACCACACGGCATATGTCTGGCAGATTCTACGCTGGAAGTTAGCATCTACACAGGACACATGAACAAGAAAGTACACATTGGCAAGATTGAAGCAGACCAGTGCAAAGGTGGAACTGGGGTGCAGAGTGGCGGAGGAGGGGCAAGGGAGCATGCCTACATGGAGTCCCCGCATGCAGGCAGAGGAGACATGCATGACGGAAGCATTGCATTACTTACACATCAGAACCATGTACACGTCACATGTAGCGGCAATCATGCACAACACATCCCACAAGTGAAACACACACGTCCTCAACAAACACGCATCAACACTCACTGGACTGGCATCAAAGTCCAGCATCTCTCCCACTCCTTCGACCAATTCAGGTGGTATGAACTCCGCAACGAGAGCCTCATGCGGAGTGAGCTCTTCCTCCTCTGGTGCAGGCCCACGCCAGTCACCAGAGTCAAGTTGTAATTAGAGGCACGCTTAGCCTTAGTGCTGCGTTTGATGTCATTCCAACGCTTTTTGCACTCTTGCGCCGTGCGCACCTCATGGCCGAATGAACTGACATGTTCCGCAACATGCTTCCAGTGGGTGTCACGTTGGGCAGCCGTAGTCTGACTATTGGCACCCACTAGCATGTCACGGCTGTGGCCCCGCACGTAGTCCACGAGGAAGTCCAGTTCCTGCTTACAGAAAGGCTTCTTCCTCGACGTGCAGGAGGTCGTGGCTGTGTGTGGGGTCCCAGCCTGTGCTGCAGGTGCAACCTTCCTCCTCTTGGACTGTGGCGCAGACCCTGGCTGGCTAATGCCGCCCTGACCAGTATGGCCAGTGGGTTCGGTGGATTGAGCCAAGGGAGTGGCAGGTGGAGGGATGACCAAAGGCCTGACTTGTGTCAGTGGCAGCTGGGTGCCCACTAATGGACCCTGCTCAGCAACATCAGCTGTGGCAGGGTCATTGACCGCAACGGTCCTGGTTGGCAGACTCACAACCGGGGTGCTGTTGGGTGCATCTGCCCCTGCACTTGCCAACACCCGGCTGTTCGGGGCAGCAGATGACATGACTGCCCCAGGGACACGTGTCTTGGTCTGAGCAGCCCGGCCTGCCCCTATGGTTTCCCCCCTGGCCTGTTGGAGATCTACCAAGGGCTCTTCAAGTGCCAACGCAGCCTGCGCTGGCAGACCCTGAGCCTGGGTGGCGGTGTCCACAGCTGCACCTGCAGCTACCACTACCCTTGGGCCCGTGGCAGTCGATGGAACGGACTGCCGGGTCATACGGGTGCCAGTGCCAGATGCAGGAGCTGCATCCCCCGGAACCACAGGGGGTGTGGCATGACTGCACCGACACATGGCACAACATTGTGCTCAAGTGGCGCACCCCTGCCTCTTCCCCCTCTGTGGCCGCCCTGGACACCCTGGAGTCCCCCTACTCCTGGTCACCACGGCCACGTCGACACGCCGCCAGGAGGATGCCCAGCTGAGGCGCCCCTCACCTTTGGTGGCCTCCCAACCATGGCACAGATGTAGTAGTGCCGGCACAGATGGAGTGGTGCCAATGGGAGGTGTACACCACAATTGACCTGGGCAATTGGGGTGAAGGGGTGGGAAGCAAGATGTTAACAGCCCCCTGCACCTGCAAGGCTGTATGTGACCCGGTGATGTAGTGACGGGTCACGCAACGCTCAGGCACCCAAAACTGCAGTAAAACCGTGCACGCAACCCTGCAGCCTACGTGCGTGGATTCAACCTCCCGCAGTACGCGGTGGCACCCAGTAACACGAATAACGCGTAGCGTGGGACACGCAGGCTACTATGACATCGAAAATGGGTGCGATACACAGGGGCACCCGCAGTGGGAAAAAGAGCGTGTGCGACTCACCGTCTGACTAGCGCGATGCAGAAAAACACGCGTAGCCAATACCCCCGCCAAAAGAAGAGATACGTCCTTGATAGCTGTGAAGTTGTGATGGCGCGCGAAACAACAGGAAGCAGCAACACACGTCGGTCTCCACGAAAGGCACGTACAGCGAACTGCTGGGCCCGCTCACCTTTAACCCGTGCTGAGGGAAACGCACGCGCGCGTCACGTCACTTACGCGCATGGGCCCTTTCCTCGTATTACACGCGGACGTGCAGTTTTTCACGCGCGCTGAAATGCCCATGCACGCCTGTGCGCGTCACGTCACAGGGGCGCTTGCGCTTGAGGGGCCTTCTGTCCAATGAAATTGCGTATGCGTGCAGACGCGCTTACGCGCTAAGGGCCTTTCCTCGAATTACACGCTGACGTGCCGAATTTTCACGTGCCAAATCACTCCGTATCAAGCTGGCCACGCGTAAGCACACGGAAGACCACGCTCCTG
>CM030317.1:1072495630-1072535708 GCA_002915635.3 Ambystoma mexicanum
AGATCAGTACAAGAACCCACAACAGTAAAAGACATGCAGAAATTTTGGGAATGTGCAATTACTGCCGAGCATGATATTAGATTATGCAGCATACACCAGACCCTTATTACATGCACTAAAGGTGGCCCAACAGGAGAACAGGAAGGTGGAATGGACGGAAGAGATGAGTTCCTCCTTCCAAGCACTAAAAGAGTTGATTTCAAGCGCCCCAGTACTCGCAAACCCTGATTATGGACGCGAGTTTTACCTATTCTCACACTGCAAGGAAACACTGATGACAGCAGTCCTGACACAAAAAACATCCTTAGGACACAAGCCATTGGCTTACTATAGTGGCACTTTAGATGCCGTGATGCAGGGCCATTTCGCGTGCGAGCAATCACTCGCTGCAGCCGCGTTTGCGATTGAGAAAAGTGCCACAATAGTAATGGGCTGCTCTGTGACATTGTTTGTGGAACATTCATTATTTGCCATACTCGAGAGATCAAAAAGCACACTGACCACACAGCGGGCAACTGCCTACGAGATTATACTGTCCAGTGCCAACATCCATATAGTGAGATGCAAGACAGTGAACCCCGCCACATTCATTACAGAAGCGTGCACACTCGAAGACATGCAGAACCACGATTGCGCAACCTACACAGAGAGAGGGGAGGAGACAGTGGTGTGTGAGAACGCTCTAAGCGAAGGGAAGTGTACTTTGTAGATGGGTCCGCATCTATTGACACGGACACGGGAGAAAAACACGTTGGCATGGCAGTGGTGAGGTTAGAAGACGGTGAGTATGAAACACTGGTACAATATCGTCTCCCATCACATTACTCCGCGCAGGCAGCAGAACTGATTGCGCTAATAGAAGCACTACATGCAGCAAAGGGTTGTGCAGTGACGATATACACAGACTCAGCTTACATGACAACGACAGTACATGGAGGCCTAGCGAGATGGGGGCGGAGGGCTTTAAGAGAGGCGATAGAACACCTGTACAGCATGCAGAATTGTTAAAAGAGTTAATTGAGGCCCTGCAAAACCCACTGCAGTAGCAATAGTCAAATGCCAAGCACATACGTCCAACACAGATGTTGTGTCTTTAGGGAACGCGGCAGCGGACGCTGCCGCCAAGGAGGCTTCCTATTTTCAGAAAAATGACACAGGTGAATACATGCTCAAGGACAAAACAAACGAAGAGCCCACAGAGGGATATAATGCCATGCCCATACCACAAATAATAGAATTACAGGAAGGAGCCAGTGCAGAGGAAAAACTATTGTGGACAAAGCGAGGGTGCAGCAAGTCAGGAACAGACCTGCTGTGGAGGCAAAATAACTCGGGAAGGTGGTAATGCCAATTCAGCTACTAGAGATTGCATTCCAACAGCTACACTTCCCTGCACATAAACACCAAACAACACATCGCAGCAGAAATACAGGAAGAATGGTTCGTGCCCTGTCTCCAGGAGCATGTGTCTCGATTGGCAATGAATGTACAACATGCCAAATATACAATTCAGGGATGACATTACGTACTCTCCGGGGAACAATCCCTAAACCCATTGGCCCATTCAAGGAACTACACATAGATTATGCAGATATGGGGGAAAGGTGTAATGGTGCACGGTACATGATTGTGGTCGTGTGCCCATTTTCAAGGTGGGTGGAAGCAGGACCCTGCGCGCGCCCCGATGCCAAAAGCGCCGCCAAGTTCCTAGTAAGGGAAGTATTCCCGCGCTGGGGAATTTGTGACGTGATCCGCTCAGACAATGGCACTCATTTTGTGAATGAGCTTTTTAAGGAAGTGACTACATTGTTGGGAATAAAACACAAATTATGCTCAATTTATCATCCTCAAAGTAACGGCGTAGTGGAAAAGATGAACGGACTGTTGAAGGGCAGGTTATCAAAACTATGCTTTTCATTAAAAAAGAATTGGATTTACTGCCTACCGCTTGCGCTATTCGAGTTACGAAACCAGCCAAGCAAAGACCACCATTTGTCCCCGCACGAGATCGTGACTGGGAGACGGATGAACACAGCACATTCACCACTGCGCGAACACTCAGACGCTCACAGAAGCGCCGCGATATTGGGAGATGAGTTCACAGACTATTTAAAGAAACTAACAAGGGCAGCGCGCGTGATAGCAAAGCAATTGTCCCCACCCTTCACTAGAGAAGAGGGAAACGCAACAGGCACTGGCACGGAGCCAGGGCAACAACTACAGCTAATGCCCGGCGACTGGATATATGTCAGAAGTTTTGTGCGTCGGTGGAATGCACCACGATTCCATGGCCATATGAAGTAATATTTTGCACGCCTACAGCGGTAAAGGTCAAAGGGTTGAGGTACTGGGTGCACTTGACCGATGTACGGAAGGCATATAGCAACGTACAAGAGGAGGTAGATGAGGAGGCACAGACAACAGCAAACGCTGCGACTGAACAGAAAGACTGAATATGAACTTGCGTGTATGTGCTGTATTGAATTTTAAGAAATGCACAACTGATAAATTTTGTTTTAACTTTCATCTTGTTGAGTGTAAATATATATATATATATATATATATATATATATATATATATATATTTTTGAATAAAATGCCAAACTATGAGCTTGTATACACCCTTGTCTGTGAATACCCCTCCCCGTATCCCCACCCGCTTCCATTCCCCGTCACATGTATATTGGCACTGATGGTGCCAACAAAAATGTTTACATGTATGCACTCAATGCACTTTTATATCTTAAAACAGGAGCTTCCATGGCATCTAACGGGCGGCCTGCAACGGATAGATTTACTAGACTTAGAGAATGGTTAACTGTGAAATGTATATATTCGTATGAATGTGGACTATCTGCGTGCATTATATTGTTTTTTACATTATTATTTGGTCTGGTTACATACTGGTTCATAGCGTTCATCTCTATCGAGATGAACGAGGGGGAGGGAGTAACACAAACTACTGGGACCAATACAACTGCAAGTGTCAATGCAACTACAAGGGAAGGTGATTTTTTGATATGGGATGGAACTAAACTTGTGTGGGCTACTATACTACGTCATCCAATGTTGTCATCTCACACGATGGAGGGCCAAAGGGTGAAAGACAAAACAACACACTGTCCCCACCTGAGATGTCTAATTACAATGCTCACAGCTTAAATGACCGAAATCCCTCTGCCATATCCTGGTTGTATAATACCCCCACCAGCCAACCTGCCCCCACGGCCATAGAGAATCAAAGAATGAGAGAAACACATAAATATTATATGATGACTGGTGAAGGGGGGCGGGAATGAGAAAGGGGGTCTAGTTTGTCTCCAGCCCAGGGAATTGGGAAGTATATGAGGAACAGGAACAATAGACGGAAGAGGGAAGCAGGAAGGAGGAAGTATGATGAGTACTAGGGCTAGGTCTAGATAAGATGGAAGACCCGCGACACCCCACCAAACAAATAAGTGGTATGCAGACATGAGTGCACAGCTAAACAAACAACAAACGAGAGCTGTTATGTTTGCTCCCTCATCCCTCACGCATCAGGTACACCCAAGGTACTGTTACCCAAAGAGTTGCCGATTATAGATGCCCAATGTCTCCTTCATCTCACGTTGTGCAGAATTAAGAACACCTTCCAGGCACATGAAGTGACTTTCAAATGCTGCAGAACGAGAAACGTGCTACCCGAAACCGTCAGGGGTTGTATGTCTGAGAGAACCATTTTTTGCAATCGAAGGGACACTTTTTTCTGATAACAAGTGGAAGAATGAAGAAGTAATGTGTAAAGCTGAAGCACTGAGGGGTGTGGCACCGGAGAAATTGCAATGGATAGAAGAAACATGCACACCTGTATGGAGAGAACACATTTCAAAACTAACCTGGGTCACGCCATCGAAAAGCCTTCAAGTTGCAGAATGAAATAGACTATGAACTATGTTTCAAAGGAGAAGGGGAACGTCCATGGGACGAACAAGAAGTGCAACAAAACCCTCACTATCCCAGACCTAAGAAAAGGGACTGCGGCCCTTATGGACACGTATTGGGTATGTGGAAAACAGGCATACCTACACCTCCCCCCGTCGTGGAGTGGCAGCTGCTCAATGGCCTCTCTGCACTCAGCTCTGATGGTGATACCAGAAAGCCACATCGAGGGGAGCCAAAGGACACATGAGCGCATGCAGCAGAGTATGGCCCAACCAACTTCAGAGTCACAAATCTATGTCCTGTCTTCTGGAAGCAAGGAAAAGGTGCTGACCCGCAACAGACGAGCATCAAACTATATATCAAAGGATCATCAGAACTATTGGCCCAGATCCCAGACAAATATTGATTATTCAGCTCAGCAGAAACATTTTTTGCCTCGCTCATATCAAGTGTCCAAGCAAGGCTAACGCAAAATGGCTCCAGATAACCCGCTGGGAATTAATTCAGCTGGCGAACGACACCGAAGAAGGTTTTAACATAATAAAGGTCGAACTAAGAGCCTTGCGACTGATGACCATGCAAAACAGGTATGTCCTGGACCTGTTGACGGCGATGGACGGCGGTGTTTGCCGAAAAATAGGAAGTGCCTGCTGCACTTTCGTACCTTCTGAAGACGCAGAGAACGGCTCCCTGTCCCATGTGATCGAAGCAGTCCACAACCTAGGAGAAAAAATGAAGATGGAAGGCAGAGCAGTAGATAGTACATGGTTCGATAACCTCTTCTCCTGGGTCCCCTCATGGCTTGAAACAACGATGAAATTTTGATGCCAGCTGTGGTGTTCCTCCTTTTGATTTTCTGCCTATGCCAGGTGGGTCTTCGAGTCTGTGCTAACGCAGTACCAAATGGTGCAATGATGATGGTGACAATGGGCAACTCACACGGTACAATAAAAACGGTGCAAGAAGCACAAGTGCAAACAGGGTAGACAACACACCCAGGTACCAACTGGTGCCATGTACCACGACAAGGATATTGTAGATAAGCTTTGGCCACACCACATCAAAGAGCCCCGCATACTAGAATGGTACGAGGAAGTGTGGGTAGATTTGGAAGGAGATGGTGGGTGCATATATCTTACGTGTACTCCAGATGAATACGCCAGGAGAGGTGAGAGTTTAAGGGGGGTGTGCAGAGCATGGATGCCTATCAAAGGAACTCCTGCATGGGATGAGGCGGTGATGGACGAAGCAGAATGTAGAAGGATAGAGGAGTTAAAGAATTCGTTACTTAAGTAACGAAAGGGGGGAAATGTAGGGGAGGACTGGTCCAAGAGACCCCTCTCGCCTGCGTTTCTTCCCCAGGTGAGGGCTATGGCCCATTGGGCGTTCCCTCATGCCACCCGGGCCCAGGTGGTGGAGGGTTCACCCACTGGAGACATTGCCCACACGTATCGAATGCCCACATCTATTGATCACAACACAAATTTAGTTAGGCCCAAAAACCATTCTCTGCCCAGCAAAGATGGTGTGAGCTCAGCGCACTGTAGCGCGGCCCCCACCCTTGGAGAACATCCCTGTTGCCGCAGCACCCTGGCAGATCCGCTGCGAGCACGTTCCCACGAACAAGACGGACATGAGCTAGCGCAATACGCTAACATTGTAACAGTTCACCTCCCGCAGTGTACCATCACTATCAGCATGACCCGGCCAGCAGGCCTGAACAATGGGAAGAACAGTAAAATGGTCCCCTGATGGCAGACTGTCTTTATATATATATGTATATATTAATGTCAAGACCTCTTGCATTATTTCTTTCTTCCATAAAATACAAACGCCTGTAGAATGTATTAAAATGAGAGAGTACTCCTATGATATAAGCTATGGCGAGCTCGCACCATTGCAGGTGGATGCTAATGATAAAGGGACGCTCCAGGGATCTGTTCGTTGCGTGTATCACTGGGCAGCCTACCTCACATGGTTTCGCGCCATAAATAAAACTAATGCTGCTAGAGTACGCGAGAACACGGATGCAACTATAATATGAACTCATGTCAAGAATGCGCAAGCGTGCACTTATCATGTGTGAATGTCTGAGCCCTCATATGCTACCACCGTCACGTACAGGAGCGGATCGTTTTTTATGTACTCCACTGATCTAACCACTACCTCATTTACTGCAAATATATATGCATGTAACTAAAACACTGTAGCTGCTAGAATGTAATGTACAAAAATGGTGCTCGGACTGGGTATAATGGAAACACACCCAGCCAAGGTTAAATGCATGTTTTGAAGTGATTTTAAATAAGTATTATAGAAAGTATTCAAATGTTTGCGATGTCTTTACTTATATTCAGCAACACACAAGGGAGATACCTTTGTGAAAGCGTACAAGGTCTCGATGTATCCCCCTCCCTCCCTCAGAAGACTGCCAAGACATGAGAACAGAGCCCCGCTCTGTGCTATCACGCCTCCCCCGACCTGACTGGAGCTGCTTCAAAGACTTGTAACCCCACTGCAGCACCCAAGGCCGCGGCCAGCCACCTGCATTATTTACAGCACAGCAGTAAACCTTAGTTTAAACTCAAGCGCCCCCTCGTAAACCCCACAACCCACCGGACTGTCTCAGACTTATGGCCCTGTGCAATCAGGACACCCAACACTTTGACGACACACAGCGAAACATCTATAACCACTTCTAACAAGACAGAAAGACCTGTACCACCCGTCCCAGTCCCCGAAGCTTAGCCCCACGACCCACGGTCCCGGTCAACAGATCACAAGTAACCAGGCCTCGATATATTATCTCCAGACCCCTCACAAGGTGCATTCCTCCTGTGTTGCATTAACCTATTGAAAGATTTACTAAAGAGAATAGAACTGTAAATGACTGAATGACTGCGGGGTGCATGGCAGAGGGCAAGCAAGTCAGGAAAGGCATTCATCTCTGCCACAGGCCGCCTCAGCACACCAACACCGCCCGGATGAACTCAAGCCGACCTGCCAGGCCCAGCCCAACCCACGAGGGTGACCAGTGACGTCCTCCAGCCAAGACCAACCACACCGCAGCAGCACCTATAGTTAGTCGTCGCCACCCAATCCCAATGAACTTGTGCCCCCTATAGTATGTAGGTTTTGATGACGTTTTTTGTAAATATATACGCCTGTCTTTGCTATTGTCAGACAGAGCGCTCTCGGAGTTTGCAGAGTTCTTTGCATGCCCAATTCTGATTGATAAACTCCCATTTACGCTCACCCGCACTCTGTCTTGGCCTTATTCCCATTTTGGGAGAGTCCTTCACTGTCTCTCATTGCGGGGAGGATCGTGCTGTTTGGGGACGCATGCTTTCAGAGGCAAGAGACCAAAAGGAGAGCATAGAGCAGACACAAAAGACAGAGGCCAAGCTTGTTCTGAAAAATCTAGCAAAGTCTTTTTTTGAAGGAGCAGTGATTACCAGCTCAACAGGGACAGCAGGACAATCAGGACAACAGGGACATAGTGAATCTGGTATGACACAGATTGGACGTTTACCCCATGGAATGGTCACTCACTACACTGGAGAAAGTGTTTTTGGAGGGAATCCTTTACAGCACCCCAGTGCTAATATGTACCCGGATTAAGACAGTCCACAGGGATCTCTGATGTGTCCAGTCCTTTCTGTTACTGCCGATCCAGAAGAGGATTCCCAGATAGGTGTACAGGTAGGTGACTGAACATTTTGTTTTATGGTCGATACAAGGGCTACGACATCTTGCACCAAGGAAGGTGAGTTCCCTTGTCAGGCAAAACAATGGACACACAGGGATTCTCTGGGGCTATCTTGTCGGTTCCTTACACAGAGGATCTACCCATTAAGGCAGGTAAACCAAATAAATCTGCTCCCTTGTTGTATTGCACACATACCCTGGCAAATCTCTAGGGCATAGACATCCTAAGCAAGATCAACATGTCAATTGATTTCACAGAAGAAGGTAGAGTATGCTCAATTCCAGGTTTGTATGCGGTAAGAGAAGCAGCACTTTTGCATGCATACTGTAGGTAAAGGGTGTACCTCTGCATTCAGCTTTGTTTTTTATGGAGGAATGGTTGTGTTGAGTTGAGTACTGGGATCAGAGATCAGGGAATTCTTGTTTTGGCCTGCAAATCCACAGGAGATAACACCAGGCACTATTGTCACACCCTCTTAGAAGCAGTAGTGATAACGGACAGGGTGGTTCTCTGGGGCACTGATGAGAAAGGTGGACAGTGGCCACAGTCTTGTGCATCAGTCCGACCTTATCTCTACGGGACATGTCTGATAATCAGTTGCTTGAGGACAGTGAAGAAACAGACCAAAGGGAAGTACCGCAGATTATGCTCATTGTTAGAAATACATCGCCATATTGGAAGAAAGATTTGAGGAAGGTGCCAGATCATTTATGGATGAGAAATCCTAATGATGTGGGGCTGTTAACGAGTGATAGAGCAGTGTGGATAAAATTGAAATCTGTTGCGATACTAACATGGGTTAAGTAGTACCCCATGTCTAGAGAGGTTGACAAAGAGATGTATGAGACCAATATGGTGTTTTTGAAGCAAGGCATAATACAACCTTCTGTGACTCCATGTAACATGGCCCTCTATCCTGTGAAGAAGGTGAAGGAACCAGTTGAGGATGGTCCAAGATTTGTGACTTTGCAATAACATTTTTGAGGCAGAGTTCCCAGTGGTACATAACCCTGCTACCATTCTCTGTAATATCCTGACTTGGTTAACCCATTTCACTGTGATTGATTTAAAGAATGCATTTGTCTAGCTCCCCTTAGACCCTGATTCACAGTACCTTACAGTGTTTATGTGTTGTGGTCAGAGATTGGAGCACACAAGGTTGCCCCGGGGTACTGTGAATCTTGGAGTGTTTACAACCGGTTAGTTCAGATGGATTTTGGGAATTTACATGTGTCCAGTACAGTAGGCCAGCACGTGGATGATTTGCTAGTCTGTAGTACTTCAGAAGAGCAGTGTTGTGGAGATTCAATAACGCTCCTCACCCTGCTTGCGGAGAAAGGTACAAAGTGGACAAAGACACATTGTAATACTCCCAGGCAGAGGTAGTGGGTTGGGGCAAGTGATATCACCCACAGGAAGGAAGGTAATGCCAGAGAGAGCCACAGCAGTTCCGGACATGCTCCAGCCAGTCACAGTGAAACAAATGCAGCAGTAAGGGACTCTGTAACTATTGTAGATCATGGATTTTTGACTATTCTAGTTACAAGAGGCCCTTACTGCAGGGGCTTAAGGGAGCACAGAAGGTGAAAGGTCCGATAGAATGATCTGAAGAGATGGTGACCTGCTTTCAGGAGCTCAAGACTGTGATCAGCAATGCTCTGGTCTTGGTGACTCGGAATTACAAGAAACCATTTTATCTATTTTCTCACTCAAACGGGCAAGTGATGACAGAGGTCTTGGGCCAGCAAACATCGCTAGGCCATAAACCTTTAGTATACTATAGCGGTCTCCTAGACCCAGTGATGCAAGCACAGTTCCCTTGTGAACAGACTATAGCGGCAGTGACTTTTGCAATTCAAAAATCTTCAACCATTACTATGACATTGTATGTGGAACATGTGTAGTTGCGATCTTGGAAAAGTCCAAGTCGACTTTGATGACCCAGAGAGTATCTGGGTATGAGGTTATCCTATCAAATGCATCCATACATCCCATTCTGTGTCACCTAGTTAATCCTGTGACATTTGCAGCCAAGCCAGTGAAACCTGATGGCATTGTCCACGATTGTGTGACTTATGAGGGAGAAGAGGAAGAAAGGATGAATGTTAAGGAGGATGACTTGGAGGGAGGTGAGGTACTCTTTGGTGATGGGTCCTCAACAATTAATCAGGACACTGGTGAGAGGCATAGGGGTTCAGCTGATGTGGGTCTTGTGGATGGGGAACACCTGGTCAGATTGATAAACTGTTGCCTTCACATTGCTCCACGCATGCGGCAGAGCTAGTGGCACTTATAGAGGTGCATGAAATGAGTAAGGGAAAGGCAGTCACAATTTATTCTGACTCTGCGTATTTAACCTCCACTGTATATTCAGGCTTGTCAAGGTGGTAGAGAAGAGGGTTTAGGAAGTCTGACAGGACCCCTGTCCTGCATGCTGTGTTGTTATCTAGATTAATGAAAGCACTAACACTGTCCACAGAGGTAGGGATTATTAAATGCACAGTGCACATTAACCATATTAACCCAATGGTGCTTGGAAACAATGCTGCAGAAAGAGCAGCAAAAGAAGCCACATATTTACCATTCACAGATCCACAGAAAATGGAAATGTGTCCCAGCAGGTACAGTTGCTATCCCGGTAGACTGCCGTACCTTTACTTCAAATTATAGAGATTCAGGAGAGAGCACTTAAGGATGAAAAGGAGCTCTGGGAAAAGAGGGTATGTGCCCTCTCGCAAACGGATTTGCTGTTGACACAGGTGCTTTCGGAAAAGGGAGTAATGCCAGTAGAGCTGCTTTTTGTGGCTCTAGAACAAATACATTATCCATCTTGCAGCAGACCTCCAGGAGGAATGGTTAATACCAATCCAAGAATTGGTAAGTAAATTGGTGGGGAATTGTATAGTTTGCAGAGAATTCAATCCTGGTAACACCATGAGGACTATAAGATGAGTTTTGCCCAGGCACTCGGCCCATTTGGGGAGCTCCAGCTAGAGGGATTTGGTGAGCGAGGTATTTCCACAGTGGGTCATTTGTGAGGTCCTCAAGTCTGACAATGGGACCAACTTCTTTAATGCCTTGTTCACAGAGATTACTTCACTCTTGGGGATTCAGCACAGGTTGTGTTCAGTGTACCACCGCAGGCCATGAAATAGTGGAAAGGCTAATTGGTGTTCTTAAAGTTTCATGATCAAAGGTATGTCATCATTTGAATAAAAAATTGCATTATTGTTAACCTATTGTTCTGTTTTATTAGAGAAATCAAACACAGGAAAAGATCACCATCTCAGCCCACATGAAATTGTGACTGGGCATAGGCTACACTCAGTGCTCTCATCTGCACGCACGGCATCAGATGCACATTAATCAGTAGTGATTCTTGGTGAGGAGTTTAGGGAATACCTTAGAGCTTCAACGAAAAGTGTCAGACTTATATCTTCACAGGTTGTATCTTCTCATCAACAGTCTACAGGAGAAAGCTGCAAATAATCCAATGATCTACACCCGCCGCACTTGCTCCCTGTGGATCTGGTGTACGTCTGCACCTTTATTCGACACTGGAATGAGCAGTATTTCCACACGCTGCACCGTGTGATTTTCTCAACTCTGTTTGCTGTGAAGATGAAGGGCAGCAATAGCTGGGTCCACCTCAGTGATGTACAAAGGGATACTGGCACCCCTCCACCGGCACTTGAACAGGAGCAGGCTCAAAGTTAAGTATGCCCTAAGAATTAGCTGTTCATTCCAGTAGAAAAGCGGGGAGCAAACGAAGACCAGTGATTGTTATTTTCTAAGGTGAAAGGGAATATTTGGGTTTAAATTGAATATCTGGATGGTTGATTATATGTTTTTCTCATTCTCCTTGTTATTGTGTTCAGGTTTTGTTGACTGACAATATGGATGTGAATGTTTTTTAACTTGTCTAGTATTGTAGGGGTTGACGAAATACTATTGAAATCACAAAGAAGTGCCAGAGAACCTTTTAAGCTTCAGCTAATCACACATTTTCCTCTGTGTTTTATGGGTGATGGCATGGTGCCTGTTGGCACAAATGAGAAATGCTTCGCATCGCATCGCTGATCTGGCTGGAGGTACAGCTGCACTTCTTGATGTGTTTTGGTCTTGCAGAGTATTCAGTTACAGACAATTGCCTCCCGCCTGGCGAGGTTTCTGCAGTCTCCCTACACTACATGTGCATGTCCTTGTTATTCCTGAGAAACATTTAGTACTTGCCTGCTCAATGCCCAAAGACACATCTGTCCCCCCTTTGTCCCCTGTGGCCCTTGCGTCCCCTGTGTCATCATGCATGAACAACTCAATGAGCCTCATTACAAGTACTCCGGTCCAGAATTAACACTGCAGGTAAAACCATACCGGCACCGTTTCCATGTCCGCCCAATCATGACCCGCGGCCCCGGTAATAGCACCACCCTCAACCGCCACCGCGGAAATAGGGGTCCCGTTAAATCCGTCTGCACGGAAACCCCTCCGTTACCGTCAACACGAAACACCGTGAGCATCACAACTAGCGCGGACACGGAAATACCGGCAAAAAAATGGCGTAAATACCGTGATCACGATGGCGGAACCGCTGCCACCGCGAACATGGCGTTATACACTGCCTGCTGAACTGAATCAGGGCACAGGTGCACCAAATCAGCCCAGCTGGACCTAGCAGGCCACTGGGAGCCTACAAAAGGGCCACACCCAGCCCAACACAACACAGAACCATGCAGGCAGCAGGTTTAGTAGCACTGGGACTGGGCCTACTCAACCAACAGGCAGCACTGCACATGGTGGCATTAATGGCGCAGAGGAGGAGGCGTAGGCGGAGGAGGCGCAGGCGGCAACCAGCCAACCCTGCAGCTATGGCAAACCCCATTGCCCAGCCAGCCCGACCCCGCCGCCAGCCAGCAATACCACGCATCAGGGCCTCACACTGGAACCTCACCCCAGGACAGATCCACACACTATACCGGCTGGACCGTGCAACAATCCTGCACATCACCGCCATGATTGAGGACAACATTAGCAGCCTAATTGACACCCCCACCGCCACACCCTCTTGAAAGTTGTCTCAGTACTGAATTTCCTTGGCACTGGCACCTATCAACACACGGTTGGTGAGCTGCCCGGCATATCACAACCCTGTTTCTCCAAAATCCTGGTACAGGTACTGGATGCCCTGTTGCGCCATGTGTCGGAACACATAGCCCTACCCCGCACGCTCCCCGAGGTCATTGCCACCAACTTGGCCTTCCATGCCATAGCAGGCATGCCAAATTGCATAGGCGCAGTTGACTGCACCCACGTTGAGCTGACAGTACCACGTGCAATTGAGGCGGTGTTCCGCAATAGGAAACAGTATCACTCTTTGAATGTCCAGATGGTTTGTGATGCCATGCAACTGATTACACACTGCTGCGCACGTTTCCCAGGCTCATCACATGACTCAATGGTACTGCGGAATTCCACGTTGCCACGGTACATGGAACGCTATGCCGGACAAAGCACATGGCTATTGGGTGAGTACAGCTGACGATGCTACAACCCTGTCGAAGTGGTGTGTGTGTGTCCAGGCCAATGAGCATTGTGAGTGTGCTGCTGGACCGCACATGCATCACCCCCACCTCCCATCTACCAAACAGACAGCGGATGCCAAACATCATGAAGGAAGACATGAAAGGGCACCACAATGTGCCCGTGCACACGCTGGCACAGCCAATCCCGTCACTGTCCCATGAACCTTGTGCCACTGCAGACACCCACCCTCAATTGAAACACTGCCTCAAAAGGCACGAGAGGCGTGTAAATGAGACGATGTGTATTTACTACTTCCGTACAGTGGAGTCACTCTGCCATGTGTGGACAGCACTGCACCATGACATGCACACAATCAAAT
The DNA here is from genome assembly GCA_002915635.3 of Ambystoma mexicanum. Lineage (NCBI taxonomy): Eukaryota > Metazoa > Chordata > Amphibia > Caudata > Ambystomatidae > Ambystoma > Ambystoma mexicanum. The sequence continues at coordinate 1,072,509,163 of CM030317.1, forward strand.
GTCACCCGCAGGGCACAGTAAACATGCAAGTTAATGTGTAGGCCCATATCCAGTTAGCGACATACATCGTGATGCCCAAAACATACCTCCATACACTGCATGGTACTTATGCATGAATGAATGATGATACAAGAATGCACAGCAGCAGATGAGGACATGATGCCACAAACACTGACATGTTCCCCCATCTACATCCCATGTAGGTGATGCGGGATATGCACTCACGCCATGGATGATGACACTGTACGGAGACCAAGGAACAGGCATGAAGAGGCATACAATAGGGCACATATCCGCACACGTGGAATGATTGAGAGGACATTTGGACTGCTGAAGGCCCGTTTCCGCTGTCTGAGCAGATCTGGCGGATCACTGCTGTACAGCCCAGTGAAGACGGGTAAAATCACGCTCGTATGTGCCATGCTGCATAATATATGCCTGCGTAGGAACATCCCAATGCCACCAGACGCAGATGAGGAAGATGGGGATGGGGATGGGGATGGAGATGGGGATGGGGATGGAGATGGGGATGGGGATGGAGATGGGGATGGGGATAGAGATGGGGATGGGATGGCACCGCCTCCCCTTGGGGGTCCACATGATGGCCAGAGAGCACGGGATGCCCTGATTCGCATTTACTTTTGAGTCACAGCACATTCACAGAAATGCACGAACATGGTGACGACAATGAATTAATAAAGTTGCACTGCAAAATAAATGATCAATGTCCACACATGTATGTCTTGATTCGAAATGGTGATGTATTGATGTAATAACAACAGGGAAGGAGGTGCATTGGTTAGGGAAGCTGTACACCCGGGGCCACCCACCACCCAAACATGCCCACCCCCACCCAGACCCATTGTTCAAACCCCAAAACGACCTACCCCACCACCCAAACATGCCCACCCCCACCCAGACCCCATTGTTCAAACCCCCAAAACTACCTACCTCACCACCCAAACGTGCCCACCCCCACCCAGACCCCATTGTTCAAACCCCCAAAACTACCTACCCACCACCCAAACGTGCCCACCCCTCTCACACCCTTGTAGTCCACATGTGTCCTGCACTGCCCCAAACACATGCCATCACTTCCGTGTGCGCTTCTGTGCCTGTGCAACCTTGCCCGAGGGACCCGTTAGCCTACTCGAGCACCTCCTTGGACTGGCAGTAGTGGAGCTGGAAGGGGTGGTTGTGTTTGATTGGGCAGAATCTGGGATTGAGGGCATCCGTGCCAGATTTGCCTGTTGGCCAACCAACATGGCCTCTACAAGCCTGGAGGTGTGGTCGTTGCCCTCCCGCACATGGCGTGCAAGAGTCACTATAGTGCTCGCAAAGCGTCCGCTGGACCTCGACAGGCGACGCACTGAGGCGCTGTAGCTCTCCCTCTACAGCCTGGATTCCTCTAGCTGCCTCTCCACCAGCTGGGTGAGGGTAGCCTGCTGGTCCTCCATCCGCTGCATGCGGGCATTCAGTTCGGCCATGGATGGGGTGGGCGACCTCATGGGACTCCCCAGTGATGTGGGGCTGAACTCCAGCTCATGGAAGGAGCCCAGGTCTTCCAATGTGGGCATCTCCCCCTGTGGCCCCGTTTCCGAGTGCTTTTGCGGGGCACTGTTATCACTGCAGGCCGCCCCCTCTGCCGTGCTGCTGCCTTCGGTGTTGTGTTGGGTGGCCATGATAGGTTCCCGTGGCACCTGTCTAGACTCAGGCAGTGTGGAGACGGTGGGGATGTCGGTGGTGGTGGTGGGCAGCACATCTGTAGTGGCTGGTAATGTGGCCAGAGGTGCAGAACTGCCAGCAGCATCCTCCTGTGTGGTGGCGGTGGCTTGTGTACTTGCCCGTGCAGATTGGTTGGACTGTTGTGCAGTATCACTGTCACTTGAAACGGCTGTGGGGACACAAAGGGCATGCAATTAGTGTTGTTGTGGTGGCAGATGGGTGCATCACATGCGTCATTGAGATTGTACATTGAATAGTGTTAGTCACATGCATCTGATTGCTGGTGTATGCATTCTGTGATATTGGTTGCCATACGGATCATGATGGGTCCTTTGGCCCACACATGCACTGCCTGGGGGGGTTGTTAATGGGTCCTTTGGCCCACACATGCACTGCCTGGGGGGGGGGTTGTTAATGGGTCCTTTGGCCCAGTACTCACACCTGCATATTTTCATGTGGCATTCATGTTTGGGCACTTACCGGCATCTGCAGGTGGGCTCACTCCTGCCTCAGCCTCCCTGATCCCATGGATTTCCTCTAGGTGGAGGACGCTGCTGCAACACTCCTCCCATGCTTGCAGCCTCAGTGGGGAAGGGGGTCCTCCACCTGTCCCACTGCTGCGTTGGCGGTGCGTGGAAATGAGGTTGCGTACCCTCAGCCTCAGGTCGTCCCACCGCTTGTGGCAGTCCTTCACGCTCCTCGCTGTCACGCCCACAGCGGTGCACTTGCGTGCAGCTTCGGCCCACACCTCCTTCCTCCGCTGCTGTGTGGCACGCCGTTGGACGGTGCTGAACAGCATCTCCACATTGTCCACAATGTGCTCCACCAAGACGGTTAGCTCCACCTCGCTGAAGCGCTGTTTGCGCTGCCTCTGAGCAGAAATCCTGGCAGACATGCTGGTGGTCCCTTTTGGCTTTTCAGAGTTAGGATTGTGCTTGTGCTGGCTCTGGATGGCAATGGATTGTGCTTTTATATGATGGCCGCCTATCTGTTTCCTGTTTTGGCGATCATGGTATTTCCGGTTCCGTGTCCGTGGCGGCGGAGGCGGACACGGGTTTTGCGCCACTTGTGGCTGCGTTATTTCCATTTCCGTGGGGTTTTCCGTGATGGCGGTAACAACGTTTCCGAGTCCATGTGGTGCGCACAACCGACAGCGTGTAATCAGATGTTTTTTCCGCAACCTTGCGGACACGGAAACGTTTTTACCGGCGTCACGGATTTTGCACGGTCCCGGACTGGCAGGTTGTAATGAGGCCCAATGACTTTGCCTGATCGTAAAGAAGAGGAACCATTACATCAGACCATGCGGTCCAACTATATTTCGGCGTCATCTTAAAAATCTCTGATAGACATTTCTGAGCAGTATCGTCCATTCAGCTGGACAGAAATGTTTTCCTCGCTCCTGGCCCCTGGTGTCCAAGATATTGTAAATGCAAGGTAGCTCTAGGTGACTTGCTGCGAACATTTGTTGTTTATAAATTCATTTGAGTCAGATTTTAGTGCAAAAAGAACTACGTCCCTGAGGTTCTTTGCTTTGCAGTATAGATACATTCTAGACCTCCTAAAAGCTTTGGAGGGGGGGCATGACAGAAGATTAGGAGTTCTTGCTGCACATTTGAGCCTCCAAATGATTTAGAAAATGGAATTCTAACTCAGACAATTGCCGCTTTGCACACGCTTAGGATGGTCAGGGAGAACGAAGCAGGATTGACAAATTACCTTGTTTGGACTCTCTTTTTTCTTGGGTGCCGTCTTGGATGAGCCTAGCTGTCAAAATGTTGATGCCAATTTTTGCCTTTTTCCTTATTATCTTTTGCTCCTGTCCTCTTATGATGTTGTTCTTCCCACATACCGAACGCAGCTGCCATGATGACTGTGACCTTGTCCAAAGCTAGACTCTCTAACATTTCATATAACATGGGTACTCAGACTGAAGCTGTCTTGTGTCCTCCACAAAAGTGTTATGATTGTGAGAGCAGCGGGTTGCTTGCGAAAATGGTGGGGGGAGGAATTGGGGTTGTTCAGCAGAGTGGTATGCTCATATTGGGACCGATGTGAGGGATGTTGTAGGGTTTTATTTCCCTGAGAAGATGGTTTAAAGGAAAAAGAAATGTGTGTATTAGTGAAAGTATTAACTAAAGGGGGGGGATGTTGGGATGGTCAATAAAGGTTCCAATGAGAAAGAGGGGTTCACGTGGCTCGTGCCATATTGGAGACTTGAGGGTTGGGGATATTGATGCGATGCTGCCATTTTATATGTATCTAGTGTGGTTAATGAGAAAGTGATATGTGTTACTTTTAGTGTTACTTTGCATTTAAGTTGATACATTTTAGAATCACACATGCGCAGCAACATAAATGTCAAAACTATTGATGCAACATAAATGCAATGTAGGTATGGTGTGCCACGTAGTGCCTGAGAGTTGGGCAACAAGGAGCTTTATATGCACACGCGAGAAAAGAGATTTGCCATGAAAAAAAACACTGTGAAGAGGACGAGGTAGTCAAAGTGCAGTTTATGAACAGCCGTAGTGTGAAAACCTCTGGGCAAATTTGACCCAAATAAGAAACAATTTGGGAACAAAGCATTGACTTAATTTCCTTGATTGTTTGTGGTAAATCTAGAAAGTAGTTTTAAAAATATTTTAAAGAGACATGGGGTGCCCCCGTGTTCCTTAAAACCTTCATATATATTGGCATTGGTGCTTTAAAGCAGAGAGGCTTAGAGGCTTTTCAGAAATTAAAAGTTGCCTTTTTTGTTGTTGCTCGATTTGAGTGATTCCCGTGATATTACTGAGAGAAGCTGCAAATAAAAGAACTCAAACTGCTGTTTAATGGAGGAAAAAGGATGCCATCAAACTTTGAAATGTACTCCCCCACAACCTCACAGAGACTTCAGAAAGAGACTCAAAACTCTTCTGTTTATGTGGTCACTCATGTAGAGAAGGAACCAAGTACCCCCATCTCAAGGTCCGCCCCCATGCTGCGCATATGTTGGGAATCAGAAATTGAGAAATGTGCAGTTCCAGTGAAAATGTCTGTACCACAAAGATTCTTGGAAGCATGGTATCCACTAAGGAAACCATATATGCATTCACGAAAATATGATGGCCATTTGAATGAAATCCCAGAGGAAGTGTGAAAACAAGTGAAAAGAAGACTGGTGACATCATGCGAAGGAGGACTGATGCACCCAGAAAAAAAGCCGAGGCGAAAGGACATAAACATTATATGAGATATGAGAAGGAGGTGTTAAAGATGAGCAACATTTCGGGATCGAGATGAAGATGCTCATGCTATAGAAATACTGATGAAAATGCAAAGTCATTTTACAATTGTACAGATGCAGTAATGCAGGCAGACAAAGTGATCATAAGGCTGGCTATGTAGTGAATAGATTGCGGCGATGCACTAACGTATATACACAGGAATGTATGGAATATGGATGTTCCACAACGCACTTTAGCAGAGCTTGGACCCCGTGAATAGGAAGGCTTTTCAGTGTGGCGCGGTTAGAAAACAGCTAATGACGGAGGAAGAATTCAAGAAAGGCGTGGCTGGCCCATCACCAAGAAGTTGAGGCCACCATGAGCCTGAGTGTTCATTCAGTAGTTGCAAACATGAGAAAAGAACAAGCCCCCGTCTGAGGTGGGGTGGAAGAACACTGAAGATATCAGAGGTTCATCATTTAAAAGAATTAAATGCAGCAAAAAGCTCAGAAACATGGTCTCCAGTCACATGGTCAGATGAAAATAGACATTGGGTCGAGCTACACCAAAACCAAGAGACAAAGTATGCCTATGCTCCCTTTCATTCTCAAGCATGGAGAACATTTACAAGGTCATGTTCTAAGGCTAAATGACTGGCAGGCAGCAAGAGTGATGATGGATGTCAGACTAATTGGAAGGGAAGCTATGGTCAAGACCAGCCCACGAGCACCTGGGGTACCAGCCTGCATGCTGCTAGCGTGTGTGGAATATTATAGAGGATTACGAGGATGTGAACCAATTATGGAGAGCCAGGTATCAAAGAGTCCTATAGCTTGTGAGCCCAATGATCATTGTGTAATTTATGACGATGTAGATGACATGTACTAGAGGAGGGCTTAGTTGTCCACCTGATGTTAGAGACCCAATCACTTTCCCTGTCAAGTATGGAATATATAATTAGATGTTCCCTTTAAGCCAATCACTTTACCAATAAGGTTTTTGTAGTTTGCCACGTAGGATGACATCATTGATGACAAGTTTTTACTATATAAACTGTGTTTTTTATGAAACGAGCAGAGCGAAATAGAGCGTACGTCCTGTGATGTCCATTGTAACTCCATGTTTTAGACATTTCAAATAAAACAGACTAACTTTTGCCAACTTCCTGAGTCGGTTTGATTATTGATGTTTGAGTTTCTTCTGCATCCCCCTCTATCTCAAAGTATTGTTACCTCATCTTAAAGGGCCATATGGGTACACAGGTTCACTTGGTAGCAGAGATGATAGTTCAAGACCCATCGACACAGTAGGTTTTTAAGGGTCTCGGATTATCGAATGCCCTTCGTCATTTAGCTGGAGGACTGCAAGGCTTCGTGTGGATAGCGGCCAAACGAAAATCTTGCAAGACCAAACGAAGCAGGTGGGACGGGCCCCTCTTTCACAGAATCTCCTCCCAGTGTCTACAGGCAGCTGAGCGGACTGAAGGCTGACGTGGCCGGTTGCGGAGGAGTCGATCCCGAGGGTCAGGAGCTGAAAAATCGAATAGTGAGTAGATTGAGAGTGGTGGCAAACAATGCTCATTCATTGAGTGGGGAAAGTAATAACGGGAAACACGTAACAGAGGACAGAAGGGTATTTTGATTTAAGGACGAAGAGCATCATTGTTTAAAGGATGGACGAGGAGCGATCCATGAGTTAAGCCCATTAATCCTTCATCAAGAGACGTTTAAGAAGAAGTTATTCTTAAATCAAAAGGGATATAAATAGGTCACGAGCAAACAAGAGTCGTTAAGAGAGAGTAACTTATATTCTGATATGAGTCATTTTAGGGGCGAGAATAGCCACGAGCAGCTGAAAAGTATTTTTCTGTGTGAAAAAACGGTAAGTATTGACAGTCGATTTTGACTAGTCATGATGGAAGATATTACATCACTCATACACCTGTGCAAACAGCTGCCAAAACACGCACCTAAGCTTAAGCAGTAAAGTGCAGAATGAGTTAAGGGCAAGGCACATAAAATGTTCATGCCATGGCCACAAGGGAGATCACTATCAAAAGCAGTTTTGCAACACATGATGACATACTTGCACGCAGCGTAGACTGGAAAAAAGGTGGACAAAAGGTTAGCTAGACTAGAGCTTTGGAAGATGTACCAGGAGGAATCGGAAGACTCTCTGCCTGAAGACTGGATGCTTAACTAGTGTAAAGAGTGGGGTGTTGAGCCTTCGGCTCCCTACCGCACCTGAAGTAATGGCGATAGTACGAAAGATAATGGAGTGTATCCATTAAGAGAGCTTAAGGCAGCGACAGGGTACAGCAATCCGACATATGAGCCACCTGCGTATAGCAGCGACGAGCGTCCAGAAAAGACTCCAGAAAGGGATGTGATCTCTAAAGTCCCACGTGACAAAGAGAAAAGTGACCAACCAAGTATGTCCTTAGATATAGGATGAGAAATAAAGAGATGGAATGGAGAGAAAGATAAAGCTGACGAGGTAGTGCTCATACAGAACGAATGGATGGGCGGTCAGATATTGCTAAAACTTGATGGAAAGAACATTGAGGAAGTAAGGCAAAGGGAAGATCTAGACGATTAGGATAAAAAGACAGAGAATGAGAGAAAAGATTGAAAGAAGACAAAGCTAAAAGAAAGCGTAGACAAAGGCGTATCAAGATGAACGGTTAAGAAAGCAGGAGAGGGCAGAAGAACAAAGAAAACAGGACAATAGCCAAAAAGCAATCAAAGAATGAGACAGACTCGAAAAGAAAAGGGAAGAAGAGAAGGAAAGAAATTAAGAGATTAAAGAATGCAAAGACGCAGAGATGAGGAAGTGTGCAGGGCAAACGAGAGAAGTGAAGAGACAGGAAGAGGAAAGAGTTAGGGAAGAAGTAAAGAAACTAAGAGAATTTGATGAGGAAATAGAACGAAAGAGATGCCAAAGGGCACACAACATTGATCGCATGGAGAAAGAGCTAATGGAACCTGGTCCAGTAGTGGCATGCGAGGACATAGAGGAGTTCTTCCCGACACAAGAACCAATGCCAGGACCCTCTAGAGTAAATCTGGAGGATAATTTTGATATAGGAAGTATTGGAGACAGAATCGATAAGGCTTATCAAGCGATGAGGACAAAAAGTGAATCGAGAAATAAAGGGAGAGACAATCGATCTGAAGTTGCTCAGTCGCGAGGCAAAGGGTGTGGCCCGTCAGCCTCGAGCATAGAGCCTTGTCATTGGACAAGCTAACTTCAAACAGAGACGAGAAAGATGATAGCCACACTAGTTGGGGACAAGACATGTCAGACGAAGAGAGGGAAACCTTCCGTGGGGAGGAGGGCGCTGGTGCAAGTGGTCGCAATCAGGTGTTCTCAGACAGACAAGGAGGTGAGATTGTCAGATCTGGACCTACCTAAACCGAGGACGCCAGAGCTTATGGCGCGGCCAGATCTACCTACAAGGAGATCTCTCAGTGAGAGGGGGGACTCACCACCCTATGGGAGCAGGTTAAGGTCATTACCTGGGAGAAGGTGATGTGGAACCACTGTCCCTGCTATGGACAAACAGACAATGGGAGACCATCTGACCTCATTAACTGTATTGTGCCTTATGGTCGCCATCAGACCACCTTAACTGTATTGTGCCTTATGGTCGCCATCAGACCACTTTAACTGTATTGGGCCTTATGGTCGCCATCTGACCTCATTAACTGTATTGTGCCTTATGGTCGCCATCAGACCACCTTAACTGTATTGTGTCTTATGGTCGCCTTCGGACCACTATAATTGTGTTGTGCCTTATGGTCGATATCTGACCACTTTAATTGTCTTGTACCTAAGGTCACTAATAGACCACTTTTAACTGCGTTGTGCCTTATGGTCGCTATAGTCCACATTGTTTATGCTGATTTGAGCCTGCGCCCCTGGTCACTATAAACCTCACTGATCTGAGCTGGTCACCAACAGTCCACATTGATTGTGCTGTGGCTCATAGCTACCTGCCAGCTACTTCCCGAACCACCATCTGAACTATGCCACCCTGGCTAGCTCTCATCATGTTCCCTTTCTGTATCATGCCGACTGCACACCCTGCAGCAGAAATGGCTTTGTCCCATTCAATAATGGTTTAGCAAAGCTTGCCTGCCCTAGACACCAACCCATTCCCTGCCCCACTTCCTTCCTACCCTCCCTACCTCCTTTCTCACTCAGTGCATCATCGGACCATAGCACTAAAGCTAGTGCCACCTCAGGTTACACTACACCTAACCGTACCACCGATGATCACGCAGACAACATCAACACCAACGATCCCTCACCACTATGCTCACCTAGTGTCCTATCCCCAAGCCAACAGAGCAAACCTTGTCCCACCACAGTCAGGAATCTAAGACTAGCAACCAGATGTCACCATTGGTCCTACCACCGGAACACAGTCATTAGGTTCAACCCTATCAACTCTACCCAGACCATAGATGTCCCATCAGAGGCAGAGGCCCACCAGCCAACATTCCAATCCCCTAGCTAATCTCAAAGGGGTGCTCATTAACGCCCGCTCGGTCCTGCTCATGCGCTAGACATCGCTGACTTAATTGTGACTGAAAACCTGGACTTTCTGGCTATCACGGAAACCTGGTTACATGCAGCGTCTGGCCCCGTCCTATCCCTTGCCATACCAGATAACTACTCTATCATTAGATGCGATAGGGACAACAATCAAACCAAAGGAGGTGGATTAGCATTTATATTTAAGAGCTCTCTCAATCTAAGAGTTGCTAACAATCACCAGCTGCCATCTGCTGAACTATTATCAATTAAACTCCCAATCTCACCTAATCATACCGCCCTTGTGTACCTCATCTATCGGCCACCTGGTCCCACGTCCACATTCATAGAAGACATCTCTTCCATCCTAGCCTCTAGCACCAAGCCTAAATCCCAAATTATCCTACTTGGAGACCTTAACCTAGGATATCTGGACACAAACGACACTAAAGCTTGTGACCTTGCCAACGTTCTATCCGACTTTGGCCTAACCCAGCATGTCAATGTACCCACCCATATCAAAGGCCGCACATTAGATTGGATCTCAGACATGAATTGCGCACTAAACATAACCTCAGTGCTACCATGTGCATGGTCTGACCATCACAAAATAACATTCTCCCTCAATTCTTGCCCACCTGTGCACAAACCTTGTACTGTGCCACCCACACTTACTCGCAACAAGAAAGATATTACAACTGAGAAACTACTCCCACTCATCCTCCCACTATTAAACTCTGTCTCCACAACCGGTGCGGACCCTACCGTCCTTGTGGACACCTACAATCGTGCTATGTTAAAAGCACTGGACACCATTGCACCTCTTAAACAGCGCAAAGAAAAACCACGCAACCACCTCAACTCCTGGTTCACCCCATACCTACGCGAACTTAGGAAAGACAAGCGTAAAGCCGAGACCCTCTGGAGAAATTCACCCACACCAGCAAATAAAATCAACCTGCTAACCATCACCCTCTCGTATAAAGAAGCCATACTAGCAGCAAAAAAAGAAGTTTACAATAACAGAATCATGCAAGCTCATTCCAATACCAAGGAACTCTTTAAAAATCTCAAGGAATTAGAGTCCCCAGTTGCTCCCCTTGACACTTGCACCCCGGACACCGAATGGTGCGCCAACATTCAAAAAGCTCTACTTAACAAAATCACCACTCTCCAAACCAAAATCAACACAAAAAAAAACTATCTCCTTGACTCAGTAGGTAACTCCCAACCCGCCAATGTCTCCTCCCACAATCACCACCTCAAACCTTTCAGTTTCTCTCCCCTAACCATTAAGGAAGTGGAAATTATCATCAAGAAGTTAAAGCCATCTAATTGTCAAGGCGATGCCTGCCCAGCTCCTATCGTACAGGAAGCAGCGCCTGAGCTCGCCCCCTTTATCACCACCCTTATCAATTCCTCCTTTAAATCTGGCATAGTACCAGATAACCTCAAGGATGCATGGGTAATCCCCCTAATCAAAAAACCTAACCTAGACCCGAACATCCCTACCAACTATCGGCCCATCACCACGGTACCATACCTTCTAAAAATCTTGGACCGGGCGGCATACATCCAAATTCAAGGCTATCTTGACAAGAACAACCTACTAGGACTTAGACAATCCGGTTTCCGGCCGAGACACGGCACAGAGACCGCTCTAATAGACCTAAAAACACAAATTGAGGACTTGAAAGACAAGGGCAAACAAGCGCTCCTACTCCTCCTAGATTTATCAGCCGCTTTTGATCTGGTAGATCACCAAATCCTTTGCCAGCCCATTTCTCTGATGCAGCTACCTCCTGGATCAGCTCATTCCTTGCAAACAGATCCATGAGAGTCTTCTCATCTCATGCCGCAGCTGACCCAGCACATGTTCCTTGCGGTGTCCCACAAGGCTCATGCGTATCACCCACGCTCTATAACGTCTTTACGAAACCACTCTTTGATATTCTTGACCATCTGGGTGTCACCTATACAAATTATGCGGACGACACCCAGATACTCATCCCTATCACGGGTGACTACACAACTGACGTCAAAGCTCTCAATGCAGTTTACACCGTCATCCAGGCGTGGATGGCCCACCACAGTCTCTGCCTCAACGACGAGAAGACTGAGCTACTCATTTTAGGCTCCCAATCTAAACTTGCCAAACTTGACAGCAAATATGACGCATTCAACATTGATGGCAACATGATTAAGGTCTCCAACGTTACTAAAACACTTGGAATCTACTTAGACTCCACCCTCTCGCTCACCAGACAAACTAACTCAGTAGCTTCAGCATCGGCTTACACGTGCAAACTAATCACTGCCTGCCGTCCTTTCCTAACTCTGGACAACTGCCTGATCCTTGCCAGAACCCTTATTTTATCCAGAATTGATTACTGCAATGCCCTGTACCTCGGAACTAATCAAAGAAACATCGACAAACTTCAGGTAACCCAGAATAACGCCATTAGGGCTGCTCTCAACATTCCTAGGCGCACCCACATCTCATCCACGAGACGGAACTTGCGATGGCTCTCTATCCCACAGCGTATTGCTTTCAAAACTCTTGTCTTAAGTTACAAAGCACAGAACAACGCAGCACCAGCCTACTTGTCAGAGCGCTTTAAGGGAGAGTAACACAGCCCACAGACCACTAAGAGCTGCGCAAGCACATACACTCATTATTCCCAGCTTTAAACTACAGACTCCCAGAGGCTCAAGCTTCCCGGTATTGGCAGCTAAGCTCTGGAACTCACTACCCAATGACCTCAGGAACATCCCCTCCCTCCAATCCTTCAAACATAGAACAAAACAATGGCTCTATGAGCAAGACGAAGAGTTGACCACCATGTGGTAATCATCCATTGCATGCTCTACAACCCCACCCACTGTTGTATTTATTGTGACGACTTTCTATGTATGCTTATTTACTATGCATTTTGTAATCTGACTTTCTGTAAACATATGTAACCCTTCTAAACATGTGCCCTGATGCCTTTGGGCAGGCTGCGCAATATAAATAAATAAATACAAATACAAATTGCGATTTTGGGATTTCACAGTTTCCCTTGTTAGAAAAAGGAGGGGGCAGACCAAAGTATATCCCTTTGCCCCAGATGGATAAGGATAATCTAAGGTGTAAGATCCCGAGCCCAACTTCCGGTGCCAGAAAATTGACATATGAATTAGAGAAAATGACAGGAGGAAACATGTTAGTGTTACTCACCACTCCGAAATAGGCCGAAGATGCAGAGGAGTGACCTTGGAGATGATGGTGGTACAAGAATCGATATTCAGCCTTCCATCCCAGCTCCCCTGAGTACAAGACTCAGGCTTCCTCAAAGAGGGGCTCTTTTCTACAATGTACCTCTTTGCTGTTTCAGTTGGGACAGACAGAGGTGTCAATTGAATAAAAGAGCGGGGAGAACACACACCGCCAATACCAATGCTGCAAAGGAATACAAAGATATTAGACAGAGTTGAGGTTAAGGCAAGTAATTAGAACATTTGAATTAAATGGGCAACTACCTAGATAGGTATTGGAGTGGAACTTCCCCGGGGTGGATCTACAAGTAATAACACAAAATGAGTGGAAATGGTCTAATTAAATATCGGTCCCAACTATTACATGGCCACGGTAGTGGCCATGTAGTTATGGTTAAGTTGGTGTTTCCATAGGAAGAGCACTTTTTGGGTGGCTTATAACTTCGCTCCCCCTGGACGAATCCCCACCAAACTTTGCAAAAAAAGTATATGGCCCACTCTTGTTTGCAAAGTTTGGTGAGGATTCGTCCAGGGAGGGAAAAGTTATAGGGGGGGGTCCCAAACTTTTTTTTTTCCCATAGACTGAATGGGAAAAAACTTTGCGCACGCTACAGCCCGAACCACTGGACGGATTTACACCAAATTTGCTGCAGGAGCGGCGGCCTGGTCCCGAAAGCGTGCTTTTGCAAATTTGGTGTAAATCCGTCCAGTAGTTTTTTAAAAAATGACCAAAATGTAAGGCAAAAAAATTAGTGATATCTGTGTTCGCTTCGCGGACGGACTTCCCTGTTCGCTCTGCGGACAGCACCCCGATTGGCCCAGCGGCTTGCGTCATGTCAGCGGACATGCGATGTATTAGCTGATTGGGCGGCTTGGTGCGTGATGCGCGTCAGATTTTCTGTCGCGCCCGCCATCATGCATTTGCGGACGTCCGCAGACAGCGCGGTGAAAGTTTGTTCAAAATGGGTATTTACTAGAGTGTGTTTGTGTGTAGAAGTCTTTGGGGAGGATGGGGGAGTATGAGATAGGTTCAAAGTTGTATTTTATTTATGTGCTAGACGCTTTTGTTGTGTTCGATTTGTCTGCGGACAACACGGCTGTTCTGGAATGTTCGTAAATAAACAGAATGGATTCGGTGTCAACTTGAAAGTGTTCTAAGAACACTCGTGGGGTCTTGGAATGTTTGCAGGTGGTGTCCTGGAGACATTGTCTGTATTGTTCGTTGGCAAGGTGAAAATGTTTTAAGAACAATCGCGGTGTCCTGAAATGTTCGTACATAAAGAAAATGGGGGTGTCCTGAGGACGCTCTTTGTATTGTCCTCTGGCAAGTTGAATGTGTCCTAGGACCTTCCCCCTGTCCGTGGACATAAAAATGGTTGCAATGCTTGCATCTAAGGGTGTGATATGCTGCGGTGGTTGTGGCCAGGGTATAGAATGTTGGGTGCATGGCCATTTGGTGTAGTGTAGTGCCCTGAGTTGGTTGTGGCTCCTGCGTGGTAGATCATACCTATTGTTGTGAAGGTTTTCCTACCAAGTGATATTTGACCATGTGTGAATCCAGTCAGCTTGCAGTTGTTTTTGTACGATCTGCATTGTAACATAGACGCATTAGTATTACGCATTTACTATGTGTTTGTATTAGTAATGTGGAGCGATTATCCGAATTGCAGGTAGAACATAATCTACCGTGGTTTGCATTTTGTACAAGTTGCTGAAATGGAACAGATTCACAATTAGATATTGATATATAGACAAAGCGCTCATTGGGGATTTGTTCTTGTGTCACATTGTTGCAGAGAGCGCATGTATGTTTCCACATGTATGAAATCTGGAAGGTATGTTTTTGTTTTCCAGTACTAATAGTAAGTACATTAGAAATTCTTGTGGATCTTCCTGTGAGTTTATAGTGAATTTCACCATTCCAGCACAGTAGTCCAATTGTTGTCTTATTCCATAAACACTATACGTGTTGTCAGGATTGTTTGCTGCATTTCTGTGAAGTACTAACATTTGCAAACACAATGGGTCTATACTGTGTAAGTAAATGTTGTCAACAATTGGTGGTAATTGAAATAAAATATTCATTGCTACATTTGCGTAGCAACTTACACCAACTATATTTGAGAATTTAAATGGTCCAGGTAGTTCTGTATCTGCCTGCTTTTTTTGGAGTTTGTCTTCCTTCTTTGAAGAAGTACCTGGTTTACTTTCCCTAATTGATTCTTTTTTGCTTGTGGTACTTGATGACGTTTTAGTTTCTTTTAGTCTCTTTGGAGGATTTGCAGTGACATCCTGTTGCATTTCTGTTTGATTTAGTTTTCTTTTAGAACATTTTCCTTTTTGTGGGACAGGATATGTTTGTATATGGGGGTTGTATAGTGAACAAAGTCTATTGTATTCTAAAATGCAAGGAATATCAGCGTTTACTTTACTTGCATTAAAGTTTATTAGAAATAGACCGTCAATTGTACGTAGGCGTGACAGTGCTACGTAGCTCATGCCTTCTTTAAAGACTGTGTTACCAATGTCTATCATTGCTTTGTCTAGAGTAAGACCTTGTGATTTATGAATGGTGACTGCGTATGCAAGAGTTAGAGAAAATTGTTCTCTGCGTACATACATGTCTTTGAAGAGAAGGAATCGAGCTGTTGAGCGTCCTATTCTTTTTACTTCTGAAAGTTTGTCAAAGAGAATATTGACAAACTGAATTTTGTTGTCACGTGGGTATGTTTGAAAGCCAACAACTGTACTCAGTGCTCCATTAACTAGTCCTTGGTCCACGTCAAGGTTATGTTTAAGCATTACTCTGCAATTTAAGGATAATTTTAATATCTTTTCCAAGCCTGCTGTGTTTGAGATTGATTTTTCTAAACTATTTAGTCTTGCTGTGGCTTGGTCACACATGGGTAGTGTCATTCCATGTACATCGAGTTTTTCTGTGGCGCTAATTTCCATAATTGGTTGCATTTCTTTGCTTAACATTATTTCATTGAATTTGAAACAGCTTGCAAGAGTTGGCATTAAGGCCATACAATTGACATTTGTGTGGGCTAATTGTTCCATAACATCTGTAGCACATGCATTATCACCATAAAGTGCATGAATGTGCCGGGTTTTCAATATTGCTTCTGCTGCTCTAGAAAGTATACCAACTCCGACACTTTTTAAGATGTTGGCATAAGTGAGATCTGCAGATTGGCTCATGTTTTCTGTTAATTCTCTGTATTGGAAATGTTGCCAAAGGTTGACATTTCCAATGCTGCCAACAGTTTTACGGTTTTAAAAATAGGCTCACCTTTTACAGGTGTCAATTGAAGAAGATCTCCGAAAACAATAATGTGTTTTCCTGCAAAGAGCTCTTCATAGTTTGTTTTGAGTACTTCTTGTAATCTGAGGTGAATCAAAGCCAACATTAGGTTGGACACCATGCTCACTTCATCTGTTAGTAGCATTTTCATTTGTTTCAATACTCTGCGTACTTCCATTGCAGCTTCTGCAGAAAGTTTGTAATAATCTAACTTGTTTTGGTGTTCTACTGGCAGGAGTAGTAATCGGTGTAAAGTGACACCACCTATGTTGTAGGCAGCTAAACCTGTGGGGGCAGTGACAACAGCTGACAGTTTGTTGTTTGTCAATTGTTGAAGGAACTTACTGATGATTTTGATTAGGAATGTTTTGCCAGAACCAGCTTCACCACTGACATACAATAGTATAGGTTTGTAATTTTGGCAGGTGCATTCTTTGTTTTCATGTTGAACACCATGTGCAATTTCTTTTGTTATTTCTTGAAAAATGCTACGTTGCTCTTTGTTTAGTTTTGATTGTAGTGTAGTAAAGTCTTCTTTATCTTCATAGTGACACATGGTGTTTTCTACTTCTATCATAGCTAATTCTGCCTCATTTGTTATTAGTGGTTCTCCCAGTGATTCTTGGCTTCCTGTGACAGAAGGTTGACTACTGTCAGGAGTGTCCTTATCTAGTTGGGCCTGGAGTTCCTCTTCGTGTTGCTGTTCATTGTGCAACATTGTTTTGTACTGTGCAAAGTTTACATCAGTTATACTGTTTTCATTGGCTTTGAAAGCGTCTTCATATGAGTCATAGGTATCTAGTATTTCTTCTTCTTTTCTCCATGGTTTGAAGAGTTGTAGCGGGGACATGTAATATATTTCTTTAGGTTGAGGAGTCTTTAATGACAATTTGATATGATTAATTAAATTTGGTTTGGTGAGTTTTACTAAGCTGCCATCACAGTTTGTCACTTTGCTCATCAGGTTTTATATTATTTTTGTATGTGTAGTTTTGGGCTATGTGGTATAGACACATGGTTTCCAAAGTGGTACTCCTGTTTGGGTAGTATGTGTCCAATAAATTGTTTTTTAAAATGTCTTGGCTGTTGGGATCATGTTTGGCTATTGTTTCTATATCTTCGTATGATTTTAGAACTCTTTTTCTAGATTTAGCTGGACCAAGACTTAGCCATACTATATTTGCAGATTTACCATACAATGCAGTACCAGTTAATCGATCAGCTGCTTCATAGGATCCACATTCTCTATGGGACAGCATTGTTATGCCCAAGCTGTATAATTTCTGAGACACTGTTTTATCTGATGACAGGTCATTCCAGAGGTCTTGGAGCTCTGTCTTTTCTGATTTGGTTAAGTATGCTGTGACATATTGTGCAACTGCAGTAGAATTGTCTGCAATGTACTGCACATCTATGTTTGCATTCCACAAGTGGGCAATGATTGCATTGTAATCATTGATATATTTTTCTTCTTCTTTTCTTTTTATGCAATATGTATTTTTAGGTGACTTACCTTTAACACTATGTCTAAATGAAGACATGAGGTTGTTCACTTGACCTGTATTTGTAACTGATCTAGGGAAACCAAATCGGCATTTGGTGTAGTATTTCCCTTTGTTTTTGTATTTGCGACGACAATATTTGCCACATTTGTGTCTTTGGAATTGTAAGATTTTTGCATGAAAATCACTATTTGTGGATTCTGACGGAATTTCACAAGTGACATATTTTTCAATAAACTGTAAAACAGTGGCATCACTGTCTTGACCAAATTTAGGAGCATCTTTAATCCATAAAAGCATGTGGACATGTGGCGCTCCTCTGGCTTGGTATTCTTTTCTCCAAAAGAAGTGTTGCACTTCTCCAAGGGGAGGAACAGTTTTATTACAAATAAAATGTAGCATAGCAATGAAGCGATGGTGAAAATATCTAGAAACATTAACAGGATCCTGAGAACAAAGTTCTTCAGGTGTTAGTATATCTATGTTTGTTTTGTTTTCGTTTGATATGCGTGGGAAAGCATGTAAATCTTCCCATGCATATTCTGCGCAACTTAATGTAACAAACCAAGTGGGTGGGCCAAGGTTTCTGATCATACAATGTACATCCCCATGGCGTCGAAACCAGTACTCCTTACTACCTCGCATATTTGCTAATAGATCTGTAAGATTTGCCTGTAAAACCTCATCTTTTTGTTGAACTTTTTGTAATAATTGTGTGGCTGTCATATTTTGAAAGTGTGATCCTGATTTTAATATGTGTGCAACTCTGTAACATAAAGTTGCTAGTTCACTTTCAAAGAGTAGGTGGAATATGTATTCCACATTTTGTCGAAATCTGGGATCTTCAGAATACATTCGTAATGAGCGATATTCTGATGCTGATATTTGAACAGGTCTATCATCGTATCCTCCTCCTTTGCCAGTAGGAAAGAGTAGAGGAAAAGCACGTGCTTCTATACTTTTTTCCCATATGCTGATTGGTGATCCTTTTGTTTGATGCATTTGGTACGTTTCCAGTGCATCTTCTATGGTGTCATTAGAGTGCAATGGGTGAATTGTATAATGGTCTAAAGTGTTTGATATTGTTGCAGGATCTAGGAGCTCAAATTGACCAGTTTCTTGTGTCTCTTGAATTATTTCAGTTGTATCTTTCAAATCTTCTTCGATATTAATTTCTTTGTAATAATCATTATTCTCTTTGAGATATTGCAGGGCTTCTCTAACTTTATGTACATCTACCAGTTGTTGCCATTTTTTTTTGTCTTTTGTAGGTACTCCATTTACCAAGATAATTAAAGATTGTTGCATTGGACGTTGCACTCCTAGAGTGTGCACATTTTCTTTTAGATCTAATGGTAAATACACTACTTTTCCACGAATATCTTTCACTAATTCAGAGGGAGGTAATTTTGCAGTTTTTGGTTGAAGGCATATTATTGCTTGAAATGGATGAACTGTTTGAATTATGATGCTCTCATATAAATTAAGTTGTTGAAGGAGTTTTGGTAGTGGATGTAATTCCAAGTTATTTGAGATAGCACGTGAAGGAGTTTGGTTGTTGTCAAGTTTGGTAGTGCAGTAACTGCAAAGTATTATGGGGTCAGTTGTTTTGTATTTGTTTTCTGCTATAAGGTAGAGAGCTAATTCAAACCATTTAGAATCTTCATTGTCTTCTATTTTGTATGAAAGGTCTATAGTTTTTGTGTTACATTTATAACACGTTCTGCGGCAACATACACACACGTGGTTTGGTACTTCAGCTGAAGTGCTTTGAAATTTTAGTATTTCTTTTTTGTATGTGTGTAGTGAAAGGTTGCCATGTGCAGATTTGTTACGAAGTTGGTTGACAGCTAATTCATCTTGTAAGTGGGTTCATTTCCAAAATATTTTTTCTGTATATACTCGATTTCTTCTAGTAGGTCTTTTGGTGTACCATGTAGAAAAATGTTATTTAAATTGGCTAGTACTAAAGCAGGACTTTTTGCATAATACAGTTTATAAACTAGATTTCTTATACTTGCATGATGTGTTGATATCCTTTTGATATCATGGAAGGTTGTTTTGCGAACATTTATTTGGGAATGTTACACATTGACGTGCATGGCGATGTGTAAATTAGATGTTCTGATTCAGTCGAATGGAGGGGTAAATCTAAGTTTTCAGGGCATATTTTTGTAAGGAGTACTTCTTGTTCCATTATGGTATTATTAACTTTTTCATAACCTCGACCACTGCTATGTATGGCAATTGTATTTGTTTGCTTTTGTTTGTACGCTTCTTCATTAAAGTATGGTTCTGTGCTTGTAGTGTGACTCCATTCACCTTCACAGATATTTAAGAAGTTATTTCTGTTCACATTTCATTTATTGAGAAGTCTTTTTTGAAATTTAGTTATTAGTTTTGTTAGTGGTTTAATTCTGTTTAACACAACAATAAATCAGTTTCTTTTGAGAAGAATTGCACTGTCTATCAATGCTTCTAAGATTACTTTCCTACGATAGGTTTGAAGTGTTGAACCTGGTTTCTCTCCTGTTTTTATCAGATTTTGAAGGACTTTGTGACGGAACATTTTGGCTAATATACTTTTCTTGGTATGCTTACTTTGTACTATATCAAGATTTATAGAAGAAGTTTTATTTGTAGTGATAGTTGATTTTCTGTTAATAGTTTTTTGGGTCGTTTTACTTTGTTATAGAGGCGGCAAAGTTTTTGCACTAGAAACTTCTTCTGTTTCACAACATGACTGTATTAGCTGTTGTGTTTCAACGTTTTTTACAAATTCTGCTATAGATGGGTGTTTATGTTGGAGACTTTTCTTTTCATTTGCTCTACTTCTGCGTCCCTTTCTACAGAGTTGCTTTTTGGTGGGCATTCTTTAGCGTCTGTTGAAAAAAATACAGAAGGTATGGGTTGGGGTTTTCTGCAATGCATGTGTGTTGTGTGCATGGTTGTTTGAGTAAGATGATAAAGATGTATGTAATGGTGTGTGATTGTGAATTGGGAAGTTGAACTACTAGGTATGGGTATTCTTCAATTAATGTGTTACTAAACTGGGGTTCAGATGACAGAAAAAAGTAAGCCGGTGGTGTGGAGAAGAATAAATAATATAGGTAAAGCTATACAATTAAAACAGTTGTTTGTTCTACAACATCTACATTCTAGCGGCTGAGTTGGGTAATTTGTGTGCTGAAAAATAGGAATTTGAGGGCCATTCTGACAGGACATCACTGTTTAAGACGGGGGGATTTTTGGTCAGAATGGTGCAGAATCTCTATTTTTAGGCACAGAAATACCATGAATGCACCGTACAGTGCGTGCGAGTTATAAATCAAATATTATGGTAACAATCTACTTACTTTTTTTTCAAAAATTAGTAGTTTGCTTCTTAGTTGTTCTTTGTAAATCAAAATCGGCTGCTTCTATTCAAGAGAATGGGCTTCAATGCAATTGTAAAAGAAAGAAATTAGTAATTTGGTTGCTATATAGCACTGTTTTCATTTTAGACATAGATTTTTTTAAATTGAAATGCTCAGCGCCTTCCTGAAAACCATTAAAACTATATTATGACTAAGAGTAGGAAAGAAAATATCTTTACTATGGTTTGTGGAATTCATAATCTACCAACGTATACCACTATTCTTGTAACTAAGCTTTTCCACGTAATAGTGAGTCATTGTCATCATAGCTCTCAACCATGTGTGTCGCAAAGGCGGGTGAAATCACCTGATTTTGTTTTTGGCGGGTGAGACGCCCATTGGAATGAATGGGCTTGCAGGAGGCTTGGCGGGTGAGTGAGTCCTTTACAAGGCGGGTGACACCCGCCAAAAGTATGTGAGTTGAGAGCTATGTGTCATAGCCTGCTTTTACACGTAATAGTGAGTGAATGTCATAGTCTGCTTGTCCTATATAAATGTATGTAAGTACTTATATAAACGAAAAAAATTAAAACCAATGATGTGTTTGTACAAATATTATTGTTTGAGATTTGATCATAGAGTGTGTATGTTATTTTGTGTGATTATATGTCGTGTATATATTTTATTTCAAACATTTTAGTTTAATAGTATTTGCATGTGTGTGTGTGTATGAAGAAATTAAACGATATAAAGGTTTGTAAGTGACAGATCATTATAGGACAATGAAACAATGATCGTCCATTCATTTTTCAGATTATAGAAGGTAAAAGGCGGTTAGAAAATGTGTTCATGTACTGTGTAGAAAATAAGCATACCTGTACTTTCTGTTCATGTATATGGATATGGACCAAGCTGCAAGTAGAAATATTGGAGATTTGTATAGTATTTCTCGTAGATCGTGGTTGTCAATGGTATGAGACTTGTACTCCGAGAGATACACCGTACATTTGTAGTGCTGCTCTATGATGATGCAGTTACATGTAGAGTTATTGGATTTGATTGGTGGATGGTCATGTGATTGCTTAGCTACATCCAATGAGGGAATGGCACAGAGAGTGAAATCGAAATGGTAGAAGGGCTGTATATGTTACGATATGTTCGCGGACATGGCGGTAGTTCTAGGACACCACATATTACATCCTGGGAATTTGGGGAGGGGAGGTATGGAAATGAGATTGGATGAAGCAAGGGATTGGTCAGTAAAGTTTAGTGAGTGTGTTGTGCTAGGAGAGGTTTTCTCAGGTATTGTTTTTGCAGAGAGAATAACAGATAGCTATGGCTGAGTGTTTCAAAACACAGATTGTATGGATTTTGGGAGACTCGTGGATTCATTGGTTGAAGGTGCATGCAGAAAGCTGTGGAGTATCTATAAATCTTGGATTCCCACATGTGGAAGTGCACTGGCATGGAGTGCGTGGAATGAAGTGGTTGGACTTGCTACCTCTCTGTGCAACTTTGAAGAAAGAGGAACATCCAGACATAATTGTAATTCATTGTGGAGGGAACAGTTGAGGACATGTGTCTGGAATTTCTTTGCAATTTTCAATGAAAGAAGGACTTCAGAAGATAATGGACATGTTTCCAAACTCTAAAATAATTTTTTCACGGATTGCGCAGAGACAAGTGTGGCTTCGTTCTTTCTCATGTGGTCCACAAATGGAGAAAGCAAGGCGTAATGTTAATAAGGCTGTTTGTGCCTTCCTAAGAGATTTTGGCATGTCCTCTTTTAACAATGAAAATATTTTGTTTCGTACTACATACATTTTTCGCAAAAATGGAGTCCATTTTACTTATGCTGGCAATCGGATTTTTCTGAGAAATCTACAAAATGCATTGCGACCTTTTTTAGAAATACAGCATTCGTTTTGAAGTACGTCCTACGTAGTTAAAATGTTTAACATTCAAACACCTCCCAAAGGCTCTTTTCAGAGCCACCACTTCCTGTTACAGAAAAATGCATTAGTTTCAATAGGGTAGCAATGCAATTGTTTTTCTGTTAGCGGACCGTCTGCAGACTTTCACGAAATGGAAATGGCTATGCTTTATGTATCTTCACTTCTATTTTTTAACTGTGAAAGGCAGCTCTGAAAAGAGCCTTATTTTTTTTTTTGATTTTTGTTATTTTGTGTTTTTTTTGTTCTTTTTTATACACGACACACTAGGAGAGGAGGGAAAGGAGGGTAAAGGGAGGGGGACACCAACCAAAGTAATAAGAAAGGGCGAGCTGAGAGAGGAAGATGTAGAGTGGGTTTTATTTGGGTAGTGAGCAGGTCTTCTGGTGCTCTGAGACGATCGTCTCAAAAGCACTCCGAAGTCGCTCCCCCCTGTAGAGTACTGTGTCACAGGACACACATACAACTGTTACCCTCGAAAGGTAAGGGTCATCAGAATTCTGTATGGCTTGTGAGGCAGCTTGAGGAAGACGCTGTCCCACAGAGGTGTTCCTTGCGGTGACAGGATCAGGAACGGAGGATGAAGTAGAGGCAATCAACCTACTACGCTTCTCGCAAGGTACAACCTTGCGAATGGCCCCAGTGTGGAATGAGCGCAGGTGTCGCTTCATGGTAGTGGTCCCAAAGCTATACGAACCATGCTTCCCGCGACTGAGTACCATTTTGCACTCATTACAGGTGACACGGTTCGCATGAGACTTAGGACCGTTTCCATGAACGGTAAAGAACTGCCACACCCAAGATTCACGCCGACGGCAGGTAGTAGGGATTTCCTCTACCTCATTCTCGTCATCCTCTTCTTCCTCCTCTGTATCCTCACTCCTGTTCCCCTCTTCAGGCCCTTGGGGAAATGGTGGTGGTGGAGGGGGTGGGGGTGGCGCTGAGGCAGCTGTAGCACCATGTGGTAATAGTCGAGCCATGGATGTCATAGGCTTGGAGATGGAAATAGGGTGAGGGGGGACAAGTGCAGGTTGGACAATGGTGTGCTGTTGGGGGTTTCACATCATTTTCCACAAAGTTTTTCAAATCCATAACATTTTGCATAAGGTCGTCCATTTTTTGATTAATCTGCTGTTGAGTGATATCCTCTGATTGTTGTTGTGAGATGCTTGGAATTTTTGTATGGTCTGTAATAAAAAAAATGTATATGTTAAATGTATACAAAATAATATGTATTAATTGGTTTATATAGTAAAGTGTGTACCATTAGGTGGACTATTTTCTAACATTTCCTCTCTGTGGGAAATGCTCCTCTAGCCAGTCGAGAGTACTACACATTTCTGTGAGAAAACAAAAAAGTAATATGTTTTTTTTTTCTAATATAGAAAGTTTATAAATATATGAGTAAAAAGAAGTGCACTTACTATGTCTGGTGAGATATGTAATCAGTAGTGTATACGTCTGGTCTTGCTGTTGGTTGTGGAGCGTCTGTGAGGTAATTATGGTGGAAGCCACTTTATCTTCTTTTGGTATATTCCATTTTAAAACATATTGGGGGTAATTCATAGAATTCAGCGCACAAGTGGCGCACGCGACTGGCGCACAGTGTGCACGTGCGAATCCCTGCGCCAGCCGTGTGCACCAAAACCCATTTCCACGCACAGCGTATTCATGGATTCCAGCTACCAAAACCATCCGTGGCGCACAGTGGCGCAGCGACCCTGCAGCAGCGCCAGTTACGCCCCAAGAACGCCTCTCGCGCAGGGAAAAGCCATCAAAATCCCCAATCCAGCGCAAAGGGCTGCGCTAACCCTGTACCAGCACGGCAAGCGGGCTACGTGTATCACTGGGGTGCGCGGGAAGTACCTCACGTCATTTCAGCTGGGTACGTGCATTTCAGGGGTGCGCGGGAAGTTTCACACGTGATTCCATCAGGGTACGTGTATTTCAGGGGTGCGCGGGAAGTTCCACATGCGATTTCAGCAGGGTACGTGTATTTCAGGGGTGCGCGGGAAGTTCCACATGCGATTTCAGCAGGGTACGTGTATTACAGGGGTGCGCTTGAAGTTCCACACACGATTCCATCAGGATACGTGTACATCAGGGGTGCGCAGGAATTTTCACATGTGAATTCAGCAGGGTACGTGTATATCAGGGGTGCACGGGAAGTTCCACATGCGAATGTCCTGGCTACGTGTATTTCGGGGTGCACGGGAAGTTTCACACGCAATATCAGCAGGGTACGTGTATTCCAGGGGTGCGCGGGAAGTTCCACATGCGAATGTCCAGGCTATGTGTATTTCCGGGTGCGCGGGAAGTTCCACACGCGAATCTCCTGGCTACGTGTATTTCGGGGTGCGCGGGAAGTTACACACGCAAATCTCCTGGCTACGTGTATCTTGGGGTGCGTGGGAAGTTTCACACGTGAAGTCAGCAGGGTACATGTATATCAGGGGTGCGTGGGAAGTTACACACGCAAATCTCCTGGCTACGTGTATTTCGGGGTGTGCGGGAAGTTTCACACGCGATATCAGCAGGGTACGTGTATTCCAGGGGTGCGCGGGAAGTACCACACGCGAATGTCCTGGCTACGTGTATTTCGGGGTGCGCGGGAAGTTCCACACGCTAATCTCCTGGCTACGTGTATTTCGGGGTGCGCGGGAAGTTACACACGCAGATCTCCTGGCTACGTGTATCTTGGGGTGCGTGGGAAGTTTCACACGCAAAGTCAGCAGGGTACATGTATATCAGGGGTGCGCGGGAAGTTTCACACGCAATATCAGCAGGGTACGTGTATTCCAGGGGTGCGCGGGAAGTTCCACATGCGAATGTCCAGGCTACGTGTATTTCCGGGTGCGCGGGAAGTTCCACACGCGAATCTCCTGGCTACGTGTATTTCGGGGTGCGCGGGAAGTTACACACGTGAATCTCCTGGCTACGTGTATCTTGGGGTGCGTGGGAAGTTTCACACGTGAAGTCAGCAGGGTACATGTATATCAGGGGTGCGTGGGAAGTTACACACGCAAATCTCCTAGCTACGTGTATTTCGGGGTGTGCGGGAAGTTTCACACGCGATATCAGCAGGGTACGTGTATTCCAGGGGTGCGCGGGAAGTACCACACGATAAATTTCCTGGCTACGTGTATTTCGGGGTGCGCGGGAAGTTCCACACGCTAATCTCCTGGCTATGTGTATTTCGGGGTGCGCGGGAAGTTACACACGCAGATCTCCTGGCTACGTGTATCTTGGGGTGCGTGGGAAGTTTCACACGCAAAGTCAGCAGGGTACATGTATATCAGGGGTGCGCGGGAAGTTACACACACGAATCTCCTTGCTACGTGTATCTTGGGGTACATGGGAAGTTTCACACGCAAAGTCAGCAGGGTACATGTATATGAGGGGTGCGCGGGAAGTTCCACATGCAAATGTCCTGGCTACGTGTATTTCGGGGTGCGCAGGAAGTTTCACACGCGATATCAGCAGGGTACGTGCATATCAGGGGTGCGCGGAAAGTATCACAAGCGATTCCATCAGGGTACGTGTATTACAGGGGTGCGAGGGGAGCACCACACGTGAATTGCACGTGTGGGTCCTCCCAGGTGTTCCCTCTACACCCTCCACGGCCCCTGCAGGTGGCTCACACCACAGGGGCCTACCTGCACATGTCCTGCAGGCACCCCATCCACCATGGCCATGCC
>CM030317.1:1072535728-1072612409 GCA_002915635.3 Ambystoma mexicanum
AACAATGAGTTCACCTGTTTGGTAAGGGATAAGGTCGAGTCAAGGTAAAAACCTAGGGTTTTTACTTCTTTGGCGACCTTAATAGTTCCCATCGATGATAAATGCTGAGTAGTTTCGGTTGAGTTTAGAGATGCGAGCTGTGGTGCCCATGATGATGAGCTCTGTTTTGTCATTTATTTAAGCATAGGCCGTGTTTGGCCATCCATGCCTGAACGATGCTATAGACTATGTTCACCAAAGCCAGATCTTCTCCGTAATCCCCGGTAAGTGGTAGGAGAATCTGGCTATCGTCTGCGCAGTTAGTGTAGGTGATACCCAGATTGTCAAGATCGCCAAAGAGTGGCTTGGTGAAGATATTGTAGAGTGTTGGCGAGACACAGGATCCCTGGGGCACTCCGCAGGGGATGGGTATTGAGTCTGATGCCGCTGAGGGGGAGAACACCCTCATGGTTCTTTCACTAAGGACTGACTGAATCCAGACTATGGCCTCCCCTGAGAAGTGGGCCACAGAGTCCAGGTGATTTCACAGGACTCTATGGTCCACCAGGTCAAAGGCGGCTGAGAGGTCTAGTAGGAGGAGGAGAGCCAATTTACCCTTGTCTCTGAGTGAGTCTATTTGGGCCTTTAAGTCAATAAGGGCAGTCTCTGTGCCATGTTGAGGTCGGAAACCAGATAGGCGGACGCCGAGGAGCTGGTTCACCTCAAGGAAGTTCTGAATTTGGGTGTAGGCTACCTTGTCTAGATTTTTATAAAGAAAGGTACCGTAGTGATGGGCCTGTAATTAGTGGAATGTTGGGGTCCAGTGTTTGTTTTTTTCAGAAGGGGAGTACCCAGGATTCCTTTAAGTTGCGTGGAATGGTGCCCGTAGTAAAGGAGGCATTGTTAAGTTTGGTGATAAAGGGAGCTAGGTCTCTAGCAGCGTCCTTGATCAGTTGTGCTGGGCATTGGTCACCTTTGCAATTAGATGGTTTAAGAGTCAGAATAGTTTTCTCTACCTCGATCACTGAGACCTTGGAGAAACTGAATTGGGTAGATTCTTTAGGTATAGATATGTTTGTTTTGATCAGGGGAGTTTGGGCTGATAGTGAAGCTTTCTTTAGAGCAATTTTGGTTTGGCGGTTGGACACTTTGTTGGTTAGTGCCAGCTGTATGTCTGTGCACCAGGTTTTATCTTTAATGGAGTCATCCTGTACTGCGATAGGAGTTTCCAGTTCTTTTAGGATGGAAAAGAGCTCCTTCATGCTGGAATTGGCTTGGGTTATCCTGTTATTATACGTTTCTTGTTTGGCCAGGATGATATCCTTTTTGTATTTCGTTGAGATGTTTATTAAATTGGTTTTATTTTCAGCAGTGGGGTGTAGGTTCCAAGCTGTTGCGCATTTTCTTTTATGTAATCTTAGGTTTTTTAGGTGGGGTGTAAACCAGGAGTTCAGGTGCTTTTTTGGTTTACTGGTTTTAAGTTTAAGCGTAGCAATGGTATCGAGAGCGATGGTCATAGCATTATGGAATTCCTCCACTAGAAGACCTGGGTCAGTATGGTCAGGTAAAAGGTTAAGTTTAGGTAGGATATTTGGCAGGATATTGTCCGCCGTGATATTTTTCTTATTTCTGGTTAGTGTAGATACGGCGATGGGGGGTGTTAGAGCTGTGGGTCTTTCAGTGTTGATAGTAAAAGAGATTAAATGGTGGTCTGTCCATGTTTTGGGGGCAATGGTTATTATGGAGAGATTGCAGTTGTGACTGGCAATCCAGTCAAGGGTTCTCCATTGGTATGGGTGGATATATTCACTTTCTGCGTGAAACCTAGTTCTGTCAGGGTATTGCCTACTGTAGTGGGCTGGTGATCATTAATGTCATTGTACCCTAGGTTAAAGTCTCCTTGCACTAGGGTTTGTGAGGAGATTTTTAGCTTCTCAGAGATAACAGTGGTAATATCTTCATTGAGGGTGCTGATAGGGCCTACGGATCTATAGAGGAGATGAATGTTTAGAGTTTGAGAGTTGGCAGTGGGTAGTTTGATGGAAAGAAACTGACAGGATTTAAGGTTGGGTGTGGAGGCGATTCTCATGGAAAGATTGGTTTTGGCGATAATCGCTATTCCTCCACCTCGTGCATCCGGTCTATCAGCTCTAAGGATAGTGTAATTGTCTGGGACTGCTAATGTTAGTGCGGGACCTGCTGCCTCATGGAGCCATGATTCAGTAATGGCGAGGAAGTCTAGGTCATTTTCCAGGATAGCGTCTGCTATGTCTGTAGCATGAGCGACTAATGATCTGGCATTGATTAAAGCAGCTTTTAGGTCAGGTTCTGGCTGTACCGTAGAGGCAGGTTAGCCGAGGGCTTATTTCTTTTAGGATGAGGTTTGTGGCTGGGAGGAACGGTGTTATATTTATTGATGGGTTCGAATATTTTGGGTAGTTGCGCCCGGAGTCTGTCGTTTCTCTGTGCTACGTTGCAAGGGGATTTGGAGATAAATTGTATGTGGGCACCTGGGTCCTCTAGGGGCAGAGTTGTTAGCATGGTGAAGTAGACAGTAGTAATGAATATAACTAACAGATTAGTGAAAGATGTTTGAAGGACTGGGATTGGCAAGTAAGAGTACATAATGTTGTTACTAGTCAAACTCGGGCTAGTTATTTTCTGGATTAAAGAGATATTAGCCAGCATACGGCTAAATGTTCGGCAGTGTGAGCTAGGTATTAGGGAAAATGGGCTAAATGCAGCCGTCAGATATTGGGCAGAGCAGGCTGAGTGCAGCAATCAAATACTAGGCAAAATAGGCTAGAAGCAGTGACCAAAGTATTGGGCGAAATAGGCTAAATGCAGCAATCAAAATACTAGGCAAAAAAGGCTAAATGCAGTGACCAAAGTATTAGGCGAAGTAGGCTAGATGCTGCAATCAAATTCTAGGCAAAATAGGCTAAATGCAACAATCAAACTACTAGACGAAATCGGCTAAATGCAGAGACCAAAGTATCAGACGAAGTAGGCTAAATGCAGCAATCAAAAATACTATACGAAATAGGCTAAATGCAGCAATTGAGTACTAGGCTACATGGGCTAAATGCAGTGACCACAGCATTGGGTGAAATAGGCTGAGTGCAACAATCAAATACTAGGAAAAATAGGCTAGAAGCAGTGACCAAAGTATTAGGCGAAGATAGGCTAGATGCTGCAATCAAAATACTAGACAAAATTGGCTAAATGCAACAATCAAACTACTAGACGAAATCGGCTAAATGCAGAGACCAAAGTATCAGACGAAGTAGGCTAAATGCAGCAATCAAAAATACTATACGAAATAGGCTAAATGCAGCAATTGAGTACTAGGCTACATGGGCTAAATGCAGTGACCACAGCATTGGGTGAAATAGGCTGAGTGCAACAATCAAATACTAGGAAAAATAGGCTAGAAGCAGTGACCAAAGTATTAGGCGAAGATAGGCTAGATGCAGCAATCAAATTCTAGGCAAAATAGGCTAAATGCAATGACCTAAGTAATTAGGCGAAATGGGCTAAATGCGATAATCAAATACTGGGCAAAATAGGCTAAGTGCAGCAGTCAACATGGGCTAAATGCAGTGACCAAAGTATTGGGCGAAGTCGGCTAAATGCAGCCATCAAAATACTAGGCAAAAAAGGCTAAATACATTGACCTAGATATTAGGCAAAGTATGCTAAATGCAGTGCTCAGGGAGTAGGGAGTGTAATGATAGGCGGTAGCTTGGGTCTTTCAGCACCATAGGTCAATCAGTGTCGGCAGTTGGAAGAGAGGAACGTATGGAAGCAAATAGTGCCGCCTAGTACAGCATTATAATATGGCTTGGGTCGGGGATAGTCGATACATTGAAGCTAGCATTCAGTGTAGGCAAAGCATAAGGGAGCAGGGCATCATGATTAGGTCACAGTGCAGGAAGGTAGGGCACATCAGGCTGGGTATTGCACAGCGCACATGATCCGGCAGTTGCTGAGTAACATGCAAGCATTAAACACATTTAATAGTCAGGCTGCAATGAGGGAGTGCCAGGTGTAGGCGCGGCTGGAATCGAAAAGAGGTCAGGTGGGCAGAAACTAGACCCATTTAGAGATAGATTGCAGTGTGGGAATACCAGAAGCAGGCATAAATAAGATCGAGGTAAGGCCATATAAGGCCAACTAAGGCCAATGGGGGCCAGTCTGCACTTGGCAAGGTGATATCACACAACAATAGGACAATAATCCTAGTTTTTACCCCATTGTGATTTTTAACCTGCGCTGGTGAGTGCAAGAGTCAAATTGTACATTGCATCTTTGGTACAACAGATGCAGAGAAAGTTATTTGTTGCCAACCTTTCTTCAGGGCATCCTGGGTTCAAAGAGTGGTTTCCTAGTAAAGTCAAGAGATACAGAGAGTTCTCATGGCTTTGGTTCTTGATTGCCCAGTGCCCACCGGACCAGTGAATGCCTGCTCCCTTTTGTCCAAATTAGGGGAGAAAGATGGGGCTTGTGACCTTATAGATGTGAGATGAGAGTGTGACAATAATCACTGTGAGTTAGAGTGGACAGAACTCACCTCTGAAATAGCAATCTTTCAGAGAGTATCCTGGGTTCAAAGTGTGGTTTCCTAAGAAAGTCAAGAGATACTATGATTTCTCGTGGCTCTGGCACTTGCTAGTCCTGTGTCTGCC
Organism: Ambystoma mexicanum; assembly: GCA_002915635.3. Classification (NCBI taxonomy): domain Eukaryota; kingdom Metazoa; phylum Chordata; class Amphibia; order Caudata; family Ambystomatidae; genus Ambystoma; species Ambystoma mexicanum. The sequence goes on from CM030317.1 coordinate 1,072,540,396, forward strand.
GTAACAGTGAATGCCTGCTCCCTCTCGTGCAATTTAGTGGAGAAAGATGGCATTTGCGACTTTATAGATGTGGGGTGGGGGGCAGTGGCCATTGTTCTGAGTTAGGGTGGCCAGAACCTGCCTTTAAAATAGGAGACCCGTCTGCGCTTGGCAAGTTGATATCACAGAACAATAGGAAAATAATCCTAGTTTTTACCCCATTGTGATTCTTAGCCTGCGCTTGTAAGTGCAAGAGTCAAATCATACATTACCTCTTTGGTAAAACAGTTGTGGACACATTTTCTGTTTGCAAACTTTCACCAGGGCATTCTGGGTTCAAAGTGTAGTTTCCTAGGAAAGTCAAGAGATACAGTGAGTTCTCATGGCTTTGATACTTGCTTGAAAAGAGCCTGCTGGACCAGTGAATGCCTGCTCTCTCTCTTCCAAAATTAGATTAGAAAGATGGGACTTGTGACCTTATAGCTTTGAGGTGGGGGGGTGGAAATCACTCTGATTTAGGCTGGACAGAAGTTGCCTCTGATTGGGGGGCCTGTCTGCGCTTGGTAAGGTGACATCACAGAACAATAGGAACATTTTCTAGTTTTTACCCCATTGTAATTCTTACCCTGCGTTGGTAAGTACTACCGTCAAATCGTGCATTGCTTCTTTGGTACAGCAGATGTGGACAAAGTATTTTGTTGGCAACCTTTCACCAGGGCATGCTGGGTTCAAAGTGTGGTTTCCTTGGAAAGTCAAGAGATACAGTGATTTCTCATGGCTTTGGTTCTTGATTGCCCAGTGCCCACCGGACCAGTGAATGCCTGCTCCCTTTTGTCCAAATTAGGGGAGAAAGATGGGGCTTGTGACCTTATAGATGTGAGATGAGAGTGTGACAATAATCACTGTGAGTTAGAGTGGACAGAACTCACCTCTGAAATAGCAACCTTTCAGCAGAGTAGCCTGGGTTCAAAGTGTGGTTTCCTAAGAAAGTCAAGAGATACTATGATTTCTCGTGGCTTTGGCACTTGCTAGTCCTGTGTCTGCCGTAACAGTGAATGCCTGCTCCCTCTCGTGCAATTTAGTGGAGAAAGATGGCATTTGCGACTTTATAGATGTGGGGTGGGGGGCAGTGGCCATTGTTCTGAGTTAGGGTGGCCAGAACTCGCCTTTAAAATAGGAGGCCCGTCTGCGCTTGGCAAGTTGATATCACAGGACAATAGGAAAATAATCCTAGTTTTTACCCCATTGTGATTCTTAGCCTGCGCTTGTAAGTGCAAGAGTCAAATCATACATTACATCTTTGGTAAAACAGTTGTGGACACATTTTCTGTTTGCAAACTTTCACCAGGGCATTCTGGGTTCAAAGTGTAGTTTCCTAGGAAAGTCAAGAGATACAGTGAGTTCTCATGGCTTTGATACTTGCTTGAAAAGAGCCTGCTGGACCAGTGAATGCCTGCTCTATCTCTTCTAAAATTAGATTAGAAAGATGGGACTTGTGACCTTATAGCTTTGAGGTGGGGGGTGGAAATCACTCTGATTTAGGCTGGACAGAAGTTGCCTCTGATTGGGGGGCCTGTCTGCGCTTGGTAAGGTGACATCACAGAACAATAGGAACATTTTCTAGTTTTTACCCCATTGTGATTCTTACCCTGCGTTGGTAAGTACTACCGTCAAATCGTGCATTGCTTCTTTGGTACAGCAGATGTGGACAAAGTATTTTGTTGGCAACCTTTCACCAGGGCATGCTGGGTTCAAAGTGTGGTTTCCTTGGAAAGTCAAGAGATACAGTGAGTTCTCATGGCTTTGGTTCTTGATTGCCCAGTGCTCGCCGGACCAGCGAATGCCTGCTCCCTCTCATCCAAATTAGGGGAAAAAGATGGGGCTTGTGACCTTATAGATGTGAGATGAGGGGGTGGCAGCAATGACTCTGAGTGATGGTGGACAGAACTCACTTCTGAAATGGAGACCCATCTGTGCTTGGCAAAGTGATATCACAGAACAATAAGAAAATCATTTTAGTTATTATCCCATTGTGATTCTTAGCCTGCGCTGGTAAGTGCAAGAGTCAAATCGTACATTGCACCTTTGGTACAACAGATATGGACACATTTTTCTGTTGGCAAACTTTCACAAGGGCAGCCTGGGTTCAAAGTGTGGTTTCTTAAGAAGGTCAAGCAATTCTTTGATTTCTCATGGCTTTGGCACTTACTAGTCCTGTGTCCGTCGTAAAAGTGAATGCCTGCTCCCTCTCATGCATTTTAGTGGAGAAAGATGGCATTTGATACCTCATATTTGTGGGGTGGAGGGCAGGGTCTACCGTCCTGAGTTAGCGTGGACAGAACTCGGCTTTGAAATGGGGGGCCCGTCTGCGCTTGGCAAGGTGACATCACAGATCAACAGGAAAAGAATCCCCGTTTTTACCACATTGTTATTCTTAGCCTCTGCTGGTAAGTGCTAGAATCAAATTGTACATAGCTTCTTTGGTACAACAGATGTGGACAAAGTATTTTGTTGGCAACCTTTCACCAGGGCATCCTGGTTTCAAAGTGTGGTTTCCTAGGAAAGTCAAGAGATACAGTGAGTTCTCATGGTTTTATCCTGCTCCTTCTCATCCAAATTAGGGTAGAACAATGTTGTTTGTGACCTTATAGATGTCAGATGAGGGGGCGTCAGCAATCACTCTGACTTAGGGGGACAGCACTCGCCTCTGACATGGGGGCCAGTCTGCACTTGGCAAGGTGACATCAGAGAACAATTGGAAAGTAATCCTAGTTTTTACCCCATTGTGATTTTGAGCCTGCGCCGGTAAGTGCAAGAGTCATATCGTACATTACATCTTTGGTACAACAGATGTGGACACATTTTTCTGTTGGCAATCTTTCCCGGGGCATCCTGGGTTCAAAGTGTGCTTTCCTAAGAAAGTCAAGCAATACTTTGATTTCTCATGGCTTTGGCACTTGCTAGTTCCGTGTCCCTCTCGTGAAATTTAGAGGAGAAAGATGGCATTTGCGACCTTATAGATGTGAGGTGGGGGCGGCGGCCATCGTTCTGAGTTAGGGTGGACAGAACTCGCCTTTGAAATGAGGGCCCGTATGCACTTGGCAAGGTGACATCACTGAACAACGGGAAAATAATCCTAGTTTTTTTTAACACATTTTTATTGGTTTTTACATCAAACAAAACAATACCATCACACCCGACATTTTCAGTTACAAGCTTTTTAGCATATATTTGCGTGTTGTCTATTTCTGTCTTCCCCCTCCCCCCATTTTAACTTGAGCTTCCACCTTAGTTCTTCTGGTTTCCCTTCTCTTGGGGTTGATCCCCTTTGCCGTTCACGGACGTGTCGCTTCCACTGGAATTGGCGAGGGAGGATCCCAACAATGTGGCTACCATTTGTCTCGATGCTATCAGAGGTCCCACTTCATCATCCTCCCCCCTGTTGGCTGCCTGATATCATGCCACTGTCTCAGCGTCTGCCCATTTAAGAAGATCGTTCCACCATACCTCTAATCTGGGTCTATGGGCTGCTTTCCAGCTCATGACTATTCTCTTTTTGGCCAGAATGTAGGCCAGGTCCTTGAGTTTGCATATGTGTTTCAGGTTGCGAGGTCTGGTAAATCCCCCTGTCATACATGCCCACACGATGCCACAACTAGTTTTATTCCCTTTTCAATTAATCGTAGCCTGATTTCATCCCAGAATGATTTTCCCACCTGCAGGCACGCCCAGAACATTTGGATCATCTCGGCATCCACCTCCCCACACTTGGGACATTTTTGTACTTCTGTATTCCCAAATCTGGCAATCTTCCAAAGGGTCATGTACGCCCTATGGGTGATATATAACTGAAACTGCTGTAGCCTTGCATTCCTGGACATCATCTCATGATATTTCTGAGCTCTTTTTCCACTGCCCAACTTGCATAGATTCCCCCACTTCCTCCTCCCAGTCCCGTCTCAATTGGATCAGCTCCTTACCCACTCTGGACATCACCAGTTCGTAAATCTGGGATGTTTCGTGCCCTCCCGCCGAAATATCATACATCGTTTCTATGGCAGTATCAGGTTGTTCTGCTAGTACTATTTCTGACCACGTTTCCTTCACCCCTTTGAACTATTTTGGTGTATGTAATATATTCCCATGTGTATCCTGGTTTCGTCCACTATCGTTTGGAAGTCCAGTGCCTTTCCCTCTTGCCATATATCTCCCAAGGTCGCGAGGCCTACCGGCTCCCAGTGTTTGCGGATCCCTTTCCTCATTTGCTTGTCCACCTCGCGTAGCGCCACCAAAGGCGCCTGCGGGGAGCATGGGGTCGGGTTTCCCATAGCTCGACACGCTTTGCGCCATGTCTTCCTGCCCAGTTCTAGCAAACTCGATCGCCCATGCAACTCTGGTTTGGGTAGCCATATCAATTCTTTTAGGAAATAAGGGTCGCATTCACCCCTTAGCAGTCTAAATTCTGCTGTCTTGTCTTCCGACAGCCACCTAGCGACATATTGTAACTGCGCTGCCAAGTGTTATATCTCAAAGTTCGGCAGGTTTATACCTCCCTCTGTCATACGTATTCCGTAATTTCCATAGGGCCACTCTGTTTCTTGACTTGTGCCACAGGAAGCCTCTGTATGAACTCTGGAGCTTAGTAAAAAAATGTTGGCTGAGATGTGTGGGATATTTACAATAAAGTGTAGTAGCCTAGGCAGGACCACCATCTTAAGCAAGGCCGCCCTTCCCACCATGGCTAAGGGGAGCTTTGCCCAGAACGCCATGCTGTTCTTGATACTCTCTACTGCCCTTTCCGTGTTATATTTGTACTTGTCTGCAATCGCATGATATATGTTTCTCCCCAGGTATCTGAATGTCCTGGTCTGCCAGGGTATCTGCAAGACGGGTAAATTCTCCTGGGGGACTCCTCTATACCTCCCCAGAGGGTACATGCACGATTTTTTGGGGTTCACCGTCATGCCCGAGAGAGTCGTATAGCGCTCCATCACCGCTAAGATATATTGCAAGTTTTCCTCTGGGAAACGCAAGTATAACAGCATATCATCCGCATACAGTGAAATCAATGCGGCCCCCCCTAGTGTGAACCCCTATGTCTTCGTACTGCTGTCTCAGACAGATCGCTAGTGGTTCTAGTGCAAGGATGTACAGCATCGGAGACCATGGGCAGCCCTGTCTCGTGCCCCTGCTGAGTTGCCTTTTATCTGAGATTATCGCTCCCGTTTTGACCCCGGCTGTTGGGGAGCTATACACCATTTTCGCCCACCGCAGGTATCCTTGTCCCATCCCGTATTCTTTCAAGGCCGCTATCATCCAAGGCCACCTTACAGAGTCAAAGGCTTTCACTGCGTCTAGTGAGACAACTGCTATTTCGCTTGGGTCGCCCTCTGCCTGTTCTATAATATAGTGGAGCCTCCTGTGGTTATTAGCTATGCTTCTACCTGGGACATATCTAGTTTGATCGGGGTGTATAAGTTTATTTATTTTATTTATTACCCGCTTAAGTCTAGTCGCCAGCACTGACGTAAGAATTTTACTATCTTGGTTTAGAATGGACCCGCAGTCTGTGCTTGGCTTGTCAGGTTTGAGGAGTGGAATAATTACCACCTCCCTCAGAGATTCCTGCAGTTTCCCTTTCTCGAAGGCCTCATTTAACATTGCCAGTAGCGGGGGTAGCACTTCTCGTCTTCTGAGTATCCCGCTCTGCCGTCTCTCCTGTGTCTTCATAGAGGTGTTTATAGAATCTAACAAATCCCTCGTTCACTCTCTCCTGGGTGTTCCAGACTTGGCCCTCTTCTCTCGTTATCTCTGTAATTGCTGTTCTTGGTGTCTCGTTCTTATATAACCATGCAAGCAGCCTCCCTGGTTTGTCTCTCCCCGCGTGTTGTCTTTCGATGTATTATTTGTAGTTCAGGTTGCATAACCTCTCCCAGAGCCCCGCACATGCCTGTTGCAGTTGGCTCACGTGTTCGGCATCCTTCTGTGAGGTGCCCCCTCTTTTCATAATTGCTTGTAGTTTCTTTTCTGTCTCCTGTAGCTCTCGCACTATGCCCCATTGGAGCCCTCTAGATTTGGATATGGCCGCCCTCCTCACTACCACCTTAAAGGCCTCCCATAGGGTACCCTCTGACTCTACACTTCCTGTATTATTTTGTAATACCCAATTATCTCCTCCCTTAAGTCCTTTCAGAATGCAGTGTCCTTCAGCGCCTCGGCTCTAAGCTTCCATGTTGGGATCCTTGCTCTTGGGGCCTGATGTTGCCACGTCAGAACCAGAGGAGAGTGGTCCGATAATATTCTTGCCTTACATTCTGAACTCGTCATTTCCCTCACAAGTTCCGGAGCAGCGAACATGTAATCTAGTCTCATGTGCAGGTTATGTGGGGCGGCAAAGTGTGAGTAGTGCCTATCATGCGGGTGTTGCTGCCTCCATATGTCTTCCAGCCCGAAGCCTCTCGGCAGGGCATGTAGCGTTTTCGCTGCGGGGGTGGGCTTGTCTAGTTTTGTGTCTGATCTATCCATTTTGCGGTTCAGTGTGCAATTAAAGTCCCCTCCCCATATAACCGCTCCTCCTGTGTGGGCCTGATCTTGCTATATAGTGTCTTAAAATAGGCCACATTATCTTGTTCAGGGGTGTATGTGTTTATGATGCTCAATTCTCTATTCTCTAGCAGCCCCAGGATCGCTACCATCCTCACATCTGGCTCCACCATGGCCTGTAGCATCTGGATGGGCACATGTGGCACTACCCAAATGATTACTCCCCTGGTGTATGCTGAGTACGCTGCTCCTACGCAAGTCCCTCTCCAATATTTCTTTACCACCTCTTGCTTCTCTTTAGTGAGGTGGGTTTCTTGCAATAGGGCTAGGTCCACTTTTTGCCTTCTAAGGTACATCATTACCTTGTTTCTCTTCAGGTAGCTGTTGAGTCCTCTGACATTCCAGGTTACTATTCTAAGGTCTCCCATTGTCCTCCGTATCCCGCCCCTCCTCCCTCCTTGTCCTTCCCTCCAGGTGTACTTGTAGTGATTACTGCTCAGGCCCATGGGTGCAAGCTCGTTCCCTAACAACTACTTCTACAACTCGAACCCATATGCACTACAAACCCCCTAACACCCCCCCCCGGCTCCCTCCCAGTCCCCAACTGTAGCCCAGCTCCATCGCTGGATCTCAGGCCTTTCCGCATCTGGTCCTACCCTGTATATTGGTACTAGGAACCCAGCAGGGGGTTGCTGCACTATTAGGAAACTACAATCCGAGTTTTTATCCCATTGTGATTCTGACTCATCCTGATCTGGGAAGTGCTAGAGTCAAATCCTACATTGCTTCTTTGGTACAACAGATTCAGACACATTTTTCTGTTGGCAACCTTTCACCAGGGCATCCTGGGTTCAAAGTGTGGTTTCCTAAGAAAGTCAAGTGAAACTCTGATTTCTCATGGCTTTGGCACTTGCTAGTCCCGTGTCCGCCGTAACAGTGAATTTCTGCTCCCTCTCGTGCAATTTAGAGGAGAAAGATGGCATTTGCGACCTTATAGCTGTGGGGTGGGGGGTGGCGGCCATCGTTCTGGGCTGGGGCGGACAGAACTCACCTCTGAAATGTTGGCCAGTCTGCGCTTGGCAAGGTGACATCAAAGAACAAAAGGAAAATAATCCTGGTTTTTACCCCATTGTGATTCTTAGCCTGCACTGGTAAGTGCTGGCGTCAAATCGTACATTTCATCTTTGGTACAACAGATGTGGACACATTTGTCTAATGGCAACCTTTGACCAGGGCATTCTGGGTTCAAAGTGTGGAAAACCAAGAGATACAGTGAGTTCTCATGGTTTTGGTACTTGCTTGCCCAGAGCCTGCCGGACCAGTGAATGCCAGCTCCCTCTCTTCCAAAATTAGGGGAGAAAGATGGGACTTGTGACCATATAGCTGTGAGGTGGGGGGGGGGGTGGCGGAAATCACTCTGACTTAGGGGGGACAGCGCTCACCTCTGACAAGGGGGCCAGTCTCTGCTTGGCAAGGTGACATCACAGTACAATAGGAAAATAATCCTTGTTTTTACCAGATTGTGATTCTTGCCATGTGCTGGTAAGCGCAAGAGTCAAGTCGTACATTTCATATTTGGTACAACAGATTCAGACAAAGTATATTTTAGGCAACCTTTCACCAGGGCATCCTTGGTTCACCAGGGCATCCTGGGTTCAACGTGTGGTTTCCTAAGAAAATCAGGAAATAACCCATTGTGATTCTTAGCCTGCGTTGGTAAGTGCTAGCGTCAAATCGTATATTGCTTCTTTGGTACAACAGATGTGGACACATTTTTCTGTTGCCAACCTTTCATCAGGGCATCCTGGGTTCAAAGTGTGGTTTTGTAGGAAATTCAAGAGATACAGTGAGTTCTCATGGCTTTGGTACTTGCTTGCCCAGAGTCTGCCGGACGAGTGAGTGCCTGCTCCCTCTCGTCCGAATTAGGGGAGAAAGATGGGGCTTAAGACCTTATAGATGTGAGGTTGTGGGGTGGCGGTAATCACTCTGACTTAGGGGGGACAACACTCGCCTCTGACAAGGAGGCCAGTCTGTGCTTGGCAAGGTGACATCACAGAACAATTGGACAATAATCCTAGTTTTGACCCCATTGTGATTCTTACCCGGCGCTGGTAAACGCAACAGTCAAATTGTACATTGCATATTTGGTACGACAGATGCAGAAAAAGTATGTTGTTGACAACCTTTCACCAGGGTATCCTGGGTTCAAAGTGTGGTTTCATAGGAAAGTCAAGAGATACAGTGAGTTCTCATGACTTTGGTTCTTGATTGCGCAGAGCCCGCGGGACCAGTCAATGCCGGCTCCCTCTCGTCCAAATTAGGGGAGAAAGATGGGGCTTGTGACCTTATAGATGTGAGATGAGGGGGTGGCAGAATTCACTCTGAGTTAGGGTGGGCAGAACTCACCTCTGAAATGGGGACCTGTCTGTCTGCGCTTGGGAAGGTGACATCACAGAGCAATAGGAAAATAATCTTTGTTTTTTCCCCATTGTGATTCTTAGCCTGCGCTGGTAAGTGCAAGATTCAAATCGTACATTGCATCTTTGGTGCAACAGATGTGGACACATTTTTCTGTTGGCAACCTTTCACCAGGGCATCATGGGTTCAAAGTGTGGTTTCCTAAGAAAATCAGAAGATACTGTTATTTCTCATGGCTTTGGCACTTGCTAGTCCTGTGTCCACCGGAATATTGAATGCCTGCTCCCTCTCGTGCAATTTAATGGAGAAAGATGGCATTTGCGACCTTATAGATGTGGAGTGGGGGCGGCGGCCATCGTTCTGAGTTAGGGTGGACAGAACTTGCCTTTGAAACGGGGGGCCCATATGCACTTGGCAAGGTGACATCACCAAACAATGGGAAAATAATCCTAGTTTTTATCCCATTGTGATTCTTACGCTGCTCTGGGAAGTGCTAGTGTCAAATCGTACATTGCTTCTTTAGTACAACAGATGTGGACACATTTTTCTGTTGGCAAACTTTCACCAGGGCATCCTGGATTCAAAGGGTGATTTCCTAGGAAATTCAAGAGATACAGTGAGTTCTCATGGCTTTGGTACTTGCTTGCCCAGAGTCTGCCGGACGAGTTAGTGCCTGCTCCCTCTCGTCCGAATTAGGGGAGAAAGATGGGGCTTATGACCTTATAGATGTGAGGTTGTGGGGTGGCGGTAATCACTCTGATTTAGGGGGGACAACACTCGCCTCTGACAAGGAGGCCAGTCTGTGCTTGGCAAGGTGACATCACAGAACAATTGGAAAATAATCCTAGTTTTGACTCCATTGTGATTCTTACCCGGCGCTGGTAAACACAACAGTCAAATTGTACATTGCATATTTGGTACGAGAGATGCAGAAAAAGTATGTTGTTGACAACCTTTCACCAGGGTATCCTGGGTTCAAAGTGTGGTTTCCTAGGAAAGGCAACAGATAGAGTGAGTTCTCATGACTTTGGTTCTTGATTGCGCAGAGCCCGCGGGACCAGTCAATGCCTGCTCCCTCTCGTCCGAATTAGGGGAGAAAGATGGGGCTTCTGACCTTTTAGATGTGAGGTTGTGGGGTGGCGGCAATCACTCTGATTTAGGGTGGACAGCACTCGCCTCTGACATGGGGGCCAGTCTGTACTTGGCAAGGTGACATCGCAGAACAATAGGAAAATAATCCTAGTTTTTACCAGATTGTGATTCTTTCCCTGTGCTGGTAAGCACAAGAGTCAAGTCGTACATTTCAAATCTGCTACAACAGATTCAGACATAGTATATTGCAGGCAACCTTTCACCACGGCATCCTGGTTTCAACGTGTGGTTTCCTAAGAAAATCAGGACATGCTGTTATTTCTCATGGTGTTGGCACTAGCTTGTCCCCTGTTTGCCGGAACTGTGAATGCCTGCTCAATCTCGTGCAAATCAGGGGAGAAAGATGGCGCTCATGACATTATTTCTGAGAGGTGGGGGGGTTGTGGCAATCACTCTGAGCTAGGGGGGATATCGCTTCCGTCTGAAATGGGGGCCAGTCTGCACTTGGCCAGTTGACATCACAGAACAAAAGGACAATAATACTAGTTTTTACCCCATTGTGATTCTTAACCTGCGCTGGTAAGTGCAAGTGTCAAATTGTATGTTGCATCTTTGGTACAACAGATGAGGACAAAGTAATTTGTTGCCAACCATTCATCAGGGCATCTTGTATGGTTCAAAGGGTAGTTTCCTAAGAAAGTCAAGAGATACAATGCGTTCTCATGGCTCTGGATCTTGATTGCCCAGTGCCCGGCGGACCAGTGAATGCCCGCTCTCTCTCATCCAAATTAAGGGAGAAAGATTGGCTTGTTACCTTATAGATGTGAGATGAGGGGGTGGCAGCAATCACTCTGAGGTAGGATGGACAGAACTCACCTCTGAAATTGGGACCAGTCTGCGCCTGGCAAGGTGACATCACAGAACAACAGAAAAACAATCCTAATTTTTATCCCATTGTGATTCTTAGCCTGTGCTGGTGAGTGCAAGAGTCAATTCGTGTATTGCATATTTGGTACAACAGATGTGGACACATTTTTCTGTTGGCAACCTTTCACCAAGGCATGCTGGGTTCAAAGTGTGGTTTTCTAAGAAAGTCAAGCAATACTTTGATTTCTCATGGCTTTTGCACTTGTAGTCCCGTGTCCACCGGAACAGTAAATGCCTGCTCCCTCTCGTGCAATTTATTGGAGAAAGATGGCATTTGCGACCTTATAGATGTGGGGTGGGGGTGGCAGCCATCGTTCTGAGTTTGGGTGTGCAGCGCTCACCTCCGACATGGGGTAGAGCCTGTGCTTGGCAAGGTGTAATCACAGAACAATAGGAAAATAATACTGTTTTTACCGCATTGAGATTGTCACCCTGTGCTGGTAAGCGCAAGAGTCAAATTGTACATTGCATATTTGGTACAACAGATGCAGACAAAGTATGTTGTTGGCAAGCTTTCAACAGTGTATCCTGAGTTCAAAGTGTGGTTTCCTAAGAAAGTCAAGAGATACAGTGAGTTCTCATGGCTTTGGTTCTTGATTGCCTAGTGCCCGCCGGACCAGTGAATTCCTGCTCCCTCTAGTCCAAATTAGGGGCGAAAGATGGGGCTTGTGACCTCATAGATGTAAGATGAGGGGGTGGACAGAATTCACCTCTGAAATGACAACCCTTCACCAGGGCATGCTTGGTTCAAAGTGTGGTTTCCTAATAAAGTCAAGCGATACTGTGATTTCTCATGGCTTTGGCACTTGCTAGTCCCATTTCCACCGGAACAGTGAATGCCTGCTCCTGCTCGTGCAATTTAGTGGAGAAAGATGGCATTTGTGACTTTATAGATGTCGGGTGGGAGGAAATGGCCATCGTTCTGAGTTAGGGTGGACAGAACTCGCCTTTAAAATGGGAGGCCCGTCTGCGCTTGGCAAGGTGACATCACAGAACAATTGTAAAATAATCCTAATTTGTATCCCATTGTGATTCTTAGCCTGCGCTGGTAAGTGCAAGAGTCAAATCATACATTGCATCTTTGGTAAAACAGTTGTGGACACATTTTCTGTTGGCAACCATTCACCAGGGCATTCTGGGTTCAAAGTGTGGTTTCCTAGAAAAGTCAAGAGATGCTGTCAGTGCTCATGGTTTTGGTACTTGCTTGCACAGAGCCTGCTGGACTAGTGAATGCCTTCTCGCTCTCTTCCAAAATTAGTGGAGAAAGCTGGGGCTTGTGACCTTATAGCTGTGAGGTGGGGGGCTGGAAATCACTCTGATTTAGGGTGGACAGAACTTGCCTCTGAATGGGGGGCCTGTCTGCGCTTGGTAAGGTGATATCACAGAACAATAGGAACATTTTCTTTGTTTTTTACCCCATTGTGATTTTTACCCTGCGCTGGTAAGTGCTACCGTCAAATCGTACATTGCTTCTTTGGTACAACAGATGTGGACAAAGTATTTTGTTGGCAACCTTTCACTATGGCATCCTGGGTTCAAATTGTGGTTTCCTAGGAAAGTCAAGAGATACAGTGAGTTCTTCGGTTTTGCCAATAACCGAATGTGGAGACTGGCCATGGCTGCAAGCCATGAGCACCGGCCATTGGTCACATTATGGGGGTATAGTGAACCCTGGACTAAGGTGCAGGCTAGGTGCAGTGGATAACAGAGGTGGTTTGGTGGGGCAGGGGTCATGGTCGAGCCTCATGTCCTAGGCAATTCAACCATGACTTGCATCCCCAGCAATCGCTGCTGAAGACGACACACATCAGTAAGCCCTGCAAAAAATATGTTTTTTAAAGGAGGTTTATAGTCGGTCATATATGTTAAAAGAGGATTTATTCATATTTTATATACAGTGCTGTAAGATCATGAAACATTTTCACTTATAAAAAACATTGAAATTCAGTGAAATCACATTATTAAAGGGACATTATTTTTAAGTTGCGCCAATAAAAACCAATGAAATTCACTGAACAAACATTGTTAAAGGTACTTTATGGTTGCAATCTAAAATCAAAAAACCAAAGAAATTTGGCAGTTATGGTAAGCTCTGCAAGCATAACCTGCGCCACCGCCATGCACTGCTAAGACTAACACCCAGGGCATAAAAGATGACATTACAAATGGATGTACATTATGTAATGAGAGGGAGAAGTTGGTTCCTGGCTGCCTTCATGAACTACAGCTACCAGAATTCCCTGAGGCTACAAACCTGTACTAACCAGCAACACCTGAACTCACTGCCTCCCTGATGAGTGCAAGAGGCATGAAAGCGCTTGGAGGTGTACACCATCTGGACTGTAAGAGGCTGAATTAGCTGGGAACCAGATTGCGGCACTCACCCCCCTTTTTTTGCAAAGCAAATATATATGTATTTATTTGGTGCACTCAAATGTCAGACTTTTATTATTCAGTCTGTGAAATCACTACTTGGCAAAGGCAATTGCTTGGTGACTGATTGAAAGTAGAACCCAGTCATGTTTTCAGGCTTCCTACAACAGATGTATGATGATAGGTTAACAGTAATGAATTCAAACATTATTTGTATGTTTCTTTGATTATCCTTTGATCATCTTCTTAAAGATGAGATTCAAATGGGTCCACAAACCCCTTCTAGTAGATGTACATGCACTGGCCTTTCCGTGTGTGAACAGGACGAATGGCAAAAGTGTTTACACATACTACATACAGATGAACAAGACCTAATCCTCCTACTAATTGGAGCCATGATCAAGCGAATGCTCCTTAACCTAACACACTACTTGATTGTGTGGCCTCCTTCCTAGGCTGTATCCTGAACACAATGTTCTAAAGTCTTCACTTCTCCATGCCTTCGACAGTTAATCCACAGCAGAGCGATACATTTGTTTGTGTACCTGAGGGAAACGGTAGAGGCCCAGGATCCTGGCAATCGGGAGAGATATCGATGACAGTGATTCTCCGATGACACCCACTGGCATTGAAGAGGGCTGGCAGGAATAACCAGGCACTGGACCTTGCACCCCTGAGAGGAGCTCAATAACCCCCCGGAGAGCCCGGCTCTGTGACATGCAAGAATCCAGGATCCAGAAACCAAGCGTGATGTTTGGCAACAGATCTGGGCTGCTGTTTATCTGATCAATTGCAAATACCATGGCCAACACATCCCGGTAGTATCGTATTTGGAACCTGCAGTGTGGAAGAAATGTGGTATATTCAGAAAATGCACATCCAGGGGCATCTAAGTGTCTACAGCAGCATCATCTTAAGATTCAAGCTATGTAGGGAAACCTAACTATCAATAGTGTATTGTGGGCGACCCGTTGGTCCTGCAATCAGAAGACATCTATTGGAAGTCATAGTTGGCATCATCAATTGCAGTGATGAAATCATGACTTCAAGTATTATCCAATGCATGTAAGATACAATGGTGTGTTGTGCAGGGCATACTAGGTGGTAACGACCCTCGGCCAAATTCAAATGTCATAGTCTCGATCACAGAAGGGCACTAATGGGACAGTATTTTGTGTAACATAATAGGTTGCAGAGATCAAGTGAGAGAACCATTTTTAGACAAAACAAATCACACCTAAAATAGTCATGATGGACGTTGAGGTTGGGGCTCCAAGTATATCCCCTCTTCCATTTCCATGGCAGGTCAGGATGGAGCAAGCCATGGTAGGCTAACTGGAGCCTGACCACAGGGATATGATGTGATATGATATGGCATTTATAATGCACTTATACACAAGTGTTTCAAGGCGCGACGAGGCAAGGAAGGGGGAACAGAGGGAAAACAGAGACAACTATCCTACTAGGCCAGGTGACATTGAGATTGCGCAAGTGCAGGGGTGGGGAGAAGGGAAAAAGTACAGGGGGGAAGAAGGGAGCCGTCTGCCTCTGGAGAGGAGCAGCTTTGGAGAAGACACTGCAATAGGAGATGGGGTGAGCAGGGGTGTCAGCCAGCGGTGGCAAGTTGGACAGGAGGGAGAGGGTGTTGGTGTGAGTAGTGCACACTTGCTCCAAATGCAGGGTTTGGTAGGAAGATTAAAGCCCAGGTTCAGAGCAACCCGACTGGCTGCCATACCCATGCAGGCTGCTCAAACACGTCTTTGCTAAAGTGATATCTTGAGAAGAAAATTATGAAACATCTCATAAGTGTTAACCAGGCAGGCTTTATTCAGAGAAAAAGGAAAAACAGCAGGACACAGCGACTGTCAGCAGAAACATACTTCAGAAGCAGTTAAAATAATGCTGCATAATGGGAGGTGAGAAGTGTAGTTTCATGGAAGAAGTACTCAAGGCCCTCTCCTTGTTATGTTTATTCAATTATTTGATATAATAGTTGTCTGGCGTAGGGAAGTGGGGGACGATTGTCCCAGGCCCCCCCAGCACTTTTGGATGAAGCAGAGGCCTGGAAGTGTGCAGTAGGGACTCGGGAGGGAGAGATGGAGGTGACAGGGGCTATAGTGGTGTATGTTTTTGCTCTAGTGTACATGGGTAAACAAACACCATCTTAGATGGTAGCAGCCATATTGAAATTACGGCCTAGTTCTGCGCTGCAGCCAGAGTTGTGGCTCAAGCCACATTCACATGGGAATAAGTGTATGCATGCGAGAATAGGGAATAGATTGAAGCATGGGCACTGGAGAGAAAGGGCTGGGCACAGAAATTCATTGACCCCTAATTGTCTTATATTACCAGCATTCGTATCCCAGAAGTAATGCACACTGCAAGACTACGAGGGGGGTTGAGAACTCTCTATGAAAAACGATCCCACGAGAAGGAGGGCACGAGCCTCTGACCTTACACATCAAAGATGTAATTAATAGCACTCAGATGCCCCCATCCAAATACCCCCAGCATTCCAAGGTAGCAGTCAGTCCCATACCACTGGCCATAAAACTGTTAAACCCCCAATCGATCAAGAAAGATCAGAAAGCAGGGACGAGTTCCTTCACCATAGGTCACGTGATTTGTGCTGCAAGATGCTGGGGGGGGGGTTAGACAACATAGCCAAAAGGAAGGTGGGGACCTTTGGACGGGCACCGGTGCATCTGGAACCGAGCTGTAGTTTGTTAGATGCAATGACCTCAAAGTATCCTTGTAGCCCTTGTCTTCAGTTCCAGGTGCAGATCAGGTTAGAAATACAGCCTGCATTGTTTTTCTTTCATAATCACTAAATAAGTATAGCTTCATGCCTGATGATGCGCAAGGAGGAGCCCACATGGAAGAAGATGGACAGAAAGGGCTGGGACCAATGGGCTGGCATCCCTTATGGAGCAGCTAGCCTATGTATACGGTCTCCAACCAACCAGCCATTTGCATTTGTACATTATGTAATTTACGTCACTGATGACGCTGTTTGCCTTCAGAAAGTGTTGCTCGTACTGATTTTGCCGGACACGTTCCGTGGCAGCAGAGAACTTTGCTTGCACATCTTTATTTCTGTGGAAATAAACCTTGTTCTCCTTGCAAGAGGTGTGCTGGACCTTGCATTTGTTCTAGTGTGAGGGGTTTCTCTACACTGGTAATATGTAGGTATTGTTTAACCTGTATGTTTGTCCTGGTAAAATCAATTGATACACTTTCTTTTTTGTATCAATATTTTCTTTTCATTCAATATTTCTAAAACCAGCTTGTATTCTAAAAATGTATGGCCAGTGCCAGGCATAATGCATTCCATTAGACTTTATCTTAATTGCAGTTTATAGACTGAGGGGTGGGTCGTTATCATGGGATAATCACCCACCCATGAGTTATTACCTTAGGTGAAGCTGAGGACTATACATTGGGGCTGGGTCATTATTTCCAGTGAACATGATGCCTACCAAGGTCTGTAAGACTATTAGCACAAGGAGTTTTGAACTAAACAGAACATTGCTGGCACTAGGCTGGTCCTCAAGGTATAATGCTTGGACTGGGGTCTGTGCTTGAGATTACAGACTGCATCCCAGCATTCAGCTAGGCTGAGTGGTGATCTATAAAGCAATCCATGTGCTAATCAAGCTCTGTACAATGGACCCCTGGGCCGGTATGGATGGTATGGTATCTGAAGACCAAGCTAAAGGCTGGGGTACAGCAAACACGCTGATAATGCCGGCTACAATCCAGGTCCAGGCTTGAGACAGTTAACAGAACCCCAAACCGCTACTTCATGGGAAGACAAAAGCGCCAAGAAGCCATACGTGGTCAATGCAACTAATGACTTCCGATTGCCCCTATGAATGGCAGATTAGTGTTCTCTACTTTCGGAGGAGTAAAAACCACTCCCCTTTTGGTATTTACATTACATTGCTTTGCACAGTCTTGAAAACAGCACATAAATCTGCCTGGGCCGTCGCGGGGTTGTGGCTGCCGGTACATTAGGAGTTGCTGGTAGAAGCTGTATAGTCCACAGGTGGGCCAATGAGAATGCTTTATTAACGAGCTGCAGCGCACCATTGAGGAGGGCAGGAGCCCAGCCTCTCGAGAGCCCTAGAGTGGCTCCCACAACCCACAGCCCAGCCGTGCCTCGGATTGCCTCTGCACCCTGGACTCCACAAGGGTGAGGCTTCCACTAGCTGGATTGGACCAGCAATCTATCGGTATGCGCACTACGCATACTTACCCTGATTTCATTTCTTGCCTCGAAAGGCACCGCTTTGCAGGCACCGCCTGACCTCATCCAGTATCTTCCGCCTGACTCCAAGATGGCGGGCGCATCGCGGCACCAGAGCGAGGCTCTGGCCGCGTGGCCTCGTTGTTAGGCAACCGAAGCTCTTTTATATTTCTTCTTCCGTCGGCAGGCGGAAACGCCGGCCACCGACGAAGGCCCACACAAAGGCCCCTGTTTGCCCCCTGTTCGCTCCATGGTGCTCCAAGTAGCAGAATAGGAGCTACGGCCTACCTTGCTCTACAACTCGCGGATACACTAGCGCAAGGCACCACAACTTATAAGGTATCTTTGCAATGGATGGTCACTCTCTAACTTTTTGCAAACATTATTGTCAACAATCACAAAGACTCTGCCTAGTCTCGCACTAATTAATGTTCATATCTACCGATTCCACATCACGCGTGTGACACGTGTTAGATCTGACCTGCTTGCTAATCTGTATCTTTGCCTAAGTACTAAATCTGTGTTAGAGTTGCACTATGTTCTCGTGATATCCGGCCAGACTTACACCCATTGTTGTATTGTTCACTCAGCTTTTAGACACGTTCAAATCTATATGTATCTAGACATGCTGCCTGCTCTCGAGCCCAGTCATATTTAGTCATACTGTTCAATCTTGAATTTAGATGTCGCCTAGTTTTACCTAGACATGCTGCCTGCTCTCGAGCCCAGTCATATTTAGTCATACTGTTCAATCTTGAATTTAGATGTCGCCTAGTTTTACCTAGACATGCTGCCTGCTCTCGAGTCTAGTCATATCGAGCCATACTGTTCAAACTTGATTCCAGGAGTATTAAGCCAACTTGTTTTATCTCAAACTCTGAGATCTTTGACCTATTGCCTCTTCAAATAGACAAGCACTTAGCCTGCTAGTACGACGCAAATTTAGATAGCAACCTAGTGCTCTACCTCACTGTGCAGCCTCTTTCCTAGGCTCAGGGGGCTAGCACACGCTGCCCTACTAGCACCTATTCAGTCAAGACCTCACTTTAAACAGTATTTAGAATGCGTCTACCTACCATAAGTTTACACGCCTTCGCCCACATCCTCCTGAACCTCGCTACTTATTGTAAGATGGCACCACAGGTGTCCAACATGCCCCTTCCTTCTATGCTCACCAACCAGATTCCACCCCATACAGACCCAGCCTACCTTCAGCTACTACCCAGTCTCCCTCGTACTACCACAGACAGGAACCTAGGACTCAGAGCGAGACTAGCCAAAATCTATGAGCCACTGGCCCACTCGCTGCCTACCTTACACAAATCCTCAAAGCAGTTGCCCCAACTTAGCCCCAACATTAAAACCTCCAACTCATATCTTAACCTCACTTACAGTCCCATACTCACACACCCCTGCCAGAGTACACCTGGACTAACTCAAGATAAACGCCACACAAGCACCATTGAAAATACAACTACCACCATAAAGACAGTCAGCCCTAAAATCAAGGGAGCCCTGATCAACGCTAGATCCTTAGTAGCACATGCCATAGAAATAGCAGACTTGATCCTTAAAGATGACTTAGACTTCCTCGCTATTACCGAGACCTGGTTACACCCTGCAGCAGGCCCTATGATCATGCTAGCAGTCCCAGACAAGTACACTATCCTGAGGCAAGATCGCCCTAATTCCAGAGGAGGAGGTGTTGCCATTATACATAAACTCAGCCTACCCATGAGACCTGCTACACCCACCAATGTCCAATCCTGTGAAAAATTATCAGTCAAAGTCCCACTCAATAATACCCAAACCCTCACCATCCACCTGATTTACCGTCCGCAGGACCCATCGGTACCTTCGATGAAGACCTCAACGCCATTCTAACTAGCAATCTTAAAACCTCATCTCAAGCCCTCACCTTGGGGGACTTTAACCTAGGCTATAACGACCCAGCAGACCCAATATCTAATTCTATAGCCACCAACCTTGCTGAACTAGGCTTTGTGCATAGAAGCATGGCCCCCACTCACTCGAAAGGTAGAATACTTTATTGGGTGGCTGAACACAATTGTGTAGCAAACATCACCAATATCTCACCTCTAATCTGGACCGACCATCACCTAGTCTCGTTCTGTTTAACTACCGACAGACCTACACCTCCACCCATCACAACAGCACCACCCACTCTCACCAGAAACAAGAAAAACATCACCGCAGAAAGACTCATCCCAAACCTACTCCCCAAACTTGATACACTATCGGACAACACAAACCCAGAGATCCTAGTTGAGGAATATAATAAAGCCATGGCCACACCACTGGACCTCATCGCCCCTCTCAAACTCAGACTGAGCAAACAGAAATCACACCTTAACAAATGGTATACACCATTCCTCAAAAACATGAGGCAAAAAAAGAGAAATTGCGAGGCTACATGGAAAAAATGTCCCTTAGCTGCTAACAAACTCAATCTATCCAAAATAACTGCACTCTATAAAAAAGAAATATACATGGCCAAACTTCTTTTGACTCTCGCATATCGTCAGCCAAGTCCAATATGAAAGAACTCTTTTCCATTCTCAAAGAAGTTGAAACCCCATACTACCCCTTGATACCTGCACCAAAGATAAAAACTGGTGCTCAGAAATTCAGAATGCCCTGGCCAACAAGATCAAGACGCTTCAATCCAAAATCTCTAGCAAAAAAGCGACCTTAAAAGACCTGCCCCCTCCCAAAAAAACGGACAAGTGCACAACCACAGACCCCACCCGTTTCAAATTTTACAAAGTCAATACTCTCGATGTAGAAAAAATCATCTTGTCCTTGAAACCTTCTAATTGCCAGGGAGACCTCTGCCCAGCACAGCTCATCAAAGACGCTGCTCGCGATCTTTCACCCTTCATCACGAAACTGATCAATGCCTCTTTCACCACTGGCTCCATCCCCACTAATCTAAAACAATCCTGGGTACTTCCTTTACTAAAAAAACCTACTCTCGACCCAGCCATACCTACCAATTACCGACCCATAACGACTGTTCCCTTCCTACTAAAAATCCTAGACAAGGTCGCCTACGTTCAAATACAGAAGCACCTGGAAGAACACCACCTCTTAGGATCCAGACAATCAGGGTTCCGCCCTCAACATGGAACTGAGACTGCACTCATCGACCTGAAAGCTCAGATTGATACACTCAGGGACAAAGGACAAGTTGCCTTGCTCCTCCTCCTTGACCTCTCTGCAGCTTTCGATTTGGTCGACCACTTTGTCCTATGCTCACATCTCCACACAGCAGCACACTTCTCTCCTGAGGCCATTTCATGGATCACCTCATTCCTTAACGGAAGAACTATGAGGGTCTTCTCTCCCACAGCTGCAGCAGACCCCATACCTATCACCTGCGGTGTACCACAGGGCTCTTGTGTCTCCCCTACATTGTACAACAAATTTACCAAGCCCCTTTCCGATGATTTGGATCATCTCGGTATCACCTACACTAATTATGCAGATGATACTCAGATCCTCTTTCCGCTTTCTGGAGATTATGGAAAGGATTTGGCCTTGCTAAATAGGGTGTACATCACCATCCAGGCATGGATGGCCACTCATGGACTATGCCTGAATGATGAGAAAACGGAGCTTATCATCATGGGTACAACGCACAGTCTAATGAAACTTAGCCCGGCCTACAACTCCTTCAAGATAGATGGGAACAAAATAAAAGTTGGACAGGAGGTTAAAACATTGGGTTTCTACTTAGACTCTAACCTCTCCTTCAAAAGACAACTGAGCTCACTGGCATCTTCATCTGCATCTACGTGCAAATTAATCCGTGCAGCTAAACCTTTTCTGTCAGACAGCAGTAGCTGTCTCACACTTGCTAGAGCCCTTATACTATCCGGCCTTGACTGTTGTAACGCCCTTTACCTGGGAACCTCCAAGGCTACCACTAGCAAGTTACAAACTCTCCAGAACAATGCCCTGAGGGCAGCCCTAGGCATCCCCAGAAGAGAGCACATCACAGGACTCAGCCTACAGAAAAACTGGCTCCCCACCAGAGATAAAATTCTCCTAAAGACGGCTTCACTTACTTACAAATCCCTCAACAACGCCGCCCTGATCTACTTGATTAACAGATTCCATAGACAAGCTTCTGCGAGACCCCTCAGAACTGCTTACAAAGACTGCCTCTGTGTCCCAAATTACAAACTTGCCACCATAGGAGGTAACAGTTTCCCGGTAAAAGCAGCCAAATTATGGAACTCTTTGCCTCCCAACCTCAGAGTAGACATGCCCTACCTGAACTTCCGCTCTAAGGTAATTTCTTGGTTGAAACTGAAGGACTGCCAAGACAACTAATTGCCAAGTCTATCCTCATGCGATCCGCACACTGTGTAACTTCGTGTGCCACTTTTTACATTTGTATATACCGTATATATTGCTTGCTTTCCTCTGCTGCTTTGTACATTCTCCCGTTGCTAATTTGTACTTTTGACACCTTGTAACCAAGCTAGTGGAGTGTACTACTCTTACCCCAAGCCTGTTAGAGAAAATAAGAGTTGCTCCTGAACCCCTCTTCAGCGTACGATCGGATTTTAGACTTTGATTATTCTAATTACCTTTACAGTTAATATGCACACCCTGGTAATCAAAGGGATGGACTTGTTCTCTCTGGGATCCATTTAATTCTAACCTAATCTCTATATGCCTCAGTCCACTTATGTGGCTGAGACAGATTTTCCTTTGCTTGTTTAGTCTGAAATTATAATTTCCATTTGGAAAAGTGACTCTCAACGGAGGATGCCAACCATGTTAGTGAGCTACTCCTGCAGAAAGGAGGATGGCACTGGCAGGAATATCCCAATAACAGTGGGTGACCCATCCTACCTATGCTGAAGGAGCATACTGTCCATGCTCCGTATGTATGCATGAAGGGGATTGATAGATTTCACATATGAGATGCACCCAGGGAGTTACTGGTAGGGTGGGGAATGGGTATAATGAGATGGGGTGCTAGGGATCTTGAGGGGGGAGTAGGGCTTAGTTGAGCGATCAGCGATTGGTGAGATGTCCTTTGAAACCTAGGGTGTTCTGATCCCACAGCACCAGAAAATCTGTGAAAGCAGCTTCAGTGTGTTTAAGAGACCAAATGGGCATTAAATAAACATTGGGGATACCTGAGACAAATCAGATATTTAAACCTCCTTTTAGGCAACTATTAGGAGGTGCAGACAATAATTGGGATGCAAAAACGGCATCCCACTGGCCGCATATGCAGCAAAGAAGGGTCTGTCCTCTCTAAGTAAGGTGCACTGGAGGCTTGACAAGGGTGCATGACGCTGCCTGCAGACAGTGAGTGAACTGCTGAGACGCTTGTTGCCAGATAATGACTACTTATGGCTCCTAAGTGAACCTCTAATGGAGATACTGGCCCTCATTTCACATTTGTAGAAAGTCCAGCCAGCCAGTTAAAAATAGTTGTTTGGGAGTATTACAGAGTACTGTTGGTCTGTTGGAGAGGAACACCGGTGTAGAGAGGAGCTTTGCTGCATGGATGGTTTTGGCTGGGACACACCGACCTGGCAACACCCGCAGGGCAGCATGGAGCTCAGCGGAGTACTACAGAGTACTGTTGGTCTGTTGGAGAGGAACACCGGTGTAGAGAGTAGCTTTGCTGCATGGATGGTTTTGGCTGGGACACACCGACCTGGCAACACCTGCAGGGCAGCATGGAGCTCAGAGGAGTACTGCAGAGAACTGTTGGTCTGTTGGAGAGGAACACTGGTGCAGAGAGGATCTTTGTTACACCAATGTTTTTGATTGGGACAGACCTACCTGACAAAACCTGCAGGGTTGCGTGGAGCGCAGTGGAGTACTGCAGAGTACTGTTGGGCTGTTGGAGTAGAACAATGGTGCAAAGAGTAGCTTTGTGGCTTGGACATTTTTTTCTGGGACACACCTACCAGACAAAACCTGCAAGACGATAACGCAAATTGCTTTGGGCAGTATCCCAGCGCAATTAGAGCCAGGCCGGGATACCGTATATGTTGTCCGCTAAGGAGGAGTCACTCCCAGTGAGGTCAAACTTGCCCAGAAACCTATGGAGGATCTTGCAGATCAGGCACACCTCCCTAAGCCCAAAAGCAGGCAGCTCCCCCTGGGGAAAAGGGGCAAATAATCTCAATTCATTATAGACCAGAAGACAAGGCTTCAAGGTATTCCGCTGTGTATGTTATTTTTGTGTTAACCAGACCTCACACACAAAACAGATAATCCATTTTAATCTTTGTGTGACTCTTTCAAAGAGGGAAGTCCATTTTGAGAGACAAAATGGTGTGTATATGTGGCAAAGGATCTATTAAAAAAGAGAACATTCTTTAATTTCACTAACCTCATATACTGCCTCTTTTTAAAATGTTAGAATGTCAGTATTTAATTATCACTTCCAGTGTATAGTGTAGTCCTAACAAAATCATTACACTTGCCTTCACCCGAAGAAGGGCATTATAAACACCTTATCTGAGCATATAAATCATTTTCTTATTGAAAGGTATCATTACAAGATAGAGAGACTGGCACATGCCCACTGTACCAGGATATGGGAAACATAACAACAATGAGGATGCCTAATTACTTTGCACAACATCAAAGCAAATGTTTAGGAACATAGGAAGAACCTCGGATCGTTATACTTGACAAGCATGTCTGTGATAAAAGGGCCATGTGCTTGAAATACTAAGTGCATTCTACACGCAAGGCCTGGTGCTCATTTCATTTTTCATAAAATACACAGTAGGATTAAATCATTTTTGATCATGACAATAGATACCCATTCTGACAGCTTCTGGTTGTGGATGTGGAAATAATGCCAGCGACAGCTGTCGCTCCACTAGGATCCAAAGGCTGTATATCTGTATGTCCTGGGTATGCCCAGGCCCCATTGCACAACCATCATTATAATAATGTATGTGCAGGATGGTCCAGGTCACATGACAGAGCATAAACGCTGCTGTATTGTTTTGTGGAAAGACCTCTATCGAAGCAGCAAACATGGTGTACCTACTTTCACAGGCTCCTTTGGGACTGGATTGTTCAGCCCCAGCCGGGGATATTGGTTATCGTCGTGAGCATTTCTCAAGCTTTCGACCAGTCGAAAGTCACTTTAGCGAGTCAGGTTGTTAATAAAATAAGCCTCTCATCATCGAGACATGTCCATAAAAAATGCAAAATTATGCATCTTCTTTGACAAAAGCAAAGAATAAAATCACAAGGTGCAGGATCATAAACTAAATCCCCAGAGCACAAAGAGGCACATGACAAGTTAAATAGATGCGCACAGAACAGCACCCACTGTTGTACATGTTACTTTGAATGAGGATATTTTTAAATTGCCAACAGAAAATAGCAACACAAATGTGTTTTCAAATACGTTCATTTTGCACTTGAATTGCCCTGTCTGGCTTTGCTCCTTTTTTTAGTTTTTGGTGTGTTTGTATTTACTAATAAAAAACGGTTTAAATAAATCCCCAAATAATTGCTGAAAAGATAGATACAGACTAAACGAAAGCCCCAGTTAAGTAAAAACGCCTTCAATTTCAAATGAAAGCTGTTTGAGAAATATGGTTTTGTAAAGGCTAATGTAAGATAATTTATGAACGACTCTGGCGTGTTCAGGATTCCCTGGTGCAGACATTAGACGATCTGTTGAGATTTCTGCCTTTAGGAATAAGTAGCTCATGTGTTTGTATTTCAGCGTCAGGCTTATATAACACTTTGCAACACAATCCTTAACCATGATTGCTATGAAGAAAGCACTGTCAGGATATTTCTGTTCAATCCTGTATTTACTCACAGGACAGCCAGCCATTTCAGTTTGAAAAAGTTGACGTTTACAGCACTGTTTAGCATTCATCTTTTCAGAGATGAGGATTTGGAATTCGTAGAACCAAGAGGCCATCAACACGATATGGCTAAAGCTATAGAAGACCCAGTCACATTATTATGTGGTGTCTTTCACTTTGATACAGTGAGGTGGCCTATGATCCTCATTCATTTGCTTTGGTCTTATCTTTTAGTACAGCATGTGTGTTTAAGTGAAATTCCCTCACTGAAGTGACTATTGTACTCCTCTTTCTTAGTTCCCATTCCTCCATACCTATGAGTGGAATAATACATAGTGCCCCTTTCATAGAGCTCTCTGCAGGCCTCTTCCATGTGCCCAGGCAGTAACTGACTGACGCCTAGTGTTAGCAGGCAAGGTGGTAGGGGGCATGTAGGAAAGGAGACATTTGGCGAGGAGTACAGTAGTCACTATGGCAAGTAATTGTCAGTTACTCTTATGTCCTGTTTCCTTCCTCAACAACCATGGGAGATTATCACACAATACAATCCAGATGAGGGCAGGTCCCATGCTGAACGAGCGGAAGACATTCTGCAGTACTCCCTTCCCAAAGGCAGCACACATATTAATGCTTACAGAAAGCAGAGGGAGAGACCTATTTAGCAGCCCTGGCAATGGCTGCATAGGGAAACATGTAAACAGAGGGCAAAACAGACGCTTTTGGCCTGCCTGCAAGCATGTGCAGCTCCTTTGGGGAAGCCATATTCTGGCACCAATCATTCTCTGAGATGCAGGAGGCAATCCCTCTGGCTGGGGCTGCATTAGAAGCCGGATGGCATTGAGACGATGTTCCACATGGAACGAGAAGCCGCTCCGATGTGCTCTGATGTGAATGCAGGGGGCATGTTAAGCTTTTCATTATTTCCAGCATTTTGGTCATGGGTAGGATGCCATTAAAGCAGTTATGGGCCAGACGATGAGTTTCAGGGGTTGGTTACCCCCAAAAGTGATCACAAACTATTCACAGGTCTTCAACCATTTGCTGTGTGACCTGCAAGTGTTTGTGATTCACTTTGGGACAGTTTTGGGGAAGTTCAACCAGCCTTGCTTTTCAATTTGTTTCCTTGAATATTCTTAGTTGTCATGTTTGAAACTTTTCCCTTTTGAACAGAACATAAGTATGTATATACAATGTTTTTATTCATAGCAATATACTTTGTGCTCATTATTTTAAGTTTGTAATTGTTTTCATATTCAATTTTTCAACTTTTCACTTTCGATGCATTAGAGTTATAAAATGAGTTGAAATCATCATCATTTAACCCTCTGCAATTATTAATGCAGAATACAAAATTGAAATATGTAGATTGCATTCAAATAATGTGAAGCTTGTAAACACCTATTTTCTGTTGAGAACGGCCTTTTAAGAGATTCCTCCACTGTTTAAAGAGATTCCTCCACTTAAAAACAGTGCAGATTGTTGTTTTTTTTTGTTTTTTATGTTTATATTGTTTACATTTTAAATGAAGCCACACCCGCAGGAATCGTGCTGCACGGATACCCATAATAGCTAATTACACGTATTTGTCTTCTAGCTTTCAAGACCACGTGGATCGCTCCCTCAGGGAGTAATAGTACTTGTAAGGTGTTGTGCACCCATCACTCAGATTGTTACATTGTTGGCACAAATAGGATCATGAATGCTTCTCTCACACACTGAAACAGGTACAGCAAGTGCAATGCCAGTGCAGGGTACCCTCCTAATCTAGTACAGGTGGTGCCTGGTTGGAGCCAGTACAAGCTCCCCCAACAGACAACTGGCAGAGCATAGACAGTGACAGGGCACATTTCACTTGCAAAGAACTGGTACAGCATGAGCTCTAGATGCATGCAGACTGTTAGCTCCCATACATGTGGAGCGTTCTTCTCTCATGTGACCCGCCAACCAAATCAGCAGCTCTTGCCAGTTACACGTCCTGGCTGGGGAATGGAGCAGGTAGTGGAGCAGGCACAGGGGGTGCACTGTGAAAATGTGGCTGCTTTCTGCATTCTGTCTCATCAATAGCTCATTACTAGACTTACATGTGTGTGAGTGGATGGGCCAGGAGAATAGCTTGGGCTGTTTAGGGAAGGTGTTGCTGCCCTGCCCAAGACACAGACAAACATAGACACACATACATACACATGCATACACACAAACACATACACACACACACTCACTTTCAGAATGTCTCCGCTCCTAAATCTGCGCAGTATGCCCAAGAGCCAATCTCAGGCTGTCAAGGAGGCGGGAGAGGGGAGCAATAGAGCAAGCCCTAAAACTGCAGGGCAGTGCAGCTTGGCTGGAGCATAAGTGGCCCCGCAAGTAAAGTGCAATAAGCCTCTTCTATGTTCAATATCACCGGCGGTAGATTATTGCTTGCCCCAGCCATGCTTTTAAGTGACATTCATTTGGAGGGTCTTCTTACCTTTTCATCAAACTGCTAGCATGGCCTTCCAAAATGTTGAATTTGTTTAATACTTTTCACTGCAAGTTTAATGTCACAAGACCCACATAAAACGTTGACAGGTTGAGTGCTATGCTTTTTCCTTCAGCACGCAGATATTCTCAGCCAGCACGATTATCTTTGATTTATAATCTGCGCTGGATATAAATAAACTGGCAAAGACAGGAAGGCTTGAACAGTGTTTTTAAGTATTGCCTTAATAGGTAGCACAGACAATTGCACCTTGATTGGGCATCTTGGTTGACTTTCCGAGAAAGGCTTGTAGAGGAGCCGCTGCATACCTCTGCAGGAGACCCCGCCCTCCCTGCTCCCATTTTTGTTGGAGAAATGAGACTGTGCCGTGTTTGACACCTGCCGTTATGCCAATACTGCAGCGTGTGTTCGAAAGAAGATAACAGTTGAAACAACCTTACCGAATGTATCCTCGAAGTGATGACAACCTAAGGGAGGACATCCATGAAGGAATATGAAAAAGAGCAAAGAAACAAGCTAGTGAGGTCACAAAAGGCATATATCACATCCCGAAGATACTGACTGCAGAGGATGTATGGATGCTAAAGAACCTGATGCTGAAGCAGAGAATCAAGTGAACATTTAAATACGAACAAGAAAATTACACGTGCACGAAGTGCTGCAGAGAAATCAAGCGTTAAATAATTGTACAGATGCTGAAACGCAAGGTAGACTAAGTCATAATAGAAGCTGGCTATACGTAGTAAATAGAATGCAGGCAAAGCCACCATTGTATAGAAGTTGGACATCGGTATCATGAATTTAGTAAGCCGGGACCCATGAAAAGGGAAGGAAACTGTGTTGCAGCAAGACTAAGCAGAATTGTGGAGCCGCCTGGCGAGGTTGTCTGGGCTGGAGTCAAAACAGAAGCAGCCAAGGTCGGATATCTATTCTGGAAAGGAACATACGCGCGAAGGATGAATCATCCCTTGTTCAGGTGCAAGGAATGAACACAAAGATTGCCAAGTGTAATTCATTTAGAGCATTTAAAACCTGCAAAATGGACCAAATCGCGGTCTCCCATCACATGGGCCAAAGATGAAAATAGTTCGGACTTGGAGTCCTGGAACAGGATAGTGAGTGCTCTCACTCCCTTGGATTCTAAAGAAAAGGATACATTGCAAGGTCAAGTTCAAAGACAATCTTCATGGCAGAAGGCATGGGTGATGAGAGATGCTGGGCTAATTGGATGGGGAGGCAGTGCCATGCCCATCTCCATGCACCTGCATCTGGGCTTACGTGCTGCTAAGTGAACCGAATGTTACAGACATGGCACAAGCATGGCAACCAATTATATTAGTACATATATCGAAGGACCTTATAGTTTAAAGACCAATTAGAAACTGTGTATCTAATGTTTCTGAAAATGACGTGTTTTCGAGGTAGGCATGTGTGGTCCACCTGATAGTGGGCAGCCAATTACAATCCTAGTCCCTATAGAAGATACACTTAGATGTCTCCCTTTTCCAATCCCAATCCTTGAAAAGCTATTTGCCACATAGTATGACGTCACCTCTGAAATGTTTTTGATATAACAGCTATTGTTTGTGAATAAATCACTGAGAGAACCTGAGTGTACGTCTGTTGATGTTCGTTGTAAACTCCCTGTTTTAGATAATTGCTAATAAAACACTACTTTGCCATCTTCTTGAGTTGGTTCGGTTATTTCGACTCTGAGTTATTATGTGTGAACCCATCCATTATATGCACATTCCTAAAAGGCCCTAAACTCAGGCTAGATAATTCTGGCAGCTGTGAATTCACCCAGAGACAAAGTATTTCAACATTCAAATGACATGTGTGCACACAAAAAAAGTCTATTCATTCATGAAGTAGAATTAAAGTTGCAGGAATAAATATGCAGTACTTCCACTTGGGCACAAACACTGCAATACTTCAGTTGTTGGGCCAGTACTTGGAATCATCCATTCCAGAATTGCTTAAGAAGTTATATACATCAGGTTGCTCATTCTAATGAAAATGTTTCAGAATAAATATGCGGCAAGCACAGCACACTTTGACCTATTCTGAGATTATGCTTATAGGAGCCTTGAACTCCATGATGCTGAACAAGCATGAGGCCCCTACACCCACCCCGCCCCCTCCTCTCCTGTCCTATCTGTGAGGAGTACTTCATCTGGCCCATGCTCAGCTGCCAGAAGTTCCAGGATGCTTCTGCCATGACTCTTGACTTACATGTAGGAGTGCCCTGGTTCTCACCAGGTTGCTTTATTAACATGTCTTTCTGATAGGCCTCTGTGCTTTTATTTGATCAGACCATGTATTGTTCTCCTCAAACAAATGTGTCAGTAGGTGACAGCCCTGCTTCGCTGCCATGTTAGGGATACCTACGAATATCACCACTGTGATTTGCATGAGGTCAACCCCTAATTACAGGATGATCATGTTGCAGGTAGTAACTTGCCTAGTGCTTGCACCAACCCTGGGAACAGATTTAAGGAGGTAGACACAGGTGTGAAACAGAATACAGAGGCAACACACAACAGATGGAACAGAAAGGTAGTCACAAACAACGACCATTTGCAAGAGAAGAATGAGAGTGCCATGAACACCCAGAGAGAGATAATGGTTCAAACAATCAAAGAGAAAAAAAGAATGGACATGGAAGAGGAAAGTCCAATGATGGAGAGACAAAAAGGGAAATCAGTAGGATGGAGGGGCGAGAGAAAGAACATATTGAAAAGTCAAGTAAAGAAAGTGGGCAGCATCATGGTGATGCAGTGATGGAAAGGCAAGGAAGGTGAGTGAGACAGAGGACATAACTGAGCAGGGGAGAAGGGGAAGTGAGTGCAGTCAGGATGGAGCGAAATGGCAAGATGGTGGAGGAAGAGACACAGGGGTGACAAATGGGGTTAACATGTGGAGGTAGAAGAGAGAAGAGAAGGAGACAGGATACTTTATTTATTTTTTATTTTATTTGATATTTCTAAGGCGCCTATACAAAAAATGCTGCTTCAAAGCGCCATAAACTACAAAGGGGGGGGGTTAAGGGAGAAATAAAACAATAACAGTCCTAATAGGCCTTGTGACATTCATGCAAGTGCAGTAACAAGAAGTGTGAGGGGGAGTGCCGGTCTGCACGACATGCGAACTGCACAGGTGGGAATGGGAAGTGCAGGGTAAAGAGGAGAGAGTGAAGGTGAACAGGGGAGGAGGAGGAAGGTAAAAGGGCAACCAGGGCTATGCACGTGCTAAGGAAGGCTAGTGCCAAGGATTGCAAGGGGTGGCATCCAATGCTAAGTGCGAGGAGGGAGGTGGACTGGCAAGGGGCCCTGGTGCCCTGTAGAACTCAGAGGGAACCAGGGAAGCAGTCATTGCAGCAGACAGGGGTGTTAGCAGGGGAGGAGCGGAGGGAAGGAAGAAGAAGAAAAGAGGAGGGTCTCGAGGAGCTTCTGGAACTTGAGGAGATCCGGCTTAAGCCTGAGAGGGGCATGGAGATGATTCCAGAGGGAGGCTACCCCCACTCTATGCTTTGAGAAGTGTCTGATCTGCAGAGAGTTGAAGCAAGACGAGCCAAGGGCTCTAGTCGGGAGGGATTTAGGGAGAGAAGGTTGGATGTAGCTGGGCCCCAGGTCCCAGAAAGCCTTGTGGATGATGCAGATGGTCTTGGACCTGATCCTAGCAGGAACCAGGAGCCAGTGGAGGGATGTTAGGGTTGGAGAGATGCTGTCCATCGGCTTGCGGCCAAAGATACGTCTTGCAGTCCTGTTCTGGATTAGTTGAAGGGGGGTAAAGGGAGGATAAAGGAAGATTGAAGAAGATGCTGTTGCATTAGTCCAGCCTAGAGAAGACCAGAGCTCTGGAACCATTGAGTTTCTGGAGGACAGTGAGCAAAGGGACAATGCCTCTGATGAGGTGCAGCTGATAGTGGTCCTCCTTGACCAGTTCCGTGATGTGAGGAGAGAAGAAGAGAGAGAAGTCAAAGATGGCACCAAAGTTTTTTGCCTCACAAGAGGGTGAGGGGAGGGTACCCATAAAGCGTGGCCTGAAGGAGGGAGGCCGTGAGGCAGCTGGGGTCCCAAATGAGAAGTCATTAAGGCAGAGATCATTGGCAGCACACCATGCTTGCATTGCAGTCAGATAGTCAGGGATGAGAGAGGAGGAAGAGGAGGAAGTAGAGGGAAGCTTGAAGGAGAGCTGCGTGTGATCTGCATAACACTGGAAGTGAGGAGAGAAGGAGTAGGTCAGATGAGCCAGAGGGGCAAGCTAGATGTTGAAGAGCCACAGTGAGAGGATAGAGCCTTGAGGGACGCCCCAGGTGGAGAGTGTGATGGGGAGAGAAAAGGGCCCAGGTGAACCTGGGAAGGTCGGTCGAAGGGGAATGTGGTCAACCAGTCAAGTGCTAGGACTGTGATGCGAAGTTCTCCCGTGGTCCACGGAGCTGGCAAACTTTGAATCTGCAAAAAATATTTACTGGAAATACAAATTCCCCTAGACTTGGAACCATTGGATTTTTGGGTACAATGAAACTTAATGCTTGATATTATTTATGATTTTAAGAGTTATGAAATGTGTTAATGAACCAAGATCGTGAACATTTCCTTTTTTATAATTGTAAGATAGAAGTTTAATTTTGGTTCTTTTAGTAAAATGTTTTTTTAGTAAGATGATTTTATATTAGGTTTAAATATTGTATTGTATGTGTTATATTCAAATTAAGTTGATTTGTATCAGCTAAAATAATTTAAAAAAAAGAAAAAAGAATCTACAAATTCGGGGGACGGCTTGCCAAAAAGGGTTCAGCAAAAGCATCCATTGAGGAAGGAAACTTACCCACAAATCTAACATGGGAACCATGAGGCATCGGTTCACCCCACTTCACCTGTTGTTATTCGGAGAACTGCAAATTAAGTCCCAGATTAACAACTGTTTCTGTCCCTAAGCTGGTGGGTGGCTCTGGCCCTCTGGGACAACAACCGATTACACAAACTTATAACACTGACAATTGGCTTGCTTATGTCAGGCATCCAGGACTGCTAGATCAGTGTTTGTTACATAACTGCCCGACCCAGAGTGTTAGGCGGGGCTGAAACATATACAAATTGTTGAAAGATCTCCAACGGGTGATAGTCCTTTTTTAAATCGGACTTGGCTGCTCACTTTACTGTATTAAATTCCGGCCCTCATTGCCGTCACTTCGAAGGATATTGAGGGGCTGGAATTCCCATTTATAATAGCATCTCAAATTGGGTCCTAGCTGCTTTTGCTACGCCACTGGTGTAGGAATCCATTTGCAACTACTCCATGGCCTTTTCAGATATGGGTTTTGATATATATGTTTTCTGTCTGACTTTAAATGCAGCCTCTGGATCTGAAGCTTGTGCTAAATCATTTCAGGACGTGGACAGAGATGAAACTCTGTGTCCTGACTATGGTTGTTTGGATGAGAGGATGGTGGGCTCATGGTTTGCCCCCCCCCAGCCCTGGATCCCACGCTGAAATCTGGTCCATAGCAGTAAAGCTTCCTTCAAGGTTATGTCTTGGAACTCGAGAGGCCATCTCTCATTCATGAATAATAAGGATACTCTTGATTTCATGATGCTAAATGATGTATTCCGATTACAGGAGACATGGCTCACTTATCGATTTGACTTAGATGGCTACGCATTGTTCTGTGTTTTATCTCCTCCTCCTATTGATGGATGTCCGGTGGGAGGTCAATGCATGGGGGTTAAAGTTGAATATTCTACCAAATAGATTGTAATCGCTGGATTCAAAGACTACCTGCTCTGTTTAGAAATAACTGGGCTTTGCTTTGGGGTTGGGAACTTACTGGTGATTACTTTGTACGACCCCCCCAGGGGCAAGCAGACCACAGGGTTCAAGGGGGCTCATTAATATTCTTCGCAGTTGGCAATAGCGGCATCCAAAGGGTGGGATTTTGGTGGCCCGGGATTTCATTGTTGACAGTTATGAATAGGGGCAAGCAAGGCTAAAATGTAAAGCAGCAAATAGATCTAAGCACATAACCCTGGGTCGTAAATGGCAGGATTTGCTGGCAGAAAGAAACGATGTATATTATACATGGCCTAATGATAGACACTACAGTTGTTTGGATTTCACTTTTATGAATGGTATACTAAGTAAATACTCTCCACTGTTATGCTATGATTTATTAATAACACGCTTAATACCCAGAGGTTTCTAAGTGGGGACCTGGGGATCGAACCTGTGTTGCTCTGTGTCGTCTTGCTTCCAAAGCGAGCACGTTGCCCTTAAACTATCCTTCCGAGACACTGTTGAAAGTTATGCCTGTACCTATGAGTGATCATGCCATTTTGAATATTGCCTTACAGGGTATTAAGCCAATGATCACTCAACAGTTAACAAGTAATCCCTCTGTAAATGCCCGGGGAAATAGATTGTGTTGGACGTTGGGCCATATTAGCAAACTAAATGACAGGTTGAGCAGGGCATATGCTAGGGGGATTATAACCAAACAATGGGGCAAATTCTACAAAATTGACAGGGTATTGCCCTTAGTAGATAATGTTCACACAAAAAGATTAGGCAACACACATCTGCATTACAGGCTACTAGCAGCAGACAGAGAACCCAAGACAAGGTCCAGTTAATAAAACCAAACCCAAAATGTTTTTACTGTGGTGTGGACTCCAGTCTCTTCATAAAAGATAGGGAATAGAACAAGGCTGTGACTGAAGACAGAAGGATAGAGCGAAACAGAAGTACTATCCCTGCCTACTGTGCACTCTCAGTACGTGGCATCTAATGTGGCATCTAATGGGATAAACAATTCTTTAATAACCCATTGATTGTCACACTGACCCTAGGTTGCTCGGGTTAAAATGACACAGACAAGGGAAATAGGATAAATTCCTATTCCAACAACAGACAAAGACAATACAATCACCACTTTCCATCTGGAATTGATTTTATACTGACGGAAAGTGGGACAATGTAAAATGGTTTGCTCAAGCTAAAATATAGGCAAATTGGTGCCTTTTTAGATGTAACAAACACCGTCGACCGGTTTCAGTGGCCTAACTTTAATAAAGCCACAATCATCAGGACAGTCTAAGCTTCCTCACAAGCTGGTATATTTCATAATTCAAAAACCAGTCTATGAGAAAAAGGTAAAAAACGGTGGATGGCATAGTACATTACCACCTTGCCGTTGGTGTCATGGGACTGGAACAGTCTGGGGAAGAACCTGCAGGATCAAACAACAACAATGGCGTGCCGTCCAAGCAAAAACAGTCCATGGCTGTCCCAAAGCACCACTTCATCTTTCGATCTTAGTATCTAAATCTCATCTCCTTGCTACATAGCATACCACCTATGTCAATTGACCACAGTGCTATTTGTTAGAAATCAGAGGTTAATTATAATTGTTCTAACATCGGCATAAAGTACTCTTAAGTTATGTTATAGTCTGAGAAAATGCACACTCACCCTTGGTTTTCCTTCCCTCCTGATCTAGAGTGTGATATGCCTCAAATGACGGCACAACTTGGCTGCCCAGTCCACGTGTTATGCATCTGTGAATGAATACAGAGTTGTAGCATAATTTGAGGCACTGAACTTCCCAAGATGCCAATTTTTAAAATCCACTGTGTAAGTAATATAAGTGTTTATCACAAGGTAGCGTATTTGAGGCCATGGCATGGCATGGTCCTACAAGGGGCAGACATGCATTGTTTTGTGAGAAACTTCATCATTCGAGAAAACAGGGGAGAGGAGAACGGGAGCGGGAACACTAACCCGTGTGAAACACGGGTCGGGAGATCTAAGTTACACTCTGCCACCATTATTCCCACGTACTCACTTGCAAACCACGTTCACCAGGCACCTCACAGATTGAACCCAACTCCCGGCACGAGCGTGTATGTCGCCTTACTAAGCTCTCCGTGTTTATACATGGAGAGCGGGGCGGAGTCATCTGTATTTCCGGTTGTATACGAATTGATCGTTTTACAACTGCTCGAATGACAATTGACCTTTTCACAATTGACCGAATTGTGAAGGTCAATTGTAGCATATATGTGGGGGGAAACGCCCTACAACCCCCCACCCAACGCCAAACCCCCCAAAACCCATATATTATATATATATATATATATATATATTTATATTCGGTCAATTGTGAAAAGGTCAATTGTGACCCTTTAAATTCGGTCAGTTGTTAATTCGACAATTGTAAACGACCAATTTGGGTAATACCGTATTTCCGCATCACGTGACATGCATGAGCGTGTCACGTGAGCGTATGTGAGCCTCCGTGTGAGACTGGCTCTAGTGCTCCACGCCGGCAAAAGCCGAATTGCCCCCTGCCACGTTACACACTGCATGCGCATCTCTATGCACGCAGGGGTCAGGCAGAAGCGCCCGAGCTCCGTCAGGCGCTCTACATTGCTACAGGTTACTGATAGTATCACCCGTGATGTACACACGCTGGGATCACATCAAGCTGCAATATTCAAAAAGTTATTATATAGTGCTGCTAACTGCAGGGACTGAATTCTAATAGAGAGCACATCAAAGCTCACTTAGGCATGTCAATGCTCGAAGAGGACACGTTAGATCTCGTCCTGTATATAGATGTGTTTATATCTGATTTTATCTGATGTATTCGAGAATCTAGAGTATTCAAAGCAAGTCTCTAGGCCATCAATAAACAAATCAATTTGTGCTGATGTCATTACAAATGGCTTAGGTCATCATAGCCAACGAGTGCCAGGGTGTACTTTCATTGAGACCCACCTTATCAGTTTTTAAATGGAAAACCCATTTTGTTCCGTTTTAATAGGAGGAGGCTCATGTCTCCTCCTCTCCTGGGACATTTTACTTTTTCTATGATTGTCCCCTCAATTTCGGTGGACCAATGTTTGAGCCTAATGAAATGGTCACCCATAGGGGCATTTTCCCGATGGGTTCTAATACACGATAGGTGCTCCTGGATACGTTTCTTGATTGGCCTTGTAGTCATGCCAATATATCTTTTGTCACAGGGGCACCGTATCATGTAAATTACATTTGATGTATTGCAATTTGTGAGGGCAAGTTGTTTCCACAGTGTTTTCAAACCAAGATCTAAGGTTTTAGTGCATTTTGTATGGCACATACGTTGCACTGAACACATGGTGTATGTCCTTGTGGGGAGGTATTATTCCACAGGGTTGTTTGCCCTGTCGCCTCCTTGGCTGGTATATATGAGTGTATCAGGGTGTCCCTCAGATTTTTTTTTTTTTTTTTTCATAGCGAACCGTGGTAATGGAAAATTGACTTGCCCTACATTAAGTATAGGCCACAGCTTGAAGATTTCCCTTTTGATAAGGTTGATTTTATTAGAGTAACTGAAAACTGCTGTGATGGTGTTGTCTC
Source organism: Ambystoma mexicanum (assembly GCA_002915635.3). Classification (NCBI taxonomy): domain Eukaryota; kingdom Metazoa; phylum Chordata; class Amphibia; order Caudata; family Ambystomatidae; genus Ambystoma; species Ambystoma mexicanum. Next base: position 1,072,577,699 of record CM030317.1, read on the forward strand.
CAGCAGGTCGTGTTTTTTGTTGCAAGGTTATATCCCACGGGATGTTTCTTGCTCGTTTCCTTGCTGTTCTCACAGATTTTTTGGATATCTATGTTCTAGAAGACAGTCTGTAAGTCCCTGTGCCTGTAGGTTATATTCCTGCCTGGTTGAACAGTTACGACTATATCGCAGAAACTGTCCAAAAGGTAAGTTTTCACTGAGACATCTCGGATGGAAGCTGGTGTAGTCCAAGAGAGAGTTACGATCGGTAAGTTTTCGAAAGATAGTGGTGACTAGAGCACCCAATCTGGGTTTGATTTCCACATCGAGAAAGTGTATAATCTCTTTTGAGATGCAATGTGTAAACTTGAGATATCTATCTCTAGAGTTAAGCCAAGTCAGAAAGTCTTTGAATTGGCCTTCCGTTCCTGTAAAAATGACCAGCACATCGTCAATATACCGCCTCCACAAGGTGAAATGTTTCCTAAAAGGATTGGATGACTGGTATATGTGGGTCTCCTCAAATTCAACGACATACAGATTTGCCATTAGGGGTGTAAATGTAGCGCCCATAGCCGTGCCTGAGCATTGTTCATAAAAGGACTCTTTATAGAGAAAGAATTTCTTGGTGAGTGCTAACTCCGCTAGTTGTATTATGAGATCAATGGGAACCTCTGGGGGAGTTACTAAATCTCTAAGTACTTTTTCCACTATCTCGAGGGTTGCCGCCTGCGGGATGTTCGTATAAAGTGCTTCTATGTCAAGCATTACCAAAAATTGGGTGGTTGGATCAAATGTCTGACCTTGGAGTGTATTCAGAATACTCATAGTGTCCTTCATATACGAGCGCATTTTCGGAATAAGTGGGCTCAAGAAAAAGTCCACAAATTGCGAGAGTGGCTCCAAAATGGAGTCGATACCCGCAACAATAGGTCTCCCAGGGGGAGGTGTTAGTCCCTTGTGGACTTTCGGTAATGCATAGAATACCAGAATTTTTGGAAATTTTGGCATGAGAAAGGCTGCTTCTTTAGTACTGATGTATTCTTCACATGCAGTTTCTTCCACAATGTTTGAAATGGCCGCTCGAAGGTTTTCTGTGGGGTCGCCAGTGAGGATTTTATAGTGTTCTTCATTTCTTAAGGGTGATGTAACCATGAGATCATAGTCAACCAGATTCATGACAACCGTGGCCCCGCCCTTATCTCCCTGTTTTATTATAATAGCCTTATTGGTACTTAGATCACGCAATGCTTTACGTTCTTGGAATGTGATTTTTTCTTGTTTTTCAATATCCTCCATTTTTTTCACTATGGCCTTCTCGAATGTTAAGGATTCTGCAGAGACAATAGATGGATAAAAGGTCGATCTGGGGTGTAAGCCTGTGGCGTCAGTTTCAATCTCATCAGTGGATACCTGGTCTACAATGCCAAAGTGTTGTCTCAGTCTAATATTTCGCATTAGCCTGGCAAATTCGATTCATGTTTGGAAATCATTGTGTGTTGCAGTAGGAACAAAGCTTAGTCCTTTTTGTAGGACTTGTTGTTCCACATTTGTTAGAACATGTGTTGAGAGGTTAATTACTAATAGTTCTCGGGCTGTGGGAGGCCTCTCCCTCTGCTCCTCGTCACTATCGGGGAGCCTAGATCTTGTCCTCCTCCTCCGCCTCCTCTCTGGCCTTGGTATAAAAAAGCCTTTCTATTTGTGTTCTGACCTCTTTGGTTTTGGTTGCCCTGGAACTGAACCCTCCTATCGTTTGATTGATCACGATTGCGAGAGGAGCTCCGTTTATGGGTGCCAGCTCCTGAGGTGCCTGGTCTGCTATCTTCATCTGAGCTACCACTCGAGAAGGCCCATTGTGCAGGTGTATTCCGCTTCTTGAATTTTATGGTGGGTGGGGGTATACCACCCTGTGACTACCACGCAGCCAGCCTCCGTAACCAGACTATAGGGTCAGACCATTCAGTCCTAACCCTCATTTATATCTTGCTCATAAAATAAACCTGTCAGATTTAGCAGCATATAGACATGTTGATAAAAATGCAAATCGATGCATCAAGTTAGACAAAAGCAAAGAAGAAACTCACAAGGCGCAGGGTCATAAACTAAATCCCCAGAGCACAAAGAGGCACATGACAAGTTAAATAGATGCAGAATGAACAGCACCCATTGGCGTATATGTTAGTTTGAAGGAGGATTGTTTTTAAATTAGGAACACAAATAACTGCATTTTTTTGTCAAATATATAAAAACGGATACATTTTGCATTGGTATTGCCCTGTTTCTCCTTTTTTTTTATTGGTTTGGTAAAATAAATTGAAAGTAATAGCTGAAATAGCTGAAAACATTGCTGCAGTCTGAATGAAGACCCCAGTTAAGTTAACATTTCTTCAATTGCAAATGGGGACATACTGTTTGAAAATATGATTCTTGAAAGGGTCTTGTAACATATTAAATGAATGACTCTGGCTTTGTTGAGGATTCCCTGATGCAGATATTAAAAGGTCTGTTGAGATTTCTGTCTTTAGGTGTAAGTAGCCCATGTGTTTGTATTTTCTTCAGCGACCATTTGTGTCCCTCTCAACTCTCACATAAGCGCCATGCACCCTCATTGTGATGAGACATTCCTGCAGGACCATGTCAAAAATATGGACCTAAAAATATTTTTCCGAAAATGAACTAAAACCAGAAATTGTTTCAAAAGTGCAAGAGGCGTTGCTGAAAAGAGTGTTTTTCCAGATGTCTGCCTCCTATTAGCCACCGTCATAAAAAGAGTGGACCTGTGATATACGAATGATTACATATGCACCCAAGAGACATAACAATAATCATTTTACGGCCTTTCAGTACATTGCATCCAGAGACTGGGTTGCTGATGGCAAGGAAAAGTAGGAGCAAAAGAATTATCTGTGATAATTGAACAGGGTTACCTGCAAACGTGTTAAGGGCCAAGCATCTTGTATGTGATTTCGAACATAAGAACTTAACCTGCAGCCAAGGGCATTCATTTTTTGTATTTTTTTGTGTTTTTTATATTTAAGTACATATTGTAAATTAACCTTTTGCACAACATAAAAATAATTTAAATAAATGTCCGGGCAAGTTAAAACACACATTTAGCATAATAAAACAAAATAAATTATACAATTCCATTGTAAAAACTTACATATAAAAGTTTTTAAAAAAATGTCAAAGATGTAATAGGCCCCTGCAGTGAGGACAAGTGATTCAGCTCCGTAGAGCAGGCTCCATAATTGGACAGAGCTTATATTTCGATCAAGAGCATACCCCCTATCATAGCAAGATTGCATTCTAGGACACTGGGTCAATACGTACCGAGCAGGCTCCAATATAGCACCACAGAGCCTGCAGATTCTGGATTCTTGAGGTATTCCCAACAAAGCCCCCTTATAATCCAGGACCTGTAGTATATTGAACCTTAGGTAAAGTACAAAATGTACCAATCCAAGTGAGCGATATTTGATCAGCTAGCTACGGGGGCTATCCTCGGGCGAGCCCTGTTAGGGGTACTGTACATTTCTGGGGTGTAATGCCAATTAGTCAGTCGTCATGTCCTGTTCATTGGTTTGTGTCTTCTCCTCAGTGCTGGCTAGATGAAATGTAATCATAGTCGTAGGAACAAAGCTCAGCCCAATGGCCGAAAAATGGGACAGCATAATTTTATCAAGCCCCCGAAACCACGTTCTAGGGATACCCTGATTGAATCAGAAGATTTAGTTCGCAATTAGCGTCCATGGTGATCTCGGCCCACAGCTGACAAACAGCAAGTTGCCAAAATGAGGTCAGCGACTGTAGACCAAGCTCCAACCTGTATGCCTGCACTGGTACTGAGCATGGCAAGCCCAGCAATGAGCATAGGATTTTTGCCTCAAGCCGTACCAGCCAACCAACAGAGCTCTCTGGGAGTACCTCAAGGGCATACATAATCCCTGGGATAATAGACTGCTTATAGACCCTTAGTTTGGCCTCTCTAGACCCCCCACCTAATCTATTGACAACGCTCCTGAGAGCTAACCATTTGTTACATGCCCTGCTGATAACTATCTATCCAATGTGAGACAGATCCTTTGAGGCTTTGATTGTCATGCCCAGTTTTCTGTATTTAGCAACTTGTACAGGGGCTGACCATCTATGTTCCAGATAAAGTTGGAAGCACCGTACGCTCGCTTCCCAATAGACATGATTTTTGTCTTGAAGACATTAACCTTGAGACCATTTTCAGTACCACAGACAGACATTTCTGCAAAGAACGTTGCAGCACCACGGCTGTGAGATCAGAAATGACAGTGTCATCAGCGTAGGTGAGACAATGGATGGCCTCAGTGCCATATCTAGGAGGATGGTTATTCAGGGCTCTTAAGCATTTTTCAAAATCAGAGACATTCAGATTTCAGAGGGTGGGGGCCAAAACACGGCCCTGCTTCAATCCTCTATTGGTGGGAATAGAAGTACCCTAGTTGCCAGATTGTGAAAGGCGAATCTGTACCTCAGTGTCTGAGTGCAGCAGCTTTAGAAAATATAGTATAGATTTGTCTATGCCCCAGCTCTCCAATTTATTCCATAGTACCCCCGGTATAGACGGTCAAATGCAGAACTACAGTCTACAAAGTACAGTGCCTGATGCAGAGCTAGTAGGGTGTCAGATATTAACGTGAGTAGGACCCACAAGGGATGGCTCCTAGAGCAGTTCTTCCAAAATCCCGTCTGGGTAAGATTGAGAAGGGCACATTACTTTACCCATTTTGTCAGTGTCTCCAGTAACAACTTTGCAAATATTTTGCAGGCACTGTCCAGCATTGCTAGTAGTCTGTAACTTTCTGGGAAATGCTGGGAGCCCTTCTTGTAAATCGGGATTAGGATAGATTGCTTCCAAGTCCTAGGAATAGTACCCGTCTGACAAATATGCAAGAACATTTGCCCAGTTTTCAGGGTCACTCTTAAAGATGACATTACAAAGCCCATCTGGGCCAGCTAACCAAGATGCAGTCAGTTTTCTTATTACCAGTAACAAGTCTGCATCCCTGACCAGCAGCCCTGCCTCCGTGTTGACCATAGTCCTGCAGGTCTGAGGCGATGGTAAGTCCTGTGTTACCCAATAATTTAGCTTGATGTATGTTTCCCAAAAGGACCCTTCTATGAAACATATTTCAAGAGACCCACCCTCTGCCAAACTACACCAAATTAAATGCCAGAATTTCCTAGAACCTCTTTCTAGGATAAGTCTCTTCATAATCATCCAGGGGGCACTGACCTTACTGTAACAATGATTTATGAGTCAACAATTTATATAGACCTTTCAAAGCAGACAATTCTTGATTTCTTGTTTTGAAATCAAGAGTATATATGTCTCTTGACCAAGCGGATAGCAGACCTGAGCTCACTTTTCCTGCTAGCTATGACTGCATCATAAGGGATTCCCGGCCTTTTGGCCACACCTGAGGATGATTGACCTATCAAATTGTGGCTTGCACCTGGAGACCAGGGTATCCAACTGCCAGCCACAAGAGTGTAAAATCGTGGTTCCCCCTAGCATCTGCCCTGCTCAATCTGTCATTTAGTTTACTAATATGGCCGAACTTCCAACGCAATCTATTTCCCTGGGCATTTACAGAGGGATTACTTGTTAACTGGTGAGTGATGATTGGCTTAATACCATGTAAGGCAATATACAAAATGGCATGATCACTCATAGGTACAGGCATAAAATTCAACAGTGTCTCGGAAGGATAGCTTAAGGGCAACGTGCTCGCTTTGGAAGCAAGACAACACAGAGCAACACATATCATAACAGTGCAGAGTATTTATGTAGTATACCATTCATAAATGTGAAATCCAAACAACTCTAGCGTCTACCATTAGACCATGTATAGCATACATCGTTTGATTCTGCCAGTAAATCCTGCCATTTACAACCCAGGGTTATGTGCTCAGATCTATTTGCTGCTTTACAATTTGGCCTTGCCTGCCCCTATTCATAACAGTCAACATTAAAATCCCCTGCCACCAAAATCCCACCCTTATGATGCTGTTGTTGCCAACTGTGAAGGATATTAGTAAGAGCCCCCTTCAACCATGTGGTCTGCTTGCCCCGGAGGGGGATGTACAAAGTAATCACCAGTAAATTCCCAACCCCAAAGGGAAGCCCAGTTATTTCTACAGAGAGCAGGTAGTCTTTGAATCCGGCGATTCCAGTCTCTTTGGCAGAGTATTCAACTTTAACCCCCATGCATAGACCTCCCACCTGACGTCCAGCAATAGGTGGAGGAGATAAAAGAAAGAACAACGCGTAGCCTTCCAAGTCAAATCCAGAAGTGAGCCATGTAAACATAAGGACATACTATGTATGGGAGACTGGAATATCTGGCTACAAAGAGATAATTTGCACCCCTACTATATGGCGCTAATGGAATGTTTGGACAACCATGACCTGGAGCTTATTACCAGGGAACCGTCCCACAAGAAAGGACATTGTCTAGACCTCCTAGTTGCAAGAGGGGGAACTGTCCATTTTGTTGAGACTGTCCCGTTGTTATGATCCGACCACTGTCTCCAACGGGTAGCACTTAGGGACACAGGACACCAGAGGGGGAAAGGACGGGAGAGTACACCTGTGTGAAGCCGGAAGGTGGCTGATTTAAAAAAATTCCCGGGGAGGAAGTTGAAAATAGACTGGCAGGTATTGATACCAATCTTACCTGCGAGGAATTATTTAGTAAAGCGACAGCCCTGATAAATGACATTTGTGACAAATATGCACCACTTAAACTTCAGTCAGTCAAAAACTCCAAAACCTGGTTTAATCCAGCCCTGAGCCTAATGTGGAAACAAGTTCGCCAGGCTAATCAAATCTGGAGGGCCTCTAAATCAGAGGCTGATGCAGAGATGGTGAGGATTCACCTAAAGCAATCCAAAAATGCCATATTCACGGCAAAAAAAGATTTTCTCCATGAAGAAATTAAGGCAGCAGATAATCAGTCGAAGGCGTTATTTTACGTAGTATCTAGGATCAGGAATCCTCAATGTATATCAATACCGACAACTAATTCACAGGGACAGGCCAATGAGTTTAACAACTTTTTTGAACAAAAAATTGTGGATATTCAAAAGAACATTAATGAAGTACTGGAGGCAGAAGAATGGGGTGATGTAGGAGAAGAGAAATTGGAGATAACTAAACTGGAGACCGGGGAGATCTTCAGCTTCCAGCTTATTGAACAGGAAACCATTCAGGCTTTAATACTTCAATTAAAACCAACAAAAGATCTAGCATTTCCAATGCCCGCATGTACTGCTACCAGTCTTGCTTCCAATCTTACCCCATTTATAACAACTTTTGTGAATAAATCACTTAAAGAAGGCTATGTTCCTTGTGCACTCAAGAGTGCATTGGTAAAACCCCTATTGAAAAAAACAAATTTGGATCCCAAGGTACTAAAAAATTATCGCCCGGTAGCCAACTTATGTTGGCCCACTAAAATTCTGGAGAAAGTAGTCTGTGACCAATTCCAACAGTTTGTGGATAGTAAAGACATACTGGATGAACATCAATCAGGATTCCGCCCTAATCATGGGACAGATTCGGCTTTGTTAGCAGTCCAGGATGATCTACTAGAAGCAGCAGACAGGGGAAGCAATTCAATATTGTTGATGCTCGACCTATCTGCAGCATTTGATACTATCAACCACAAGACTGTCCTTCAACGGATCAAAAGCATTGGAAGAGCAGACAAAGTGGTGGTAGATTGGTTCGACTCCTTTTTACAGGATAGAACACAGCAGGTAACTCTGGGAGCATTTCTCTCAGAATGAATACAACTGAGGTGTGGAGTCCACCAGGGGTCAGCACTCTCTCCGCTGATTTTTAATCTATACATCCGACCACTATTTGATATCTTGAGGAGACACGGCCTACGATTTCACTCATATGCGGATGATACACAGATCTATGTGGAGACAGACAATTTGTCAGAGGCATTTGAGATGATAGACCGTTGTATGCAAGATGTAAAAAAGTGGATGGCCTGCAACCAACTACAACTTAATGCAGGAAAAACAGAAATTATTCTGTTCAGATCAGAGAAGAAATATAGAGAGGAAGACACAAATTATAACCCGCAAATCCTGGGAGTGAGCATCCCATTCTCAAGGAAAGGGAAAAATCTCGGCTGTATTTGGCAAGAAAATCTAGCCAGTGAAGCCCAGACAGGGGCAAAAGTAAAATCAGTATATTACTCCCTGCGACTGCTCAGAAATGTACTTCCTTTTTTAACATCTTAGGATCTCCCCCCAGTAGTGGTGGGAGCCCTGGTTAACTCCCACCTTGATTATTGCAACAGCCTCTTGACAGGGATCCCAAGGAAACAAATGCTAAGAATGCAGAGGGCACAGAATGCGGCCGTTAGGCTAATAGCTCATCTAGGCAAAAGAGATCATGTGTCCACAGCCAGGAAAATGTTGCACTGGCTGATGGTGGAAGACTGCATTAAATTTAAGGTGGCATGCCTGGTGTACAAGTGCTATCACAAACTTGCACCCCGATACTTGAACACCAGAATTCTACACTATTATCCAACCAGAGTTCTCTGCTCAGAAGATAAACTACTGGTATGCGTCCCGAGGACAAAATGTATCTCTAAAGGGGATAGAAGGTTCTCTGTATTTGGGCCCAAACTCTGGAACCAGCTGCCCTTAAGCATTCGCTCATGCACTACTCTGGAAAGATTCAGAAAGGAATTGAAAACCTTCCTGTTTAAATGACCCTCTCTCCTCTAGGACCGCAGTTACTTCAGACTCGCCACAGCGATATATCCAATCCTTTAGTTAACATCTGCGCCCGAATGCAGTCATCTGCCTGGTGCGCATAAGAAATTAATCAACATCAAATCAAAATCAAATGTCTCCTGTAATAGAAATATATAATTTAGCATCATGAATTCAAGTACATCCCTATTATTCATGAATGAGAGATGGCCTCTCGAGTTCCAAGACATAACCTTGAATGAAGCTTTACTGCTATGGACCAGATTTCAGCGTGGGATCCGGGCGGGTGGGGCAAACCAGGAGCCCGCCTTCCTCTCATCCAAACAACCATAGTCAGGATGCAGAGTTTCAGCTCTGTCCACGTCCCGAAATGAGTTAGCACAAGCTTCAGATCCAGAGGCTGCATTTAAAATTGGGCACAAAACATATATATCAGAACCCATATCTGAAAAGGCTGTGGAGTAGTTGTAGAAAAAGCAGCTAGGACCCAATTTGAGATGCTACTATAATTGGGAATTTCAGCCTCTCAATATCCTTCTAAGTGACGGTAATGAGGGCCGGAATTTAATGGAGTAAAGTGATCATCCAGACCGATTTAAAAAAGGACTATCACCCGTTGGAGATCTTTCAACAATTTGTATATGTTTCAGCCACACATTGGGTCTGGCAGTTATGCAAAAAACGCTGATTTAGCAGTCCTGGATGCCTTCACATAAGCAAGGCAATTGTCAGTGTTATAGGTTTGTGTAATCGGTTGTTGTTCCAGAGGCCCAGAGCCGCCCGCCAGCTAAGGGACGGTTTCCAGTTGTTTATCAGGGACTCCATTTTCAGTTCTCTGAGTAACAACAGGTGAAGTGGGGCGATCCGATGCCTCAAGGTTCCAGTGCTGGATTTGTGGGTAGGTTTCCTTCCTCAATGGATGCTTTTGCTTAACCATTTTTTTATTTTTCCTTAAAGGAGAATAATTCGCTGGTGCTGGACATATTGGGCAATCATCAATCTGCACATGTAATTGTAGAGAAATTTGTAGAATCATTGGCTGCACTAACATCAAAATTCTCTAAAACTATTAAGTCCAATGGTAATGTATCTAAGAGAGGATGGTTTGATGAGGCCTGCAAAAATGCAAAGAAATCGCTGTTGAGAACCCTTAAGGACCCAACTAGTTGTAGATTGAAGATTGCACAAGACAGGAAAATCTACCAACAGGAGTTAAAGAGAAGGAAAATGGAGATAGAACAGGCAGCCTGGGAAGGTTTTTTGAATGCCGCCATGAAGAGGGACCAGAAGGCTTTTTGGGCATTTGTAAAAAGTGGTCCGGAGGGATGTTGGTCCAACGTGGGGAGTGGCACCCATGTGGAAGAAGGGGCATGGTTGGCGCATTTTGGTAGCCTATTTGGATATGAACATTCAGAGGTCGAGTCAGACTTTAGTGGCCCCTGCCTGACGTTTGAAGTGGAGGAGATTGCTAAGGCAATCAGGCTTCAAGCACATAACCGCGCCCCTGGCCCGGATATGATACCCTCAGATCTGTTCCAGGACCCAGTTGATTTGTGGGCCCCACTTCTGACTGTGGCGTTTAATGCTTGTCTAAAATCGAGGAAATATCCTTCCTCGTGGAAGAGGGCAATAATATTCCCTATTTTTAAAAAGGGAGACATGTCTAGCCCCGGTGCATACAGGCCAATTTCCCTACTAGACTCATCGTTTAAAATTTTTGGGAGAATTCTGCTGGCCCGAATAGAATCCTGGCTTGGGGAACAGTCAGTTCTTTCTGACATCCAATTTGGGTTTCGCCCTGGAGTGGGCACCACAGAACAGAGTCTCAATTTGTATTTGCTGGTGGCTAATTCTGTGTTTTGTCGGGGCAAGGCTGTCTATCTAGCTTTTATGGACCTAAGCACCGCCTTTGATAAAGTGGATAGAGCTAAGCTCTGGGAAGTGCTTGGGTCCTTAGGGTGCCCAGGGGAAATTTTACAGGCTTTGGTTGACCTCCATACGAATAATGAGGCCTGTGTTCGCAGTGGCTCTGGGGGGCACTGCACAGCTTGCTTTCCGGTGGGGTGTGGTGTGAGGCAGGGTTGTGTACTGGCCCCCATTTGCTTCTGCCTCTACATTAATGGCCTTTCACAGGACCTGATTGGAGTATTGGATGATTTTCTAGTTTTGGGAGGAAGGGGGTTCCCAGTATTGGCCTATTCTGATGACACTGTCCTTCTCGCAAGAACACCTAGGGCCCTACAGATATTGATTAATGCTTACTCAAGGTTCATGGATAATTTGGGCTTAAAAATTAACTCTAAGAAATCTGCAGTAATGGCGTGCGTTGGTAGAAAATGTCCTGTGCCCATGAAACCTATGCTATGTGCAGATGAAATCATCCCCAGAGTTAGGACTTTTGATTACCTTGGAATATGTTTTTCGGAGGCCTTAAATGGTAAAGACCACGTGGCCAAACAATCTGTTAAGATGAGTCAACAGATTGGCGGAATCTTTAGATTTATGTCGACGTGTAGGGGCCGGCCTTTGGATGTGATCCTTAAGATCTATGGTACCCAAACTGCGGCTTCCACTTTGTACGGTGGAGCTATCTGGGGTTTCCAGAATGCAGCGGAAATCCAGAGTAAGGAGAGCAAATTCTTTAAAAACCTGCTCGGGCTCCCGTCCAGTGTATCTTGAATCGCCGTCCATAGGGAGTTGGGTGTGGAGTTTTGGGAAGATCTGTGGGCGTTGGCCCCTCTTTTATTTTGGGTCAGGCTGTGGGCTAATGAGCATGCTTCCTTGTGCCATACTATTATTCGTACTGTGCTAGGTAAATGTGGCTGGAAAAAAATTCCCTGGCTAGCATATGTCTTTTCAATTCTGGGTGAAGCCAATTTAGGCGCCCTTTTTCCGCCTGATACTATTTTGTCCAAACGTGAGGGGTCTGTCTACAAAGCCATGCTGGGTGAATTCATAGTAAGTAAAAGAATTTTACTAGAACGTGGCCATAGTAATGGTGAATTTCACTCAAGCATTAGCTGCCTAACTGGAATCCAACCTTACTTGCTTTGGAGTACGTTAAAAAAGGACAGGTGGTTGATTACGAGGGCACGGTTTGATTGCCTTCGGCTGCAAGGCAACACTCATAAATGGAAGGGTTTTCCCGACTCAGCGGGTTGCCCGGTTTGTGGACATGGTAGAGAGGATCTCTCTCATTTGTTATTCTTCTGTATAGGGTATGCAGGTATACGTAAAGTGTCCCTTATTCCTGCCCTTAAGAAATCGATGATCCGCACACACAGGGCTGCTCTTGTGTTCCTCTTGAGCGCCGAAACAGTTTACACCGCATGGGCTCTTTTGACGTTCCTGAAAAGAGCGATGTATTTTAGAAATCGTATTCTGAAACTGCAAGGTGGTGAGAGTCTGTAAGAAAAATTTTATAGCACTCGTAATGGGTTAAAGCATTCTGTACTGTTTTTTTGTATGAATCATCACTAAAATATCTTTTAATGTAGTTCATGACGAGACAACCGTCCAATTGCTAAATGTATTTGTATGCTGCTTTTGGCAATGTTCTATGATTCTATTTTTATGGAAGTGTAATTTTAAGATTTTGTAATTTGAATCAGTGTAATAATTGTGTTTACCTGTCGTTTAATGGTTGCTTTATACAACCGAATAAACTTGTTTGACTGACTATTAACCATTTTTGGCAAGCCATCCCCCGAATTTTCAGATTTAATGTTTGCCAGCTCCATGGACCACAAGTGACTCAAGCAACCCTTGCCAGATGGAGCTAAGCTGGGTGGTTGTTTTGTCACCATGAGGCGCCCTTCTACCACCATTCATCAATGGGGCTATGGAGGAGTACCTGCCGTACCATACTGCCCCCCCTTTGGTGATGGTATAACAGCCCACTCATTACGTTTAAGGGTATGAGTTTTCCCTTTTTGCCTTAAGGGGGGGTTTCTTGCAGTTTGTCCTTCTGTTTGCCTGAATACCAGGGATAGACAATTACTTACTAAGATCATTTGTAGGTTTTTCACTCAAGGACAAGGAACTATCTAGCATAGATGAATCCACACGTAGTGCGTGCAGGGCTTGATCCTCTCAGGAGGCAATGATATTTACAGTACGAAACTGATTTAAGGGGAATACCTGAAGGGAAGAGTTGGGATTTGTGTTTCCCAACTTACTCTGATCATCGTTAGCATCCTTGATCAACCCTGGGTTCAACTGTTCACCCAAGGAGACAGACCCAATCGCATGGGCCATCAACAGTCTCATACTATTAATATCGGTCTGGTCCAGTGCCAAACTGGAGCATAATCGAAACAGAGATTCCACTGTAGCCTCTATTTTGACCCCAACAGCGGTGGGTTGATTAGACACACCCTCTTTGCTGTCCATACTGGTGTGGTCTGAAGAATATATATATTTCACCAAGTTTGGTGAAGCAGAAAGATTAGTAGGCAGATCCTCGCTAAGCATGTTGCATGATGGCCCCAGGGAATTCTATTTATGTGAAAGACACACATTTAGCAAAGACTCATTGTTGTTCATTTAGGCCACCGTCTTGAGTATCGTTTTCTACAGATATTATCTGAGGCACAGAAGGGGGCAATCCATTAGATGCAGTGGGAGTAGATAACTCAAGAAAACAAGTTATTTCATACTGTATAGCACAGCTTTGGCCCTCTTTGCCCTATGAGCCCTTACTAACAGACTGGGGAATTTGAAGTTTCTGTTTTCCCACAAAGGCACTGTACGAACATTTCCCTATAGTAGGTGCGGCACTGCGATGCCCATAGCAGTGTTTTTTGCATGCAGACTTAGCATCAACACAAAAGGAACGGAAAAGCTGACGCCCTGTCGCAAATGGGCGATAACCAGGATGCATTTATCACATCAGAACCATTACCCATTATTCCGGAGGAACGAATTCAGAACCAGATTGCAGTAACCGCCTGTTGGGAAGAATTAATGACCGAGCTCCAATCGCAAATGGATCAAACCGCCCAACAAGAATGGTTGAGTAAGGATCAGTATTCTGTCATGGACAACTTACCCTATTTTCAGGGAAGGCTATACATTAAGGACAAAGAGATCCAAAACAAGATCATCGCTAACTACCACGACTCACTAGTGGAAGGACACCCCGGGATTACCAAGACACGGGCCAGGATCAGGAAGAACTATTGGTGGCCCACCTGGAGAAAGGATGTGGCCCAATTAATTGCAACTTGCGGGGTGTGCGCACAACAAAAATCTCTAAAGACCAATCCTGCAGGACTACTACGTCCCCTAAGTGTACCTCCGGTGCCTTGACATACTTTGTTCATGGACTTCATTACAGACTTACCTCCTTGCGATGGCTTCAACACCATTTTAGTAGTGGTGGACTTATTGTCTAAAATGGCACACTTTATTCCGCTAAAAGGACTCCCTACAGCTAGAATCCTGACCACCGTGTTCCTGGGTCGAATAGTCAAATTGCATGGCTTCCCCTCTGCATTGATCTCGGATCGCGGAACACAATTTGTCTCAGCCTTCTGGAGGAATTGCTGCAAAATAGCGCAGATTGATCTCCGCCTTTCTACCAGACACCATCCCCAGACCGATGGTCAAACTGAAAGGACTAACCAGACACTGGAACAGTACCTGAGGTGCATGCTGCAACAGACCGAGGGATCCTGGAAAGATGTTTTGTGGCTAATGGAGTTTGCTTACAATAACTCTATCCATACTAGCACGGGACAAACCCCATTCTTCATCGTGAACGGTCGGCACCCCCGGACATCTTCCTTTGACCCACTTGATGAACTGGAAATGCCAGCAATTACCTCTCTACATAAAACTATTATTCAAACCCTCAAGGAAGCAACCAAGAACTTAACTAATGCCAAAGAACAACAAAAGAAGTTTGCTGACCGGAATAGAAGGGAAGCTCTGCACTACCAATTCAGAGATAAAGTGTGGTTAGCAGCCACAAACATCCAGCTAAAAGGACCTCGGGTCTTCCACCCCAGATATCTTGGGCTCTATCCCATCAAGGCCATCATCAACCCCGCCACGGTAAAGCTAGAGCTACCAGACAACTTGCAAATCCATCCCGTATTTCATGTTTCTCTTTTAAAACCAGTGAAGCCCGAGATAAGAATTACACAACCACCGCAACCCGAAATCATTGACGGAGAACCTGAATATGAGGTTAAGGACATTTTGGACTCCAAGGTAGTGCGATCAAAGCTGTACTACTTGATCGACTGGAAGGGTTATGGGCCCCGAGATCGCACCTTGGAACCTGTGGAGTTTATCCATGCGCCTAGACTAATCAAGCGATTTCATCGCAATAACCCCACCAAGCCTGGGCCAGGGAGGAGATTGCCCAAGAGAGGCGCCTTGCAGGGGAGTGCTGTCATGGCCACTAGTCATGGGGCCAGCCTTTCCTCATCTCCAGAGTCCCATTGGACCCAGTCCTGGCGCCTCTGGCACCAGGCTCATGTTAAAGTGTGCTCTGCACACTCTAGGCCTAGGTCGTGTGCAACTGGGCCGGGCATGGCCACAGAACAGAACTGGAAGGCACGTGCTACAGGCCCAAAGAAGGGCAAGGTGGAGTTTGTAGGCAGAGCTAAGGGGAGGGGCCTGAACCAGCCTATATAAGGCCAGCCCATCCACGTGCCCTTGCTTCGCGTTATTCTGCTTCCAAGCAGCGTAAAGCTCTCCGCTGTACCTACCTGTGCATCACTGGATTACAGCCTCATCCTCGAGATTTTCTGGGAACGCTTCTTACCTGCAGTCTTCCGCCTCATCTCTGCAAGCACCTTCTCTCCAGCAACTCCGTCGCTGCAGACGCGTCTTACCTGCTGTCAGCCGCTCCATCTCTGGACGCATTTCCTATCTGCTACCAGCCTCTACATCGCTGAGCATGCATCTTACCTGCTACCAGCCTCTACATCGCTGAGCACGCCTCTTACCTGTTGCCAGCCACTACATCACTGAGCGCTCCAGCTGCTGCATCGTTGAGCTCTCCTCTTACCTGAAACTCGTTGTGGCCTGTGCCAGACTCTTCTTCTTACCTCCATTCCATTACGGCCTGAGTCGAGTCTTCTTCCTAACCAACATTCCACCACGGTCGGAGTCGGAGACGTCCTCCTGCAACCGCGAATCTTCATCGAGGACCCTGACGCCATTCTTCATCATCGACCTGCAACTACGAGGGAAAAGAACAAACAGGTTAGAACTTATATGCATTCCCACAGCCGCATATATACAAGAAACTAAACATTCCTTATAAAGACCAACTTACCTGTCACTGTGGAAACTCCATCAACCTCTAAGGTGTTCCGGACTCTCCTCAATCCAGACTCCCTTCCCGTACCTATGGAAATGGAATGAGACATTGCAAGAATTACCGCTAGACGGAATACAGTAATTCCGATCGATCTATAATCATACTAAAGACTAACCTCATACGTGGATTGGTCGCAGCTGGTCTGGATCAACCTTCCCACTGGCCAGAGAAGTAACTTGCTCCGTTCTACGCGCCCCTGCTAGGAAAAGCAGGACGGATAGCTCAACATCACAAAACTACAGGTGAGCGTCTATGGGAAAGTGCTTGCCCACCATATTTGGCACAAAAGGGCTGGGGGAAGTCACGGGGTCCCCACTCCGTTCTCATTGCCTCTCCTCTTCACACAGGGTCAACACCCATCTCCTGAGCCGCAGGTCCAACCACTCTCTGAAGGGGAAGGTGATTCCGAGTAACTAGACCAAGGGAGGGCTCCAACCGTGCCCCAACACCCCTGTGGAAACCAGGTGAGCGTTACACTGTTTTAGTATGTGCAGCATACATGGCTGCACCATTTCTCCTGCTCCAATTTTCTGCAGCCAGTGGACCTCCCAGGATGTGCCTGTTCCCAGGCCTGGTGAGCATTTTACTAAATAATCAAGTCTCAAGCATGTTTTCACTGCATATGTGTTTCAAGATATTCCCAAAGTGTCTGGCTCGGCTGATTTACCTGTTAATCAGTTGCAGACAGGAAACCTGAACAGTGACTTCACATGCTATGTTTCTTATAATTGTTTATGGAAACTATGTTTGTTTCTTCCCTTAAGTGTTGTTTCTTCCGTTACATTCCCTTCGCTGACCCAATAAAAGTGGAAGGGCTGCCCAAGCTACACTTGTACTAGTTTAAGAGGGAACACTGCACTGGCACAGGGTCTCTTTACTAGGATCTTTCTCTGAGCCTTTGGCACAACATGTAATCTTGATTCATAGTTCATTTCAAAGTCTCTCATAAAGGGATTACCCCAATCTTCAACAGTTAAGTTCGGTAACTTCTTCCATCCTTCATAGGCAACTTTTTCCGGCTTTCTCAAAGCCTCATGTTTAATATCTCCTCTTATTTTCCTTGGTTTCTCGTGATACAAACACTTAGCTTTTTCAATGTCCCAACAACAATATTGTACTTTTCACAACTTCCTTCACTTAAGCTATATTGCCCAGACTGCCTCCCCTTCTAAATTCCACCGCTGTAACTCTGTCCATCGTGTGTGGTGTTTCAGGATTTAAGACTCTCATGGGTCTGCTTCTTTGGTTCCTTGTTGCCCCGCTCTGAGCTTTGCAACCGCCCCTCTCTCAGTGTCCCTGTAGGTTACCACGCTTGGCAGATGCTTTCTGATGGGAGGTTTAAGGTCTCCCACTTCACCAGGTCTCAGCGTCATTAGACCACTCCCAGGCCCACAACAGTGCTTCTGTGGTCACGCCACCACGTTGGATGGTCCTCAAAGTTCTGCCCTGACCACAGCTTTTCCGCTGTTCGGGTTTCCGGGTCTTGAGCATCTTGCTATGGCATTTTGCTCTGGCTTTCTCTGCTTCTCAGATTGCTGCGGTCTCTGCAGTTCCACTCTGCTCCATCCCTCCAAGGCGTAGCTATGTCAGAGGGCTTCCCCAGAGTATGGTTATCTCGCTCCTTCTGTGATCCACTCATTTGTCTTGCATACAAGTTTGCTATTAACGGGATAGTCCGCTTTTCTTCATGCGTTGTGGTTGATCCATCATTATCTGGAGCCAAACAAAAGTAGGGCATGTTATTCATTACTGGAGGCACTCCCAGTGAGGTCCCACTTGCCCAGACCACTAGAGAGGGTCTCGCAGAGCAGGCTCCCCTCTGTAGCCTCACTCTCCTCTCCACATACTCCCACTAGGGAAGAATGTGATAGGGTACAAGAAGTTTTCGCTGCCAAGATCTCAAAGGCTCGAAATAACATCATTACAGCCATAAGAGATGGAGAGCCCCTTGTCCTTCCAGAGGAAATAAGTAATCAGGAAGGAAGAGAGAATTTCAGCTTCCTCCCTATATCCAAGGAGGAGCTATGTAGAGTGTTGGCTAAAATGAAACCCACCTCCTGCGCAGAGAATATTCTGCCTTCCAAAATCATACCGGACAAAAAAGACATTTTTGTTCCAGTACTGACAAAGATAGTTAATGCCTCCTTTAGGGAGGGGATAGTACCAAAGGAAATGAAGAAGGTGACTATTACCCCATTAGTGAAGAAACCAGGACTGGATCCGAAGGACCCCAGTAATCTGAGGCCCATAACGAATTAAAATTTTATCCTGAAGGTCGTAGATAAAGTTGCCACGAACCAACTACAAAAGCATTTAGAAGACTGGAACCTACTTCATGAACAGCAATCGGGCTTTCAAGCCTCCCACAGCACAGAATCAGCTATGCTCGATCGTCAGACCTACATGTTAGACCTGATAGATAAGGGCAGCACTGGTATCCTTATGCTGTTGGATCTCAGCGCGGCTTTCGACTTAGTAGATCACCAACTCCTACAGGAAGCATTGGCTAAAACGGTTGGTTGCACGCCTAAGGCGTTGGAGTGGTTAGCATAATTTTTGAAAGACAGGAGTGCTAAGATCCATTGGGGTGACACATTCTCTGAGTCTGCCCCTATCTTGTTTGGTGTCCCCCAGGGTGCTAGTCTGTCACCGCTGCTATTTAATTTATATAATTGAAGTCTATGCGAGCTCCTGGAACAAATCGGCATGTTCTTTATTAACTATACCGATGACATGCAGCAAATTTTTTAACTCAAGGGAGAATACAGCATCGACAGCGCAAAAATATCAGTGGTTTATCGCATTATTGACATTTGGATGCAACGTCATTGGATGTGTCTTAATAATGCGAAAACAGACCTGATGATTTTTGGGACGCAAATGGCCAGATCCAAGTTAGGGACAGAATACCAGACCTTTACTATCAAACAGGCTAAAATCCCAGTGGTGCTCCACGTAAAAACCCTAGGGATGGTTGTGGAAGCATCAGTAGGATCCGAGGCTCAGGTGAACTACCTGTAGAAAAACCATGCCTACTACATGTGTCTCATGAGAGCCACAAGGCCATTTATTAATGAAGCGAATGCAGCAACTATAGCAAGAGCGGTCATTCTGTCACGCCTTGACTACGGTAACGCCTTACTGATAGGAGCCACGAAGAGGGATATACAAAAGTGTCAGGTCATGGAAAATGACACAGTTCGAGCTACCAGGAGAATCAAAAAAAGGGAGCATGTGACTATGGGGAGAAGATCCCTTCACTGGCTAAGAGTGGAATAGAGAGTGCACCTTAAGGCGATGACCATAGTTCACAGATGTCTGTATGGAGAAGCCCCGAGATATTTTAAGAAGCAGTTTTCTTTGTACCTGCCTCAAAGACACCTTAGATCAGGGGATAAGGCTTATCTGAATATTCCTAGAGCTAAGCGTGTGCAAGGGCGGGGAAAATCTTTCCCAGTGAAGGCAGCAAAATGCTCGAACAAATTGCCACTAACTCTACGACTAGAAGAGAACTACCGGAGTTTCAGTAAATCATTGAAAAACCCACCTCTTCCAATGATAATCTCATTATCTTTCCGCATACTGCCCTCTACAGCATATAATACTATGCGCACTGAATTACCCCGGACACTCCCGCACCTGATGCCTGCGGGCTATCGGCGCATATAAACAAACACATAACACATAACATAACATGCCTTAACCCCAAAAAGTGCATTATGAAATCTTTATCTGAACATATAAATAATGTACTTATTGAAAGGTATCATTACAAGATTGAGAGACTGGCACACACCTACTGTACCATTTGACATGCACCTATGATAAAGGAGAAGGGAATTGGCAAGGATGGGGATTCCTAAATGCTTTGCAAAACATCAAAGTGCATGTTTAGGAACCTAGGAAGGACCACAGATCTTTATATTGGACATGTATATCTGCCATATGCTTGAATTACTAAGTGCATTGTACACGCAAGGCCTGGTGCTCTTTTCATTTTTCACAAAACGCACCCTTGGATTAGATTATTTGTTATCATGAAAAATAGATATTCATTCTGCCAGCGTCTGGATGTGCGCATGAAAGGCCAGTGAGAGGTGTCCGTCCATTAGGATGCAAAGGCTGTATATCTGTATGTCATGGGTATGTCCAGGCTCCACTGCACAACCATCATTATATTAATGTATATGCAGGATGGTTCAGGTCACATCACAAAGCATAAATGCTACTGTATTGCTTTGTGACATGACTCTTTCTGAGCAACAAGTATGGTGTATTTTCTTTCACATATTTCAACAAACAGGGTAAGCTAGTAAAAGCTAACAAACACAGGCAAGCCGTTGTCGTCCTTTTAACCGTTAACGGGTTACAGTATGGTAGCACAAAAACAACGGTTTTATAGGAGGTAGGTAATTCAACTGCATTCGTAAGTAAAAAACTAAGTATATAAATGCTCAGACTCGAGATGGAAAGGAGGGCCACCCGCCTATGCGTAACACACCCTGGGGAAGAACACCCTGTCCTTATCGGGGGTGTCTGTCCCTAGGTGGCATGTGTTGCACCGCCTATCTAATAGTGATAGAGGAGAGGACTGACCCTAACCTTCTATACTAGTGGCAAATGTCTGGTTGAGAGCACATAACACACAAAATAGTACTAATAACGAAAATGTGTAGGCAATTCCAAAAAGGTATTTTCAGCAGTGTACAGGACTGTGGATTAGATTCTGTAGCTGCCTGGACTAAGTCTTAACAACCTGAAGGCAGGTCAACTAATTGTATTTCATACTATGTATCAACTTTAATCTCGCCCGTAGGTCGCACTAGCAGAAATGCAATGAGTTCAAATGGAACGGCCTACTAACAAGGCAAGGTAAAAAAACAGCCAAGTGGCGGGGGGGCTAAAAAAGGCTCTTATAAAACCAGCTCACGCTGTCCATATGAGTGTGCAAACAAGTGGTTTGTACAACAATATCTCTTTACTCTTGTTGGAGATATTATTATGAGTCATGAGATCCCTCACGACCACAGGGGTCGACCGGTTTCAATGGCGTCCGTGGGTTGAGCCATCTTCATCAGGACAGTGGTTTCTGGTATCAAAGCAAATAAGTAAGTTCAGATTTGCTGAACTTGATAGTCAAGCATCTCCTGTTGGGGAGACAGAAGAGGGGGGGTTTGAGAACAGCAGGGAGTTAGGAGGGTATAGACACATTCCACTAGCCTATGGGGGAGTGGTGGTCGTCCTGCATCAAGGTGGAGGAAGGAAGAAAAACAAACCAAATGGATTGGTAAATAATTGCAGGAAAATTACTGGTGCCTGATCACCGGTGAAGTGGAACTCATCATCAAGGGAAGGTGGGGGGAGGGGGGTGATTGGGTAGGCTGATCACGAAGTGAACTGGGAACCCAATCCCTGGTAGTGACATGCACTGTCTCTAATTCAGTAGCCATGCGGTGCCTGCGAGAAGAAAGACACACTTACCTCTGCACGGAAGACACAGGGAGGAGGGGAGCCGCTCTTGTCTCACTAGGTTTCTCACCCAGGCTGCTTGCTCTCATAACAGGGCTGCGCTCTGACCCAGAATCAGTATATCGTCCAGGTAAATGATCATTCTTATGCCTCACCCGCGAATGGCTGCTGCTACTGGTCTCATAATCTTGGTAAAGGCCCATGATGCTGAAGCTAGGCCTAAGGGGAGGCATGTAAACCTCCACAGCTCTGAACCCCACCTGAAGAGGAGATACATTCGAGGTTCTACTGCTATGGGGATGGTCAGGTAGGCATTTTTGAGGTCCAGGCGGACTAGCCAATCTCCTGTCCTGAGAAGGTCTCGAAGTAGATGGATGCCTTCCATCTTGAAGTGTGTGTACACGACCCATTCGTTCAGACCCTTCAGATTTATCACCAGTCTGACTTTCTCCCCCCTGTGTACCAGAAACATGTTGCTGACAAACCCCGGGGTTTCTTGGGTTTCTCGTTCTACTGCTCCCTTATTTGCTAAGCTGCGCAACTTGCTGCATCACTGTGACTGCTTGCTTTGCGCCATAGTCATTGGTACTGGCTCTCGCGCTTGTGTTGGGGTTCCTAGGAATTCTAGACGCATGCCTGACACTGCTTGAAGCACCCAAGTATCATTTGACAAATCGTGCCATGCTTGCAAAAATAACATTGTCCTGCCCCCTATTCTGTGGGCACACTTTAAGGTACTGACCGCCTGTGCCATTTTGTTGCCTGTAGGCTCCTCTCCCTCTCCTGTTCCTGGGATAATGACTTCTCGCGGGGAAAAAATTATCTTGTTGGCGGTTTTCCCAGTATTGGGCCCTCTGACCCTGGGGTCTCCTGTGTGCTGGAAAGCGACCGGACGCTGACCCCTTTGTCGTCCGGTCCCTGAACTCTGCGCCTTTTCCAGGGCGGAGTATGTCCCGACAAACTGGTTCATTTCTTTTGCGAATGCATCCCCGAAGAGCATTCCTTTGGCGCCTTTACCTGCTTCGTATGATGCGTGATCGCTTAGTTTACTATCGATCTTCAATAGAACCCCTCTTCTTCTCTCGGATGAGAGCACGCAGTTTGCATTTCTTCGCAAGCAAACACATCGTTGGGCCCAATTTCGCTAGGGCTCGGGGGTCTACCGGGATGCCGGTGTCTACGGCTCTTTCCGCCAAATCCATAATTTTAGCTGGAGGACCGCAGAGGTCCAAGAGCTTGTCTTGACACCCTTTCCATGCTCTGTCCACTCCTTTTCTTACGTCTTTAGACGATTTTGTGACAAAAGTGACTATCTTTGGGTCGAGGTCTGGGGTGTCTGTGACTTTCCCTGGGAGTTCTGGTCTGGGGCACTCTGCCCTCATCTTGGATATCACCTCTCTATCAAGGGGTTTTCTGATGTGGTGCGCGATGTATTGCGCCACTCTGGGGGAAGGCACCCAGTCTGTAGACCTTGGCTGTCTTATGGCTTCCGGATCAAACATATCCTTCAAATTCTCATCTTCTGGGAAATCCTTGTGCGCCTTGGGCTGAAGCGACTCTTCCTCTTGCCCACTCTCTTCGTCTGGAGTGTACCCTGCATCTTCCCCATCCCCTGTATCATACACCCCCGGGGCAGGGGGTCGAGAGCCTGGCACTGCCGCCCTACTCAAAAAGGCTTCTTTCAGTCTTGCTACTGGGTCGGCTGGCTCTTGGGGTCTCAAGTCTACCCCTTTGGGATGGCTCGGGGGCGTCAAAGAGTGATTACTCTTCTGAGCTTTTTTACTGCCCTGGTTATCAACCCCTGAGTCAGGGTGTCTGGCTGAGGTTCCCTCGCCTTGGCTAAGCGCCCTCTTCTTCCTGGGCTCTTCTTGCTTTGCTTTTTGCTGGTTAAGCATAGCTTCAAGGCTGTCTAGCCTCTGCGATAAAGGTAACACTCCCTCTGCAACAGCCTGTGATAATGAGTCCCCCAGGACTCTCTTAAAACTAAGGGAAAGGTCCTGGTCTTCCCCTACAGGCTCTTCTTGCCATTCATCTGAGCTCCACTCTGGTGTAGTGGACCTAGACCCTCTGGGCTCTTTGTATTGTGCCATTTTGCTGCTGGAACCTCAGCCGTAGTATTAGCCCACGAGGTGTCTCTTCCTGTGTGACAACAGACCTGATAAACTGTTGACCACATTCAAATTAAGGTATGCAAGTTTTTTTAAATTTTTATATGCAGTAAATCAAGTTGCCGTGTTCTCCGCTCATCCAACTGTGAGGGAACAAACCGTTTGAAAAGCGCAGTGGCTGCTGGGGCGCTTCGTGTTCAGCTCGGGCTCGCTGGGTCCTAAAGCCTGCCGAGTGGAGCATTCGTAACACGGAGCCTGAGGAGGCGGAGCCGGCTGCCTCACACAAGTGCGTTCACTCGCGTCTCCGACTCCGCTCCTTATTACCTGTCTAAACGCGTGAACGGGTCGCGAGGAAAACAGTGTGTTAATCTCTACGTTCTACCCTAAAGGTACGTTACACAAAACAAAACTAAAATAGACTGCTACGAATTCCTACGCGGCTCTAATCTTATGGAGTATCATTGTACATGCTATACTGGCAAACTCTTAAATACATCATTCAGTGAGACAAAACAATAAGGCACTTATCTGTGGGACAGCAACAAAGAAAGAGGAAGAGGTCTAGAGAGAGGACACGCTTATACATAGGGCCGGAGCCTGATTGGAGGAAAGGGGATAGGCAGGACTACATAACGCCAGAGGAGCAAGGGGATTTGTAGTTTTTTGGACTTTTTGTTGAATTTCAAAACTTGACTTCCCCTGTTTTGTTTTTTCGAACCCCAGATCATCTGGGAAAAAAAGCAAAAATGTGTTATCAAAGTTTTTAAACAGAGTAAAAAAGTATTTGAGTTGAATTGCTGTGGGAACAGCAATAAAGAAGAAAATCATAATGCTCGCCTCCTGTCTCGCCATGGAATTACCCACCTCGTATAAAACCTTTGTTTTTGTGCTACCGTATTTACTTTCACATACACCTTTGAAACTGTAATGTTCAGCATCGCCCGTGAATATAGGTTATCGCCTACGGCATTTCTCGTACTTTCGACGAAGCTAAGCGGTGGATCATAAGAAAGTCCTCTGAGCGAGTCAGGTGGCTCATGAAGTAAACCTCTCAGATTTAGCAGCACCTAGACACGCCCCTAAAAATGCAAAATGATGCATCTTCTTAGACAAAAGCAAAGAAGAAACTCACAGGGTGCAGGGTTATAAACTAAATCCCCAGAGCACTACGAGGCACATGACAAGTTAAATAGATGCAGAAAGAACAGCACCCATTGTTGTATATGTTAGTTTGAATGAGGATTATTTTAAATTATCAACACAAAAAGCAGAAACTTTGGGGGTCAAACACATTCATTTAGCATTGGAATTGCCCTGTCTGGCTTTGCTCATTTTAAAAAAAATGTTTTGGTTTGTTTGTATTTAATAATAAAAAAGGTTTAAATCAACAACAAAAATTCCCAAGAAGAATAGCAGACACGATAGATACAGACTAAATGAAATGGGAGCTGTTTGTGGAATAGGATGTTGTTAAGGCTCATGTAGCATATTATATGAACGGCTCTGGCGTGTTCAGGATTCCCTGGTGCAGATATTAGAAGATCTGTGGAGATTTCTGCCTTTAGGCATAAGTAGCTCATGTGTTTTTATTTCAGTGTCAGGTTTACATAATATTTTGCAGCACACTCCTTAACCAGGCCTTTTGTGAACAAAGTACTGTCAGAATTTTTATTTTCAATCATATATTTACTCACCGGACAGCAAGCCATTTTAGTTTGAAAAAGGCAGCATTTGTGGAAAACTATTTCTCAGTGCCATAAACATTAATCTTTTCAGAGATGAGGATTTGGAATTCATAGAACCCAGAGGCCATCAACACAATATAGGTAAATCTATAGAAGACCCAGTCACATTATTTTGTCTTACACTTTGATACAGTGTGCTAGCCTTTGATCCTCATTCAATTGCTTTGGTCATATGTTTTATTACAGCCTGTGGACATGTGTGTTTCAGTGAAATTCCCTCACTGTAGTGACTATTGTACTCCTGCTACAATGTCCACTCCATCCCTATGTTTGGACCCGCTCATGGGGATGGGACTGAGGCCTTTCCTTAAAGCAATAAATAGTGCCTCTTTCATACTCCTCCCCGCCGGCCTCACCACACCAGTCCATTTCCATCAGCGCAGGCCATAACTGACTGACGCCTAGTGTTGGCAGGCAAGGAGGGAGGAAGTATGGAGGAAAGGAGACCATGGACGAGGAGTACAGTAGTCACTATGGCAAATAATTGTCAGTGACGCTATTGTCCTGTCCCCTTCCTCAACAACTGTGAGAGATTATCACACAATACGATCCAGATGAGGGTAGGTCCAATGCTGATGGAGCTGAAGAAATTCTGCAGTACTCCCTTCCCAAAGGCAGTCCAGGTTTTAATGCTTAAAGAAAGCAGAGGGAGTGGTCTATTTATCAGCCATGGCAATGGCTGCCTAGGCGAATACGCTTTTAGAGGGCAATAGCAGTTGCCTTAGACCTAATGGCATGCATGTGCAGCTCCTTTGGGGAAGCCATATTCGGGCACCAATCACTCTCTGAGATGCAGGAGGCAATCCATCTGGCTGGGGCTGCATTAAAAGCTGGATGACATTGAGACGATCCTCCACATGGAACGAGAAGCCTCTCTGATGTGTTCTGATGTTAATGCAGGGAGCATGTTAAACCTTTTTTTTATTCCCAGCACTTTGGTGCTGGGCTGGAGGCCATTAGAGCAGTTAGGGGCCAGACGATGCATAAGGTGTCATTGGGAGTTCTGGGGGCTGGTTACACCCAAAAGTGATCATAGACTATTCACAGGGTTCTCAAACATTGGCTCTTTGACCCACAAGTATTTGTGATTCAATGTTGGGACAGTTTTGGGGCATTTCAAACAGCCTTGTTTTTTCTTTTTTCTATTGAATAATTATAGTTGTTACGTTCGAGACAGTTTCCTTTTGAAGAGAACATAAACAGTTATATAACATGTTTCTATTTATGACAATATACATTGTGCTCATTATTGTAAATATGAGTTGAATAAGTAACAAAATATAACATCACAATATGTAGATTACATTCAAATATTGTGAGACATGTTAACACATATTTTCTTTTAAGAGATTGCACCATTGTTTAAATGAGAGAGGTTTTTATTTTGTCCACTGCCTAATAAAAACAGTGCAGATTGTTGTTGTTTTTTTTAATGTTTATTTTGGTTATTTTAAATGAAGCACCAACAGCAGGAAACTTGCAGCATAGATACTTATAATAGCCAATTCCACGTATTTGTCTGCTGGCTTTCAAGGCCACATGGATCGCTCCCTCAGGGAGTAATAGTACTTGTAAGGGGCTGTGCACACATCACTCAAATTGGTACATATAAGCTTATCTCACACGCTGCAAAAGGTACAGCATGCGCAATGCCAGTGCAGGTTTCCCTTCTAAATTTCTACAGGTGCAGCATGGTGGAGCCAGGACAAGCTCCCTCAATAGACAACTGGCACAGTATAGACCGTGACAGTGCATGTTTCACTTGCACAGAACTGGTACAGCATGCAGAATTGTCATGGCCAGGGCAAGATCCCTTTTTGGTACAGCATGACATCTAGATGCACGCAGACTGTTAACTCCCATGCATGTGAAGAGATCTTCTTTTATATGACCCTCCAACCCAATCACCAGCTCATACCAGTTACCACGTGCTGGCTGGTGAGTGGGGAGTGAAGCAGGTAGTGGAGCAGGCACAGGGAATGCACGTGCCTGCTTTCTGCACCCTGTCTCATCAATAGCTCATTACTAGACTTACATGCGTCTGGGTGGAAGGCCAGGAGAAGAAGATTGACTTTTTTGCACAGCTGTTGCTGCCTTGGACAAGGCACCGGCACACACATACACAGACACAGACACAGACACACGCATACACACATACACGTTTTACCTACCTTGTGTGGAAACCAGCCTTTGTGGGGACTAACCTTTCCCAATGTTTTAAAAATATACTAACAGCAGAAAAATATTTTTAAAAAATGAATAAAAGATTGATAATGGAGGATCCAGCACCAAATATGCAAAAATGTGAATTGTTATCACGTGTATGGTACCATCTCTGTGGGGACCTGAATGTGTGTAACCATCCTTGTGAGGACTTACTTCATTATTCTTATTTGGAATTGGATGTATCCTTATGCAAATAGCTACATGTTTGTTTCATAGACATATCTGAAAATTGCACAATTCTATTTCTATATATGAGTATGTGCCCGCACCATAGGTATTCAGAATAGATTGTAATGGTGTTGTATTTTCCATGAGAAATTCACTTAAATGGTACTAAATCCGGCATGGGACCATATAATAAAACACTCCAAATCTGTCAGAAAAGAACTGGGGCACAAAAAATTTAGGTGAATGGCTCAGGATTACACTGTATGGTCAAGTGGAGAAGCAGAGATTTGAATACAGGTTTCCTTGTTTCACAGTCACCATCTTGTCCACCGAAACACATCTCTTCTCTATGATTGGTCTGATGATGAAGATGGGACAATCCCCATTAAAATGGTGTTTGATGTTGGTGATGTTGAAGTCCCAATAGAAATTGTCTCTCATGATACTGATTTCAGGTCCTCACAGAGATGGTGTGTACAAATAATCATGTTAAAAACCCCATTCCTATGTTGTTTTATAATACTGATATTAAAGTCCACACAGAGTTGGTGTGTGATTAACATGATGATAAAATACCCATACATGTGGTGTTTTATGTTGGTGATGTTGAAGTACCAACAGAGATTGTATGTTGTGATACTGATATCCAGGTCCTCAAAATGATGGTGTGTGATGTTTGTGTTATGGTCCCCACAGATCTGGTGTGTTTTTATAATAAATTTGAAGTCCCCACAGTGATGGTATGTGATGATAATGATATTAAAGTCCCCACAGAGATAGTGTGGGATTATCTTGATATTAAAGTCCCCACAGTAATGGTATGTGATGATAATGATATTAAAGTCCCCACAGAGATAGTGTGGGATTATCTTGATATTAAAGTCCCCACTGTGAAGGTATGTGATGAAAATGATATTAATGTCCCCACAGAGATAGTGCGTGATTATCTTGATATTAAAGTCCCCACAGTGATGGTATGTGATGAAAATGATATTAATGTCCCGAGAGAAATGGTGCGTGATACCTTGATATTAAAGTCTCCACACAGATGGTGTGTGATTATCATGATGTTAAGCCTGCATACATGTGGTGTTTTATGTTGGCGATGTTGAAGTATCAATATATATTGTATGTCATGATACTGATGTCCAAGTCCTCGCAAAGATGGTGTGTGATGTTTATGTTTAAAGTCCCCACAGAGGTGGTGTGTGATAATGATGTTACGGTCCTCACATAGATGGTGTGTTATTTTCATCATGTTAAGGTTCCCATAGACATTGGGGCTGATTCATGCATTATTTATGTTGAAAAACAGGGATTTGTGCGCCATTCTGCCCGCAAATCCCCATTTGTTAAGCAGGGATTTGCAAGCAGAATGGCGCACAAATCCCGTTTTTCGGTGCACAAATTCCATGAATCAGCCCCATTGTGTGATGCTGGGGATGTTAAAGTCCCAATAGAGATTGTGTGTCATTATACTGATGGTCCAGTAATGCACTCCCAATGGGATGAAGCTATCCCAGATTTCAATTCTACACGTGCAACGAGATAAGCCGAAATGCTCGGGCTGTCTCACGTCGTGTATATACTTTGCAGTTTCGAGATTTAAGATTTCAGAAATTCATGGTCATTGTAAGGCTAGCATATACTATAAGTATAGTCAATTTTATATCCAAGTACTCAGTCTTGGAAACATTACATTCAATAACAATTCGTCCCACAATGTGTTTCATTTATAATTATAATTAGGAAGACAAAGCTTATAAAGGAAAATCATAATTCATCAAATACAACAATTATGCATGTACAGAAAAGTGTTTACATGAGTTGGTCACATCAAAGTCATAGGATGTGTTATAAGTTTCACACAACTATAAAGTAAGCGACAACACAATTCTGTAGCGTGTGCGTTTCCCATTTGCATCTAATAGGCTCCTCTGATGGTGTGCTAATTGCCGACGCATTTCGGATTTCTCTTGAATCCTTTTTCAAGGCTCGAGTGCCTAC
This sequence comes from Ambystoma mexicanum, assembly GCA_002915635.3. Lineage (NCBI taxonomy): Eukaryota > Metazoa > Chordata > Amphibia > Caudata > Ambystomatidae > Ambystoma > Ambystoma mexicanum. The sequence continues at coordinate 1,072,607,515 of CM030317.1, forward strand.
TATTTCTTAATGGTATGTGTCCACTTGCTGGCCTGGATGTCTACCTGCAAGGTAACACACAGAGGCTCAATGTGGAGGAAATAATAGCAAGTAGATAAACATGTATATAAAACATATGAGAAACTGACCTTTTAAATATGTGTAATCATCGCTATCTGTATTGGGTCCTCATACAGTTCAGAAGATAATGTCTGCTTGGGCTGCTAATAAGCAGTTGGCTTAGGCGATAGAAAAGGTCAATGTCGTGGTGGCCACTGTGGTTGCAGTTGTGAACAGTCACGCCGAGCGGCATGCGTGTAGAGTTAAGGAGTTGATGGGCCTGATCGTCATGATCTGGGAGCAGAAGGTCACAGAGATAAATTACTCAGCATGTGGTGCTGGGGTCTCGGGCCAGTTACGCCCTGTATGATAAAGAGAGCAGGACAATTCTGAAAGAAATCACATAGGATTCGCAATGTGATCTATATTAGGAGTAGTTGTGTCTACATGCCTATCGAGTAAGCATATGGTGACACGTTAAGCGTATTTATTTGTGGGCAGAACGCCAGTAGTGTCAGGTGCAAACCTCACCTCTGGCTTCTAGTTTCCAGACAACAGTCAGTCCTTGCTGCAGGCGTCCGTCTGCCGAGCTGGATGTTACTGTGGTTGCTGTGCAACACCAACGCATGCGTGTTAGGACTCAAAGGTGGCCATCTTGGTTTCAATGTATATATACGTTGTTATGGCAACGTGGGTGTCTCAAATGGGGACCTGGGAGATAGGGTAAAGTTTGTCTTTACCAACATGTCCATCTTGAATTCCAAACTCGTTCTCTTTGTGTGCCACACTGCAGACATCCTGGATGTGGCTGTTCTCCAGAGACCATTTTCATGAATAGTGGACGGGCAAATGAATGGCACAACAGGACAAAATAATCTTTGGAGCATGGCACTGGTTTCCTGTGAGCTTGTGGCAACTTTGTGTTTCAGAGAACCAAGTGTTTAGCCCCTTGAGTGAACTATCCAGATATCAATGAGAACTGTAACATTTTTATGTTTACATTATTGATCGGTGAACTGCGTGCATAGTGTCAGGACCTTGTGATCCTTGATTTGTTATTTCCTGGCTTACTATGCCAGAGCCTACAAAGTATTGTGGTGCTTGAGGCAAATCAACTAGGAGCCCATTCTCATCTGGATATCGCACACAACATGAAAGCGAGAGAGGGGGACCTCTCTGGAAAAGGGATTCCGATGTCCATTCTTGATGGCATGATGTCCTTTCCTTGAAGGGAAGGATGGTGGTCTCGTGTAGGAGGGATGTGACCAAGCAGTTCGGGCTGGACTGCCCTCTTTGGGGAAGGACCTTGCATGATTTTGCATGTCTTTCCCCTTTTGTAATGGCTTGGCAGGCAAAGAACAACGGTCCGGAGGGTTTCCCAAAGCAATGCCAGAGGTTAAGATTAATGCTAAACCTTTCAGCCATCACCCCTTTGGTTTTGCTATGGTCACCCGGAGTGGGACGGGTATGCCCAGGGGTGGGTCTTGTGCCAGATGGACCGAGAGACCCAAACTACTCCTCACTATTGAGACCCAGCGAGGTCGAAACATGTCTGGGGATGCTTGTGGTCTCGTGCAGAAGGGATGTGCTGGACTGCCCCTTTGAGGTGATTTTGAATATGGTCTTTTCCCTTTTGTAATGGCTTGGCAGGCAAATAACGACAGTCTGGAGGGTTGCCCAGAGCAACGCCAGTGGTTAAAATGAATTCTAAACCTTCCAGTTATCACCCCTTTTGTTCTGCAATGATGGGTGTAGGTCATGATTCATTACAGCATACTTGAGACCAAGGGCCAGTTTTGCTTCATCCTTATTCAGATCCTGCTGTAAACAACCTTATAGTTATGAGACAGTTAAGTTGATTGACTTTATTTCAATGGTGTTGTTATGCTACATCTCTCTCCACCTGTGGTATTAAAATGCCATGACCCATTGGCCATGGACTGAGGCCACTTTACAGCAAATAGTGATTGGGACAAACGTGTATGCGATTCTTGCTGTGTTTTAGCAGACATTTAGAAAAGGGTTCCTTGTGTCCTCCTTTTTTATTCTCACAAGATTTACTCATGGGATTTAACCACAAGTAAATATCACTGGAATATAATTGCGGTTTCTGATTGCCATGAGAATTTCCCACAACCTGGCTTCACAATAACATTAGGAACTTTTTACAACACCACTCAAACTTTACATCTGCACAAATCCTCCTTTTTCTATCTGCCCAGATCCATCCTGAAGGCAAAGTGCCCCCAGACTACCTACCAATATCATTTTCACAAGGTTTAATCTTGCGATGCACATCCAGTTCCTGCGAAAACTCTGCAGGTTTTGTGAAATGGCTGCGAAAACAGTGCATGCAAAACAACAAAAATGAAATGAGCTAAATATTATTTCATAGTCCTCCCTAATTTCCAAACTCGCCAATTAGAGCGGGTTCCCTTTCCTCTCATCCACCCTGAAGGAATGCATCCTTTTACTTAATTCCTAGTAAAACTTTAAGCACATAATTGTTCCGCTTTTGCAGGAATTTTTGTGCAAACAGCTTGGACTCAAGGAAACAAATTAGTGCCTTTTCATTTCTGAAAAGTCTTACTTACTTCACTGCGCCATGAGAGATATACAAAAGATTTTGGTGCCAGGAGCACTCCATTGTCCACATTTAAAAAACGAAATGCTGGATGGATTTGCACCAAACCACCAAGAGGCACAACTGCACTGCTTTCTGCCCAACTTGTTTTGTATTTGAAGCAAATCCATCAAGCTGTTTAGGTTCTGAGTCTGCTCAATGTTCAACTACTGGATACCTATGCAGAGGATGAAAACCACCCCTTTCTTCAATGCTTTATAACTTTTAAACTTGTGGATGAATTTGCAAAAAACATTAACATTTTGGGGATGGTGGTAGGAAACATGTGAAAAATGTCATACAGATACATCAAAATAGTCAAAAGTTATTAGCAATCTAATTTTTGCAAAGTCGATGGATCTTAGGGTTCACCTTTACTTTAGGGTGACACGCGTTGCTGTATAAAATATATACAGTTATGGTGAAGCCTAAGATCCAAAATGAGATTGCTTATAACTTTCAACTCATGCATATCTTTGTGCACCTGTAGTTCCAGAAAGGTAGAGAATGGTTTACAGAGCATTTCAATGAAATATACCATTACTCGCACACGTGTGTATGGTTTCTATCTCTAAGATGTCCATAACAATTTATATGGATATATATAATGGCGGGGGAATTGTGCGCATACCATGATATTTCCTGCATGTCTTGTATCCACCCTGAAACACAAGAGAAGGTAATAGGTGCTGGAATAAGATCAAACACTGTTTGTTGGTAATATGCAGGGTTGTGAGTGACAACAATAGCCTATCGTGGCCAGTGAAATACATTGGGCCTCATTACGAGGTCGGCGGTAAGGGGTTAACGGCAGCGGTAAGGGTGCCGTTGCCGTTAATCCCTTACCACCACATTACGAGGTCCCTTAGCGGTAGCCACTAAGGGACCAGGGAGCTAATAACAGGGCCGCTATAGGGGCTCGAATGGGAATGGGGAATGGTTCTCAGAATGGGGACTTACCGGGTCCTCCAAGGTTGGAATGACCTGGTAAGTACCCATTCCGAGAACCCGGACCCGGAATGCGGTAAGGGGGTAGCCATGGTGCTAATAGCACCATGGCTACCTCCTACCTCGTAATGAAGCCCGTTACCTTCTATACATTACCTTCTGTTTCCTTATGCAGCTAGCACCACATGGGGTAAAAAGTGTTACAAAAGTATCTCTATAGATGGTTTGTGATGGTACTGATTGGCATGCTGATTCAAATCTCTAAATCTAGATATTAGAATCAATCAATGGGACTGCTTTCTCACATGTATGTGCAGATATTGGCAGATATGTAAATCAAAATTTACAAAACACCTTTCACAAATTCGAAATGCAAACTATTCCTGTGGCAGGTACTTATTTAACATATAGATGATAATGTCAGTGCATGGGAGGTTTGATCCCAAAGAAAGTGATCACATTTTTTGGCCCTATGTTTCAATAATTTCATTTTTAAAAAGAACCTCCAGCCATGCTAATCCAGCATCTGAGTGCTGCCCAACAAATGGTATTATTTTACCCCAATCCCATGCTGCTCAATTTATCAACTGCAGAAAAGTGAAAGATGAAATCAGTCCTTGTGGGATTTGAACCAGTGACTGCAGAATTTGCACAGATCTCAAAGGTGACTGAGTTATTCACTGAGCTTTCTTCCCAGTTTACATATTAAATCAAGGTTAGTGAATCTAACATGGGGTGCTTCTCAGAAGTGGTTTTAGAAGCGGAATGAGAATAGGATTTGGATATTCATAACAATGACTTTTGTCCTTTGAATACAGTTGCTCACATATATCTATTTTGTGACATGGTTTTTAGGAAATTTCTCAGAAACCCATTTTTTTCAAATGTGTCCATTTCCAATTTGACCTTTCTGAAAGAAAGATGTCCTTTATAACAAACTGACGATTGTATAATGTTGATCTGTTCATTTAGTGCATTTGAATGCTTCCTTCCTAATTCAGTCCTTTTGGTAATTGCTTCAGACTTGCCTGCTGCCCTATTTACCATTAAGAGTCATTGAATATATGAATTATTGAATGACTAATAGGTATTTATAAAGCACTATGTACCAAATACCTCAGAAGGAATCAAAGATCTTATCGTGGTTAGATGACTACACCGAAAGAGGATGAGTGGCACTTTGTCAGCCGAGTATAATAAATAAGAGTTAGAATAATTGAGTTTCCTTCTGAAAGATAGAAGAGTGTTGCTTATACAAAGCTCCACATGTAGAGAGTTTTATAGG
>CM030317.1:1072612429-1072706392 GCA_002915635.3 Ambystoma mexicanum
GATAAGGACTCTTCCGACAGTAGTCAACCTTCTGTGACAGGAAGTCAAGAACCACTAGGACAACCACTAATAGCAAATGAGGCTGAAGTAGCTATGGCAGAAATCGAAAACACCATGTATCGGTATCAACAAGATACAGAAGACTTAAATGCACAACAAGCAAAACTTAAAGATCAGCACACCATTTTTGAAGACATAACAAAGCAAATTGTACATGGTGTACAACACGAAAATAACGAATGTACCTGCCTGGTGAAGCTGGATCAAGGAAAACAGAGAAAACATTCTGAATCAAAATCATCAGCAAGTTCCTTCAACGATTGACAAACAACAAACTGTCAGCTGTTGTAACGGCCCCCACAGGTTTAGCTGCCTACAACATAGGCAGTGTGACTTTACACCGATTACTACTGCTTCCAGTAGAGCATCAAAATAAATGAGACTACTACAAACTTTCTGCAGAAGCTGCAATGGAATTAAGTAGAGTATTGAAACAAATGAAAATGCTACTAATAGATGAAATGAACATGGTCTCCAACCTAATGTTGGCTTTGATTCATCTCAGATTGCAAGAAGTACTTAAAAATAATAACAAAGAACTCTTTGCAGGGAAACACATTATCGTTTTTCGGAGATCTTCTACAATTGACACCAGCGAAAGGTGAACCGATTTTTAAAACCTTAGGCCACAAACTCTGCCAGAAAACTGTTGGTAGCATAGGTAATGTTAACCTTTGCCAACATTTCCAATACAGAGAATTAACTGAGAACATGCAGCAATCTGCAGATCTCACTTATGCCAACATCTTAAAAAGTAGTAGAGTTGGTCTATTATCGCAAGAAGCGCAAGTTGTATTGAAAAACCGGCATATACATGCGATAATGCATGTGCAACTGATGTTATGGAACAAATAGGGCATACAAATGTCAATTGCATGGCCTTAATGCCAACTCTTGCAAGCTGTTTCATATTCAATGAAACAATGTTAAAGAAATAAATGCAACCAATAATAGAAATTAGCGCCACAGACAAACTAGACGTACATGGTATGACAGTACCCATGTGTGAGCAAGCCACAACAAGACTAACAAATTTAGAAAATTCAATTTTCAACACAGCTGGGTTGGAAAAAATATTGAAATTATCCTTAAATTGTAGAGTAATGCTTAAACGTAACCTTGACGTAGAGCAAGGGCTAGTTAATGGAGCACTGGGCACAGTTGTTGGCTTTCAATCATACCCACGTGATAGCAACAATCAGTTTGTAAATATTCTCTTTGTTAAAGTTTCAGAAGTGATAAGGATAGGGCGCTCAATTGCTCGATTCCTTCTCTTCAAAGACATGTATGTACGTAGAGAGCAATTTTCTCTAACTCTTGCATATGCAGTTACCATTCATAAATCCCAAGGTCTTACCCTAGACAAAGCATTGATAGATATAGGAAACACAGTGTTTAAGGAAGGCATGAGCTATGTAGCATTATCACGCTTACGTACACTTGACGGTCTATTGCTAATAAACTTTGATTCAAGTAAAGTCAAAGCTGATATTCCTTGCATTCTAGAATACAATAAATTGCGTTCACTGTACACCACTCATCTGAAACAATACCCTGTTCCAGATAAAGTGAAACGTGGTAAAAGAAAAGTAAATGAAACAGAAATGCAGCAGAATTCAACAGCAAATTCCGCAAAGCAAAGAAAAGAAGCTAAAGTTTCATCAATTGCCGCAAACATAGAACAACCTATTAGGGAATGTAAACCAGGGGCGTCGGCAAAGATGCAACAGAAAAACAGAAAAATGCACTCAGATACAGAACTTGCTGGGCCATTCAAATTTGCAAATGAAAGTGGGGTAAGTTGCTATGCAAATGTAGCAATGAATATTCTATTTCAATTGCCACCAATTGTTAACAATATTTACGTGCACAGTACAGACCAATTGTGTTTGCAAATGTTAGTGCTGCATAGAAATGCAACAAGCAATCCTGACAACACATACAGTGTTTATGGAGTAATTCAACAATTGGACGACTGTGCTGGAATGGTGAGATTCACTATGAACTCACAAGAAGATCCACAATAATTTCTAATGTACATACTGTTAGTATTGAAAAACAAAAGCATACCTGTAAATGAAATCTTCCAAATTTCGAACATCTGGAAACATAGATGCACTCTCTGTAGCAAAGTGATACAGGAAGAAATCCCAAATGAGCGATTTGTGTATGTTTCCATACCAAATTGTGAGAGCATTCCATTTCAGCAACTTGTACAAAATGCAAACCATGGCAGATTATGTAGTATTTGCAATTCTGACAATCGCTCCACCTTACTGATACAATCACATAGTGCTTAGATAATACTTATGCTTCTACGTTACAATGCAGATGGTACCAAAAACAACTGCAAACTGACTGGATTCACAAACGGTCAAGTGTCACTTGGAAAGAAAACCTTTACAACAGTAGGAATAATCTACCATGCAGGAGCTACAACCAATGCAGGTCACTACACTGCATACATTAAAAAGAATTCTGGATGGTTCGAATGTAATGATAGCACCATTGCTCTAAAGCAGAGATTGCCAGCTAACCTAACAAATGCGTATTTAATGTTTTTAAAGCCATAATTTTCAAAATAATGTGTACTTCACGATTGACAACAAATTATGTGAAAGACTACAAACAGTTAGAATACGCCCACAGGTATCTAACTACCCAACAGGATGGAAGAATGACACAAATAAATGATTATCACAGATCGTTGGAAACAAATGCACAGGTACAATACGCCTACAGGTATGTAACTGTTGTTAAAAATCGGCAGGAAGGCAACAAATATAATATTGATCAGAAAGATGAAGGAAACACTCAAAGGAAACAAGGAAGTAGTTAGTACCATAGGAAATGAAGGTTTTTTTAAATCCGACAAGGATTTTTTTTCCCCAAACCCAAGGATTAGAGAAGCAAGCACAGAAACTGAGCGCAATGCACAGTACACTGGTTTGTAAACTAAATATGAGGGTAAAAAAAAAGGTTAACTGTCTATTATGCAATGTAGTAAATTTTCAAAAAATGCAAACACTAACTAGGGGTGTACCGAATAGTACATTTACTATTCGGCCGAATACCGAATAGTTGCAAAACTATTCGGCCGGAACCGAATAGTGCACCGAATAGTAGATGGAGGGAGCGATGGATATTTTAAATTGGAGAAAGACAAGCGGAAGTCAAGAACTATTAACATTTCCCACACAAAGGTTAAGTTGGCATGTTTGTCCTTAGAGAAACATATGCAGCATGACAGCCTGATAGCATGTTTGTCAAGGTGGTATACAAAGATCCGGGTACTGATGTGACACCACTTTCCACGGAAAATGCACACACGTCGCAGTGTGGGGAAATTGATTATATAGGGACTTATTTGCAATGGAAAGTAGTTTCTAGCAAATGTAGCTGGGTTTTCGCTTTGGAGAACGGTGTAGTATTGGTCTTTAAAAGCACTTGTCTGCCTCAGGGAGGGGCTTTATTTTATTGCATGTTGCCAAGGAAGAGAGCACAATATACAGTGAGTCTTTCTGGCACTGTGTCTCGTCAATGGCTCCTCCCTGCTGTCCTGGCTGCCTGGAATCTATTTGTACAATCTATTGTTCGTGTCTGAACAGCTAATGCCTCCGGGTGTTTCTGTGCAATTTGAGACCTGCTGTAGGAACTACCAGGCTCCAAATGTGAGGCCTTGCAGCCCCCACCCTCCACAGCCTCAATCTCCTCTTGAAACTGCCCAATGACAGGGCGGAGGGTCAACAAGGCCACCACCCAGGATCGTCTACCCTTGGCGAACAATGGCCAGTGGGCTGTGGCCATTTACATGCAAATGCCTAGCCGTGCCGAGGAGGCAGCTTTGAAATGCTCAATTTGTTTGGGACTGCTGTGGTGGTTCAGTGAGCAGACTGAGGTCCGCCATGGGGGTTTTCTCAAGCCGGGGTGTTTCCAGACTGCACTGAGCCTCTAATATGCTGACGGCTGTGGCCATTTACATGCAAATCCGGAGCTGTGTGGAGGAGACGGCTTTGAAATGCTCATGCTAATCAGTACAGCTGGTGCCTTGGCTTTGTCTTACTTTAATAGGGTGCACGGTAAACCTATTTGCTGCAGTCATTAATGGCCATTACTGCTTTTACTCGATTCTCAGAAAAATACAGTTGGTGTCCTTTGCTCTGTGTCTTTGGTGGCAATTTGTATTGCAACTGTAAAACTCTAGAAAGTGTAAAAAAATGTGCGTAAAGTTTATTTTAACTCTATCACGCGTTAATTTAAAAAAGTAAGTGATACGTGAGCCCACGAGGAACGAGAGGGAGCTTCTGCTTTTGCTGAAAGTCGTACTATCTGAGAGGGGGCACAGCAGTGGGTGGGTTCCATCATTCATGGTGTTGTAGAACAGGATACAAATAAGAAGTCTCGGGCATGCATTGGCTAAACTTGTACATGTAAATGAAGAACTTGTAGATGCTCGAACTGCAGGGCAGGACGGAGTCAGCCAGAAACACACCCTTGTGTGTCAGTGTCTACTCAACATATACCTATGGTAATACTGCCCTCCGGTGGCTCTAATGCAATACTGCACCCTACTAGCACCAAATAAAAATTGCAAGCAGATGTGTATTCAACTTCGGCTTCGAGTAAGCATTACATTAGATATTCTGCCGAAAGCCGAATAGCTAATTTCAGCCGGAATTCGGCCGAATGTTTACTCGAAGCCTAAGTTCGGTACACCCCTAACACTAACACACCTTTTTCTTTCATCACAGAAATGGAAAAAGTGATACTTCCGCCAAGTACGATAGCCACTTCAAAAAAGTATGTGCATTCTGAACAAAGTAAGGAGTAAGTATATTGGCAGTCATTTTGTACACATGGGAATCTACACGTCTAATTTATGGTACTAATATGCTGCAATGCCTGTAGGCTGGGCCTTGCAGCTTTGGTGAGTAACCTACCACCTACGCCTTACGACCAAGGTACAAAGAGTATAGTTCCTAACCACAAACATCGCTGCATATCAAAACCATGGTCCTTGCAAATTAGGTACTTATAAATTTACTTTTTGGACCATCGTCTGCAGCCATGTAGGTAAGACACTAGGGCGTGAACACAACTAGCGCATTACACCACACCCATATCGAATTGTCACTCCACGGTTTATTACTTCAGTCTTGGGTGCAAGGGCTTTGTCCATGCACCCAAGAGTGCAGGGTCTCTCCACAAACACCTCAGTGATGTGTGGTAGTGGCAGTTTTTCTATAGGTGTGATATCCTTCAGTGCTTCTGGCCACAGGCTTCACTCCTAGCTGTATGTCCATAGATCTTACATGGGATGGGTGTGCAGTTGCTTGCACGTCTAGTACTTATAACTTTGTTCTTGGGTGCATGGCTTTTGGCCATGCACCCAAGACTGGATGTACTCCCCAGTACTTGCCAATCGAAAACTCAATACTATGGGTGTATGCATGGGTGGCACATGCTACGGTGGTTGTGGCCAGGGCCTAGAGTTTTGGAAGTAAGGCCTTTGGCCTTCGGCCGACGGCCATGCATCCAAGACTCTAGGCCCTGGCCACAACCACCGTAGCATGTGGCACCCATGGTGGCGTACTGATGAATTCAACTACCTTAGGAAAAAGTGTAGCAATTACGGCATGCTGTCAATTTCAATGTTCCCTAACACCACACGTGTCCTTACAACGGTTACAAGTTTCTTGTGCACTGGACAGACTGAAATACTGCCCATATTGCACCCCTCATTTTCTGTGCGTACAAGGTGGCCAGAGGAAAGACATCATGAAGAGGTTATAACTGTGTCATTGGGTACATGGCCTTCGGCCATGCAACCAAGAGTGCAGGGTCTCCCCACAAGCACCTCAGTGATGTGTGGTAGTGGAGCTTTTTCTGTAGGTGTGGTATCCTTCAGTACCTCTGGCCAGAGGCTTCCCTCCTAGCTGTATGTCCTTAGATATTACATGGGATAGCTACTTCAAAAAATATGTGCATTATGAACAAAGGAAGGAGTAAATATATTGGCAGTCATTTTGTACACATGGGAATCTACACGTCTAATCTATGGTACTAATATGCTGCAGTGCCTGTAGGCTGGGCCTTGCAGCTTCGGTGAGTAACCTACCACCTACGCCTTACGACCAAAGTACAGGGAGTATAGTTCCTATCCACAACCATCACTGCATATCAAAACCATGGTCCTTGCAAATTAGGTACTTATAAATTTACTTTTCGGACCATCGTCTGCAGCCATGTAGATAAGACACTAGGGCGTGAACACAACTAGTGCATTACACCACACCCATATCGACTTGTCACTCCACGATTTATTACTTCAGTCTTGGGTGCAAGGGCTTTGGCCATGCACCCAAGAGTGCAGGGTCTCTCCACAAACACCTCAGTGATGTGTGGCAGTGGCGGTTTTTCTATAGGTGTGCTATCCTTCAGTGCTTCTGGCCAGAGGCTTCACTCCTAGCTGTATGTCCATAGATCTTACATGGGATGGGTGTGCAGTGGCTTGCACGTCTAGTACTTATAACTTTGTTCTTGGGTGCATGGCCTTCGGCAATCCACCCGAGACTGGACGTACTCCCCAGTACTTGCCAATCGAAATGCAATACTATGGGTGTATGCATGGGTGTCACATGCTACGGTGGTTGTGGCCAGGGCCTAGAGTTTTGGAAGTAATGCCTTTGGCCGACGGCCATGCATCAAGCTCAAGACTCTAGGCCCTGGCCACAACCACCGTAGCATGTGGCACCCATGGTGGCGTACTGATGAATTCAATAACCTTAGGAAAAAGAATAGCAATTACGGCATTGTGTCAATTTCAATGTTCCCTAACACCACACGTGTCCTTATAACAGTTACAAGTTTCCTGTGCACTGGACAGACTGAAATACTGCCCATATTGCACCCCTCATTTTCTGTGCGTACAAGGTGGCCATAGGAAAGACATCATGAAGAGGTTATAACTGTGTCATTGGGTACATGGCCTTCGGCCATGCACCCAAGAGTGCAGGGTCTCCCCACATGCACCTCAGTGATGTGTGGTAGTGGGGCTTTTTCTGTAGGTGTGGTATCCTTCAGTACCCCTGGCCAGAGGCTTCCCTCCTAGATGTATGTCCTTAGATATTACATGGGATGGGTGTGCAGTGGCTTCCTCGTCTAGCACTTACAACTTTGTTGTTGGGTGCATGGTCTTTGGCCATGCACCCAACACTGCATATACTCCCCACAACTTGGCAATCGACACACAATACTACGGGTGTATCCATGGGTGTGCTATACTGCGATGGTTGTGGCCAGGGCCTACAGTCTTGGAAGTAAGGCCTTCGGCCGACGGCCATCCATCCAAGACTCTAGGCCCTGGCCACAACCACTGTAGCATGTGACACCCATGGCGCCGTACTAATTAATGTAATAATATCCATAGAAAAAACTAATGTAATTACGGCATGTTGTCAATTTCAATGTTCGCCACCACTGCGCGTGTCCTTACAACAGTTAGAAGTATCCTGTGCACTGCATACACTGAAATGCTATCGTTATTATAGCCGTCATTTTCTGTGTGTACAAGGTGGCCATAGAAAATACATCATGAAGACCGACCCCCAGAAGAAATGCATTGATCACCCATGTCTTACTGTCTGCACTTTTTCCAATGCTGTAGCACACAGGAAAAGAGTTTTATACATAGAGCATGTGTGCGCTGGTTGTTGCTTCGCTTTCGGTGGATCCAAGATGTCGGGCGCATCCAAACAATCTGATGCAGAACACGTTGCGTGTCCGCGGTCATGACGGCAGCCCCTTAGCCAATCGGTATGGCGTCTGCGGAGCGAAACAGGGAAGTGTGATCGCGGAGCGGACATAGATATCACACATTTTTTTTCACCTACTTTTTGGTCATTTTAAAGAAAAGTACTGCACGGAAGGTCACCAAAATTTACGAAAGCACGCTTTCGGGACCAAGGACCTGCCCCTGCCGCAAATTTCGTGAAAATCCGTCCAGCGGTCTGGCCTGTAGCCGTGCGCAAAGTTTTTCCCCCATTCAGTCTATGGGAAAAAAGACGTTTTGGGACCCCCCTAAAACTTTCCCCCCCCAGCACCAAACATCACCAAACTTTGCAAAAGAATTCAGAGTGGGTCATATACTTTTTTTTGTAAAGTTTGGTGAGGATTCGTCCAGGGGGAGAAAAGTTATAAGGCGCCCAAAAAGTGCTCTTCCTATGGAAACAGCAACTTAACCATAACTACATGGCCACTACCGTGGCCATGTAATATATATATTGTATATAAGTATATGGCCCACTCTGAATTTATATGCAAAGTTTGGTGAGGTTTGGTCCAGGGGGGGCAAAGTTATAAGGGGGGTCCCAAAATGTCTTTTTTTCCCATAGACTGAATGGGGAAAAAACTTTTCTCACGACTACAGCCCAAACCGCTGGAGGATTTTCACCAAATTTGCAGCAGGAGCAGCGGCTTGGTCCCGAAGCATGCTTTTGTAAATTTGGTGAAAATCCGTTTGGTAGATTTTTTTTAAAAAGACCAAAAAGTAGGTACCAAAAATGAGTGATATCTATGTCCGTTCCGCAGACACATTTCCCTGTTCGCTCTGCGGACAGGACACCAATTGGCTAATTGGCTTGCGTCATGTCTGCGACATGCGATGTGTTCGCTGATTGGCTGGAATGAAGCGTGAGGTGCGTCCTATTATTTTGATGCATCCACCATCTTGGTGGACAGCGCAGCGATGAACTGGGGAGAAATACACCTTTGGCAAGTGTGTTGGTGTACAGGAGTGCTTGGGGAGGGTGAGGGAGTAAGAGATGGATGAAATGTTGTATTTGTTTAGGTGGCAGGCACCCCTGGTGTGTTCACCATGTCCGCGGACACCGCGGCTGTCCGTGGACATAAAATAAATGCGCTTCTTGCTATTTTACTTTAGTATGATATTGGTTTTGGGTTGTTAGTACAGTGTTGTTTGTAATTAATATCCTGTATAAGTAGCCCATATAGCTCAGTTAGAATTTTTGATTCTATATAAGTAGCCCATATAGTAGAGTTAAAATGTTTGATTATATGGGTGTGATCTATGGGTGTGATATGCTCCGGTGGTTGTAGCCAGGGCCTAGAGTCTTAGGTGCATGGCCTAAGGCATAGGCCGTAGGCCATGCACCCAAGACTCTAGGCCCTGGCCACAACCACCGCAGCATATCACACCCATAGATCACACCCATAGAATCAAACATCTATCAAATATTTGCAAATATACAGTTTGTGTTGTGTTTGATTTGTATAGTTTGTATGTGATGCTTTGGCTACGTCATCTCATTAAGATTGTAGAGTTTGGTAACATGCACTGCAGTATAACATATCCATGGAAGTAAACATTTTGTATTGTGCTGTATGGTTAGATGTTTGCTTCAATGGTTGTGTTATGGAGCAGTATTTATGAGTTGTATTTATTATAATATACTTACTGTTTGATTTTTTGTGATTGGATATATTTTTTTCATGACGTGGGTAATTGGAGCAGATATTCTTTTTCAATTTCTGTGATAAAAGAAAAGATCATGTTAGTGTAGGTAGTTTATAAAGACTTATTAAATTGCATAATAGACATGTTTGCTTTATTTCAATCCTCATATTTAGTAGTTTACAAACCAGTGTCCTGTGCAATTTGCTCAGTTTCTGTGTTTGTTGCTTTAATCATTGGGTCTGTGGAAAAAAAAATCCAGTTTGGATAAAAAAAAAAACTTTTCTTGTTATGCTATGGTACATTTTTTGTTTGTTTTTAGTGTTTACTTGTTGTTTCTGGCTAATGTTCTATCTGTTGGTTGTTGCAGATTGTTAGATACGTGATGTCAAATTGTAACTGATTATAGTTTTTTATTTATATTATTAACTTCTCTAATATACCTGTTGGGTTGTTGCAGATTCTTGGGGCAGTTAGACACCTGTTGGTGTATTCTGTTTATTTCTTCTTATAATTTAGTGGTGTTGATTTATCTGTTTGGTTGTTGCAGAATTTTGGGGCAGTTAGATACCTGTTGGTGTATTCTAACTGTTTATTTTTGTTATATTTTAGTGGTGTTGATTTATTTGTTTGGATGTTGTAAAATCATGGTTCAGTTAGATACCTGTTGGTGTATTCTAACTGTGTATTTCTTTTTATAATTTAGTGGTGTTGATGTATCTGTTTGGTTGTTGCAGAATATTGAGGCAGTTAGATTCCTGTTGGCGTATTGTAACTGTTTATAGTTTTCTAATTGAAGTTTTGTTAATGTTTATGCACAGATTTGTTATAAAATGTTGGTTTTAAGAATATTAAATAAGCATTTATAAGATTTGCTTGTAATCTTTGCTTTAGAGTAATGGTATTATCATTACATTCAAACCATCCAGAATATTCTTTTTTATATATGCAGTGTAGTGACCTGCATTGGTTGTGGCTCCTGCATGGTAGGTTATACCTACTGTTGTGAAGGTTTTCTTACCAAGTGATACTTGACCATGTGTGAATCCAGTCAGCTTGCAGTTGTTTTTGGTACCATCTGCATTGTAACGTAGAAGCATTAGTATTAAGTATTTACTATGTGTTTGTATTTGTAAGGTGAAGTGATTATCTGAATTGCAGGTATGCCATGGTTTGCAATTTGTACAAGTTGCTGAAATGGAGCGGATTCACAGTTAGGTATGGATACATACACGAAGCGTTCATTAGGGATTTGTTCCTGTGCCACATGGTTACAGAGAGTGCATTTATATTTCCACATGTATTAAATTCTGCAAGATTTCATTTATAGGTATATGTTTGTTTTCCAGTACTTGTAGTAAGTATATTAGAAATTCTTGTGGATCTTCTTGTGAGTTTATAGTGCATTTCACCATTCCAGCACAGTAGTCCAATTCTTGTCTTATTCCATGAACACTGTAAGTGTTGTCAGGATTTTTGGTTGAATTTCTATGAAGGACTAACATTTGCAAACACAATTGGTCAGTATTGTGTAAGTAAATGTTGTTAATAATTGGTGGCAATTGAAATAGAATATTTATTGCTACATTTGCGTAGCAATATACACCAGTTACATTTGAAAATTTGAATGGACCAGATAGTTCTGTGTCCAAGTCATTTCTTCGGAGTGTGTGTTGCTTCTTTGAAGAAGTATCTGAGTTACTTTGAGTAGTAGATTATTCTTTGATTGTAGTAATTGATGAAGTATTAGGTTCTTTTACTCTCTTTGGAGGATTTGCGGTGAGATCCTGTTGCATTTCTGTTTGAAGTAGTTTTCTTTTACAACATTTTGCTTTTTGTGGAACAGGATAGGTTTTTAGATGGTTGTGTATAGTGAACGTAGTCTATTGTATTCTAAAATGCAAGGAATATAATATCAGCGTTTAATTTACTTGCATCAAAGTTGATTAGAAATAGACCGTCAAGTGTACGTAAGCGTGATAGTGCTACGTAGCTCATGCCTTCTTTAAAGACTGTGTTCCCAATATCTATCAATGCTTTATCTACGGTAAGACCTTGTGATTTGTGAATGGTGACTGCGCATGCTAGAGTTCGAAAAAATTGCTCTCTGCGTACATACGTGTCTTTGAAAGGAAGGAATCCAGCTGTTGAGCGTCCTATTCTTTTTACTTCTGATAGTTTGTCAAAGAGAATATTGACAAACTGAATGTTGTTGTCACATGGGTATGTTTGAAAGCCAACAACTGTACCAAGTGCTCCATTAACCAGTCCTTGCTCCACGTCAAGGTTACGTTTAAGCATTACTCTACAGTTTAAAGAAAATTTTAATATTTTCTCCAAACCAGCTGTGTTGGAGGTTTCTAAGGCATTTAATCTTGTTGTGGCTTGTTGACAAATGGGTAGTGTCATACCATGTACGACCAGTTTGTCTGTGGAGCAAATTTCAATTATTGGTTGCATTTCTTTTTTCAACATTGTTTCATTGAACTTGGAACAGCTTGCAAGAGTTGGCATCAAGGACACACAAGTGGCATTTTTGTGTGCTAATTGTTCCACGACATAAGTAGCACATGAGTTATGGCCATAAAGTGCATGGATGTGCCGGGTTTTTAATATTGCTTGTGCTTCTTGAGATAGTACACCAACTCTAATACTTTTTAAAATGTTGGCGTAGGTGGGGTCTGCAGACAGGCGCATGTTTTCTGTTAATTCTCTGTATCGAAAATGTTGCCAAAGGTTAACATTTCCTATGCTGCCAACAGTTTTACGGCAGGATGTGTGTCCTAAGGTTTTAAAAATAGGTTCACCTTTCACTGGTGTCAATTGAAGAAGATCTCTGAAAACAATAATGTGTTTTCCTCCAAAGAGCTCTTCGCAATTTGTTTTGAGTACTTCTTGTAATCTGAGGTGAATCAAAGCCAACATTAGATTGGAGACCATGCTCACCTCATCTACTAGCAGAATTTTCATTTGTTTTAACACTCTGCCTAATTCCATTGCAGCTTCTGTAGAAATTTTGTAATATTCTAATTTGTTTTGGTGTTCTACTGGAAGGAGTAGTAATTGGTGTAAATTGACAGCGCCTATGTTGTACGCAGCTAAACCTGTGGGGGCACTTACAACAGCTGACAGTTTGTTGTTTGTCAATTGTTGAAGGAACTTGCTGATGAATTTGATTAAGAATGTTTTGCCTGAACCAGCTTCACCACTGACATATAGTATTATAGGTTTGTAATTTTGGCAGGTATATTCTTTATTTTCATGTTGTACACCATGTGCAATTTCTTTTGTTACTTCTTGAAAAATGGTATGCTGCTCTTTGTTTAGTTTTGATTGTAGTACAGTTAAGTCTTTTCTATCTTCTTCATAGTGACACATGGTGTTTTCTACTTCTGTCATAGCTAATCCTGCCTCATTTGCTATTAGTGGCTGTCCCAGTGGTTCTTGGCTTCCTGTTTCAGAAGGTTGACTGCTGTCGGGAGTGTCTTTATCTAGTTGAGCCTGGAGTTCTTCTTCATGTTGCTGTTCATTGTGCAACATTGTTTTGTACTGTGAAAAGTTTACATTGGTTATAGTGCTTTCATTTGCTTTGAAAGCGTCTTCATAAGAGTCATATATACCTAGTACCTCTTCTTCTTTTCTCCATGGTTTAAGAAGTTGTAGCAGGGACATGTAATATAGTTCTTTATGTTGAAGAGTTTTTAATGACAATTTTATATGATTAATTAAGTTTCTTTTGGTAAGTTTCACTAAGATGCCTTCACAATTTGTCACTCTGTAGCTACCTTTGTTTTCATCGGGTTTTATATTATTTTTGTATGTGAAGTTTTGGGCTATGTGGTATAGACACATGGTTTCCAAAGTGGTAGTTCTGGTTGGGTAGTACGTTTCTAGTAAATTATTTTTCTAAATGTCTTGGCTGTTGGGATCATTTTTGGCTATTGTTTCTATGTCGTCGTATGATTTGAGAAGTCTTTTTCTAGATTTAGCAGGACCAAGACTTAGCCATACTATATTTTCAGATTTTCCATACAAAGCAGTACCGGTTAAACGATCTGCAGCTTCATAGCAACCACATTCTCTATGTGAGAGAATATTTATGCCTAAGCTGTACAATTTCTGAGACAGTGTTTTGTCCGATGATAGGTCATTCCAGAGGTCTTGCAGCTCGGTTTTTTCTGCTTTGGTTAAGTAGGCTGTAACATATCGTGCAACTGCAGTGGAATTGTCTGCAATGTACTGCACATCTATGTTTGCATTCCATAAGAGATGGCATTGTAATCATTGATATATTTTGCTTCTTCTGTTCTTTTTATGTAATATGTGTTCTTAGGTGATTTACCTTTAACACTATGTCTAACTGAAGACATGAAGTTGTTCACTTCACCTGTTTCTGTCACTGGTCTAGGGAAACCAAAACGGCATTTGGTGCAGTATTTCCCTTTGTTTTTGTATTTGCGACAACAATATTTCCCACATTTGTGTCTTTGAAATTGTACAATTTGTGCATGAAGATCACTATTTGTTGCTTCTGATGGAATTTCACAAGTGACATATTTTTCGATAAACTGTAAAACAGTGGCATCACTGTCTTGACCACATTTAGGAGCATCTTTAATCCATAAAAGCATGTGGATATGTGGTGCTCCTCTGGCCTGGTATTCTTTTCTCCAAAAGAAGTGTTGCACTTCTCCGAGGGGAGGAACAGTTTTATTACAAATAAAGTGTAGCATAGCAATGAAGCGATGATGGAAATATCTTGAAACATTAACTGGATCTAGAGAGCAAGGTTCTCCAGGTGTTTGTATATCTATGTTTGTTTTGTTTTTGTTTGCTGTGCGTGGGAAATCATGTAAATCTTGCCATGCATATTCTGCACAACTTAATGTAACAAACCAAGTGGGCGTGCCAAGGTTTCTTATCATACAACGTACATCTCAGTGATGTCTGAACCAGTACTCTTTAGTACCATGCATGTTTGCTAGCAGATTTGTTATGCTTGATTGTAGAAACTCATCTTTTTCTTTACTTTTTGTAGTAATTGCGTTGCTGACATATTTTGAAATTGGGTACCTGATTTTAAGGTGTGTGCAACTCCGTAGCATAGAGTTGCTAGTTCACTTTCAAAGAGTAGGTGGAATATGTATTCCACATTTTGTCTAAATCTGGGATCTTCAGAATACATTCGTAACGAGCGGTATTCTGATGCTGTTATCTGGATGGGTCTATCATCGTACCTTCCTCCTTTTCCAGTAGGAAAGAGTAGAGGAAAAGCATGTGTTTCTATACTTTTTTCCCATATGCTGATTGGTGATCCTTTGGTTTGTGGCATTTGGTACGTTTCTAGTGCATCATCTATGGTGTCACTCGAGTGGAATGGATGAATTGTATAATGATCTAAAATATTGGATACTGTAGCAGGATCTAGAAGTTCAAATTGACCACTTTCTGATGACTCTTGAATTACTTTAGTGGTTTCCTTCAAGTTTTCTTCAATATTTAGTTCTTTGTAGTATTCATTATTGTCTTTTAGATATTGCAAGGCTTGTCTAACTTTATGTAAATCTACCAGTTGTTGCCAAATTTGTTTGTCTTTTGTAGGTACACCATTCACTAAGACAATTAAAGATTGCTCTATTGGATGTTGTAGTCCCAGAGTATTTACATTTTCTTTCAGATCTAATGGTAAATAAACAACTTTGCCACGAATGGCTTTCACTAATTCAGAGGGAGGTAATTTTGCTGTTTTTGGTTGAACGCGTATTATTGCTTGAAATGGGTGCACTGTTTGAATTATAATGCTCTCATATAAATTGAGTTGTTAAAGGGGTTTTGGTAGTGGGAATAATTCCAAGTTATTTGTGATAGCACTTGAAGGAGTTTGGTTGTTGTCAAGTTTTGTAGTGCAGTAAGTGCAAAGTATTAAGGGGTCATTTAGCTCATATTTGTTTTCTGCTATAAGGTACAGAGCTAATTCAAACCATTTGGACTCTTCTTTGTCTTCTATTTTGTATGTTACGTCTACAGTTTTTGTGGTACTTTTATAAAAAAGTTCTGTGGCAACACACACACACAGTTTGGTATTTCAGCGGATGTACTTTTAAATTTTAGTATTTCTTTTTTGTATGTGTGTAGTAGAAGGTTGCCATCTGTACAATTGTTGCTAGTTTGTTGTAAAGGTATTGCATTTTGTAAGTGTCTTTCACTTCCAAAATATTTTATCTGGATATGCTCTATTTCTTCAAGTAGATCTTTCGCTGTACCATGTAGAAGATTGTTGTTTAAATTGGCTAGTGCTAAAGCAGGACTTTTAGAATTGTACAGTTTATAGACTACATTTCTTATAGTTGAATGATGTGTTGATATCATTTTGATATGATGGAAGGTGCTTTTGCAAATAGGTCCTGAAATGCAGGCTAATGAATGTTCTTGTAGTCCTGTGTGTTTGCGCACTTGACAGGTATCCATATTTTGTAGTAGTTTCATTTTGATTTTGTCTTTTCCTTTCATATACTGATTGAGGAACTGGCCTAAACATTTGAAAGATTTTTTGGCAATGTTACACATTGACGTGCACGGCCATTTGTATACTGGACGTTCTGGTTCAGTTGAATGGAGAGGTGATACTGAATTTTCTGGGGACATTTTTGTAAGCAGTATTTCTTGTTCCATAATGGTATTATTAAGTTTTTCATAGCCTCTTCCACTGCTATGTATGGCAATTATGTTTGTTTGCTTTTGTTTGTATGCTTCTTCATTGAAATATGGTTCTGTGCTGGTGGTGTCACTCCTTTCACCTCCACAGATATTTAAGAAGTTATTTTTGTTTACATTCCGTTTATTTAGAAGTCTTTTTTGTAATTTAGTAGTTAATTTTGTTAGTGGTTTCATTCTGTTTAACACTAAAATAAATAACTTCCTTTTGAGAAGGATTGCACTGTCTATCAAAGCTTCTAAAATTAATTTTCTACGGTAGGTTTTAAGGGTTGTGCATGATTTCTGTCGTGTTTTTATAAGATTTTGAAGGACTCTATGCTGGAAAAATGTTTCTAATATACTTTTTTTGGTATGGTTACTTGCCACTACATCAAGATTTATAGGAGCAGTGTTAGCAGTAGTGGTATCTGAATTTTTGTAAATCACTTTTTGTTTTGTTTTACATTTTGAAAGAGGAGGGAAAGTTTTTGTACTGGAAGCTTATTTTGTTTCACTTAATGACTCTATTTGATCTTTTGTTTTAACTTTTTGTACAAATTCTGCTAGAGATGGATGCTTATTTTGGACACTTTTATTGTCATTTGCTCTACTTCTGCGTTGCTTTCTACGGACTTGGTTCTTAGTAGGCATTCTTTGGGGTCTGTTGAAAAAAAGAAGGTATGGGCTGGGCTGTTGTGCAATGTATGTGTGCTGTGTGCATGAGTTTGTGAGTATGATGGTAAAGATGTATGTAGTGGTGTGTGATTGTGCATTGGGCAGCTACAGCTAGTTGGGAAGTCTATTCTTGTACTTGTGTGTTACTATACTTGGGTTCAGATGACAGTACAAAGTAAGCTAGTTTCGAGCAGAAGTACTAATACTAAATCTAATGGTATAGAATTAAAACATTTCTTTGTTCTGTAATACTAACATTCTAGGGGCTGAGTTATGTTATCTGTGTATCGAAAAACGGGGATTTGTATGCTATTCTGCCTGTTAATCCCTGTTTAACAAATGGGGATTTGTGGGCAGAATGTGTACAAATCTCTGTTTGTTGGCGCACAAATTCAATGAATCAACTGCACAGTGAGTTTGAGTAACAGTAAGAATATTATGGTAGTATTGTACTTACTCTTTTTGTTTGGAATGAGCAGGTTTCTTCTGAGTTGTTTTTTGTACTTCAGATGTTGTTGCTTTTCAGGAGAGTGGTCTTCACTGCAATTGTAAAAGAAAGAAGTTAGTAATTTTGTGTGTTTATAGCATTGATGTTAATTTAGATGTTTATTTGTATGTTTTTGTAGTAGTATTCTTGTTTGATAAGAGAACATAGTGTGTGAATGCAGTTTCCTTTGACTATGTGCAGGATTTATATTTTACTTATAATATGTTACTTCAATATGCTTGGCAAAGGAGTAGAATACTAAGTGTATGAAACTCACTTGGTTTTTTAAGGCTTTGTTATTGGATGTTAGGAGATAGAAAAAATAATGATATACTTATTTTGCAATTTTTATAAGGTAAATGGCATAAACTGTATAGAAAAGCATGGAATGTATGCATTTGTGAGGGTGCAGGGTAATAAAGCAGAAGGATGTGATTTATAGGCAGTGGTGTTATTTCAGCTGGGAGCTTTTCAATGATACTGTCTATCTGTGTGAGTGTATGAAGATCCATGACCTTATCCTGGCTGTGTGTAATTTTATAATACACTACTAAGTGTTTTTCTATAATTATACTGTTATTTCTCCCATCTTTTAATATTATATTTTTTTAGATATCTGTGTGTGTAAAAAGAATTAGATAGCAGACAGGTTTGGAAGTGAGAGTTGATTATAGCAGATGGGAAAAGTGACAGTAAGTTTTTTTTATAGGTTATACAGGTTAAGTGGCAGTTACTCTGTTTATATGCATTCATACGAGTTGTACATGTACTGTGCAGAAAATATGCATACCTGTAGTTTGTATTCTTGCATTTGGATTTGCCTGTAGCTGCAAGTAGAAATCTTGGAGACTTGTACAGTAATTTTTTGTAGTAGGTGCTTTACATGGTATGATACTTGTAATCAGTGTGATCAACAGTACATTTGAAGTGCTGAACTCTGATGATGGAGTTAGATGTAGAGGTCTTGGATGCAATTGGTGGATGTCTGTGTGACTGCTTAGCTGTATCCAATGAGGGAATGGCACAGAGAGTGAAGTGGAAAGGGTAGAAGGGCTGTCCAAGGTGTCTGTCAAGCATCTGCAAAACACCCCCCAAAAAACGGCTCTTTTCAGAGCCAACCTCAAAGGGCAAATGGGGAACACTATTTAAATTTAAATAGACCACGCTCAGATTTTTCGATATGTCAGCGGACATGGCGGTAGTCCGCAGACATCACATATTACATACAGGGATTTTGGGGTGGAAAGGCATGCAAATGAGAATGAGAAAAGCAAGGGATTGGTCAGTCAAGTTTTTTCTGAGAGAAGAACAGATAGCTATAGCTGTGTGTTTCAGAAAACAGATTATATGGTTTTTGGGAGACTCATGGATACATTGGTTCGAGGTGCATGCAGAACGCTGTGGAGTAGCTTCAGATCTTGGATTCCCTCATGTGGAAGTGCACTGGCATGGAGTGCGTGGAATGAAGTGGCTGGAGTTGGTACCTCTCTGTGCTAGTTTGGAGACAGAGCATCATCCAGACATAATTATAATTCATTGTGGAGGGAACAGTTTAGGATATGTGTCTGGAATTTCTTTGCAATTTGCAATGAAAGAAAGACTTGGGAAGGTCATGGATAAAATTCCCAAGTAATTTTTTCTCGTATTGCGCAGAGACAAATGTGGCTGCGTTCTTCTTCATTTGGTCCACAAATGGAGAAAGCGAGGCGCAATGTAAATAAGGCTGTTTGTGCCTTTCTAAGAGATGTTGGCATGTCCTCTTTTCACAATGCAAATATTATGTTTCGTAACACATCAATTTTTCGCAGAGATGGAGTTCATTTTACTTATGCTGGCAATCAGATTTTTCTGCGAAATGTACAAAATGCATTGCAACCTTTTTTGGAATTACAGCATCCATTTTGTAATAGGTGTTGACCATTTCAAGTTTTTCAAACACAAACAAACACCACCAAAAGGCACCAAAAGGCCAAAACCATCAAGGACCACATTGACACCCTGGCTCCTGCTGTGGCTGACTTCTACAACCACTCCTCCGCCACTGGAGTCTTCCCATCCCCTCTGAAGTACTCCTGTGTGCACCCTCTTCTTAAGAAACCCTCTGCCGATCCCTCCTGCCCGGCCAACTATCGCCCAATCTCCATTACTCCCTTCCTGGGTGAGCTCCTGGCAAAACTGGCCGTCTCCCAGCTTAATCTCCACACTGAATCTGTTGGTTGTCTTCCAGAAGCAGGAAAACTGCTCTCCTGAACATCCGTGAAGACCTGCTCTCAAACCTTGACTCTAACACACGGTGTCCTCGTCTTGCTTGATCTCTCTTCTGCCTTTGACACTGTCAACCATGCCATCCTGCTAAAGTGTCTCCGTGATAACCTAGGTATCACCGGTCAGGCCTTGGCGTGGCTGACTTCCTCTCTGACCGACCCTACCAGTTCCAACTTGGGTCCTTCCTCTCTGCTATCTTTTTCTATACCTGCGGTGTCCCCCTGGGGTCTAACCTCTCTCCATGGCTGTTCAACCAATACCAGGCACTCCTTGCCCACCGCATTGCCACTCTCTGCCCCAACTTTCAGTGCTATGCGGATGACACTCAGCTCATTTTCAGGCTAGGTTCGGCCACCTCTTCCCCGTCCCTCATCTCTGACTGTCTGTCTGCTATCCAGGAGTTGTGTACCGCCAACAACCTCTGCCTCAATGCCAGTAAGACTGAGATCCTCCTCATCAGCATACCCACTCCATCCCTCCCTTGGCCCTCTTCCTGCTCCCACTTGCATGGCTAAAAACCTGGAGTCATCTTCGACTCCACGCTCTCTTTCTCCCCTCACATCTCCGACATCTCTAAGAAGTCACACTACCAGCTGTACCTCCTCAGAGGTATTCTTCCTTTCCTCTCCTGTCTCCAGAGCTCTGGTTCTCTCCAGTCTGGACTATTGCAACAGCCTCTTTCTAAATCCGCATGCTTCTAATCTACACCCTCTGCAACTCATCCAGAACAGGACTGCGAGACTTGTCCTTGGCCTCAAGCCCAGGGATCGTATCTCTCTAGGACTGAAATCTCTGCACTGGCTCCAAGTGGCTGCGAGGATTAAGTTCAAAACCCTCTGCATCGTCCACAAGGCCTTCTTGGGCCTGGGGGCCACAATACCTTCATCTCTCAATTCCTAAAAATCTTCCTCTCTTCGCTCTTCCCTCAAACGCCTCCAACTCCCTCAGTGTCAGTCGATTCTCCAAGCAACAAGTTGGTGGTAGATCTCTCTCTTCGGCTTGGGCCTCCCTCTGGAACAGCCTCCCCACTTCTCTGAAACTTGAGGAGAACCATCTTCAGTTCCGGAAGCACCTTAAAACCTTCCTCTTTGCTTCTGCTTTCTCTCCTCCTCTCCCCTGCTGAAGTCCTGGCTGACAAAGAGACTGCACAGGTTACCTGGCCACCCATCTGATCTCGGGCCCAAGCCCTGCCAGTTGCACGCTTGCACTGCCTCCCTGGCAACCCCTGCACCTGGGGACTGTTTTCTATATGTCTACAGTCCCCAAACCAGCACTTATGTCTGCACTCACCCTGCACTTGCTGGCCAAACTTTTTTTTTGTTTTTTTGTTATTATTATCCCATGTACTGCACTTTCCCCTACCCCTTCCCCCCTGCACTTTTCTTTTTCCCCCTTCCCTTGCACTTGTGCAATCTGAATGACACCTGGCCTAGTAAGATCGCTGTCTGTCTTCCCTCTGTTCCCCCTCCTTTGCCTCGTCGCGCCTTGACACACCTGTGTATAGGCACGTTATAACTGTCATATCAAATCATATCATATCAGTGACCCGGTCTAGGATGATATGAGGTGGAAACCTATACATGCCATGGACCTGGTCATCAGGCATCCCAAAAAGGCTGGTTCTGGGTAAAAAAATGCAGGGCCTAGCTATCCTCCTCCTCCTACGGTGTCCAACGATCACTGCTGCAAGGATCGTAGCTGTATACACGCGTTTGTCTTCCCGTGCGCTTTTTATGCATTGTTTTAGGTGCGCGGTGAGGCTTACGCCTGCTTTCACTTGGCGGAATTGTTTCCGGATTAGCACGTCTTTTCCCGCACGCAGGAGAGCCCAGTTCAATTCCATGAATACGTGTTGTTAGCGTGTGTGTGTTGTGAGTATTTTACTGTGGTACTTCCCACATAACGCCCATATTTACGCTTGGTATTCCCCATTCCACGTGTTTCGCCCCCTTTTCAGGTGTGCACGCTGGACCGTGTGCGCCTTCACTGGGCATCTCGCGCAAGGCATTTGTAGTGTCGCAGTGACGTGTTGGACCCGCGCGGATTCAACGCAGGTCTCAGGTAAACCATGCGCAATGTGTCCCATGAATCGGAAAATGGGTGCTGCGTGCATTTTTCACGCAAGCGCCCCCTTTTCGGCACACATTTATTCCATGAATCAGGCCCACTGAGTGTTATTTCAAAATGTTGCAGAAATCGTTTCCATTGTCTTTCATTTATTTTTTAAAAATTACAAACAGTACTGTTGTAAATGTATACATGCATTAATTAGTTTGACTTGAAATGGTGCTGAAATAAATATTTTTAAACGCATTGCATTTTGCCATTTTTCATTCCATGTACATGCCATGCTTTAGTAACATACGTGCCATTTTCATTTTGACTTTGCATTGTGGGAGTTTTAGTGTAACTTTGTTAGTAGGAGAAGTGGTATTAAAAGTGACAGAATGAAAGAAAACAATAACACCTGATAGATTATAATGGGTCATATTGGCAAGTATGCATGTACTGTCAATATATTGAACTTTCACACAGGATCTGTCATTTAAACATACTGTAGAAATGTGGTTTTCTTTTCTTTCACAAAAAAGGCAAAGACAGTGCTGCTGAAATTGCAAATATGTATTTTCAAACTGTTATGAAAATGCTAATTAAAAGAACACTTTGCAGCCACACAGCATTGTAAGTAACTGCCACTTGATCTCAGGAGGTGGGACAAAAGAGAGTATGATTTGGGTAAGTGGCAGGAACCCTGTTTAAATGCATTTGTAAAAGAGTTGGAAATATAATTTAAAAAATATAAGCATACCTGTACTTTGTGTTGATAGATGCAGATGTGGTTGAATCTTCAAACAGAAATCTTGGAGATTTGTACAGTAGTTTTTATACAGATGTTTGTGAGTAACAGGAGTTCCACAGTACATCTGAAGTGTTGAACTAAGATGACAGAGTTAGATGATAGATTTAGATGTAGATTTCTTTTATGTGGTGGGGTGTGTGACTGCTTGAAAGTAGCCAATAGGGAGTGCTACTGAGATTAAAGTGGAAAGGGAAGAAGGGTTGTTCTGTGTTACGGGGCCCTCAGACAGTGCGGTAGTCTTCAGACAGGGCATGCCATGTCCGGGTCTTTTAAGGATGCCTGGCATGGAAAGAGGACTGTGGGGATTAGCCAATGAGGTGTTATTGTTGTGGTTTATAGGATGAGAGGGTAGCAGTTCCTTTCATTGCTGTGTGTAGAGAAGATTGCTGTGCTGTGTGGTTGATGAGATGAGAAGGCTTACTGTATGGATGGTGGGAGATTCTTATATGGTGAATCTGAAAAGATACTCAGAAATGTATGGCATTTCTGCTTACAATGTATTGGAGGGAGTACAGGTTTCATGGTATGGTGTGCATGTGTCCAGATATCATTGTGGTCCATTATGGAGGACATAATTTGGGCTACATCAGTGCAATATCTTTGCAGATTGCATTGAAACATATGCTGAACGCACTAATGGGACTATTTCCATGTGGAAAGATAATCTTTTCAGACATTCCTCCTAGGGCACTATGGAGATGCACCAATGTGTTTTGTACCCAAGAAGACACAGGAAGGCACCTTGGGCCTCATTATGTCCCTTTGAGGGTTCCCACTTTAAAAGCTGGTTTTACCAGCCGTTAAGGAATGGACCCACAAAGGGACCTTGGTGCTAATTACGATACAGCAATTTGCGGTACCGTAATCACCGCCTTCCCCATTCCCATTATGCCCTATGGGGCAAAAATGGGAATGGGGAAGGGCCATGGTGAATTAACTTTTTCTGCAAAACATTCAAAATGCTTTGAAGCAGTTTTTATAAATATAGAAAGAGTAGGTGCAAAAAAATACATGGAAACATGGGGAAAACGAAATCCCTTCTTTTTTGCAAGTTTAAAGAAATAGTTCAGTTTAATAGAATGTTCTTTAGTTTACTTTAAAAATTGAAATACACTTTTAAAAACAACAAATACGAAAAAAGGTTCTTTTCAGAGCCAGCACTTTCCCACATAAAAGAGTTAAATGTTTTTGATGCCACCACCATACACATTTTATTGATGTCCACGGACTACCGCACTGTCTGTATACTCCACAAGCTGCCTAGGAGCCTCTAACCTTTTGGGGTGCTTCTATTTTTCACTGTGAAAGGTGACTCCTGAAGGAAACTTTTTTTGTGTTTTATATTTTTTGGGCTTTTTTTTTCACAGGTGAGATAACGGAGGACAGGGAACGGATGGGACCAACTACAGGGATAAAGGGGCTGGTGGAGAGAGAAAGATGTTGGGTGGGCCTTAATCAGGTAGGGGACAGTGTTTCTTGTGCTCCTTGACCGTGACCTCGAAAACACTCTGAAACTGCTCCCCCTACAGAGCGGTGTGTCACAGTACCTGCACAGCACTGTCACCCTCAAAAGGTAAGCGTCAACTGTGTTGTGCATGGCCTAAGAGGCTTCCGCTGGGATCCTCTGCCCCACAGGAGTGTCCCTTGTGGTGACAGGAGCAGATGATGAAGATGAGGTAGTAGGCGTCAGCCTACGCATCCCTTCGTAAGGTACAACCTTTCGCACTGCTCCCTTGTGATTAGACCTGAGGTGGTGCCAGATGGAGTTGGTCCCGTAGGAGTACAGACCTGGCTTCCCGCAACTGCGTACAAGCTGCCACACCGAGGATTCATGACGGGAGCAGGAGAGAGGGACTTCCAGTACCTCATCTTCATCTTCATTTTGATCCACTTCTGTATCACCATGCCTGTTCCACTCTTCAGGCACTCCAGATAGTGGTGAGGTGGTGGGAGAGCTGCGGTGGCCATAGCACACAAAAAACGCACATGCTCTCTCCTGGACAGCCAGAATGAGAATGAGGAGCAGTAATGGGTGGGTCCCTTTTGAGAGGTTGTTGCCAGACGGTGCGACTGTCCGTGGACTACCGAGCCACAAATGGGGCTTAAAAAGTTATAAAAAGTTGTCAGACCAACTAAGACACTGTCTAGGAGCTCTGCAATGGTAACGTTTCAGCTTGAAACACCCTAGATTGGCCAAAATTGCAGTTTGAAACTGTCCAGGGTTACAGACTTCTGTCATGCCTATTGGGCGGGAAACGACGTACGCATGCATGTCAGTGTCCATAGGACAGGGGCAGAGTACCCAAACTAATTACAAGTGCGACACGTGTGAGCAGACATGTCCGGACAGGCGCCATGTCTGGGTTTACAGTGAGATCAGGTATGCATGCGTGCCAGTGTCTGCAGGACAGAGGTGAAGTCCCCAAACTAATTAAAAGTGCTTCTATGGTGCATGCTGCAGCCCTTGCCTATGTGTATGTATGATTAGGTTCCTGTATTACCAACATTCCAATCTAACATTTTGTTTAGATGAGTACCTTCTTTAATAAATTAAGCAGTTCTTGATAGGTCACCCGATCGCCTCTGACATCTTGTCACCAACATTATAAACACAGCTCCTTGTAGGAACATTTCATCAAAATTAATTTCATGATGTCATGAGTGATGTCATCAACGGTGGTGGCGCAGGTTATGGTTGCTTACCTTACCACAACTGGTGAATTTCTGGGGGATTTCGATTTTGCTTGTAGCCATAACATCCCTTTGACAAAGTTTTCCAATGAAATTGTTAGGTTTTTATTAGTGCAACATAACCGTAACGTCTCTTTAACAAAGTTTTCTCACTGAATTTCATAGGTTTTTATTAGTGCAACTTAACCAGAATGTCGCTTTAACAAAGTTTTTTCACTGAATTACACAGGCTGCGGTAGCAGCCGTGTAGTTATGGTTAAATTGCTCATTTTATAGGAAGACCACTTTTTTGGCTGGCTTATAACTTATCTCCCCATGGACGAATGCGCATAAAACTTTGCAAAAAAAGTATATGACCCGCTCAGAATTTCTTTGGGAAGTTTGGTGAGGTTTCATGTAAGGGGGCAAAGTTATAGGAGGGTCCCCACATTTTTTTTCCATAGACTGAATGGACAAAAACTTTGCGCATGCCTACAGGCCAAACCGCTGGACGGATTTTCACCAAAGGAGTGGCGGCTGGGTTCCGAAAGCATAGTTTTGTAAATTTGGTGAAAATCCGTCCAGTACTTGTTTTCGAAACAACTGAAACATAGGTCTAAAAAAAATAGTGATATCTGGCTCCGCTAAGCGGTCCTAAGTCTCATTGGCCTGGAATGTCCCGTGATGTCGGCGAACATTGAATGCACCCGCTGGTTGGCTGGAGGGAAGCGTGATGTGCATCTCATTTTTAGAAAATGCCACCATGTTCTATCACAGGATATTGCATCGCCGAAAGGGGCAGGAAAACATGGTTTGCAGCATTTGGTGGGTGGAAGAGGGGATGGAAAGGGTGGGGGAGTGAAAAGCGGTTCATATGATATATTTGTTTAGGTGGAAGAAGAGGGTGGTGTGTAAGCGGTGTCCGCCAGGACCGCGCCAATTCGCAGGTAGCTCCTCAGGTGACTAGCTTCTGTGGTGACTGCACAGAGGCTCGATTGAGGATGGGGTGTGCATTGCAGATGATATCAAGATATTCCCATTTTGTTATGGGGTTGGGTAGGGGTGCCGGTGGTTGTGTTCCGGTTGTGGGTTGTGATAAGTAGCCATATGTTTCCATGCATGGGTGCATTGCGTTGCAGTGGTTGTGGCCTAGGCCCAGCTTCTTGGGTGCATGGCCAGAGGCTGGAGGCCTCCCCATGCACCCAAGAGGCTACGTCTTGGCCACAACCACCGCAACACAATGCACCCATGCATGAAAACAGTGTGCTATTGGTATGTGGATTGCACAAAAATGTACCCAGAGTGCGTTGTCTTTTCCTTCGCTAATTTGGGTAAGTTGTTATAACCATACATTGCTCCATTGCATAAACCTTTCAATATGCATCTCTCCTACGGTACTCACCTTTACAGATTGGTTGTGGAGGACATTTTAGACTTGGTAGAGGCCCACAGGTGAGCTGAAATACGTGTACTTCGATATGCTACACTTCATTGCACTTGTTGCCCATTACGGTGTGGCATGCCACCATTTGCGTTTGCAATGCTTTCCCCCTGATCACACCCTTTCCTTAGCGAGTGCAGTAAGATACTGCGACATGAAAGAATTTCCTTAGCATCACACATTTACAATATGGACAATGTATGCAGCTACTCACATATACTGGATTCTTGGGTACCTCCAGAGGCGACTACCTTCTGTGGTGAGTGCAGGCAGACTCCATTGGCGATGGGGAGTGGATTGTAGATGATATGAGCATATTTGCATTTGCTGTACTATGCTGCGTTGTGTGTGCCAAGCCCCTAGTGTTTTGTGCATGGCTGGAGGCTTTGGACCGAAGAGTCTGCCCAGTGGTTGCAAGTAGGTTTCACACTGTTGACTTGTGTGTGTGGTTTGTGCGCAGTGTACACATTGTTAATTGTATGGGTGCGGTGATTGTTAGCACGTCCTACACTTTTTTGCCCGTGCTTGGAGGTGATGGAGTCAATAGTCCTGCAGAGTGTCTACTTGGTGGAGTGTTGCAATACTGTGTGCATAGAAGTGGATAGGGTTCCAGTGGGTGGATTATGCGTATGTGTTTCTGCCCATTGGCAAAATGACTGAGAACTGTACTGTATTATGATGTATTGTTTGTAAGTACTTACTGTAGTCTTGGGTGCAGGGCCAATGCTGTAAAGATGTTGTGCTTGAGTTAGAAGTACAATAGTATGTGAATGGAAGTGGGTAGGGGTGCCGGAGGCTTTGTTATGTTTGGGGGTTCTGCTAACTGGCTACATGCTTGTATGCATGTGTGTTTTATGTTGTGGAGGTTCGGTTGGGGTGCCAGTGGTTGTGGTACATTTGTGGGTTGTGGTAAATGCCCAGATGTTCGCATAAATGGCTACATTACATTGGGGTGGCTGTGGCCAAGGCCTAGCCACCTGGGTGCATGGCCGCAGGCCATAGGCCTCTGCATGCACCCAAGAGGCTAGGCCTTGGCCACACCCACCCCAACGTAATGCAGCCATGCCTGGCAACACTGTGATAATGGTATATGGATTCCACAAATATGTTTGTAGAGTGACTTTATTTTTCCTTTGCTCGTTTGGGTAAGTTGTTATAACCAAATGTAGCTCCATTGGACACCTTTTCAAATATGCATCTGTACTGTGGGTGGTCGCCATTTTAGAATGGTTGTGGAGGACATTGTAGACTTGGTAGTGCACTAGAGGTGACCTGCAGTGCGTGGACTTGCATATGGTGTACTTCATTAGACTTGTTGCCCTTCATGGAGTGACATGCCAACATTTGCGTTTGGTATTCTTTGCCCCTCATCACACCCTTTGCTTTGGGAGTGAAGTAACATATTGCGACATGGTACGAGTTCCTTAGCATCACACATTTAAAATATGGATAATGTACACAGCTACCCACATATATTTAAAGGTCTACTTCACATGTATGTGTACAAAATGGATGCCTTATAGAAATGCTTTCAAAAGAAAACATATCCCATTACAAAAAAAGCAGCACTTCACAATGACATACCCTTGCGCTATATAATTGCCCATAGCAATATGTTCAGCGTAATCAGTATGCTGTTGTTCTTTTCTCCCCCATCCAGCATGGAAGGTACAGCAGTACTAGTCACACTATTGTGGGAGAAAAATGTTACAATTCACTCGGAAAATTGCACTCTTAGTTGTCAGTCAACATGCTCCACTGCTGCTTCTACTTCCCGAGTGCACATTTCTTAAGGAACAACAGTCCTTGCTGATATCACCCTCTGGTCTCTATTGATGTTTATCTGCTGCCATTGCAGTGCTCTGTTTACACAGAGCAACATGTTGAAATGCCGCACATCCTGGGAGAGCTCCACTACCGCCTTTCTGCTTTAGCGTTCCTTTTTCACACAGAAGTGTGAGCTCAGGCATATCTCTCAACTTACACGCTTTTGGCAGGTGTCACCCGCCACTTAGCCAGCTCTCTCACCCGCCAAGCTCCCTCCACGCTCATAGCGATCAATGGCCTTTCACCCGCCAAAAGCAAATTGGGTGTTTTCACCCGCCCAGGGGCCATGAAAGGTTAAGAGCTATGGATCGGGGTACAAAAGCTTTTACGCAGGCAGGGAGTGAAGGCAAATTCAGCATGTGTAGAGGTCCGCCGAGTATGCCAGCAAATCACCGGACAAAACCATCTATGTGGGTAAGACCCGCAAAATAGAGGACGGGTGGCCATCTCACTATTAGCTTTCTTTTGTGTACTTTTTGAGATGCGGAAAGAATGCGGTCGGCGTTGCCATTTTGTGCTATTGTTATGTGTGCATTGCTTGCACTAACTGTATGTGTGGGCGTGGCACAACATCACAACACTCACCTCCATAGCTGACATTAGTTGTTGACAGTAGTTGCTTAAAGGCATACTCTAGTAAAAAATGTTATTGTCCCTATTGGTCGGCCATGTTTTTTTAAGGCTAAGTGGGTCGATTTTAGAAAACTTTCCTATGGACCTTACCCGAGTTTTCGTCCATTAAACGCACGCGAAAACAAGCACCTGTGAGCCGCCATTTTCTGATAATCCTATCTTTTCCCTGATCGCCCTGGCAGACCTGCTTTTGCGGCACTAAATCAATTCCCCCGCCCCTGAGCCTGACATTATCAAAACATTCATATTCCCCGCCTCTCCCCGTGACGTTACTGTGCTGCGTAGGCAAACGCGCCCAGCCGTCTTCTGCGCGACTCCACACAGAACCCGGAGACCAACACAGATCAACTCACAACACAGCGCGCCACAATTCGGAATATGAAACTGTACTTTACAATGAAACAGCAACACGGTACATTTGGTAAAGTACATTTATTTGGCAACAAATGTTTAGAGATTATTCATATGAACTCCGGAAGCCATTTATTTTCTTTTATCTGTATCCGCAATAACTGTTCCGTTTCATCTTGAGTCACGCGCTGTTCCATTATGGCACACAGGGTGTTAATTTTCGTAAAAAGAATCACTTTGTAAGCACGGTGAACCGCAAGGCTGTTCCATCAACTAGGCACTAGTCCAGCCTAAAGTGTGTTATGTTACTTCTAGCCACTAGTACAGCGTAAGGGCATGTGGGCCCTTGGCGATCGTCCCATAATATGGTGATCATGCTCCAGTTGTTGACACAAAGCTGCAGGTGTCTGCTGAAGAATCCGTCCGCCGGTGTCTCAAACAGGTGGCACTTGCAGAACGGGATCAAATACCTGTTAAGAAAACAAATAAATGATAATTAGTCTCGCTAGCCGAACTTCATTAATATTACTCATTTCATTTATTACGGCCGATCAGAAACTATTTGCTTGCAAGGGTAGTTCAATGGAGTATGTTCTTCTCTAACATAAATGCGAAAAGTAACAAGATAAATCGAGGGCAACACACAATGATAAACGACACTCTACATGCATGAGGAATGATATGATATATGATATGGCATTTGTAACGCACGTATACTCAAGTGTTTCTAGGCATGACGAGGCAGGTGGGGAACAAGGGCAGACAGACAACGATCCTACTGGGCCAGGTGTCTTTCTGATCGCGCATGGGGAAGGGCTGTACATGGTTAGTTGAATACAATTTAAATAATTGGGCCAGCTGTTGGCAAGTGCAAGGTAAATGCCGGGACAAGGGGCTGAAGGATACAGAGACAGTCCCGTGGTGCAGGGAAAAGTGGCTGGGCCAAGGAGCGAGATCGGTGACACCAGTGATCCTGCATGCCGATGTGCCCACTACGAATAGTTTTAACATCTTTTACAGTCTTCATTCATTCATTTATTCATGCATCCATTCATTAAATCTTCATTCCGGTGTAAAGATTTACTTACATTATATTTGAAATTTCCATTGTGTTTCTTCGTAATGCAGTCTTTAAAACGGGCCGTGCTCTTGACAATGATTTTTCGTATACTGACCTAAAACTGAAACTCGGTCTAGTTTCTGAATTTTCTGCCTTATCGTCTCTTACGTTATTGCGCACTCCCTTCAAATGTAGTTCTTTCGGCATGGTCTCTGTCTCAAGGTCAAAAAACAATAGACCCTTATACTTCCAGTGCGACTTGTGGGCCTCATCTGTGCACTGTCCTTTGCATTCTTTATTTGCAACATCACGTAGTATAGGCATCTATGAGAACTTGAAGTTTTGAACCCGTCTATGTAGTGCGCCTCAATGTGCAAATGCGAACTGGCTTCTCTCCCAAATGCCACGGCCTGCTTGGCTGGCGCGTTCTAAGTGCCCCAATTTTTTCCCCGTTGTCTGCGAGCTTTGCAGCCCAAATTGAGACATTTAATTTTTTGCGGAAGGTCAGGGAAAGTATAAATTACCACAGGAGTTGAGTTAAAAGTGAGATTTATTGTTTGTTTGTTTTATTTTTTGCAATACGCAAGCCTCCCCTCCGTTAACAGTGCGCAGCATTTACATTTACATGAGATGAGACATGAGAAAAATATATACATACACATATGTGAGGTGAATAGAGAGAATTCAAAGATGACACCCAGCTTAGGTTTACAGGTACACTGTACAATAACATTTATTTACAAAAATACAATCCTATTGCAATTATTTAAACCACGATTTGTACTTTACAATCAGCTGTGCATCGGGTGGGCATGGCACAGTCGCAATGTTTGGTGGCAATGGATCACTGCTCAGTACAGAAACGTCCGAAATTCCATATCTGTGCTTCTCTAACACAGCAACAATAAGGCCTTTCACAAAGTCGAACTGCATTTCATCATAGACTGGTTTGATCACCCATTGCTTACTTCGTTTTGAAAACACCTTAGTGTAGCGAGGCATCCTTACTTTGCCCCTAGTCCTAGATTGTTCTCGTCCGACATTGCTGTTATGGGCCAAGACCGCTAGTAGGGTGCGATGTTTCATGCCCCGAAAGCTAAAATGCAAGCGCTTTGGCCTGTACTTTAGGCACATATTGTGGAACATCTCCAAATCTCCTGTGTGACAGAATTCTGTCAGTCCTCTCAAATCTCTTGATAGAGTTTTGTCGAAAACAATCTTCTCAAAGGGCCATGTTCACATTGGTGGAAATGTTCATTTGCTGTCCAGCGGTGAACGTTGGTACAGTGGTGCATCAGTGACCGCCATTTTTCAAGTAGTATTTCCACTGACCCCTCGCAAGTTTTTGAGCTCCACCAAAGATGGTTGGTGATAGAATGTGACCACTGCAGAATACTTTCAAAACATTTTTTTTTCCTGCAGCCGAGATTTTCTTATTGATTTATTTAGCAAGATGCCATACGTCAAATTGATGTTTAATATGTGGGAACTGCTCTCTCATTGTCTTGGCAATTGAAACGTGTCTATCCGTGGCTATGAGGTCGATGTGCATCCCCCTCGATTGTAGATCTTCCACTGATTTTATAAATCCTAGTTTCTCCATGGCCACTGAGGATGTACATTGTGTTACCTGCACGACCTCCGAACTCACATTTTTCTTACTATCCATGTCCTGAAGTGGCAGTGCATACTTGGCAGAAAATCCAGGGCTGTCGCACTGTCCATCGCCGGCTAGCCTGAATCGTTTGCCTTCGAATGTACTTGCTAGAGACAATTGTTCAATTCTCCAAGCATCACTAATGGCCGGAAACAGATAATCACGTTGGTATGTGTAGTACAGCGCACTTGAAATGAAATGGAGTCCCACAAACTGAAAGAAAGCCTCTAACTTTCTAAACTTGAGCCACTAAAAAGTAAAGCCGCTGCACACAGTAAATTGCCTGCTGGCAGTTTCCCCAGCATTGGTTGTGCAGACCATGAGAACCTATGATTTAATCTACAGGCAGCATTTATTTTAAGGTTACTGCCTTTCATTTTACAAGTCACATTAATGAATGGCTTCCCACATACTTTCCCTCTAACGGAATGCACACATTTCAGCATACTTATAATTTCCATCAAGCAACTGTCGAATACAATGTATTTGCTCTCTTTCATTAGACTGTCATCGGGCGTCAACGTTGTTTCGGCCTTTGACGTTGTGGAGATGTCAACACATTGGAAAGTAATATCGCTGCTATCAAGTATTGTTGTGTCTATGGATGCTGCGGCTCGTTATTCTCTCTCATTTCAACATCTGCTAATTCAACATTGATGGGAGAACACAACAATGTCGACATGTTTTTTGGTGGCAATTTTTTGGCTGGTTTAGATTGTGTAAATTGATCTGCAACTACTTCCGAGCTATCTCCAAAACATTCAATAACATCTTCTTGTGGTGGTCCGGTCGCACAGTAGCCATGGTCCAATGCAACTTTGCTGTAGTCTCCAAACAGAGCTAATTCATGTTCTGGCCATTGACATAAGCATCTCGAGCCTGAACACGCCTCGCCTCAATTAATAGTTCCTCCATAGTGTACATGGTCTGGCAAGCCACATCTCTCATTCGCTTCACTGTCTGTGTGTGTATAGTTCTGACGCCGACGGGTAACTGGAGGAGAGATTGGAAAAGGGATGTTCAGTTTAAACACAAGATGGAGTGTAGTAGAATTGAATAGAAAAAAACATAAAATAGTCCCCACCACAACAATTGTTTTAAAGTTATTAACTGTTTGTAACTAACCTTTTTTTGTTTTTTTTTCTTTGCAACTTTTTTGACTCGACCTTCAACATCTGCACGCTGTAGCTCCAATTCGTTTCCGCTTGTCCTCCCTTCCGCTTGCGCTGCAACATACACCTGGGGTCGACAGCACAGGTACATATCAACGGCTAACCACGAATGAAACATTGTGTAGAACAATCAAACGACAGGAATTCCGGCTCTGAAGATGACGCTCGATGGAGCTGTCAGTATCCATACCTCCTGCTGGTGAGGAACATCTAGAAACGTTGTAGATGTGGCGGACGCTTCAGCATCTCCCTGAAAGACAGTACTTGCATTAGTATGGATAACACTAATTATAACTGAAAACAAACACCGTGGACGATAACTAAGGTGTATTATTAATTGGAAAGCAGTAACCAAACATTCGGTAAAATAATTTCACGATAGAATAAAACTATTACTTGACATGCATAACACAAGTATGTAGCGGATTAGCCTAGTAAGATTACCTGATACGCGTAGAAGTGGTTGATAACTGCGACCACGTCAAGGATAGAATGTTCTTGCTTCAGATTCAAGGGATAGTCAAGAAGTTGTAAAGGTCAATCAATGATTGATAATGAAATGCCAATATAAAAAAATAGCCACGTAAGCCGACAGATACTTGAAAAATGCTCAATACAGCACAGTTCCCTGTTCCCATATGTATACATTGCGTTTGTGGGTTATGAAATCGAAAAAGAATATATTGATAAATGTCATTATTCAAAAAACTATACACTCATATCAATATCGAAATTATTACAAGGGATAGAACACCTACAATATCTATTAGTCCATTCGACTACACACTACCGCAAGGCCTAAAGCTAAATCCGGACACTTGACTCACCGGTGGCGGAATGTGGACGAATAGAGTGGGAATAGCATTTTCGAGCAATTTCCGTGTAATTCGCCGTTTATTCTTCTTTGTTACCCAAGAAGTTGTGTACATGTCCAAGGAAAAGTGCCGGCTGCAGATGCGGTATCGATCGCCCTCTTGTCCTGTAAGACTTGTTGACTCTACTTTCCAGCTCATCCAGTGGAAATCCGCAATGTCTGACCATTCTCTTATTCGATCAACAGTTTTCGGGAATACATACATTGTAGTTCCTTCAGATTTCGCATGGGTCTTCGAAGGGCAACCGCTAATCGAACAGGCAGGCATTGTTGATAAATCTGAAAAGTAAATATCGACATTATTATACAATCTTCAAGAATAAAGATTTGATACAAAAGTAAATGAATCATACAATGATCAATGCAAGGTTTGTTTTGGTCGCAGGAACTGTACCAGTTCATTATGTGCAGCTTAGTATTTGCATAAATTGCGAAGAAATGTATAAATGATGTGACTAAAATCTGAACATGTGACTCATCCCTTGGATGTTCTGTATTGCACGAGAAGGAAACATGCTTACATTATAGACTGGACCCCCGAAGGATGCAATTCGATGACAATAGACACAGATGAAAATAAATAGATCTATTGATAGCATAGCAATGGAAACTCTAGTCAATAGCAATGAGACCAATGAAAATAGCACTATTGTGTACTCAACTCGCAAATAGATAGAAATTTAAAAATCTGCGAAATATGACTAGGATACATGGCCTTACCTTGACCAACAAACAGTTGGATTCAGCAAGCAGAGCAGTATGTTGCAGGAGAATAGGCGGATGGCCACAGGTAGCACACTGATGGGTTTGCTCTAAGCGGTCACAGAAGTTCAGCGGATAGCACGACGACGACCACATTAGCGTAGATCTCGGTGGTTGCCAGGTAACACGTTCAGGAGTTGACTTGCAAAGCACAAAGATGTTCTCATGAGACATATCAAGTGGTTTATAAAGTATTTGGAACAGGGTGTGTTGAATGACGTATGTATGTCGTGGTCTTAGGGGTCGGCCTGCTT
Source organism: Ambystoma mexicanum (assembly GCA_002915635.3). NCBI lineage: Eukaryota > Metazoa > Chordata > Amphibia > Caudata > Ambystomatidae > Ambystoma > Ambystoma mexicanum. The sequence goes on from CM030317.1 coordinate 1,072,647,646, forward strand.
CAAGGGGAGCCTGGCTGGAGACACGGGGTCTGAGGAGGCCATGTGAAACAATGGCCCCTTGACGTGGGACACCTTTTGAAGTGTACATGTACTTTGGCACCTTGGCCGTTTGCGCCCCGGACAGCCCCCCATGCCAGCGAGCATCCACCGGCGCGAACCGCCTTTGATACAGGGGGTGGGATGGATGGGCCTGGGGCGTGCAGATAAGGCACAGGAAGACTGCTGAATGGAGACACACTTATGTGGATTGCAGGGGGTCGGCCTGCTTCAAGGGGAGGCCTGGCTGGAGACACGGGGTCTGAGGAGGCCATGTGAACAATGGCCCCTTGGCGTGGGACACCTTTTGAAGTGTACATGTACTTTGGCACCTTGGCCGTTTGCGCCCCGGACAGCCCCCCATGCAGCGAGCATCCACCGGCGCGAACCACCTTTGATACAGGGGGTGGATGGATGGGCCTGGGGCATGCAGTAAGGCACAGGAAGACTGCTGAATGGAGACACACTTATGTGGATTGCAGGGGGCGGCCTGCTTCAAGGGGAGGCCTGGCTGGAGACACGAGGTCTGAGTAGGCCATGTGACCGATGGCCCCTTGCCGTGGGACACCTTTTGAAGTGTACATGTAGTTTGGCACCTGGCCGTTTGCGCCTGTCACAGCCCCCCATGCCAGCGCTCATCCCCGGGTGCGAACCGCCTTTATATGAATATACAGTATATCGCCTTTATATGAATGATAGTATATCGTTGCTTATCAATAACAAATGCCACATACCGCAGATTCTTGTAAGCACAGACCCACACTTCAACCAGTGTATTATAGTGGCCAAGACCCGAAGGCCTGCATAATCCAATGGTAATTGATAGTATAGATATATGTGATTCATTTAAAAAATCGAGACAAACGTTGTTAAAATAAATGTGGTGTTTTATTTTGTATCTTATTTTCATGAAAAAAAAAAAATTAGAAGACTTTAAAGGTTATACAGGTCAGGTTGCAGCACAGCGAGAGAAAATCCCCTGTACTGACCGCTGTCACTCGGAACGTGTCTCTAATGGCACAAACGGCACAGGCGGGTATCACTCTTCGACCGCGGTGTCCAAGCCTCCCGTGAAGCCACCATGTATAGGAACGATAGGCCACCAGCCTGTACCACCTGTGAAAAGGAATGAAACAAACTGTTTTTAAATGACCCAGATAAGTTTAATAAAAGTTTGTTGTCAATGACAATCTTGTAACTAATGGCATTTTACACGGACAAATGCTATCTAGACAATGCACACTATTGAACGACTTACATGCGTTACAATGATATGTAGATGTAATTTTGGATATAGTAGAAGAACATGAAATAGGAGTGGCATGACATGCAGAGTATACTTACTCGTTACTCGGATTACGAGGACGAACAGTTGCTCGAAGTTCGTGCATAAGCACCATCAAGATTCTCAACACGGCCCGTGTGAGGCAGGCTGCCCTGAAGTCTGGCAGCTCGGTGATGCATTGCGGTCGTGGCTCGCCTTCCGAAATGTACGCCAGGCATCCCGAGTTTTCTCGGCAGCAGCAGTTCTCGTCCTCGGTTGGCATTAGCTCGCACCGATTGCATGTGCACCAGGTGGAGACGCCGTCCATGCGACTAGGCACAGGCTCTTCATCTGTTGAATCGTCCTCCCAACTGCCGTCCGAATCCCCATCGTTTTCGCGTGCTTCCCTTTCCAGTAGTTCCTCCTCGGTATACTCAGGCTCGTACATGTAGGGCATTATTGTAGCCATTGTGTGGTAAACAGAGTAAAATAATTTACCGAGATGGTACAGGTGTTTACACGGGCTACAAGCGACGAAGGTAGCTGACCAGAGCACTGAAACGAGTCACAGAATACTCAAAGTAACACAGAGAGAGGAATGGAATCGAAAATCGGCTGCTGTGTGTTGTGAAACGGTCTGTTTATACTTATTGAGGAGAGAGGCGTCCTGCCATTTCCATGGCGACACGTCATTAGCTGAAGCGCAGCGAATGTTGACACGAGATGTGCATTGGCGATGGGAAATGGGCGGTACGTGTCTGCTGATGTCAGGGTCAGGGGTGGGGGAATTGATTTAGTGCCGCAAAAGCAGGTCCGCCAGGGCGATCAGGGAAAAGATAGGATTATCAGAAAATGGCGGCTCACAGGTGCTTGTTTTCACGTGCGTTTAATGGACGAAAACTCGGGTAAGGTGCATAGGAAAGTTTTCTAAAATCGACCCACTTAGCCTTAAAAAAACATGGCTGACCCATAGGGACAATACATTTTTTTACTAGAGTATGCCTTTAAGCCGTGCACTTCAGGTATTTTCATAACGCTCATGCCCAGTATAGCCCACCCTGTCCTGTGAGGAGCTAGGACCGGAAACCAGCAACATAAACAGAAGTTAATCAGACATGCGCACAAAGAGCGTACGGTTGCGGTCTTGTTGTACAAAGTAGTTGCTCAGAGTTTTTGTTTTTTATACAATGTTACTAGAAAGTGTAAGCTGCCTGCAACCACCGTTTTTTTTATTTTGCGGATAAATTCCAGTGTACAATGCCGTCTGTGCTTTTCTGTACTTCTTTTGTCATTTGGCACAGTAGCAAAAGGATTAATGTATGGTCCTTGGTGGTTTGTGTGGGAGAACACACTTTGTTTGTAGGTTAGGAAAGGTACCAGCTGTTGTCTCTGTGATGCGTTACATCATGAAGGTTTGCAGGATGCTTCTTATTGCAGGAATGGCAAATGCACACACAGTCCCAGATGAGAAGGAGCAAAAACACACCGCTTATGGGAATCTTGCAATGATTGCTCCACCACCCATCTGCTGGGATGCGGAAGGAGTGACACGGGCAGTAAAGTGCAAGTTGTCTGTGAAGAAACAGGAATATGAATACATTTAAGTAGCTGTTATCAGTGGCAGGGCACAGGAAAAAGGTCTGCAGGAAGGATGTCGTAAACAGGCCCTAGGTGGCTGGGTCATGGATCTTTGGGTGATCTACTGTGTGGTATTCAGTAGCATTGTATGTTCACTCACTGTCTTGGTCTCTGTTTTGTAGGTGCTACTCTATTTCTACGTCTACACACATGCAAATCTTTTTTCAAACGTTGTATTTGCTTTTCACAAAAGATGCCAGTGGCAGCGAGTGTCGTCAGATCCACGGCACATTCTGTCTGTGTGTGTCCAAAGAAACATTAAAAAAAAAGAAAATTCCCCATGGTGGTCCCTTCCGATTGCACGACAATGCAGGAGCTGTTGTGTCAAAACATGCAACACTATAATATTACCTGACAAAGTTTGTGTCCCGGTCGAGTGCTATGTGGACCTCTGGCTGTTATTAATTTTAATGCAATGAAGGCGAGTAGAACTCTTAAATGTTTGAACGGTCATTGTGAGGACAATACAGGCACTCTAGCAGCACACGATTGAGCATATGGTGTGCTGTTTGAGTGCACGAGTTACGTGCACTTTCAGTGTTGTGCTTTATGAATAGATTTGCATGGGCTGGAGAAGCATGTCAACCAAACCAACAACAATCATATCTGCCATTTACGCTGAACGGTGGAGACATGGCACTGTAATGGAGCATGACCACTGCTGTTACAAACCCTCGTACAGGGAACACAGACAACGTCTACCATACGGTAACTTCATAATTATGCATACAGAACTGTATTGTACTACATTTCAATCCCAAAACACTGTTAATGTAAAGTTCTACTTCCATAACTTCTGACCATTCTGTGGTTATACTGTGTGGAGGAGAAATTGATGTGTATGGGTTATGGAAGAGTTGCAGACTACCTTTGCAGAACATGTGCGCAGCAACGACCCTGTAAATTATCTTTGTTTTTTTTTTTTTTAATTGCTTACAATGTCTGCCCTTGGAGCAAATCATGTGTCCCACTCAAGGCTGTTTTACAATGAGCATTTGTGCTATTGAAAGAGAGGTATGTTAGGTTTCACTTTCTGCCGACCCTGCGGTGAAAAAAAAGATGGAGACGGCAACGTGTTTCGATTTCACCGTGCATTTCCGAATGTCAGTAGTGTCATTATGTTGAAGTTAGTATGACGTACTTGGAGAGATGATGGCACCTTACACATGCTGCACTGAATACATAGAGGACAACATACATAAAATGTACTCTTACAGCCACTATGGACTATATATATGTGCAGTGTCCTACAGAACAACATTGTACGATGGCAGACGGTGTGTGTGATGGCTCCGCATACGTGGGTGGCAGGGGCATCTTACGCAGTTTGGTGTTTTTCAACACCTACATATTTGGGGCTGTGGTTGATCAAACAAAAGGAATTACTTAACACCTTCTTCAAACATTATAAGGGGGGTATGGTTTGCATTTGTGTCGTCATTACCCATTAAAAAAGAGAAGAAGTTTGACATTTTAAGGAGTACTGCAGACTTTCAAATATGGCTGCCGAGTTGTACACCATGTGCTCCACTCTATTCTGTGTTGCATACTTTCCACTGAAATGGTGTGCATAACAACAAAGGTGACCTAATGCCAGGGCTGGTCTTTGCAGAAGCCGTGCAGGCAGCTGCCTGATGTGCCAGGCTGTAGGGGGTGCAGCCAGCACAGTCCGAGAGAGGATCAACACAGATGCTGCTGCATCATTTAATTAATTAAAGTACGCATGATAACATTGTCGATGTAAACAAGGAAAACAAAAAAAAGTGACTGTATGATGCCTGGCTCTGGCTGCTGGTGCTGGCCAGGAAATCCATGATAGACCCAGCTTACTTTTGTAATCGGCTACTAGGCTTCTCCTGGTAAAAAGCAACATTTGTTGGTTATCAGTCCGGACCTCGGCAAATGCAGTGCAGCAGTTAGAGGGGAAGGGGTGATTTTTGGGCTGGCTGGAGAGTCTTCAGGCAGTTTATCAGGGCCAGACGATGAACAGGCACTCTAAAGAAATTTTAGATGAATTGCCAATTCACCGTCATTGGGGTCAGAGGATCAATACCAGGACAGCAGCCACAGTTCCTCAGGGGGGCAGTAGGGCAAGAGAAGCCCACTTCCAATGTGCAAGCAAGTAGCTTCAGTGAGGGAGAGGCTGCCCACTTTGTCAATATCCGTACATTGTGGATTTGGGTAAGATTTGGATACGTACCACCACCACAATCCTTCGTTCCCTCGCCCCCCTAAAAAACATGGAAAATTATATGTTGTATTACGTATTGCCAGGAATTGCCAGGTGTCTTGGGGGTTATTCTGACAGACAGTAGTAAATGTTTTGAAAATTCAAAATTAACTCGCAGGATTGAAAAAGTGCTTTTAAATCCTTCAAGTTTATTTTGACATTTAAAAAATCCACGGCTTGATGCAAAGACTGGCCGTGCATGACTCAGTGGGGAGTAGACTGTGCTGCTTTGGTGAATGTTGAGTATTTTTCCCAATGCATTCCTGGATATTAAATGTTGAGAGTGTAGCAGCCTATGGTTCTTGGTTGGGCTTCGCCACTTTTCCACAATCTGTGCTCTTTGACAACTCCATCTCCCAGATTCTGAACACAGATAAAGAAAAAAAACATCAGCATACTGCAAAGATGTATTAGCTGGATAAGAGCATTCATAGACAGCAAGAATTCTCCTTATTTGTGCTATAAACATGAATGCTACAAAACACAAATAGTTTGGACCAATAGCTCGTTGCAAGGAAACATACATTGAGGCGACTTTTTGCATAGTACAGTTTGTAAACGAGATTTCTTACAGTAGAATGGTGTGTTGCTAACATTTTGATATGGTGGAAGGTGCTTTTGCAAGTAGGTCCAGAAATACAAGTTAAGGAATGTCCTCGTAGTCCTGTGTATTTGCGCACTGGACAAGATTCCATAGTTTGTAGTATTTTCATTTTTGTTTTGTCGTTGGCTTTGACATAGTGATTGAGGAACTGCTGCAAATATTTGATAGAGTATTGGCGAATGTTAGTTATTGATGTGCAAGGCCATTTGTAGGTGAGTCGTATTGGTTCGTAGGAATGGAGGGTGGCATCTAAGTTTGATGGGGATATTTTTGAAAGCAGTGTTTCTTCTTCCATTATGGTATTGTGCACCTTTTCATATCCTCGTGTACTGCTATGTATGGCAATTTGGTTTGTTTGCTCTTGTTTGTATGTTTCTTCATTGAACTATGGCTCTGTGGTGGTGGCGTGACTCCACTCACCTGTACAGATGTTGCCAAAGGTATCTATGCTGATATTGCGCTTGTTTTGAAGTAGTGCTTGTAGTTTATCACTTAATTATGTTAGTGGTTTCATTCTGTTTAAAATGAATATAAACAATTTCCATTTCAGGATCATTGCACTGTCTACCAGAGCTTCCAGGATTACTTTTCTGCGGTAAGTTTTAAGGGTTGAGCGTGATTTCTCCCCTCTATTTATAAGGTTTTGAAGGACTCTGTGGTGGAACATCTTTTGTGAAATTAATTTTTTCGAATGTTTACTTGTGGTTACATTTCCATTTGTACGTGCTCTGTTAGCAGTAGTGTGAGTTGCACTCTTGTTAGTTCTTTTCTTTTTATTTCCACATTTTGACAGAGGAATTACAATTTCCTTAGTGGTAGCTGCTTCCCTTTTCGTTAATGGCTGCATTAGCTTTTCTCTTTGAACTTTCTGTATAAATTCTGCTAGGGTTGGATCGCTACTTTCTATGCTTTTAGGTTGCGCTGATCTATTTGTGCGTTGTTTTCTATGGATTTGCTGTTTGGTAGGCATTCTGTAGTAGCTGTTGGAGAACAAAGGAAAGTGTAGGTGTGCAGATTTTTAAATGTATATGTGTGCAATGTGCATGAGTGGTTGCATATGAGGGTAGGCATGTAAATAGAAATGTGTCACTGTGTAATTGTCTCTAACTTTCGGTTGGGAACACTATATTACTATCTGGGGGTTAGCACAATGGTGGCGATATAATAATGAGGAACTGTACAGGTGTCATGAGTAAGAATGAAGCACATACCTGTGGGTTGACCCAATTTTGTATCTTACAATACAAGAGCACTGTCCTCTCTCAGTAAGACGTAAAACACTACGATGGTATTGTACTTTGTTGGTTGGTGAGAGTAGGTTTATTCTAGGTTGTATTTTCAGGTTCACACGCCAGTGGCTTTCAGGACAGATGTGGGTGCTGCAACTGTAAAAGAAGATCGTAAGAAAATATGTTTGTTAATGGCATAGTGATTGCATTTGGAGAATACATTCTTTACAAGTGTAGGTGGATATCTTGCGAGGAAGAGTTAGTGTGTGTGCATAAATGGATGGCTTAGTATATGAATGGGGACTTGGGAACATGTTTGGTAGGGAGGTAAGTGGGTTATTTGCAAGGGTGTTGTATGACGTGCTCATAAGCAAGTGTGTGTATTGGTGTGGGACTATTTTCTTTGAAAATTGATTACTTCTCATTGTAGAAGGGTGAGAGAAAGGTTCGGAAAGATGTACAGATTGCAAAGGAGAATGTTTTCATGTGTGCAATTACATTTACTTTTCTGCATATATATGCTTGCTACATGAGTGGAGCAATTGTTTCAGTTCTTTCATTTATTTAGGCACATTTATGAATGGTACTATTGTCAATGCACACATACATTTTTTTTGTTTTGTAATTAATGTTGTAATCTATGAAGTGTGGAAGGTAAGTGGCAGGCAACCTGTTATGCATGCAATGTATGCACTTGGCTTAGTTTGGTAGGATACATTCACTGATCCTTTTTTGTGCAATTTTTACGAACTACATAGGAGGTGTGTTAACGGGGGAAAAGATTGTAAAATTGACAGAAATAAAGAAGAGAGTAACCGTTTGGATATAACAATGGCTGCTATGCGTAAATGCCAACTTTGCAAGCACATAGCACTGAAGGTGGCATTTGATAGTAGGTCATGGGAGAAAGGACAGTAGGCTTTTTGAGTACGTTATGGAGGTTTAGTGGCAGGTACCCGGTTGCAAGGCACATATAACACAGTTGCAAATGTACTGTACAAAAAGTATTTATACCTGTAGGTTGTGGTAATGAGTGGCGATGTGGATGAATCCGCATGTAGAAATCATACATAGTTTTACGGTACTTTACAGTGGCGGTGCTTTTAATTCACAGGACACTAGTACTATGAGTGTTTAACGGTTAGTATGGAGTGTTGAACAGAGATGATAGTGTTAGATGTAGCGCTCTTGGATGTGATTGGTGGATGCTTGTGTGACTGTTTAACAGTAGCCAATGAGAGTGGGCTGGAAAAAGAGTACTGGAAAGGGAAGAAGGAGTGCTCCTGTTTTACTGGGGTGCGGCTCTCGCGGTACTTGGGGAAGCGCACATGCCACATGCTGTCTTTACTATGGTTGGCATGAAAATGGAATTGTGCATTTTCCAATCAGGTGTTGAGGGTGTGCTTAAGAGGAAGGGGTGGTGATACTTTTTTAAATTGCTGTGTACTGTGATGATGGCAGAGATGCAGAGGGTGAGAGTGCTTATCATCAGTGATTTGTTTGTGGGTGACATGCACACATATTTCCAGGGTAGCGATGAAAATGTTGCTGTGGAAGGAGTGGATGCTTTGTGGCGCAGTGTGGCTCTACCGAGTTTGCAAGATCTTTAGCAGCAACTTTACAGAAAAAAAAACACTTTACACAGCTACCAATAAAGAGGAGATCCTCTACCCTGCTTGAAATGTGTTCCCGGACCCGTGCACAAAGCACAAAATGTGCGCGGAACCCACCGCATTTGGAGGTGTGCACGTGCCACATGCAGGTCTTTTCAGTGTGGTTGGCATGAAAATGGGACTGTGCAGGCATGGGGATTGGTCAATAAGTTTTCCTGGGTGTGGTGTGTAAGGACAGATTGTGCCAGAAGGTGCGTTTGCAAATAGGAGTGCTGTGGATATGGCTGTGCAGTTTGTGGCTGTGTGTTTAGGAGGCAGAGTGTATGGCTTTTGGGTGACCCCTGGATACATTGGTTAAATGTGTACGCAGAACCCTGTGGAGTGGTTGCACACCTTGGATTCCATCATGTGGATGTCCACTGGTACGCAGTACGTGGGATGAAATGGCTGCATCTGGGTCCTCTTTGTGCCACTTTGGTGACGCTCGATCATCCAGACATTATTATTATTAATTGTGGAAGGAACAGTTTAGGACATGTTACCGGCATCTCACTGCAGTTTCTGATGAAGGAGACACTTCGGTCAATGCGATGTTTCCAAAGTCGCACATAATTTTTTATCGCATTGCAGATGTGGCTGTGTTCTGACCCATTTGGCCTACAAATGAGAAAGCAAGGCGCAATGTGAACAAGGCTGTTTGTGCCTTTTTGTGAGACGTTGGAATGTTCTCCTTCCATATTGAAAACATTACGTTTCATAGTACCAACATTTTTCATACAGATGGAGTCCATCTCACTCATGCTGGCAATGAGCTGTTTCTGCATAATATGCAAAATGCAGTGCAGCACTTCTTGCAAGTATAGCAAGCATTTCCCCCATAGGTGTACAGCACTTCAAACCTTCCAAACACAAATAGCACAAAAAGGCTCTTTTCAGAGCCACCACTTCCTTTTGGGAATGCGTGCAATGTTTGTGACGGAGCCATGCCTCGCATGTTTTACCACGCTGTCCGTAGAGCTTATAGGCTGTGGGACAGCCTGCATCCTCTCATTGGAATTATATTTTTTAACTGTAAAAGGTGGCTCTGAAAAGAGACTTTTTTTCACCCTTTCTGGTTATTTTGCATTTCTCCTGTTCTTCTAACGCACAACACAGAAGGAAAGGAAGGAAAAGGAGGTTAGGGAAAGGGCACCAACCACAGGCATAAGAAAGGGGAAGTGGAGAGAGGAAGATGTTGGGTGGCCCTTACTTAGGTAGAGGCCCCTCATTCACATGCTCCCGGACCGAAGCCTCGAAATCACTTCGAAGTTGCTCTCCCCTGCAGAGAACTGCGTCGCTGTAACGCTCACCTGATTCTCGCAGAGGCGCCGGTCTTGACTGGGCGACTACCGTATCTTCAAAGGTGATGTGTAGCACCCGGTTGGCTCTTTGGGCTGGACCTCTGTGCACTGTATGCCTGACGTGTAGAGTAAGATGTCTGCAGATAGAAAATATGGGGTTAATGAACTGGGGTTATTGGGGTGTCCCTATCTCTTTCCTCTTCTCCTCTCCTGTAGACCCCCAAAGGTTAACGCTCTCACCTTAGGTAAGTGAATGCCGAGCTCCCCATCTGCCTCGGGGCAGGGTGCTGTAACCAGTTTCTTCACTGGATAGGTAGCGCAGGCCTCTTGACTTCAGAGGACTGCTGTCCGTCGTTTACTGCACGAACGGTAAGTTCGAGTCATTCAAATGTCTTTAAAGTCTTTAGTAATGATGTCTCTTGTTTTGCAGGGTTCCGGCGATGGCGGATGACGGGCTGAAGTGAGTTGAAGATGGAGCCCGTGTGATGAATAGAAGCGCCTGGAAGCACGTAAGTAAGCGCTTGTTGCCTGCTTCACTATGCGCTCTAACTGTCTTTTTATTTTGGCAGGTACGAGTTCGGAGCGGCTGCAGGTGCCGGAATACCCACTGGATTAGATGTGGAAAGGAGTAATGGCACGTGAGTATTAAAGTTCCCCAATGTCTTTAAACGCACCTTGTTTTGTCTTTCAGATGCGGGATGCAGCGCCGAAGGCCTCCGGAGCGTGCGAAGAGTTGGTAAACTTTTGTCTTTCAGATGCCGGAATGCAGTGTGAAGACCTCCGGAGCGCACGAAGAGTAGGTAAGCCTTTGCCTTTCAGATGCCGGAATGCTAACCTGTTCTTTCTTGTCTTTATAGGTGTTGCTGAAGACTGGATTCAGGATGGTAAGCCTTTGCCTTTCAGATGCCGGAATGCTAACCTGTTCTTTCTTGTCTTTATAGGTGTTGCTGAAGACTGGATTCAGGATGGTAAGCCTTTTTCCTTAGGCCCAGGACCGGATGCAGAAGACACGATGAGCGTTCTGCTGCAGAGGTTGCAGAATAACGCAAAGCAAGATTCATCCACCGGGTGTGGTTTAAATAGCCTCCTGTAGTGCTTAGGTGTCTCCTTCCACAGCCACGCCTAAGTAAGAAAAGAGTTCCTGGTAAGAAAAGAGTTCCTGCCTTCCAGAAGAGTTCCAGTGTTCTGAATCTAGGGAGTGGCTCCAGCCCCACCCAACAGGAAAAGTAGTTCCAAACAGAAGAGGATCAGAGACTCAACTGGCAGGCAAGTAAGCAGCATGGTCTGCTGAAGGTAAGTCCACCCAAGCATTAGGGGCCCGGCGCTTCCAGCGCTGGGACTGGGCATATTTATGAGCCTGGTGCCACTGGCGCCAGGACTGGGTCCAAAAGGTCCCAATTGGGACTGGTTGGCACTCGGAACCTGGGTTATGGATCTGCTTCCAAGGGAGTTGGGAAAACCCTGACCTTTTGGAAGCAGAGATCATGACAGTCGCAGTACATACACAATACAGTGACCTTTGAAAGGTATGGGTCTGCTGTGGTACGTATGGCCTGCAAGACTGGTTTAGGGATCTGCTGCCCCACTGGAGTGTCCCTAGTGGTGGCAGGAGCAGATGCAGAGGACATTAACCTACTGCTTTGTTCGAAGGGGACAACCCTCCGAACTGCTGCCTTGTGGTTTGATTTGAGGTGCCGCCGCATGGAGGTGGTACCATAGCTGTACAAGCTAGGTTTTCCGCGACTGAGTACTATCACTCATTGCATTTCACTTGGTTTGTACGAGCTTTGGGCATGTGTCCTACGGTGGTAAATAGTTTCCACACCCACGACTCACGCTGGCTGCAGGCGATGGGGACTCGCTCTACTTTATCCTCATTGTCCTCTTGATCTCTCTCTACATTACCACGCCTGTTGCTTTGTCAAGGGTGTTAGTCCTTGCAGTGCACAGTGGTAGTGCGAGTTATGGTTGCTTACCTTACCAATGGCAAATTTCTAGGGGTTTTCGGTTTTACCTGTAACCATAACGTCCCTCTAACTATGTTTTTCTATTGAATTTCATTGGTTTTTACTAGCGCAACGTAACCATAATGTCCCTTTAACAACGTTTTTTTCAGTGAATTTCATTGATTTTTAGCAGGTTACCTTTACTTTGTAAATATTTACTGTACAACATACTGAAGCTGCTGGCACCATGTTAATGCGCACAGCAGTCGCGGACTATGCGTCTGGTTGCGGACATTGGGTGGCATGCAACCTGCTGAGAAAGGCAGGGGCTGTCTTACATAGTGGTACCATTCAACAAACACAAGGAACATATACAAACAGCACCATGTACGTGAAGGGAAAATTGAGTCGGTCTGGTAGCTGTGTACTTATGAACGAAACAGAACAGAGGGATAGGGAGTGCACCATAACGGAATGCACCAATAAGAGAAGTGACGTGTGCCTTCAGCAATCTTACCACAATGCTGCTTCACATTGGAAAAAAGAGCAAATGGCCACAGTAAGGAGTGGAAAGTAGTGAGAGCAGAACATCACTGCAACGCAGTAAGGACACTGAAGTTGGTGTGATAATTGCACAGGCAGTGTAGTTTGTAATGTTACAGAAGCATAACATTTCTTGTGTACGCAGCACCTTAGAGTGGCTGGAAGAGAATTTGCCCCATGACGAAATGACTTACAATAATTACCCCATTGGTACACACCGCAGTCTGAAATGTGGAGTATATCAGATCTATTGCTTCATTGAAACCTAATGTTTATTTTTTTCTGTAACAGAACATATTTGAAAGAAAAGCAGTGCAGCACAAGCAGCACCCCTTGCACAACAGTATACAGACAGAGCAAAGGAAGGAAAGTCTGTAAATAGCAAACTGGACAGGCCGGAAGTGAAAATGGAAGAATTGGTGAACACTTTTGCTGCCTTAAAAAATTACGTTCAAGGACATATTGTAGGCAAAATAAAATACCATTGCCCGATCTGTCTGTGTACCCCTTCCCCATTCCATATGCCGCCGTCCCCTCAAAATCTGTGTGATCAGAGACATTATGATGATACCTTGATCACTTCCTGCCCTCACGACCAACTTGTAGAAATCCCCAATTCCCCACAATATTCATGCACTTCTGCTACCCCTTCCATTTCCTAATAGTATCTATGAATGTGTGGAAATGAAGGTTGATATGTAAATTGTTCCTGAGTTTATATGTGCCTTTTCCTTTGTTTTAAAATCCTGTTGTGACTCAGCGGTGCATAGTACTGGTGGGAATAACCCCAATTAAGCAAAAGGGAGATGTCCTATATATCTATCCAGTCTATTCGCAATCACAATGGAGGCATCAGTACCACACCAGTTGGAACGCATCTTGTGAGCCACCTATAAGAAGTTGTAGGACCTGACGTTTGTCAGGTGCACGAGTTTGTGCATGTATATCTCTTCCGCTGTCTTCTGGTAACACGGCCCCTGTCCAGCATATGGGAAGAAACTTGTGACAAGCTTTAAGTAGTGCGAGGCGGCCACCCACATCCAACAGGTAGCAGTACACAAACATCCCACCTGCTGCACAGTACACACACCCAGCGTGTCCCAAAGTGGTTGGGGCACGTGTGGTGCAGTATTAATCAGTCAGAGATCCCAACGGTGTGCATAGGACATTGTGCACATGCGCACAAAGTATTCCGCCCAAAAAGGGCCCTGCGGACAGCCGTCCCAATCGAGAGCATTCGCAAATTCGCCAAGGGACTGCACCTACACTGCACGTGGGCCTTTATATTGCTGACACGATGCTCACCCTTGCACAGTGGAAAATGACAATGGTCTGCAATACATGGAATGGTATTGGGAAAGTGGACGCTTACAAACACCCTACAATGTGCCATTGCACATGTGTGGATGTAATTGAATGATATAGGCCTCTTTGCCGGTTGCAAGGTCTCCCCAGCAGTCCTACAAAAGGCCACACTCTAGAAGTGCTCCACATTCTGTTTGTAGCTTTTGAGAGCACATTAGTGGCCCACATAGCCTTCAGCTGTAATGGGATCTTGAACAATTTCAGCTATGCTACATTACCTTTCCAAGTAATGGCAGCCATGTCAGCCCGCCTGACTGCGCACAGTAATGGAGAAATGTATTAACAGCCCTTCGTGTGAACCACACCCTCAGAACCGACAATCCCCACTGTCCTATTCCCATGGGTATCATTCTGAAAAGTATGTGGCATGTGCGCTTCTCCACAAGGGACGCGGCCCAGTAAAACGTGAGTGGTCCTTCTTCCCTGTCTACTATGTTCTTTCCAGCACCCCCTCATTGGGTACTGTTAAATAGTCACACAAGCATCTACCAATCACATTAAAGAGGTCTCCATGTAACACTGTCAGTTGTGTACAAAATTCCTTTGCATACATACCACAACCAGAAACATTACCGCGCAAGCCCTTAGTCTCCACAGTCCGATTTCCATGTCGGTCATCATAAAAAGCCCCAGATGTGGCTTTCGTGCTGTATGTGGGCGTAGGGGAATAAAATCCAACCAGGGTAGGGACTTTCGTCTTCAGTGGTGGCTCGCAAAAGAGCAGTTTTTTTCTTTTTTTTTGTCGGTGCTTCTAGACAAACACCTTGTTTTCGGTTCTTATCGGGTTTTGTGTTTCCTTCTCCACCTGAGATGCTTACAGTAAACTTTTCAATGCATCCCGTAGATGGGCAAAGAAAAGAGCATTACCAATGTCCCACAAAGAAATGCCATTTGCATGGAAAACCTCGGCATTATCAGAATTAATGCCATTGTTACAGTAGAACATCTCACAAGTGCACACAAAGTCAGACATGCTTCTGTTGATGAGACACCTTCCAGCCTCTGGCTGGGCACAACAGTCAATATGATCGTTCCACACTCTTCTTGGTGGTATGGCAGAGAAAACCACCTGTGCAGTGGGAAAAAAAACCTCTTTACTGTCTTTATCAACCTCTTGAGTTCATGGAACAAAAGTGAACAAGCCACGTAACCTAAATGCATGCCGCCATAGTGCACGACGACTACATGAACAGTAGCAAAACGGCACAGTTCTCTACAAAGTGCATGCATGTCATGTAAACTGGGGACATGGACAGCGGTACACAAAGCGTCCACTCCTTCCAAAATAAAATCACCATCAAACTGTCTTTCCAGGGCATACTTGTGCAGATCTATCACAAAGGCATCACCCAAAGTCAACACAATGCATTTCTCCATGTCTGGCCACCTCACTACGCAGAGAAATGAAAATCAGTCTGACAGCCCATTCCTGTGAACCACACCCTCACTACCTCATTGGATAATTTCCACAGTCCCATTTCCATTGGCCAGCATGGTCAGAAGCGCAGAATGTTGCACGTGAAAGTGAGCATCCCACAAAAATACAGTGATAACTCCCCAATGAGAGTCAGTAATGGACACACCACAGGAGGGAATGAGACCAGCACCAAGTGCGGGTGAAGATAAAAAGTAAAGTTTATCCAAAACCAAATAGGGCAAGCAGAGAACTCTGCAAACTCCGAGAGCGCTCTGCCAGACAATAGAAAAACATTCATATTTATTACAAAATCACGTCATTGATGATGTAGAATATAGGGGGCACATAAGTTGTGGGGATTGGACGGTGTGGAGGACATTATGCATTCTTTAGGCACGATGCTCCAGGATTGGCGGAGGTCCATGTGGTGCCAGCAAGGGGTGCACGGGTCAGCTGGGCTCTTCTGGGTGGAGCGCAGGGTCAGATGATGTCCGAGCTGTTACAATTTATGCTACTTAACAATTGCCCTTGTGGCCACATATACCTTGAATGTTATTTATCCTTTTTGCCATATAAACATCCGGCCTGGACAATAAAAATGAGACTACATGGGTCCAGGTGTGGAGCCTATTCACAGGATGATGTTGTCACATTCATCAATCATCGTTCCCTTAGATCTCATGAGACAATGGTTTATTGTTTGTTAGCGTGAGGGGAATATATTGCCACACATAGAATCAGGGGTCTGGGGTGAGCTGGGGTGGTACATCAATGAGGGGCATTCAATCGTTACATCAAAAGGCTTTGGGGTGAGGGGCTTATTGCCCATATTTCTTTGCCCAGAGTCTGAGGGTGCGAGGCCAGTTCATGGTGACATCATGTGTCAGAGGGCTGAGGGGAGGGTGGATACTTGGTGTGGTCACAGCGGAAGGGCGGAAGGGTGAGAGGTTACATTTGTAGCATCAGGGCATCAGTGAGTCACGGGCCTTTAGCCATCAACCTAGCATGAGGGGGAGAGTGGCGGGGGCTGAGTGTGCGGCGCTGCAAGAGAGGGAGAGAAGGCCCTGAGGCCTGTTAGGTTTGGTCCCGTTCACTTTGTGGGATTATATGTGCATCATTAGGATGAGGTAAAGCCAGGTTATTGTCACTGCATGTACAACAAATAATAAGCGAGCTCTGGTTACATTACAGGTTATGTCTTTGTAGTTATCATGCTGCAGAATGACTCTATTCACATTAGCCTTGTGGCCTTGCTGTTTATAATGTAAAACCTATACTATTTGAACACGTTTGCGAATATACATTGGGCCTCATTACACGGATGGTGGTAAGGGATTACTGATACCGGTAAGGGTACCGGTACCGGTAATCCCTTACCGCCTTACTACGAGGTCCCTTCGCGGGTCCCTACCTTAATGGCTGGTTTTACCAGCCGTTAAGGACGGGACCCGCAAAGGGACCTTGGAGGTAATTACGGTACCGCAATTTGCAGTACCATAATTATCACCTTCCCCATTCCCATTGAGCCCTATGGGGGCAAAAATGGGAACGGGGAAGTGCCATGGTGAATGGGGAATTACCGCCCCCGCACACCTGGGAATGGCCGGTAATTCCGCCATTCACCATGGCGGACTCAGGAAAATACCGGCGGCAACCATGACGCTAATAGCGCCATGGTTACCGCCTTCCGTGTAATGAGGCCCATAGTATTGAAAAAAACATTGAGCATATGGGTCATATACTGTGCATCAGATCAAGCAAGCTTCTTGGCACATCATACATTAGTGTAGGTCTTTGGTAGGGAACGAGGTGTAACCAACAACATAGGACCCAGACATATAGATCATAACTTTGTGCTTAGTGCAATTTGATAGAGATCATTTTGTTGCGTTTTATAGAGTCCCCCACAGAGGGGGATTTACAGCCTTTACAGGGGGGATTAGCAATGTGGGTGAAATAGGGTGGCACACAGGCGTGGGGTATGTATCTGTTACTTCACAAGAAGAGTGAGGTTTGGGGTTATCCACAGCGTATATCATAAATGCAGGGTCTGCAAGGGACAGGACATGTTTGTGGAGAGGAATTATTTCTCTCAGACCCAAGCTCTTGCCAGGTCATTCACAGGTCAGTGATGGACGGAGGAAAGCGAAAGATACAGTGTTTGTCTTGTAGCTTGTTCGCGCCTAGTCTCCCGTGAGAACTGGACTGCTGCAGGGACACAGAGGGGAGGAGAGTGAAGGAAATAACTGGCCCACGGTGCGCAATCTCGAAGGGAGAGCTGCAGCCCTGCAGGCTGCTTTTGCTTATGAGGCCTGTTTTACCATGTACAAAATGGACTCGGAGTTTGGTACAAAATGGAGTCAGTATTCAGCCTTCTGGTTGAGCTTTGCATCCAAATGGGTCGTCCCGCGGCTATCCAGAATCCCTGGCCACAGGCGCATGGGTAGCCGTTGGACGAACATAATGTGCAAGTGGGTCGGAATGGCGGGGAGGGGGCCTAAAAGTCCTTCCCTCCCATTCACACGTGTGCTTGCCCAAACACCGCAAGGGCCGCACCACAGTTAAGCAGGAGCAGTCCTTCTTCCCTTTTCACAATGTTTTGTACAGCACTATCTCATTGGATACTGTAAAATAGTCACACACAAGCTCAGAGGAATATAATGGGGGGTGTAAAATAGAGAAGGAAGCCACGACAGTCCTGCTAGCTGCATTACAAATGATACATAACGGGAATTGGACAACAGGGGGACGGTTATTGAAGGCAACGGTTCACTCCCTACAGAAATGGGATTTAGCATTAAAAAGAGCAAACATGATCAAGGGTGTCTTGACGAAACCAGAATGGAAGGACAAGGTGAGAAGGGAACTTACCCCGTTTGAAATCATACTTGATTCCAGGACGTAAACGAAAGGGCTGATATCTGTTTTGTACAAGGCACTACTGGGAGCTGGATTGGCCTCAACAGAACCCCTTAGGCTGAAATGGGAAAGGGACATGGGCGAAGATTTGGACCTGGAGACATGGGATAGGATATGTAGGACGGGACCCAAGGCTTCAATCTCGTCCCAGTATAAGTTGCACTCGATTAAATTACTGAATAGATGGCAGTACGACCCGCGCAGGCTCTCCAGGATGTATCAGTCATCTAGTCCAATGTGCTGGCGGGGATGTGGGTCTGCGGCGGCAGACTACTGGCATATGTGGTGGGTCTGTCCTCAGATCAAAATATATTGGAATGAAGTGCTAGGTTGGATTAAGGACCTGGACGGGATTCAGAGAACGGCAGACCCCTACTTGGTTTTATTTGGATTCGAGAGAGTCGACGATGAGTTGAGAAGGGTCACAGATTTGGCTGCACCATTGCTGTTAGCCGCGAGGGCCCTATTAACCATGAAATGGAAATCACCTATAGTCCCCCACAGAAAAAGAATGGGTTAATGTCACCTCCAGCATGTGCATGAGGCAAGGAGGGGGGGGGAGAGTGGTTAATCTCTATTGACACTGTAGAGAGGAGTTATTTACTGATTGAACGGAATACAAAAAGTTTGTTGTAATGTGAAACTGAATTCTAATCGCGTTCTCTGTGAAACAACTGTGCTTGCCTTTATGCTATGATTGTTCTCTTTGGATGTATAAGCTGTAATCTGTTGAACATAAACACCAATACAATCTAGTTTTAAAAAAAAAAGAGCAAACATTCCCCAGGGATTGGGCCCGCACTCGCCCTTGTGTTACAGTGCAGACTTCTCCCCAGGGATGAAAACTACATATTGGGAAGGATGGGAGGGGCAGTCTGATCTGAGATTAGGTGACTTCTACCAAAATTACAACCCGTTACTATTCGAGGAATGTAAGAACAAATTCACATTAGTGAGAGACAGGGATATGAGTACATTCAGATTAGACACTGGATAACGCAGAACAATGTCAAAAAGGCTGGCACACAGACACCGATAGGGTTGGAATTAAACATGAGAGAAGGGTTGCCCACTAAAGGATCTCTAAGTTGTACAAGCTGCTAGACAGAACACAATACTCTGCGGACATAACATACATGGTTAAATGGGGCACAGAGTTCGGGGTTGGTATCTCGGAAGAAGAATGGGGCCAGATTTGGAAAAAAGCCCAAAAGTCCTCTAGATGCACTGCAATAAAGGAATCGGCATATAAAATCTGCCACAGGTGGTACTTAACGTCCAAGAAGTTGAATGCTATGAATAAGGACTACTAGCCCCAATGATGGGGACAATGTGGGGAAATGGGCACCCTAGGTCATATGTGGTGGACATGCCCCAAAATCAGGAAGTATTGGAAAAAAGTATTAGAACAGATTAAAAAGATCACAGACAGACAATTACACAAATAACCACAGGTAATAATAATCTTGGGGCCGGCAATGGAAGGGGTGTATGCGGCAACCGGGGGTCCTGCAACATTGATTACTCACTTGTTAACAGCGGCACGGATGACCATAGCCCAAAACTGAAAGCACCTGAAGGCCCTGCCATTGCATGTTGGTGGGTTAAGATCTGGGGGGTGATGGCAATGGAAAAGGTCTGGGCTTTCACGAATGGACTGTATCCGAAGTTTTTGAGAACGTGGCTTCCTTTTCATGGTTATGTTAATGAGAGAGAAAATTACTGGTATAAGCCACGTACACTGGGTAACATGAGCGTGGCCTGAACTTTGACTCAGAATCCAGTACACCTCACACAATGGAACAGTGACCTGTGAAACATAATCAATGATTGGGTCATGTCAAATGTTTCGATATAAAGAATGGGGGGGATGGGCGTTTTGTTTTTTTCTATGTTAAGTTCTACAAATATAAATGGAACTCAATGTATCTCTGGAAGGCACTTTGGGGCAAAAAGTTAAGCAGCATGATTAGAGAATAGAGGGAAACTAACTGTACTCCGAATGAAGTGATGTAACAAATTGCATTGGTTCATAAATAAAGGTTTAAAAAAAATAGTCACACACACATCCACCAATCACATGCAAGACATCAGTATGTAACACCGTCAGTTCTGTACAACACTTCACATGTACTGTTACACATTCAAACTGCAAGTGTTATGTCATTTGAAAGCGCGTGCAGTAGAAAGTTTAGTAAAAGTATGCAAAGAATTCTGCATCCACATACATGCACATGGGGACCCATCACCAGAAAGTAGAGGTAGGAATACTTTTTCAACAGTATGTGTGCAACTCTCTTGTGAGTGCCTCTGAGCACGGTATCTGGCGCTGAACATCCAATACGTACTTACCAAACACACTGTTTTTTCTCCCATCACCTACCATCAAGTGGCACCTGAATGGTATATGCGTTCAACGTTTCCATTTACCCATATCACCCATTGCAGTATCCATACATAAACTCTCTTTTTTCCTTCCGACAATTGTACACATTTTTTTCCACAGTAACCCATCTGCTACATAAGTCGTACAAATTTCGCACCAAAAGCAGCCGTGAATGAACCTTACCAACCTAAACCAAGGTGCCAGAAGCTCACTATCTCCACAGATGTGGTTCTGGCTAAGGTGGACTATTGCAACAGCCTATTCCTAGATCTGCCTGCTTGTACTCTGCGCCCTCTGCAACTCAGCCAGAACAGGCGTATGCAACTTCTCCTTGCCCTGAAGTCCAGGGATCATATCTCTCCGGGACTCAAATGTGTGCACTGGCTCCCAGTGGCTGCAACGATTAGGGTCAAAACCCTCTGCATTATCCACAAGGGCTTCTGGGCCCTGGGCACTCCACTCATTCAACTCTCACTTCCTAAATATTTTCCTGCTCCAGCTCGTCACTCATCCGTCTCCAACTTCCTCAGGGTCAGTCGCTTCTCCAAGCAAGCAATTGGTTGTAGTTCTCTTTCTTCGTCTAGGGCCTCACTCTGGAACAGGCTCCCTGGCTCCCTGAAATTTGAGGAGAACCATCTCCGGTTCCGGAAGCACCTCAAAACCTTTCCATTTGATTCTGCTTTTTCTCCTCCTCCACCCCTGCTGACTTCCTGACTGAAACTGAATCTGCACTAGTTACCTAGCCGCCCTCTAATCTCGGCCCAAGCCACCTCCCCTCCCAGCAGTAGCACCCCTGCACTGCCTTCCTAGCAACCCCTGCACTTGGGGACTGTTTTCTGTATCCCTAACAGTCCCACCATCACCTGATGTCTGCACTTACCCTTGCACGTGGCAGCAGCGGCTGGCAGTTTTACGTATTTTTATTTATTCTTGCTCCCATGTGCTGCACTTTTCCCTTCCCCTACCCATGCACTTGCGCAATCTGAGTGAAACCTGGCCTAGTAGGATCATTGTCTCTGTCTCCCTCTGTTCCCCTTCCCTTTCCTCATTGCGCCTTGAAACACATGTGTGTAGGCGCAGTATAAATGCCACATCATACCATATCACAGCATATCATATCATACACAATGCATTCATAACAACAGGATGCCTGCCACTTACCTTGTGCACTTCACAGAATTGTCTTTCCACAGTAACCCATTTTCAACAAAATTCTGAAAAATAATCTCACAAAAGCAGCACTTCAAACAAGTGCATACACTGCATGCATACAAACAGGTTGCCTGCTCCTTATCTTGTACACGTCAACCATTGCCTGCTACATTTCTCTGTACAAATAGCCCTTCTGCCGCAGTTTTTGCATACACCCCAAAGCCAGCAACCTTTTTGAGCAATGCCTTAGCCTCCACAGGCCCAGTTCCATGGCTGCCATCCTGAAAAAGCCTGGATGTGGCACGTCTAATTCTCAATGTACCGCGGAATTTGCTGAGTTACCGTGCTAGGAACAGGACGGGGGGTGAAGAAATGTGAGACAGGGTAGGGGATTGGATGCGTAGCAGTGTCTCTGAAAAGATTTTTTCTTTTATTTTCCTTTTTTTTTATGAGCGTCTGTTTGCTTCCCCTCTTTGAATGTCTACCGAATTAAGGTCAACGCTTCTTGCATACTGTAAAAGAAAATAGCATTGCCATGGCATTCAAAGAAATGCCATTCGTAAGGAAGCAGTGTGTATTGTGCGACTTCATGATTTCATAGTGGGTGCACAACATTCCATCACTGGACATAAATGCACACATGCTTCTGTTTATAAGACACCTTCCGAGCTCTGGCTGGGCACAAATTACACCGGCATGGTCCCAGACTCCTCTTGGTGTAGTGCATGAGAAAACGACCTTGGCAGTGGGATAAATCTGCATCACTGCATTCATCAACTTCTTCAGGTGATGGAACAAATGTGTACACGTCATGTAACCCAAATGTACACCTTCGTACTGCACCACGACAACTTCAACAGTAGTGACAGAGGCTACATATCTGCAAAGGTGAACCATCCCGCCGAAACTGCACGCATAGAGACTGCCCCACAAAGCGTCCACTCCGTCCAACCTGAAATTAGCAGCAACGCCTCTTTGCACAGCATACCTGCACAAATGTATCACTCACAATCAGCACTGTGCGTCTCTTATCTCTACCAACCTCATTACATAGACAATTTGTGAAAAATAGTAGCGCCCCTTCCTGTGAACCACACCCTGAACACCTGATTGGATACTCCCCACAGTGCTACCTCCATGGTCACCATGCTCAGAATGGCAGGATGTAGCACGTACGCATTCCGAGCTACAGCGAGGGCCGTGTCCCAGCGAGGCAGCAACAGTCCTTTTCCCCTTTCCACTTATCTTTTTCCAGAACTCCCTCAGTGGATACTGGGAAATATTCAAACACGCATGCACCAATCACAGCCAAGATCTCTGCATCCAAAACCATTACTTCTATACAGCACTCCATATGTACTGTTAACCATTCATAGTGAAAGTCTCAGCTTATTCGTAAGCACCTCGAGCAGAAAGTTCTGTAACACTATGCAAGACTTCTGCATCCAGATTCCACCACATCGGCAGGTGTCGGGGAATTATTTTCAAGCAGGGTAGGGGATTTCGCCTGTAGTGGTGGCTCTAAGAAGAGCTTTTTTTTTCTTTTTTTTTACCTGCTTGCACAGAACTTTGTTTGTCTTTGCTCTTTATCTCAGTTGCTGTTTTTATTTCCTCCTTACATTTTTACAGGATTCTCTTCAACGCTTCGTGCAGAGTGTCAAACAAGACAGCATTGCCAATGGCAATCAAAAAAATGCCATTTCCCTGGAACCTCTGCAAATCTCGCTCATTAGTGATGTCAGTGGAGAACATCCCACCAGTGCAAATAAAGTCACACATGCCTCTGTTTATTAAACACCTTCCGATCTCTGGCTGCGGACAAATTACACCGGCATGGTCCCATGCTCCCCTTGGTGGTATGAATGAGAAAATCACCTTGGCGTTGGGAAAAATCTGCATCACTGCTGTCATCAACTTCTTTAAGTGATGGAGCAAACATCTACACAAAATGTACCCCAAATTTAGCGCTCCATAATGCACAACGACAACATCAACAGTTCCGACAGAAGCCACACATGCACAAAGGAGAACCATGGTGCTGAAACCCCGCTCATACACAGTGCCCCAGAAATCCTCCACTGAAAATGAGCAGCAAAGCCTCTTTGCATGGCATACCAGTGCATATCTTGCACAAAGGTATCACCCACAATCAGCACTCTACATCTCACCATCTCTGCCAACCTCACTACACAGATTTTTGGCAAAAAATGTAACTGCCCCGTTCTGTGAAGCACGCCCTCGGCACTTCATTGGATAATTCCCACAGTTTAATTTCCATGGGCACCAAGCTAAGAAGAGTGCCACGTGCGCCTTCCCAGCTACAGCGAGGGCCAGACCCCAGTAAAGCAAGGATAGTCCTTCCTCTATTTCCACTAGTGTATTTGCATCACTCCCACATTAAATGCTATTACATAGTCACACAGTCATGCAGCAATGACATGCAAGACCTCTGCATCGAACACAGTTGTTTCTGTGCAGCACTCCATATGTACCGTTACACACTCGGAGTGAACATCTTGAGTCATGTGCCTCCAGTTAAAAGATCACCAAAAGTATCCACACTTTCAGCATCCACATTCACCCAGAGTGGCACCCATCGCCACTAAGTACAGGTAGCTATTTTTTTTCTCCCAGCACTGTAGTAACTGCAATGTCCCAATACTTCAAAGTGCAGTACAGTAGACACTAATCTACGCAATGCACACTACCCAAGTGCATACAATATCCAGTTGAACCCTATCCACTTCTATGCACACAGTTTTCCATCACAGCACTCAGTCGACACACTGCAAAAGTCTTCACTCCAAAACCTCCAGCCATGAAATAAAACCTGGAGGATGTGCTAACAGTCACCACACCCATGGACTCAACAGTGCATGCAATGCTCACAAACTACGCATAGAGCACAACAATGTGAAGCCTACTTGCAAGCAACCGCATAGTTATCGGTGCAAGGCCTCCAGCCATGCAGCCAAGACGCTACGGCCTCACCACACACACCACACCATACTGCACCCCATGTTGAAATGCTCATGTCATGGGCAATGCACTCACCATCTGCGATTCAGCCTGCCAACTTCCACCCTCGCCACATCTTTGCATGAATGGCTCCATGACGTTGCATTCGTTGTGGTGAATGGTATGTGGGTGGCTGTGTACATTGTCCACATTTGAAATATGTCATGCTAAGGACTTCCTTTCATGACGCAATCTGTTAAAGGACTTCCGCAAGCAAGGGTCTTATAAGGGGATAACCATAGCAAATGCAAATGGTCACATATGGCTCCCTAATGTGCAACACCTGCAATGACCTACACCACATATTAATGAACGCATATCACCTCACTTCAGGTGTTCTACCAGGTGCAAAATGTTCTCCACAAACATTCTTCCACGGTCACCACCCTCGGAGAGATTCAGAGTTTAACGTGCTTGGCTGCATTATGTTGTGGTAGCTGTCATCAAGGCCTAGGCTCTTGGGTGGATGGCTTATGGCCTGCGGCCTTCGGCTATGCATCTAAGAGTCTAGCCCGTGCCCACACCCAGTACAACATAATGCAGCCATGAACGGAAACATGTGGCCACATACCACAATACACAAACGTAACACACAATGGGTGTTATAAAGGGCAAACCATTGCAAAGGCAAATGGTGACATGTGGCTCCCTAATGTGCAACACATGCAATGACCTACACCATTTGGTAACGTACACATAGCAGCTAACTTTGCCCCCGCTTGACAAAACCTCAGCAAACTTTGAAAGAAAATTCAGAGCGGGCCATATACCTTTTCTGCTAGGTTGGTTGAGGATTCCTACAGGGGAGCGAAGTTAAAAGCCACCCACAAAGGGGTCTTCCGTTGGGTTTAGCAACTTAACCATAACAAAGGGACGTTATGGTTAAGTTGCGCTAATAAAAACCTATGAAATTCAGTGAAAATATTTGTTAAAGGGACGTTCTGGTTACAATTAAAACCAAAAACCCCCAGAAATTCGCCAGTTATGGTAAGCTAAGCAACCATAACTCGCGGCACCACCGTGCACTGCTAAGACTAACACCTATGACATGAAAGATTACATCACAAATGTCATTGATGACATCACTGATGACATCACATGTGCAGTTACTTTTCATAAAAAGTCCCTGCAAGGGATTGTCACTATAATGTTGGCAAAAAAACTGTCAGGCGTCATCGGGAGATATATCATGAGCTACGTATTTGATTAAGGAATGTATTGGTTTAAACACCATTGTATTACGGAGTTCTTTCCAGTATAGGAACCTACTCATGTCTGCAAAGATTTTTCACTGAATTTCACAGGTTTTTACCAGGATACCCTTAACTTGTGTACATGTACCATACAACATAGTGACCCCCCGGGACCAATGTCATAGCCACAGAACCCGTGGACCATGCGACTGTCCGCGGAGCACGGGCAGAATCTACACTGCCCAAAAACTCAGAGGTTGTCTTACATTAATATAGAAAGCAGCAAAGAAAGTAAAGATGTTTAAACAGCAACACATAAGTGTATTATAAATACACATGAAGTAGGTGTACAAACTGTACTTATAAAACAGCAGAGCAATTACATAGGGTGTGCAACATAATGGAATGCACCAACTACAATAATAACCTGTGTATCCAACGGTATTACCTCAGTACAACTTTGCACACACGCTGAGAAGCAACTGCTGCAGGAAAGTGCAAAGTAATAACAACACAACCATACAACAAACTTTATTTCTTCCTATAACTGAAGTTTCTCCTGTCTACATAGCTAGTAAAAAACATTTTTTTTTTACACCGAAATTGAAAGAACCCTCAAGTGGCTTGAAGAAAATTTCCCTTTCGACAAAATGACTGACAATAGCAACTGTAAAGTTACACAGTGAATTTCGGAATTGGGAAAATTAATGCACATTGCTTCACATGTAACTAAACATGTTTTTTTTAACAGTACATGCTACAAATGAAGAGAACCTCCCAGAACCACCAGCTCCTGTACAAGTGTATAGCCCCACCCAAAGCCAAATCAACATTGTACATAATGAAATAATAAGTCTGGGGCAAAAATGGACGAATTACATAACAGTTTCACAGAGTTAAGAATATTTGTACAGAGACATATGATGGACAATATACAATACCACTGCCCCACTTGTACCTGTACCCCTTGCCCCTGTCCCAGCCAACCATCCCCACAAATTCCCTCCAGCCAAAAATGTTACAATGAGACCTCAATCCCTTCCACCCCCGATAATCCGCCTGACCAAAACCTGAATTCCCCTGTATATGTTTCCATTTCCGCTACCCCTTCCCTTTCCTAATTATGCATATATGTGTATGTAAATACATTTCTATATGTATAATGTTGCTATGTGTGTGTTGTTTTAGTTTTTAAAAAGCCCTGTTTCCACTCTGCGGACAGCGCGACTGTCCGGCTTGTCTGTAATCAAAATGGAGGTGTCCGTTGGACAGTGCGCCTGTCCGTACATGTCCGCAAACTTGTGACATACTTCAAATTAGTTCTGAAAGCCCACCCCTAGCCTAGAAACTCCTCGCCGCATGTGCACCTTGTCCCCTATATCCTACGAACACCCCGCCTGTTCGTAACTGTCCGCAGCACTTGTGTCACACTTTTAATTAGTTCGGGAATCCCAACCCTGTTCGTAGAACACTTAGACGCATCGGCACATGCAATCCCACCCAATAGCTGTCCTACAGCCGTCGCATTCGAGAGCCATTGCATTGTTCCTTATTCGCAAACACTCTCTGGGCCCCCAAACAATAAAAAAGTGTTTTTTTAGCCAGCCAAGGTGTTTCCAACTAACACTTCACCCTTGCACAGGTCCCAGACAATACCCTAATTGATCTACACACTTTTTGGCACTTTTTCAGCCCAGCCTGTGGAGCAAAGTGGTCATGAAGCGCGCAACTATACGCAAGGCGCTCCCCTGCGCCCCTATTAAAGGCCACACCCCAGTGCCACTCCTCATTCTGTTTTCGCTGACCAGGACAGAGCACTGCTCCACATTGCTGCTTTCTGCAATTGCTCCTGCCTCCTTGCTCCAATTCCTTTTGGCTCCGTGTGGCAATTGCTTTTGTGCTGTGCTACTTTACTTTTGGTGTGCTAATCCTAATGGCAACCATGGCTGCTGCTGCTGCTATTGGCTCCCCAGCACCAGCCCCACCACCACCACAAATTCCACTGCCTGGGAAGGGGAACAGGCATGTTGATGTTGAGGAGGATGAAGAAGAGGAAGAGGATAAGATAGGGGAAACCCCCATTACCACCTGCCAAAATGTGTCTTGGGTATGGAAGTTCTTTACCACCGTTGGGGAAGTATCTAAAGCGTGTGCAGCCAAAGTTCACTGCAAAGAGTGCAAGATGGAACTCAGTCGCGACAAGCCTGGGCTGTACAGCTACGGGACCATCTCCATGCGGCGACATCTAAAGTCGAACCACAAGGCAGAAGTTCGGAGGGTCGTCCCCTTCTAACAAGGTAGCAGGTTGACTTCCTCTGCAAATTCTCTGCATCTGCTCCTGTCACCACAAGAGACTCCCCGTGGGCCAGCAGATCCCCAAGCAAGCCTCACAGACCATACGCAATGCAGTTGACCGTTACCTTTCCTTCTTCCCTGCAAAACTGGAACAACTTAGCATACACCAACTGGTCAATGCGGACATCAGTTCCGCTGCTATACAGTTTTTTCCCCACTGACCCAATGATTATAGTCACAGAAACAACAACTGTGGAAACGACACATTAACATTGTTTCCCACATAGTACTTAAAAAGAAAAGTACTGAGTATGAGTGTCTACAAACTGTCTTCAATGACCTGTGAAACGACCAACTGTTAGAATAAGGCAACAGCTGTCTAACAATGCCCATACCACTGCAATCAGTATGCAACCGCATGTAACTACACACATAATACTGCAAAGGCACATCACAACAGAGAAAAATGAATATCCGCCAACAAGAATGTCCCTTTCTTCATCGGGCAGGAGCCTGTGCCACACCAAGCGCTGCAGAAGCAGCTTAGCCCCTGTTCTCTAGCACCAAAGCCAACACGGAGCCAGGAACCTCAGCTGCACTATCCCATGATCAGCTGACTATCTTACAGGTTAGCTGCTTACCCCAACAAAGTGCAGTAGACCTGTAGCCCCCCGCCACCATTACATGCTTCGAGCAAGGGATCCACATCCACGGTGAAGCCACAGTGATATTTAGTCGTAAGATTGCCGCCGTAACCCAGCATTGAAACTGTTTACTCAGGCTGCTAGGCAACCACGCACGAGTGTGCTCATAGGCTGCTCCAGCCGACCGTGAGGCACCAGCCAGGCCCCCTATGATGAAGGCCCCTGCTGAATAAAGCCCACACCTGTCTGGACCTCCACTTTGTGCCCCTTTCTTCATCGGGCAGGTGCCCGTGCCGCACCACGCGCTGCAGGAGCAGCTTAACCCCTGTTCTCTAGCACTGAAGCCAACACAGAGCCAGGAACCTCAGCTGCACTATCCCGTGATCAGCTCACTATCTTACAGGTTAGCTGCTTACCCCAATGAAGTGCAGTAGACCTGTAGCCCCCGCCGCTATTACATGCTTGCAGCGAGGGATCCACATCCAAAGTGAAGCCACGGTGGTATTTCGTTTTAAGATGACGCCGCAACCCAGCATTGAAACTGTTTACTCAGATTGCTAGGCAACCAAACATGAGCGTACTCATAGGCCGCTCCAGCTGACCGTAAGGCACCAGCCGTGCTGCCTGGGAGGAAGGCCCCTGCTGAATAACGCTCACACCTGCCTGGACCTGTCCAGACCGAAACGGCCGCAGGAAACTCTGTATACCTTCCCATGCAACAGCGATCTACCGCCTAAACGCTTCGCTCACAAACCTTCGAGAGCTCAAAAACTTACCGGCTCTCACCACCCCGAGTGGCGAGGATCATTGAATGTGCACCCACACAAAACGCACACAAAACGTACAATGTGGTAAGCATGCGTAATGCCATTTGATGAATGTCCATACATATGGCGCAGCCGATTCCCAGCCGCCCAACACACTAACCGGCTAACTAGTATAACCATAGTCATTGCCATCCTACCGTATGTATTGCATATATCCTCAATAGCTACTCACTCTGTTCTTTAGCCGTAGCCAAACAGATCAGCAATTCATATTTCAGACAGATAGCAACCTATATGTATTGCATCTGCACAATCTCGCTCTCAATCTCATTTCGCTATCAGATACAAACGTAATGCTGCTAGTTCACAATGCATACCAAACGAAATGTGCAATGATGTTAATGATGTAATGATGTTAATACACCGCTCTGGGCTAACGAATTGTAACATTGGTAGCCCCCCACTTAGCTCTCTGAGCCACCAAATCTGCCACTGACGTCCGTCACTCTCGTAGACTCTAACGCAACCCGATATGGCTGTCTGAGTCTCGTCAAGAGGCACCCGACAACTACTGCAGGCGCATCATCACCGTTTGCCTCCAACCATCTGAGCAGATCCTATTGCCACAAATGACCCCTGTGTCATCCCACACTGAACAGGATCCAACACATCCAGTGCGATAGCCCCCAGCTCTTTACCCATCCTCCCACTCCCCCACCTAGAAAGCCCTTTGGTGTCCCCACCTCTCTGCCCTGATGGTTTCCACAAAACATTGCCATCTCCCACCCAACACCATGCACCAAGCATCCCACATTCCAAACGCTCCCCGTTGCACACAGGGTACTTTCATCTACACCAAAAATGGGCTCAGTAAACTATACTGCTAATGCCATCACCCTACACCATGCCCAACCCCGTTTCTTCCCAAGATCACCCCCTTCCCCATCACATCCTCGAACAAGAACCAGACCAGGAACAATAACGATAAGGTTACCCGTTCAACCGGCCCTAACCCTGCCACCCCCAACTACCCCACGGCCACTAGCCCTGTTCCTGGGATCACTATACAAATCACAGATGCTCATCGCAAAGAAAGGCTTAGTTCCAGACTGCCAAGACCTCCTCTAACTACTCAACGCCCCTGCCTGGGCCAGCTTAGACTATACAGGCTTGCTTCACGACTTCCAACCAATAACACCCACGATAAACTATTCAAATTCTCACAGTCTGAACAGACCACATATCTAGACAATAAATCAACTGGTAGAACCACGTCCCCACACCCCCTAATTGAGACCCCCACCATGATGCTCAGCCCATCACCTACCTCACCTCAACCCCATCTGCCCCTCCCCCAGCCAAAGAGGTACACCCCATCGAAGGCGCCCTATTGAATGTGCGGTCTCTAGGAGTACACGCCATTGAAACGCACAACATGATCCTTGACCAGCAACTTGATCTCCTAGTCCTCACTGAGACCTGGTTAAAACCAGCATCTGGACCGCTACTAGCCCTAGCTATTCCTTATCCACAGAGCAGATCGCCTTAATTCGTTGGGAGGAGGCTTCATCATTATTTCTAAAACCAGCCTAGACTTAAGAATCTGCTCCGTCGAATCCATTGAGGGTTGTGAACTACTCCTACTAAAACTTTCAACTGACCCCAAAACCACCACCAATTTCCTAATCCTTTACAGAGCACCTAACCAGTCCAGCCACCCGGAAATAGATTTACCGCTAGCCATCACACCCTATCTCAAGCCTAATACAAAATTCATATTTCAAGGTGACATCAATCTAGGCTTCAATGATCCGGAGTACCATAAAGCCAGGGCCCTCACCACAGCACTACACAACATGAACTTCACCCAACTTGTGCTTCATCCAACGCACAAAAAGGAGAGAATCCTTGACTGAGTACTGGATGCAAAGACACTGGATGTGCTTAAACAATACCAAGACCGAATTAATGGTTTTTGGATCACACCAGGCCAGATCCAAACTTTACTCCTAATACAAGACCTTCCATATTAAAGAAGCCATCATACCAGTAGTGTCTAAAGTAAAAACTCTGGGGATGATGGTTGAAGCATCAGTAGGCGCTGAAGCACAGGTTAATTACCTGTACAAAACAACATGTACTACTTACGTCTTCTAAGAGCCATTAGACCATTCATAAATGAGACTAACACAGCTACCATCGCAAGAGCAATCCTGATGTCTCGTTTAGACTATGGTAACGCCCTGTTACTGGGAGCATCCAAGAAAGAGTTAAAAAGGTGCCAAGTGATGCAAAACGATGCAGTTCGCATCATCAAGAAAAAGAAATATAGAGACCACATATCTGAAGCAAGAAAATAACTGCACTGGCTCAGAATTGAG
Organism: Ambystoma mexicanum; assembly: GCA_002915635.3. Classification (NCBI taxonomy): domain Eukaryota; kingdom Metazoa; phylum Chordata; class Amphibia; order Caudata; family Ambystomatidae; genus Ambystoma; species Ambystoma mexicanum. The sequence goes on from CM030317.1 coordinate 1,072,679,626, forward strand.
TACTGAGTTAAGTTCAAGGCACTGACGATAGTACATAGATGCCTCTTAGGGGAGGCACCATCGTACTTTAAAAACAATTGTACGTGCCCGTAGATGCCTAAGATCGGCAGACATAGGTCTATTAAACATTCCAGAGGCCAAAAGGGGAATCGGAAGAGGAGATCTTTTCCTATCAAGGCGGCAAAATATTGGAATGAGCTACCCGTAGCCCTGAGACAGGAAGAAAACCATCTCAGTTTCAGGAAGGCTCTGAAAACATTTCTATTCTAGTAGCACAGAAGTAAATTAGGCCGCTTATATTATCCGTTGTACTTTTAAAACCTGATAGTTTCTACCTGTGAATCCAACACCACTGGTCTTCACCGCGCCCTGATGCCTGTGGGTTTACGGCGCGTTATAAGCACATAGACATAGACATTCTGACCCAAAACGTATGCCTAACTATTGAGTCTATCACTGAGATGAACTGGTCGGATCACCACCTAATCAGCTTCACTCTAACCCCCCAGGAGAAACTTACTTCCACCACTACTCCCTTAAACCCCATCGAAACCAGAAACATACGTAATCTCACATTCGACAACCTCACCCCCTGCTGGCTGAGGCCTTAGCCAACCTACCACCTACAATCCAGAATGAAAATCCCAATTGCATTGACATTGCCTACCAAGAATGCCTGAAAAGCACCATTGATGCACTAGCCCCGCTTACCACCAAAATCCCACGCAAAGCTAAAAGCTCCAACCCTTGGCTTAATGAAGAATTAGTGACACTCAGACGCCACAAAAGATCTGCAGAGCACATCCACAAGAAGTCCCCCTCTTCAGACTCTACTACATCTCTCCGAGAGATAATCAGCAAATACAAAACCGCTGTCATTGAACAGAAAGCTAACGCCTTGAACACTCGCATCAACAACCCCGCCTCAAACTCAAAAGAGTTGTTCACCATACTACCAGAATTAGAAAATCCAGTCCCTCTAACACCCCTAATGACAGCTAGCAAAGTCTGGTGCACAACAATCCAGAATGCTCTAGCCGCAAAAATAGTAAAGCTCCAAGATAAAATCCAAATCAAACAAAAACTACTAGCCAACAAACAACCAGCCCCGACACCTAAAGACCTAGATTTTGACAAAACAGGCAAGCAGTTCAGCTTCTCTCAGGTTTATCACATCCAAGTCCAAGATATCAAACTGCAAAGGAGATTGCTTCCCACCCCAACTCATCAAATGATGTGCCCCCACGGTCGCCCCAATCATTGGCGACTTCGTTAATGCTTCCTTCAGAACGAACGTCGTCCCCACCATTATTAAAGAAGCTTGGGTCACGGCTCTTCTTAAAAAACCTTCTCTGGACCCCAACATACTACTGCAGTACTTGCAACCAGTCGGCAGACTCTTGGGTACAATAAGCCAGCCGCCTAAGGCCCTGTGCACTTCTCTACACATACTATTACAGTACTTCAACTAGTGGGCAGACTCCTGGGTGCATGGCCTGCAGCATGCACCCAAGAGTCCAGGAGCTTGCCACAACCACCACAGCATAATACAGCCTATACAAACATCCTCATATCATCTACATTCCAATCCCCTTCCCTAATGAAGCCTGCCTGCACTCACCAGATAAACTGCTCACCTGAGGACCTACCCATGAACTACTGCGGTGGCCGCGGACTGGCGCAGATCCAACACAGTCTAAAGAAATACAGCATAATCTCCCACCCTTTCCAGCCCCTCCCCCAACATGAAATGGCCCAAAACATATTTTCCAGCCCTGTTCGCCGACGCACTATCCGCGCGGATACAACATGGCAGGCGTTTCGGGAAAATGTGACGAACATCACGCTTCTCTCCAGCCAATCAGCGGGCACGTTGGATGTCCACAGACATGACGCACTCCCCTGGGCAAATCGGGGTCCACTTTGCGGAACGAACAGGGAAATGGGCCCGCGGAGCCAGATATCACAAATGTTTTGGCACCTACATTTTGACTGTTTTAAAAAAAACTACTCGATGGATGTTCACCAAATTCACAGAAGGAGGCTTTCGGGACCAAGCCGCCCCTCCTGCAGCCCCTCCTGCAGCAAATTTGGTGAAAATCTGTCCAGCAGTTTGGGCTGCATGCGTGCGTAAAGTTGTTTTCCATTCCGTCTAAGGAATGAAAAAAAAATTGGGCCCCCTCCCTATAACTTTGCCCCCCCTTCACGAAACCTCACCAAACTTACCAAATAAATTGCTGAATTACTTTTTTTTAGCTTGGGCCCTGTCAGCCTTTATATGTAGGGATTTGACAATGCATCAGAGGATATTACAGGAAAAACAAGCCTGTTAGTAATGAACTAATGTGTTGCTGCCCGCTAGTGACGTGGCCAAACTTTGTGAGTTTTGTGTTATGGCCCCACTTGAGGGGGTTGGTCAAGTGTTAATGTTTTAATGTCTTTACGTGTCTGATTTTAAACTAGTTGTGTTCAATATGTTGTGATTGTTGTTACTTTTATGGATATTTATATCAGAATAAAGTTTTATTGACTGACAAACTATTTGTCATTAAACTCCATTAAACCACTTACATGTTTTGGCTTTCCTATCTATGACTACTATTTTCAAAGTAATGTAAAAAACGTGCAATATAGTTTTTCAATTAGTTCAACAAAATACTTTCTCTTATTTACACAGATGGTTCATGCTTGTGGCCTACATGGTGGATTAACGTAACAATTGCGTTCAGAGTTTTTCGAGTCATTCCTGCCTGTGTCGTAAGCCATCGGATGGTAATTTCCAAGTGATTCTGGGGAATAATCTGGATTTGTGTAGTTAATCCCGAATCCGAATCTATGTACCTGATAGTTTTTAGTATCATTTTCTTTTTAAAAACAAACTTTAAACATTGGAAAAATGTGTCATACATATAATAATTTTAAATTATGTAGTTTCTCAGTCTTCGATATTCCTGTTTTTCTTGCAAATGAATGTGTTAATATGAATCCACATGAACACATATATGTTGTTTTGTTATGTTTCACATCATACACAAGTATAAATAGACATGTGACAGGACTAACACTAATGAAATCCATCTTATAAGCCTTCACAATGCTTCTTCTTAACCTTGCTTGTCATGTGTTTTCTTGGCATTACTTACTGTACATTTCCAGGGGTCACCATTATGAGCACTTAAAGATTTGGTAAAATAAGAGCAAGGGATCAACATGACCCTTTTTTGGTGTTTCTAGAGAAAGTAATGTTCTAATAAAATGAAATGAAATGGAAAAAGAAACTGTTTCATCTCAAAAACAGAAGAACTTTATAAAAGCTCAAGATGGGGCCGTTACACGCGTCGATTGCCGGAAAAAGACCCTCGGCCCTCGTACTAGGAACTCAAGAGAGCAGACCAAAGAACCCTCTCTGGTTCGTGAACAGAAACAACTGCACCGGGCCCTAGGTGCACTCGACCTACAAGTAAACCAGGAACAACTTCAGGACGATGCCTCGCGCCGAAGATCTTCACGGTCCCCGGTGAGAAAGAACAGAAAAAGGGAGCTCGAACACAAACTTGCTGTTCCAGGACCTAACAAAAAAGAAAATTCGACAAACCCTTCCAAAGGTCTATGGGGATGGCTGCCAAAAGCCTTTGAATCTAAAGTCAGGAAATAGCAATGATCTCACCCGATGTCCAGCACCGGGAGAGAGCCAACAAATACAATTGACCCACCGAAGGACTCATTGTTGAAAATGGGTTCATGGAATACCCGAGGCCACCAACATATAATTCAGCCAGTAGGCGTAGACCTAGGCGCTTTCAACATCCTATGTCTCCAAGAGACCTGGATAACAGAGAAATCGATCCTAGACGGATACACGGTAATAGCTGCTCCTGCGACAAGAGGCCTCCTTGGTCGACCTTTATCGGGCCTTCCACTTGCAACACGAATGGGTTCTGGAGTAGACCTTATAAAAAAACATCTGAATCCTACTGCCACCTCGCGGCACTCCTCACCTGGGACAACTACAACCCTAACACCGGCTAACTAAAGAAAATCCAGGTAGGCCGGGAAAAGCTCTGGGAGAAACTTGCATCCTGGGAGTGCCGCGAATCCATCTTGGCTCCCATAATGGCATTACACACGGACACAAGAATGCGAGTTTGCTTGAGTCGTCAAGGCCTACTCTCGGCTGAAATTCCATCATTCAGGGGCGTCAAACAGGGCTGCCCTTTGGCCCCTGCACTGTTCGTTGCGTTTTTAGGTGATTACCAAAAATCGGGAGAACAGCAATGTCTCACCTATTATACTGCGATGACGTGACGCTTTTAGATCAAACGCTGATCGGGCTCCAAACACAGTTGGACAACCTGATGACATACACAACCCATAATAATCTCGAAATCAATATAAGCAAGACCAAAATCTTGACCCTCGAAAAAGCACCAAGGAGAACTGCAAAACCAAAACCAAGAAACAAAGCTCGAGTCAGTTACCCATTTTAAATACCTGGGCATAACAAGCACTCTGGTCAAAAATACGAAACCTCACCGATCAAACCAGAGTGATTGACAGGCAGTATGGAAAGTTCTCATTGATGCCGGCTGTCCACTTCCATAAATCTAAAGTAATTCCTTCAGTTGTCTATGGGATGGGCGCCTGCTTCGGTGTACCCTTGACCACATGGCCAAAATTGGAAGGTTTCTTTTGGTGCTCTGTATTGAACGTGCCAAAGTCTACACAAATTGCAGCTATACGGCGAGAACTTGGGCTACTCTCACTGTCAGTAATGGTTGAGCAAAGCGGTATGCAACCCTACAGAAAGATCCTGATGGCCGATAGTCCACGAGTTTACCAAGTGATCACCGAGGGGCCTCCGAAGGCACTTGCAGCTCGCTAAACTCTTGGCTGGAAAAGAAAAAAAAACCTCCTAATTACCATAGCCTGTACTGAAGAGGATTTGATCACAAATCCGGAAAGAGTAAAAAGCAAAATGGAGGAATTTGACTGGATTACCACGTTAGAACAAGTATCCAAACTCCTGACCCATCTTCCATTGGTACCACTAAAAAGAAAAGAGACTATTACATATGTCAAGAGATTCCCCAACAAAGCGCTCAGAGGAACCTTTATGAGAGCCAGGTTAAACCTCCTTCAGACCAGGGAAATCTTGAAGATCAGGTCACAATCTAATACAAACAAATGCAGACTTTGCTCTGGAAATAACCAAGTGGAAACTGTAAAACACCTGATGATGTCCTGCCCAGCTACCAGAGAGGCCCGAAAGATCTATCTACTCCCACTCTTTTCGACTGGGATCTCCGAGAAGAAGAGTCTTGGTGGTCCCGACTTATCTCTGGGGAAAAACAGATGGACCATTGCAGCGACAAAGATTCTGGAATACGCCATGGGAAAACTGAAATCGACAAACAATGACTCTAACGAGGAGTGAAAATAGAAAGAAAGCCACACTTCTTTACGACCTTCACCTTCATCTTTTGTAAAAGCCTAAATTGGCTAAACACAAATAAAAAAAATAAAAAAAAGAAATGCAAATGATAGTTTTTGTCTAAGTCACCAAAAACAAATACAAAGTGGGTAAAAAAAAGCTATGCTCTATAATCGGAATCACAGGTCATAGGTCTGGCTTCGACGGCATGGACCTTTTCTGCTGACTTCATCAAAGTCTGTTCTCACTTTGGCCCTGCTCTCACAATGTGGGTAGATGGTCAGGCCCGTCTCAGGTGCCGAACACAATGTACAACTCACCACATGGCCATCCCAGAATGGTGTCTCCAGACTTTAGGTCCTGACCCGGCAAACAAGATATTTATGTCACTGTTCAAGCAGGTGTGGAACTTTTCTGCTGACTTCATCCTGTTCCCCCACTCCCTTAACAAAGGCAGTTCCCACTTTTGCCCTGTGGTCACAATGGGCGGAGGGTCCAGCACAATCCAGGTGCAGAACACCATGTACAACTCAAAGTGGTCTGTGGTAAGTAAGAATTAGGAGATGGACAAGGTGGCATTTTGAGTTTAAAAGTTTTTTAATAGAACATCCAAAACCTATGATGTCCCTAAGATTCTTCGATCTACAAAGTCCACTGTCCAGAAAACCTTCTCTAACCTGATTATTGTCCCTACGATTGTAAACAAAAAAAGCCTAACTTTAACAATAGTCAAATAAGCGGCTGTGCCCAAATGGAAAGAATGGCGACTGGTTTCCATCCCCAACAAGATTTAACTTGATCAAAACAAAGGGGCTCCTTTACCCGTGGCTCAGTTCAAATCACCAAATGTCTCTTCAAATGTCCCTTCCTTGGGGTGTGATCAGTCTTAGATTATTCTCTTTCTTCTTGGTTTTTGCCAGGCAATTTGTCTCAGTCTCTGGTTGCCTTCTAGTCTTGGGGGTCGATTGTTTCCTAAGTACACACTAGGTATCCATCTTGATTTTCCCAACAAGGAACTTCATGATACTCTCTCCAGTGCATTACCCCATTGGTGTTATCCCTCGAGGGACCTCACATCTGACAACTCACCTCAGGGTTTCAATTGGCTTAACCCACCTTGGACTCTTGGGTCTCTCTCTTTTACCCAGCCTTTTTTGTTGCACTTTCCCCTGCTAGGGGTTTACAGTTTATGACCCCACATTGGGGTCTGGCTGGCCCTGTCCACCCTCCCCCTGGTTCTCTGGAGTGACTGTGTACCTTCTGTCTCCATGTTGCGCTCCTCCAGGCTGCTGTTCCAGTAGACTGACACTGCTTTTCTCTTCTGGCTCCTTTCCACTGTTCCATGGATTATGGAGCTGGTACTCGATTTCCACTGTCTTCTGGTGGGCTTTCGCCATCGCTACCTTGTTACACCGCTTATTCGCTTCATTGGTGTTCTCTACTGCTTGGGTCTCTCGTGAGCCGGGCGCCTCCATCACTGTTTTGGCAAGGTTGCAGAGTGTTCTACAGGCTTGACTGTGTTTGATCCACCAAGCTCAGCATGAGCTGGCTTCTCCTTGCCACACCTCCTGAGCGGAGGCCTCTCTGCCTCTGCTGCTCCGCAGTCTCCTCTCATCTTGTGTAGCAATGCTGATTTGGTCTTTATCTTCCACACAACCAGGAGTGAGCGTATTCTGCATTGCATTACATTGCATCATTTGTAATGCGCACTATGGACCCTGAGGCATTAAGGCGCAGACAATTAAACAGACGACACAAAGAAACACAATTGGATAGACTTAGATGCCGAAAAGTCTATAGCAGAGGAAGGGGAGAGTCCCGGACAAGGTTTATGAGAAAAGCAGCGTTTTCAAGTCTTTCTTGAAAACTTGCAGAGAACTTTGGCTTCTCATCGTTGCTGGGAGCTGATTCCAGAGCTTAGGGGCTACCAGAAAGAATGCACCATTCTCTGCTTTCGATGTTCTACACCGAGTCCAAGACCTCAGGGCCCTACCGTTAACTTTGTCAATAATATGCATCTGTAGGTAGGGTGGCATCTGGCCGAGTCTACACTCAAATGTTATGACCAATACCCTGAACTTGACCCGAGCCTTATTGGTAGCCAATGAAGGGAACATCTAGCCTCCGAAACGTGATTTTGGCGAGACAGACCAATCATCACTCTGACTGCCCAGTTTTGAAATATCTGGAGCCTGTAGACATCCCGCTTGCAGAGGCCAACCATAAGGATATGATATGATATTATATGATATCAAAGCGCGGCGAGGCAAGGGAGGGGACCAAAGGGAGGACAGACAATGATCCTACTCGGCCAGGTGTCATTCAGATTGCGCAAGAGCGTGGGAAGGGGCAGGGACAGTGCAGTACATGAGAATAGATAATAACAATAAGTAAAGTAACGGCAGCATGTGGCAAGTGCATGGGTAAGTGCAGACATCAGGTGTCAAGGGCTGGTTGGGGGACTGTAGGGATACAGAAACAGTCCCCAAGTGCGGGGGTTACCAAGTGGACAGTGCAGGTGTGTGCCTCTGGTGGGGGAGGGACCTGGGCCCAAGATCAGAGGGTGTCCAGGTAGCCGGTGCAATTCCAGTTACAGCCAGGAGGTCAGGAGAGGAGGAGAAAAAGCAGAAGCAAAGAGAAAGGTTTTGAGGTGCTTCTGGAACCGGAGATGATTCTCCTCAAGTTTAAGTTTAAGGCTACAACAATAATCAATCTTAGCCCCAATTATATCTCTGGCAATCGTGTCCGTACTTGCCTGAGTAATGAGCGGCCTTAGATGCAAGACCAATTTAACGTAATAAACCGATTTGGAGACCACACTGGTTACATGCGGTCTCATGGAGACTAACTGGTTGAGGATCACGCCCAAAAGATTTATTTTAGGGAGGGGTGTGATATTACTGTCCCCAAGCCTGAAGAAACTGTAAGCCTGGTCCAGCTTACGTAGGGAAGCTGAGCTGCCTACCATCATCAATTCCGTCTTCCCCTTGTTCAAAGCAAGGTTATTTTCAAGCATCCACTTCTCTATGAGATTAAATACTCTATTTATTTCCAGTTCGTCCGGCGCGTGACAGCCCAAGAAAGGGATGACAAATTGCGTGTCATCTGCAGAGTTCGAGAACATGACTCCTTCTAACTCTAACATAGAGAAAAAAGGAGCTATGAATAAGTTGTACAAACACAGGGATGTACTGGCCCCCTGTGGCACTGTTAGGGAGAATTCTCCAGAATGGCTAATTTCCCTTAACTCCTGAGTCCCTCAGCAGCTTTGCTGGATTTCCAGGATTTATTTTTTTCACCTGGTAAGAGTGTGAGCCTTTTTTCTCACTCTTACATGTGTTTTGCTGTGTGTTTTACATGTTTGTGTTCACAGACTGTGGACTCTCACCTACTCCATGGGTATCATCTTTTTACTGTGTGTCACACAGCACCTTTAGTGCAGTGACACAGGGTTGTCTTTTTCAGACTTCCCTCTTGGAACTCCATTTCTGGGACTGACTACTGTCTCCCAGAACATGTAAAGTTGCCATTGACTTTATTAGTCTTTTTAAATTTGCCGACCCAGTACAAAATATCTTCCATAGAGTACTGGAAAGGGTTAATAGTTATCACTTTTTGTCTGTTTCTCATGGAACATTATTTCGTTCCCCTTTCTTTAAGATTTAGCTGATGGCAGTGGTATCTACCATTTTCTTCCTACCGCGGACTATGAAAATAGCCTTGGTACTGTTTTAGGCTATACTAGTAGCCTCGAACTTTAATCCGCTGGACCCCTTTTAATTTTATTTGGTTCCGGCTGGGTTTATTCGCCATTTCTTTTTGTAAAAGTCTGCCAAAGCAGGTTTGGTTCCTTTGTTCGCTGTAATTTGGCGGGCTTCTGCACAGAAGCCTTCCTTAGGCGCCTGAGTGTCTGGGTGGACAGGATGTGAGGGAGGGGTTTTAGGATAGCCAGGAGGACCGGACCCTATTTGGGTTTTAAGGAGCGCACCTTTTATTTGTCGCTCTGCTCTGCTGCTGGTTTCTTCCCTGGGAAGTGCAGGACCCTCCAGTCTTCCTCCTTCATTTTAGTCTGACAGTCGCTTCAGGAACCGTGAGCCTGCAGGATCTGCCAGGAACTTCTGCCTCAGCTGCAGCTTCTTCTTCTACTAAGGTACTGTTCAAATCCGGTTGTTCGTTCCGTCCGACCGCGGTGAAAGTGTTTGAAATCTTTCGCTAATCCAAGGGCTTGTCCTTCCTTACTCTTTTAAATAACTTTTCTTCCGACCAACTTCATTTCAAACTCTTTGCAAAGACTTAACCGCAAACTACTCCTGAAATGTGTGATCCTCTGCAAAGACTCTGAACCATTAACATTGGCCCAGGCCTATTGATTTGAATCCTCATTGTAGCAAGCGTTTTCTAGTTTGCCCTGCCTACTTACTTATTGGTGCTGCTTGATTTTGAATAGCCTTGTCTTTCCCTCTCTTTTTAAATTACTGGAGTGGCATTTTGCTAACACTTCATTTTGAGCTTAACTTGTCCAGAATTCATTGGGTGGTGTGTAGTGTATTAAGACTGTGATTTTCTGCTGCTTGAACTGTTTTATAACTGATGGTGTAAATAAATGTATATTCTTTTGCTCAGAAACCTTGAGTCAGTGTTTGAACCATAGCCATTGCTGTCCTTTGTGTAACTTCTGATACTGCTCACTTTACTATTGAGATAGGTCTGGCTGCTCAGCCATCGCTATCACTTTACTTTGTAGTACAGGCTTGTACCAAAGGTGAATTTGTACTTACACTTGTAGTCTTAATTGTGTGTGCTGTTCCCAAAGGGTACTGCATATGATTCTGCCTAACAGGCACGCCAAAAAGAACGGGAATGGGAGAGGCCTCAGCATCCTCCGAACAAGCTCTACTATATCTATTCTCTGAAAAAGAAGTGATCCAAGAGACGGCCATTGGTGAAGAATTTGCAACGTCCTCCAGTGTCGAAGTCAGGATCGAGTGTTCGATCAAGTCGAATGCAGCTCATTGGTCCAGAGTTATAAGAAGAGAGAGTGAACCCTTGTCAACCCGATCCCATAATCTGGACTTCAGCTCAAGGAGAGATGTCTCCGTACCAACATTTTTCCTGAAACCAGATTGATGGGAATTCAAAATAGGGTACCGAGCTAGGTGCTCCGGAATCTGACCACATGCAACCCTATCCAGTATTTTAAGCAAAGATGGGGTATTGTATATGGGGCGATAGTTCAAGGGGTTATCTCTAGGTAGCCCCGGTTTCTTCAAAATGGGGGTAACCATAGTTTGTTTGAGGTCATCCGGGACCTTGTCCTCCTTCAAAGAGGTGTTCACAAATGTACAAATTGCTTTTACCCGTGAGGGAGGGCATGTTTTTATAATCAAGGAGGAACATGCATCATCTTTACAGTGAGTTTCCGTAAGTTGTTCAATAACTTTCTTCAGAGCATTCTCTCTTCTGAGGTGTGGACTATGATTGAAAAGGTTCTGACACCATACCAGCTATTGGTGTAAGATGTGGTAAGTCATTATACAGTTTAACTCCCATATTACCCACAAATGATCCTTTTCCTGAGACAAGGGAGAATAACATACACCCCTGTATAGGCATTGCCTGTCCTCCAAGGGGGGTCACCGCCATTGGAACCCCCATGTGCTTTCCTCTGGGGAGTGTTAAGCTTAGTGGGCTCAACTCCCTAGTTGCAAAGAGGGTGGCTCCTGTAAGAAAAGACCTCCCGACAATCAGACAATAAAACACTTATATAGTGAAAATCTCAGTGCACTGCTTTGCAAGGAAAATAAGATGTATTTTGTATACAAAAAAGAAAAAGGTAGCAGAAGGTCCTGTAGAACTGAACTGGTATGGAAAGAAAACATCACTCATTGCGTGAACAATATACAATGTTAATCGCCCACCCTCATTGGCTAACAAATATATACATACTACCACTCCCCTATTGTCCCTTGACCGATTGGCCACATTCTAAACAGTACCTTAGTAGAAGAAGAAGCTGCAGCTGAGGCAGAAGGTTCCTGGCAGATCCTGCAGGCTAATCTACCACTACCCTCTAACATGTGGTTCCCCTATTCCGTCACTTTGATTCCCAGCTACTGCATTGGCGAATTACCTGGAATGTTACTCACCCCATCGGCCAAGTCACATGGTTCACACCTGGTCATTAGCATGATCTCAGTGGACAACTCTGAGGTCAAATTGGCCCTTTGAAATAATATTGTGCTCCACTTGATAGACAGCCATGCATGTACCCCAGGCATGCCTCCCCAGCTTTGTGCTAGATGTGTTGGCATCATCTATTGCACTTCTGGAAAATCACGGGATACTCTGTTCATCGCTTCCCCTTATCAGTTGCCCACCCGCGGTACACCTCCTTGCTCTTTTGAGGACCACATTAATCGGCCCAGTTCTAATGGATTTATGTACTCTATTTTCCAGCTGCCTGGCAGTTCAAATGGGACGGTCATTGTCCCGGGGGGCACTAGTTTAGTTTAGTTTAGTTTAGTTTATTATTTATATAGCGCCACCTTGCCCTGGGGCATCCAGGCGCTTGGCATGGTTACAAAGTAGCCAAAAAATTGCAAACATGGTAAACATAGGTAAACATTGCAGGTAGTATAGACATTATAAAACAGTTACTGATAATATACACATTATAAAGTATTTACAAGGTTTGAGATTGTGAAGATTATACAGGCGGTATGTACATTTGTGTGGTAAAAGGTTGGCGTTTTAGGCTTCTTTGGCCAGTAGCCAAGTTTTGGCACTGTGTATGAATCGGTGAAAGGATGGTTCAGATCTGAGATCGGCTGATAGTGAGTTCCAGAGTTTAGCGGCAAGCACAGGGAAGCTTGTGCCGCCTGCTTTTTGGAGCTTAAATCTGGGGATATTTAAACAATGTTTTTGGGCTGATCTAGTTGGGCGAGATGGGGTGTGGAGCGTGAAGTTGTCCGAGAGGTATCAAGGTGCTTGGTTGGATAAACATTTGTGTGTGAGAGAGAGTGTTTTGTATTCAATTCTCTGAGGTATAGATAGCCATTGACAGGAGTGTCTGGCGTCAGAGATGTGCTTGTGTTTGGGTATGTTCATAGCTGCTCTTAGTGCATTATTTTGGATAACTTGCAGCTTGTTGATGTTCATTTGGCTGGTACCCAGGTAGAGAGCGTTGCAATAGTCGACTTTGGAGAGTACTCGTGCTCTGGCTAAGGTGGTGCAGTTGGAGGTCGAGAGGTAAAGTCTACTGGCATTGATGAGCTTACATGTGTAAGTGGTGGTGGATGAGATGGCGTTGATTTGTCTTGTCAGAGTAAGGGAGGAGTGAAGGTAAATCCCAAGAGTTTTGACGCTGTTGGAGACAGAGATGTTGTTGCTGTCAATGATGAATGTCTGGTAAAGTTTGTCGAGTTTATTGAGTCTGGATTGCGAGCCTAGGAGAAGAAGCTCGATCTTGTCGTCGTTGAGGCAGAGGCCATGTTTGGCCATCCATTCTTGGATAATGGAATAAATGTTGTTGAGTACTGTGTTGTCGGTGGAGTAATCGCCTGTTAGTGGGATGAGTATTTGAGTGTCATCTGCGTAATTCATGTAGATGACACCCAAGTGGTCCAGTATGTCAAAGAGAGGTTTTGTAAACACATTATATAGTGTGGGGGAAACACAGGAGCCCTGGGGGACGCCACATGTAACGGGGGCTGGTTCGGCAGAGGCTGTGGGAGCAAAGACCCTCATGGATCTGTTATTCAGGAAGGACTGAATCCAGGCATTGGCCTTGTCGGAGAATTTGGCTGCTGAAGCTAGATGTTTGCATAGAATATCATGATTTACCAAGTCAAAGGCGGCCGACAAGTCGAGGAGGAGAAGAAGGGCTAGTTTGCTGTTGTCTTTGATGTTGTCCATTTATGTCTTGAGATTGATCAAGGCTGTCTCTGTGCCGTGTTTGGGGCGGAAGCCCAATTGTCTTAGACCTAGCAAGTTATTTTTCTCTATGTGGTTCTGGATATGCAGGTATGCGGCTCTGTCAAGGATTTTTAGGAGGAAGGGAACAGTAGTAATAGGTCTATAATTCGTGGGGACACTGGGGTATAGCGTGGGTTTCTTGAGTAGAGGTAAAACCCAGGAATCCATTAGGTTGTTAGGTACTATGCTGGATGTGAAGGATGAGTTTATAAGAGATGTGATGAAAGGGACAAGATGTTTGGCCGCGTCTTTGATAACTGGAGCAGGGCAGATGTCACCTTGGCATTTGGAGGGTTTTGGTGAGTTAATTATGTCTTCAACCTCTTTGGTGGTGATAGTGGAGAATTTGAATAGGTTGTTATCGTCCATTCGTGAGGTGTGGGTGTGAGAGATGGGATTGTCTGCGAAGGTGAGACTGTCTTTCTTTGACTCAATTTTAGCGTGTAACATAGCAATTTTGCCAAGGAGTGCTTCTTGTATGTTGGTACACCAAGAGATGTCTTTGGTGCATGTATCTGGGATGGGGGATGGGGACTCGAGGTCTCTCAGGATGTTAAAGAGCTCTTTGGTGTTGGATTTGGCATTACAGTTCTCTCACTGTACATATTTTTTTTAGTTTGAATGATTGCTGACTTGTAGATAATGCACTAGTGCCCTAAATCTAAACCGAGCATTTTGGCAGCTCAAGACCTTTGATCTGGTTCCCATGGATGTGTCCTTTGCGATGTGTGCAGCCCTACCCTCGCTCTGCCATTCACATTCCATTCTGGTTCCACAGGCCTACAGCTTGATACAATTAAATAACACCACTATTCTCATCTTCACTCCTGTGTCTTGGGAAAGGAAAATGATTCAAACCTTCATTATGCCATGCTTGTACACCTCAAACAGAGAATACAAAACGCAAGCCCTCACTTCCAATATGGTAATGCTTCAGTATTTCCCAAACCCATGCCCTGTGCTACATTCTCATATTACCCATGTCCTATACCTGAGTTACCTAGGCTTCTATAACTACTTTTAAAATACATTTGTTACTCCCAACTGTGCTCCCCACCCCCTGGAGCCAGGCACCTTCAATTATCTACTGAGCTAGTAGATATTTCTTATCCGGAATCGTTTAGCCTTGTTTAGGAGATGTACGTGCATCCCAACACTCCCCCTTGGGGAGAGAGGATGAATTCCCTGGTTTCGTCACAGATCTTGTATCTAATTTTGCGTCATCAACCCTGTCCCTACTTCAACGTTTAGACATAACCATGTTATATCAGGAACCTAAAAAATCCATCAGAATTTAAGGCAGTCCTTCTTGTATTCACCCTAGCTTCACTTACGCACCCACGTATGCACCCACTTATCCAAGTATATTTAGTCAACTTTGAATCCTGCATTCTACTCTGGATATTATCATCGAACAACACTTTGTATTTGTAGCTGAATTGCAACGTAGATTTTCTAAACAACAGGTATTTGAACTCTTGTTTCTACTAGTTTTCTTATTATTATCTCAGAAGATCAGTAACTTGTGTATGCTGTTTCACTCTCTGGTGTCTTTTCATATGTCTGCCATATTCTGTTTCACTTTGTGCTGTTTCACTCCTTGATGTCTTTTCATATGTCTGGCATATTCTGTTTCACTCTGTGCTGTTTCACTCCCTGATGTCTTTTCATATGTCTGCCATATTCTGTTTCACTTTATGCTGTTTCACTCCCCGATGCCTTTTCATATGTCTGCCATATTCTGTTTCGCTTTGTGCTGTTTCACTCCCTGATGCCTTTTCATATGTCTGCCATATTCTGTTTCACTTTGTGCTGTTTCACTCCCTGATGCCTTTTCATGTGTCTGCCATATTCTGTTTCATTTATCACCATTCAATTCATTTGTTACTTTTTAAAGGCCACATTACATTATATGTTCATTTGTAAGTATCTAACTTATAGTTTTATATTTAATTTTAGAACTTTTTGTGCTGCAAACACTGCATGTATTCATCCATGCTGAAACTCCTGGTACAGTGCTGCATATTTTCCTGAAAGACATGTAATTGACACGAGTATGGTTGCTCAACTGCGGCTTCCCAGATTCTCAGGTTGACAGCCAAGCAAAGTATGTCTTGGAGGATGAAAGCGGTAATCGCTTACGCTGGTGCAACATGCATGCCTCACAGATATGTATAAATCTTCCAAGTTCACTATGAAAGGTCACCGCAGAGTGACTTGTAAGTTACTTCCCAATTCTTCGCACACATTCAGGCAAGTTCAAACAAGCAATAGTTACTGTGTGTATATTACTCCCACTATCCCTATAGCTTCCTGACAAAATTCTCCTGTGATGATTGCCTGCTAGATTACTCTATATATATTTCTATGATAATTGCTGTCATATTGTGCAGTTTTTGTGATGGTTAGATAGCAAGTTCTTTTGTGTCCTTGTCCATGGTTAGCAGATATATATATATATATATATATATATATATATATATATATATATATATATATATATATATATATATATATATGATTTTTTATTTATAGTGTAATTGGTTAATTAAAACATTTAAACACTTTTCACAATATACACAGTATACACAGTTCATTATACACAATATTATTCAACATTACATATAAAATCAGAATCAACAAAGGTTAACTTTTATATAAAACAAATTTCCTTTAAAATCATTGCATAAAATAAATTCATTCTCCCAAAATTTAGATTAAGAAAACATTTCATATCTAAAATTCCAATTATAATATTAATCAATTAATAATAAGACAATGCATAGCCTTGGTTATTACATTACATTTAACATTCTTTAAGACATACGGTACCAGGTGGAATCTCCTTCCAATCCGGGGTAACTGAGTACTTTCATCATTTAATCCCTAATTTGGTGACTTTTACATTCTTTTCTGTACCAATGGATGTGAGCAAAAGTTTTCCCCACTCTAACCAAATCCTTTTCCAAATGTAGAATGCTGCGCCAATATACATAATAGGAGTTGCCATATAAATTGTACTCCAAAACTGGTCAGACTCAATCAATCTATTATCTGACACCAAGTCCTTATAGCCTGCCTCATACCAATTTGAAAACCTATTACATGCTGTGAGCAGATGTCTTATAGTCTCCACCTCTACATTACAGAATCTGCATAATCTTTTCTCCCTAGCAATTCCCTTCCATGATCCAACATATTCTAAACAAGGTAGCATATTGAACCTGAGAAGCAAAATAAATCCATTAAACTCTTATTATTGATCTTCAGCAGGTAGCTACATGGTACACTAGTAGATATAGCTTGAAGACTAAATGTTGCGTTCCTGGTTTTCTTCCCCAAACTATCCAAATTGTTTATTAAATCCCATTGGATAGCTTTCTTTTTTAATGTATAATACAGGGGATTTAAATGATCAATTTAATTGGGCAATTTAAGGTTAATCAATTCAAGGAAAGTTTGAACAGTGTTGGTTAAGTCCTTAGTGTCATCATTATTAAGATCACCGTTAGTTATTGTTTCCCCCCAAAATACTGATCAGACTACCAACCTATTTAGTGTCCAAAGTCATTTTAATATATAACTTGCAACATCTGATTTTCCAGAGGGTTAACCAGGAAGTAAGGCCAAGCTCACAACGTATTGCTTCAATAGGAGTTGAATTAGCTACTCCTTATGCCGGTCTCCAGATCCTGCCTTCAATTTGATCTACGTTTCTCATATATTTAGCTGCTATCGTCTCTGATGCAGGCATGGCACACGGTATAATACATGATTTATACATCGCAAGCAGACCTTCCATGGAGTACCCTCCTTTTTCATTTATATAAGATCTCATAATGTTTCACTTCTTATGGGTCTTTTTACCAATCATATCCACAAAATGATCAAGGGAGGGAAGACTCTTAACTGTCATGCCTAGATAAGGGTATGAATCCACAACTCCTACTACTTGAGTATCTATACGCCATCTGTGTTTCACTGCTTGCCTCCTTCCACTCTTTTTCCCAAATATCATAACCTTGGTTTTATTCACATTAATGCTTAGACCGTTTTCCTTAGAATAACAGAGGAGTTCATTTAACAGTCTCTGTAACCTGTTTGGGGTCTTATCTATCAGAATCGTATTGTCGGCATAAGAGAGCCAACAGATAGATAAACCACCGATCTTAGGAGGGAATTTATTGATATTATCAAATCTTTCCCCCATATCTGATAAATACAGATTGTACAAGGTGGGGGAGGTTCCACACCCTTGTTTAATCCCTATATTAGTTTCAATAGGTAGGGCTCTTTCCTTTCCTTTATTCAGATACATCATAACCGTGGTTTTCCTGTACATTTCTTTGAGAAAATGGAGCACAATAGGGCAAATCTTCCAGCTTTCTAACTTGCCCCACAGTCTCCCTCTGTCAACTCAATCGAAAGCCCTAGTGAAATCGATAAAAAAGCATACAACTTGGTTTTTTTCTTCACTGCTTCCACCACCAAAGCATTTAGTGTCATGATGTTATCAATAGTGCAATACCCTGCTCTAAATCCCATCTGCAACAGGGGAATACGGTTATTTTCCAGGGAATACGGTTATTTTCCCTACTCCATTTAATAATAATTTTCAAAAGGAGATGTACAGAAAATGTTGCAACTGGAGTCTGCCATCGCAAGTAACCTGTAATTATTCGGGCAGGATCTTCCACCTTTTTTATACACAGGAATGAGGATAGCTTTTCTCCAGCTATCGGGTATCATTCCTGTTTTCCAGATATGGGTATAAAGTTCAAGTAGAATGGTAGCCCATTTTTCCGGGTTACACTTTAGTACGATGTTTGCCAGATGATCTGTCCCTGGTGCTCTCGAAGATTTAGGGGTCGATTCATGGAATTAATGTGCGCCGAAAATTCCAGCGCAGAGGTGCCAAAACGTGCGAATCGCAGTGCAAGTGCGAAAATCGCAGTGCAAGTGCGAAAATCGCAGGAAAACCAGCACACAGCGATTCATGGAAGTCCGTGCGCGAGAAAAACATTGGATGTGCGCTAAAAATGTGCGCCGTGCACGCCGGCGCACAGGTCATCCAACAGCGTGCGCCACGCCCACTGCGAAATCGCACATAGCGCGGCGCACATCACAAAAGTAGGCGGAACACGGGGCATAACACTCGGAATGGGGAACAACGCGTGAAAATATGGGCGTCACGGGGGAAGTACAGGAGGCAAGTGCGCGGAACGCCCACACGCTCGCCTACAACCCGTATTCATGGAATCGAATAGGGCAAACCAGCGCACGGTCAAAGACGCGCACAGGGCCAAACAAGTACGCCACAAGAAAGCAGGCGGTAGCGCCCCTGCGACTGAAAAAAATGTGCACCAAAATGTGCGCTAACAAAAAGCACCCATATACAGCCATGATGAATGGCCCATACAGTGGCCCTCTAGGACAAATGAGGTGCAAAGGGGCACCGACAAACACGGACACCCGCTGTGTGAAAAATAGCGTGTGCGCATGTTCCTGGGTGCGCGGGAAGTTCCACACGCGATTAGCCTGGGTACGTGTACTTCGGGGTGCGCAGGAAGTTCCAGACGCAATTAGCCTGGGTACGTGTACTTCGGGGTGCGCGGGAAGTTCCACAGGCAATTAGCCTGGGTACGTGTACTACGGGGTGCGCGGGAAGTTCCACACGTGATTGGCCTGGGTAGGTGGGGGTGCGTGGGAAGTTCCACACTCGATTGGCCTGGGTACGTGTACTACGGGGAGTGCGGGAAGTTCCACACGCGATTGGCCTGGGTACGTGTATTCCGAGGTGCGCGGAAGATTCACACGCGATTTCTGCAGGGTACGTGTATTTCGGTGGTGCCGGGGAATGCTACACGTGATTTGGCCATGTGGGTCCCCCCAAGTGTTCCCTCTACACCCTCTACGGCCCCTGCAGGCAGCCCACACCACAGGGCACTACCCTGCACCCCTGCCCATGTCCCACAGGCAACCCATCCACCATGGCCATGCCCACCAGCCAACCCACATGTCACCTTGCACTACTGATCACCAACACATGTCTCCCACCACCCCACCCCCCCAGCCACCAGGGGCAGCCTCCACCAGGCCCCCACTCATGTCTCCCACCACCCCCACCCCCCAGCAGTGCAGGGGCAGCCTCTACCAGGCCCCCACCCATGTCTACCACCCCCCCCACCCCCAGCAGTGCAGGGGCAGCCTCCACCAGGCCCATACTCATGTCTCCCTGCACCCCCACCCCCCAGCCACCAGGGGCAGCCTCCACCAGGCCCGAACCCATGTCTACCACCACCCCCACCCCCCAGCCACCAGGGGCAGCCTCCACCAGGACCCCACTCATGTCCCCATGCACCCCCACCCCCCAGCAGTGCAGGGGCAGCCTCCACCAGGCCCCCACTCATGTCTCCCACCACCCCCAGCCACCAGGGGCAGCCTCCACCAGGCCCCACTCATGTCTCCCACCACCCCCAGCCCCAGTCACCAGGGGCAGCCTCCACCAGGCCCCCACTCATGTCTCCCACCACCCCACCCCCAGCCACCAGGGGCAGTCTCCACCAGGCCCCCATTCATGTCTCCCACCACCCCACCCCCCAGCAGTGCAGGGGCATCCTCCACCAGGCCCCCACTCATGTCTCCCACCCCCCCACCCCCAGCAGTGCAGGGAAGCCTCCACCAGGCCCCCACTCATGTCCCCTATTACCCCCACCCCCCAGCAGTGCAGGGGCAGCCTCCACCAGGCCCCCACTCATGTCCCCATGCACCCCCACGCCCCAGCAGTGCAGGGGCAGCCTCCACCAGGCCCCCACTCATGTCCAACTCATGTCTCCCACCACCCCACCCCCAGCCACCAGGGGCAGCCTCCACCAGGCCCCCACTCATGTCTCCCACCACCCCCACCCCCCAGCAGTGCAGGGGCAGCCTTCACCAGGCCCCCACTCATGTCTCCCACCACCCCCACCCAGCAGTGCAGGGGCGGCCTCCACCAGGCCCCCACTCATGTCCCCTATTACCCCCACCCCCCAGCAGTGCAGGGGCAGCCTCCACCAGGCCCCCACTCATGTCCAACTCATGTCTCCCACCACCCCCACCCCCAGCCACCAGGGGCAGCCTCCACCAGGCCCCCACTCATGTCTCCCACCAACCCACCCCCCAGCAGTGCAGGGGCAGCCTCCACCAGGCCCCCACTCATGTCTCCCACCAACCCCACCCCCCAGCAGTGCAGGGGCAGCCTCCACCAGGCCCCCACTCATGTCTACCACCACCCCCACCCCCAGCCACCAGGGGCAGCCTCCACCAGGCCCCCACTTCATGTCTCCCACCACCCCCACCCCCAGCAGTGCAGGGGCAGCCTCCACCAGGCTGTAACGCTCACCTGGTTCCCTCGGAGGCGCAGGCCTTGATCTGGCGGGAATACCGTCTTCAGTGTTAGGCGCAGGGTTCGTTTTGCTTCCGGACTGGGCCCCCTTCCCACCGAGAGTTTCAGCTGAAGAGTGAGATGTCTGCAAGGGTAAACCAAGGTATTAGTGATTGGAAGGTTGGGAAAGTTCCTAGCCCCTCTCGCCCTTTCTTTCCCCGTGGAACTGGGTTGATGATTGCGGTTACCTTAGATAGGTAAATGCCGGGCTCTCCATCCTGCGTCTTGTGCAGGGGCGCTGGGTCCAGTTGCTTCACTGGATACGAGCTCTGCCTCTTGATAGCAGAGGGTTAGCTGAGAGCGGGTACGCCGTTATTGCACGAGCGTGCCTTGTAAGTATTAAAGTTCCTTTTGCATTGTTCTCTTCTCTTTCAAAAGTCTTAAGTCTTTAAAGTCTATGTCGTTCCCTTTTCAGATACTGTGACGATGAAGATTATCCTTCTAATGGCACGTAAGTAGAAAGACTGCACTAGCGCTGGAGAATGCTCCATAATGTTAATGTCTCTTTTGTCTTTGCAGGTGCTGAGGTGCAGCGCGAACAGATTGAAAGCGAACGTAACACAGGTAAGCAGTCTTGTAACTAAGCGTTACTAACCGATGTATCTTGCCTTGCAGGTGCCGGAATGCAGCGCGAGCTGAGTTGGAATGGGCGCAACACAGGTAAGCAGAACTTTGTAGTTGAATATTACTGACCGATGTTCTCTCTCTTTGCAGATGTCGGATGCCGGAAGAGAAAGGCAGAAAAAGGCGCCTTGGATGCTGCCGTTGGATTAGGTAAGTAGATTCACTGCCTTTACTTTAGCCTAACCTGTGCCTTTGTTTTGCAGGAGCTGCAGAAGACTGAAGAAGACTGAAGGTTGGATTGCAGCAGGTTATTTCGTATTCACAGGATCTGGAGCTGGAGGTTTCCTGGAGCTGACACGGTGAGCGTCCTGCTGCAGATGCAGAATAACGCGAAGCACGTGAAACCAATCGGGTGTGGTTTAAATAGCCTTCTGTAGTGCTTAGGCGTCTCCTTCCACGGCCTCACCCAGGTAAGAAAAGAGTTCCAGATTTCTAGAAGAGTTCCTGTGTTCTGCTTCCAGGGAGTGGCTCCTGCTCCACCCAGACAGAAAAAGTAGTTCCAGGCAGAGAAGGATCAGGAGACCAGTTAGCTGGTAAGTAAGCAGCATGGTCTGCTACAGGTAGGTCCACCAAGCACTCTTATCTAATATGAGCCCGGCGCTTCCTGTGCCGGGACCAGTCACCATCATGAGCCTGGCGCCACTGGCGCCAGGACAAGGTCCAAAAGGTCCCAATAGGGACTGGCTGGTTCCTGGGATCAGAGTTATGGGCCTGCTTCCAAGGTCATGGGGCAAGTCCTGACCCCTTGGAAGCAGGGATCATGACAGCACCCCTCCCTCAAGGCCCCTCCCAAGGTTGACTTCTCCGGAGGTCTTGGTTTGTTAGGAAATGTCCGATGAAATTTCTTGATTAGTCGAGGTGCGTGTACATGTTCTGCAGGTTCCCAAGATCTTTCTTGGGGGCCGTAGCCTTTCCAGTCGATCAGGTAGTGTAGTTTTGATTTAGAGATCTTGGAATCCAGGATATTTTTGATTTCAAACTCAAGTTCTCCGTCCACTAGGATAGGTTCAGGAGATTTAGTCAATCGGGTTTCTGGTTGAACAGGTTTTAGTAGTGAAACATGGAAGACTGGGTGCATTTTCATGCGAGGGTGTAAATCCAACTTGACCGCTACTGGATTTATTATGGCAGTGATAGAGTAGGGTCCCAGGTATCTTGGGTTAAAGGTGCGTGGTCCCTTTAGGGGTAAATGTTTGGTGGATAACCAGACTTGATCTCCTATTTGGTATTGAGGGGCTTCCTTCCGATGTTGATCTGCTCCTTTCTTGTATTGTTCCTTGGCCCTTTGAAGGTGGATAGTAGCTTCCTTGAAGGCTTGGGTGATGGTTGAATGTAGGTGGTCAACTGCTGGTGTTCCAAGATCCTGAGGTGGATCCAGGTTAGAGGTTCGAGGATGGTTACCATACAAAAGAAAAAACGGGGTCTTTCCGGTTCCAGAGTGGACTGAGTTATTGTAAGCGTACTCGGCTATCCAAATGATGTCCTTCCAAGTTCCTCCTGTCTGTTGCAGCATGCAGCGTAGGTACTGTTCCAAAGTCTGATTGATCCTTTCGGTCTGACCGTCGGTTTGTGGGTGGTGACTGGTGGAAAGTCTCACATCAATTTGAGCCATCCGACAGCAACTCCGCCAGAAGTGGGAAATGAATTGACTTCCTCTGTCTGAGATTAAAACTGAAGGAAAGCCGTGCAACCGAACGATGTTTTCAAGAAATTCTCGAGCCAGGATTGCTGCTGATGGTAACCCCTTTAGTGGGATGAAATGTGCCATTTTAGAGAATAAGTCTACAATTACCAGGATTGTATTGTATCCGGAACAGGGAGGTAAATCGGTGATAAAGTCCATGGAAAGGGTATGCCAGGGACGAGGTGGGATGTCAATTGGTCGTAAGAGGCCTGCTGGTTTCTCCTTAGGACTCTTGTTTTGGGCGCTCACTCCACAGGACATGACAAAGTTCCTAATGTCCTTTCTCCAAGATGGCCACCAGAAGTGACGCTTGACCTTTTCCGAGGTCTTGGCCATACCCGGGTGTCCTTCCATTAAGGAGTCGTGATAACAAGAGATGACTTGATTTTGTAAGCTGGTACAGGGTAGATAAAGTCGTTCCTTGAAGTACAATAAGTTGTTCTTTACTGTGAAGTCTTCCCCCCGAAGATGCCATTCTTGTATGGCTGTTGGAGTTACAAGTTGTTTAACCTGGGATTCAATTTCTTCAATGGATTGCATGCCGATCAGACCCAGGATTCTTTGTTCAGGAATAATAGGTACGAGCTCAGGGTTAACCATGTGTTCATCTACTCCGATTCGAGAGAGGGCATCCGCTTTACCATTCTTATTGCCTGGTCGGTAGGTGATTATAAAATCAAATTCGGCAAAAAAATAATGCCCAGCGAAGTTGTCTGGAGGATTGAGCTTTGGCTGATTTAAGATACTGTAGATTACGATGGTCAGTAATGACAGTGACTGTGTGTCGGGCTCCAAAGAGATAATGCCGCCAGGCCTTAAAAGGCGGATTAATAGCCAAAAGTTCCTTATCGGTAATGGTGTAGTTGATTTCTGGGGCGATAATTTGCGAGACCAAAACGCCACGGGGTGTAACTGGTTGGTTTCTGGATCTCTTGTGAAAGTACTGCTCCCATAGCGAGGCTGGAGGCATCGGTCTTGACGATGTAAGGTAGTTCCGGCGGGATGTTTTAAAATCGGGGCTGAGGTAAATTTAGTCTTTAGCTCCTGAAAGGCTTGTTCTGGCCTCGATAGACCATTCAAACGTTTGTTTTTTCTGAGGAGAGCTGTAATGGTTGGACTACCCGAGAGAAGTCTGGAATAAACCTGCGATAGAAGTTGGCGAAGCCCAACATACTTTGAACCCCTTTTACAGATGTTGGTGAGGGCCACTTGATGATTGCGTCTACTTTCCTCGAGTCCATGTGCACTCCGTAGGTGAAAAATAAATCCCAAAAATTCGACCTCAGTGACATGAAAGACGCACTTTCTCTAATTTTGCAAAAAGTTTGTGTTTGCGGAGCTCTCCAGTACTGTGGTGACATGTTTTGGTGTTCTGCCTCAGAGGACGAATAAACCAGAATATCGTCAATATATAACAACTACACATACATCAATGAGTCACGGAGCACGTCATTCATAAAGAACTGGAATGCGGCCGGTGCGTTACAACAAACCCGAAGGGCATCACTTTGATACTCAAACAGTCCATACTGTACGAAAGGCCGTCTTCCATTCATCGCCCTCCTTTATTCGTACCAAATGGTAGGCCTCCTCTGAAGGTCCAACTTAGTGTAGATACAGGCGTTTTTGACTTGGTCAAGTAGTTCTGGGATCAAATGGCAATGGATAACCTGTTCTTAATTGTAATCTGGTTCAGGGCACGGTACTCTATACACATTCTGAGTCTCCCTCCTTTTTGGCACAAAAACAGAGCTGAGAGGCCGGGACTTCGAAGGACAGATGAATCCATTAGCCAGGTACTGGTCCAAATATTGCCTTAGGGAGATTTCAGGTTCAGTGAGGGCATAAATCCGACTGCACGGAGGAGTGGATCCGGGAATCAGGTCTATCTGACAGTCGTATGATCTGTGGGGAGGCAGAGAATTAGCTTGGTCTTTCTAAAAGACATCTTGGAATTCCTGGTATTCAGGAGGCAGTTGTGGGCTCTCAGAAACAGTTGCAGCTAGTTTGGTGGAGGGCTGAGGGTAACCAGTAGAAGCGCATCTGGAAACCGAATTGTCTTTGCTCGCCAATCAATTTGAGGATGTGTTTCTTCCAACCAAGGAACTCCAAGATGACTTGAAACTGCGGGCGGCCTTGATCACATCAAACACGATCTTCTCTGATGCCCGTCTTGGCTTACTAACGTTACTTCCATTGGTGGTGTGAGTTTACGGGCCGGAAGCTATTCCGTCCCATCCACACGGTGTCGATGACGTCTTTCACCGTCTTTGGACAAAGAGATAGATTCATCCTGGCCGGCCAGTTCACAGTCCAAGTAATTCCCGATTGCGCCACTATCAATGTATGCTTTAAATGGCATGCATAACGTTTAGGCTGTCAGGACTGCACGAAGGACCATGGACATGATGAAATGCGAGGTCAAAGAACTGGTTTTAACGCTCGGCAAGCGGACCTCTACACTTGCCGGCGAGGTCGTTTCCCGCGCCTCAAGAATTCCTCCAGGTACCTTTATCAGACGCCCCTACTATCTTCTTCTGGGCTTCACTGGACAATCTCGAAAGAAAAGTGCCCCTGAGTTTCGCCAATAGAGGCATAATTGCAGTTGTCTCCTCCTTTCTCCTCCATCTTTGGGTTAAAGGTCCTTAACAACCCCTATTTGCATGGGTTCCACAAATCAGTTCCTTCGTGAACTTGTGGCCTTGGAATCGGAGTTCAAATCTGGATGATCGGCTTTCCGATTCTGCAGTCATGATCCAATGCACTACCAGATAAATATTTCGAACGTCTGTGAGGATTCACCACTTGAGCAGACGTCTTTAATTCCCCACGCAGACCTCTGTAAAAAGTTGATCCTCTTTTCCTCCGCCATCGGTTCCACCACTATCTGTTAATGCGGCAATATAAGTCAGAAGATCTTGATTTGCCCTGTCGTGTGAAAGAAGTCATTATCCAAGGCCCGTCCCTGATAGTGCCTGCGAACAGTTTCTCCATATGCTTGGAAGTCCTGGAGTTATGAGAATGGGGTCATCTGGACACTAAAGGAACAGACCAATCTGCGCCATGCACTGGATAAGAAGCCGAGGCCACTTAGGCCTGGTCCGTTGGAAAAGCGGGGTCGCACAAAAGGCAAGCGATTGATTGAGAACACAGCAAACCTTTTCGGAATCACCTGAAAAGCGTTCGGCGGAGCCAAAAGGTATTTCCTGGTAGATGATTTGCACCGGATTCGAGGAAGCTGGAGGGAGTGTGGCCCCACTGGGGTGGGTAGAGAGTTTGTCCGGCTTGGCTTGCAGCAATTGCAAGACAAATCGTCTGTTCGCTCCTTGGAGACCAACTAACTCCCTCCGTAGGGCATTTGTTTCCTGACGTGCGGCGTGTATTCCGCCTAACTCCCGATAAAATGGGGCAACTGGTCAGTTGTCAGAGGTTTCCATTGCGGCTTGGGCGGGAATTATGTGTAAGGCTCGCGTTCTGTAATCTCACGTTGTTTCTTCCGGAGGCGCAGGTCTTGATCTGGCGAGGATACTGTCTTCAGTGTTAGGCGGCAGTGGTCGTTTTGCTCACCGGACTGGGCCGCCTTCCCCCTGACAGTTTAAAGCTGAGAGTGAGATGTCTGCAAGGGTACACA
>CM030317.1:1072706412-1072857519 GCA_002915635.3 Ambystoma mexicanum
CGCTGTCGCCCTCGGCCGGACCTGTCATGTAGTGTGACACTCAGATGTCTGTTGAAGCTGTGACGGTGAAGCAGATTTGTCAGGGCCCTGCACTTTTCTTGGTTCATCCTTGATGGCTCGGAAATATGCTGAGGAGGGTTTTAGTGGAGCTAGACATGTGAACAGCATGTCCCAAATGGCATGACACATGTTGCTTTTGTATATGTACAGAGCTTAAAATGGTTTGTAGGAGTCACCAAGAAGGAAAGGACCTCCCAATAAATCGTCCTTCCTGGCTCTCAGCACCAGCCCTGGGGCCCCGGGACCCCGGGGGGTCGAGCTCTGGAGCAGCTCAGGAGAAGCTGAGCTGAGGTGTGTCTTTGCCTTGCAAGCTCCCAGCCCTGGGCCCAGGCCCCAGCGGCGGGGGAGGGGAGGCTGTCATTTCACAATGCTCTGCCCAGCCTGAGGGTTCCGTTGGCACGGCGACGGCAGCAGGTGAGCCCTGGAGCAGGGGGCATGGAGAGGTCAAGGCAGACAGAGCTGGGAGCCCCAGGAACAGGACCCAGGCCAGTGGAGGTGGCTCAGCTGAGCCCACCTGACGGCTCGAGGCCACTCCTCACAGGGCCTCTGCTGCTGTCAGAAGCCCTGGGGCCCTGCTACTGGTGGAGGGAGCCTTCAGGCCTCAAGGTGCACCGGCCTTCTCTGAGGCCTGTGGCTGGGCTCAAAAACAGAAGATGTGAAAAATAGGGCCCAGAAACTGCAGTGAAAACAGGTAGGTTAAGGTGTGAAAACAGAAACACCAATAAGAAAGGAAAAAGCATAGCTCCCGACACACCACCCTCATATGGACTTTGTGACCAGTCCCTGTAGATTCATTTTCAGTCCCCTAGTCAAGGCTAGGGGTGGGCAAAGTTATCCTCACTGCTGGTGGAACGATATTGCCTAAATGCGCCTCCAGCTCTGTTCTGCCTGCAGGGACTTTTTTTAGCTGTTGTGCCAATTTTCTATGCAGATTTTGCTTCCTGAAATGTGCTTTTTCCCTGAAATATCATGTTTTTGACCGCTAAAACAGCATTTCATGGAAAAAATAAATGTCTTCTGGCAAACCATCTGAAATGGTGTTTTTTTTCACAAACTGTCTGTTTTCAGTCTGAAACTTTTTGGGGCCACCAAAAAACAAAATTTCCCATAAAAAACAGAATTTCAGGGAGAAAAAGCCTGAAATTGGCAATTTCTCTGTGTGGGCAGAGCAGGCGAAGTGGCAGAATTTGCCCAGAAATCTGCATTGTTTCTGCTGAGCAAATTTTCGGCCGTTTCGACCACCCCCTAGTCAAGGCCATGCCCTCTATGGACTTCAAGGGGAAGACACTTGCAGCACACAATCATCACCGTTCTAACACCTTCTCTATTTCCATTGACTTCATTGGGATCACCCACCCAAATATATAGCTCTTGCCGACTGGGAGACTCAACAGGATGAAATGTGTAAACCGAATGGTAGTGCGTAAAAAGGGCCAACGAAGGACGTCTTTCTCTTGTAATGTGAAGTGGAAAAAACAAAGGTGAAGTAGTTCCTTGGTTTTGTAGACAGTAGGGGAATAGTTCTATTTTGATATTTGTGTTTGTACCATGCTCCGCTGCCATCATTTCCAGGGTCTCTAGGCACTCTGCAAGTCCTGAAAGAGAGGAGGGTTGAGGTTAGTGGGGAGAGCGGGGAACATGCAAGCTAACTTTGCTGTTGTGTTGATGGGTGCAGGGGAGTGCTTGAGGGGATGCAACTTCACTTTTCTCTCATTGTGACTGTCAGAGCCTGCTCCCTCTCTCTCTCTCACTCTCTCTGGCTCCCTCTCTCTCTCACATAGATACATTTGCCCTGTCTGCCACAGAGATCTGGGAATTGACAAATGTGCAAAGGGGGGAAGTATAGAGGCTCCACTCATTACCATATGCTAGGTGCTAAGGATGATGGGAGGAAAGATGTTTTGGATAAGAGAAGCAGATCCCTGAGACATGAGGACCCCATGCCCCCATTCAGCTGCCATAGTGCATAGGTTGGCAGGCTTGTCCCTGAGTCAAACCTCACTCTAATTTCCTCAGGTACTGCGCTCAGTGTCCACCCGGGGCATTTGCCCGCCAGGCGTTCGTAAGGCGATCGGGGCAGGGGCCAGAATCTCTGGCGCTTTCGCCCAGAAATCTGTTCCGGTGTCTTCTGCAGTCCTCAAACTCTTCCGACACTGCGCACACAGCCAAAGGACAGAATGAAATGGAATGAAATCCCCTGCCGCCATTCCCCTGGTTTTGTAGCTGTTCCATAACTTCAGTTTCAAAATGATGCTGAAATGCTGCCAGTGGTTCTTCATGGTGAAATGAGGAGCAGGACAGATAAAAGGTGGAGACTGGATACCTTCAAGTGCCCCATGAAGCTTGGTGTTCCACCCGTTGGGCCTAGAGGGGTGCTGTATTTGCAGGAAGGTAAGGAGAAGCATGTTGACAGAGTAAATGGGAGAGGTTTGGGGCAGGGGGATAGGTCGGCGATCCAGTAACAATGCAATCTGGAGGAGGCCCTTCAGGGTCTCCAGTATGTGCGAGGCAGAGGGATAGCTCTGCTGTCCAATGCCTAACCCTTTAAAGTGCAGTGTGCCCAATGTAGGAGGCTTGATTTGCTGTCTTTAGCCAGACCATGTGTGAATGAAGCTTGCAGTGAGGTTGCGCCCATTCTCTGTGACAGGAGTTTGTCCTGCTGCACCCGTTCAGTAGGAGGGAAGCCCCTGCTGTAGCACTGTGTGCGTGAAGCTTCCCCTGCTGTTGCCCTGGCCTGGACCGGTCATGTAGTGTGACACTCAGATGTCTGTTAAAGCTGTGCCGGGGAAGCAGATTTGTCAGGGCCCTGCACTTTTCTTGGTTCATCCTTGATGGCTCGGAAATATGCTGAGGAGGGTTTTAGTGGAGCTAGACATGTGAACAGCATGTCCCAAATGGCATGACACATGTTGCTTTTGTATATGTACAGAGCTTAAAATGGTTTGTAGGAGTCACCAAGAAGGAAAGGACCTTCCAATAAATCGCCTTTCCTGCTCTGAGCCCCAGCCCTGGGGCCCGGGGCCCGGGGGGTCGAGCTCTGGAGCAGCTCAGGAGAAGCTGAGCTGAGGTGTGCCTTTGCCTTGCAAGCTCCCAGCCCTGGGCCCAGGCCCCAGCGGCGGGGGAGGGGAGGCTGTCATTTCACAATGCTCTGCCCAGCCTGAGGGTTCCGTTGGCACGGCGACGGCAGCAGGTGAGCCCTGGAGCAGGGGGCATGGAGAGGGCGAGGCAGACAGAGCTGGGAGCCCCAGGAACAGGACCCAGGCCAGTGGAGGTGGCTCGCAGGAGCCCGCCTGATCGCTCGAGGCCACTCCTCACAGGGCCTCTGCTGCTGTCAGAAGCCCTGGGGCCCTGCTACTGGTGGAGGAAGCATTCAGGCCTCAAAGGGCACCGGCCTTCTCTGAGGCCTGTGGCTGGGCTCAAAAACAGAACATGTGAAAAATAGGGCCCAGACACTGCAGTGAAAACAGGTAGGTTAAGGTGTGAAAACAGAAACACCAATAAGAAAGGAAAAAGCATAGCTCCCGACACACCACCCTCATATGGACTTTGTGACCAGTCCCTGTAGATTCATTTTCAGTCCCCTAGTCAAGGCTAGGGGTGGGCAAAGTTATCCTCACTGCTGGTGGAACGATATTGCCTAAATGCGCCTCCAGCTCTGTTCTGCCTGCAGGGACTTTTTTTAGCTGTTGTGCCAATTTTCTATGCAGATTTTGCTTCCTGAAATGTGTTCTTTCCCTGAAATATCATGTTTTTGACTGCTAAAACAAAATTTCATGGAAAAAATAAATGTCTTCTGGCAAACCATCTGAAATGGTGTTTTTTTCACAAACTATCTGTTTTTAGTCTGAAACTTCTTGTGGCCACCAAAAAACAACATTTCCCATAAAAAACAGAATTTCAGGGAGAAAAAGCCTGAAATTGGCAATTTCTCTGTGTGGGCAGAGCAGGCAAAGTGGCAGAATTTGCCCAGAATTCTGCATTGTTTCTGCTGAGCAAATTATCGGCCGTTTCGACCACCCCCTAGTCAAGGCCATGCCCTCTATGGACTTCAAGGGGAAGACACTAGCAGCACACAATCATCACCGTTCTAACACCTTCTCTATTTCCATTGACTTCATTGGGATCACCCACCCAAATATATAGCTCTTGCCGACTGGGAGACTCAACAGGATGAAATGTGTAAACCGAATGGTAGTGCGTAAAAAGGGCCAACGAAGGACGTCTTTCTCTTTTTTAATGTGAAGTGGAAAAAAACAAAGGTGAAGTAGTTCCTTGGTTTTGTAGACAGTAGGGGAATAGTTCTATTTTGATATTTGTGTTTGTACCATGCTGCGCTGCCATCATTTCCAGGGTCTCTAGGCACCCTGCAAGTCCTGAAAGAGAGGAGGGTGGCTGGGTGAGGTTAGTGGGGAGAGCGGGGAACATGCAAGCTAACTTTGCTGTTGTGTTGATGGGTGCAGGGGAGTGCTTGAGGGGATGCAACTTCACTTTTCTCTCATTGTGACTGTCAGAGCCTGCTCCCTCTCTCTCTCTCTCACTCTCTCTGGCTCCCTCTCTCTCTCTCACATAGATACATTTGCCCTGTCTGCCACAGAGCTCTGGGAATTGACAAATGTGCAAAGGGGGAAGTATAGGGGCTCCACTCATTACCATATGCTAGGTGCTAAGGATGATGGGAGGAAAGATGTTTTGGATAAGAGAAGCAGATCCCTGAGACATGAGGACCCCATGCCCCCATTCAGCTGCCATAGTGCATCGGTTGGCAGGCTTGTCCCCGAGTCAAACCTCACTCTAATTTCCTCAGGTACTGCGCTCAGTGTCCACCCGGGGCATTTGCCCGCCAGGCGTTTGTAAGGCGTTCGTAAGGCGATCGGGGCGGGGGCCAGAATCTCTGGCGCTTTCGCCCAGAAATCTGTTCCGGTGTCTTCTGCAGTCCTCAAACTCTTCTGACACTGCGCACACAGCCAAAGGACAGAATGAAATGGAATGAAATCCCCCTGCCGCCATTCCCCTGGTTTTGTAGCTGTTCCATAACTTCAGTTTCAAAATGATGCTGAAATGCTGCCAGTGGTTCTTCATGGTGAAATGAGGAGCAGGACAGATAAAAGGTGGAGACTGGATACCTTCAAGTGCCCCATGAAGCTTGGTGTTCCACCCGTTGGGCCTAGAGGGGTGCTGTATTTGCAGGAAGGTAAGGAGAAGCATGTTGACAGAGTAAATGGGAGAGGTTTGGGGCAGGGGGATAGGTCGGCGATCCAGTAACAATGCAATCTGGAGGAGGCCCTTCAGGGTCTCCAGTATGTGCGAGGCAGAGGGATAGCTCTGCTGTCCAATGCCTAACCCTTTAAAGTGCAGTGTGCCCAATGTAGGAGGCTTGATTTGCTGTCTTTAGCCAGACCATGTGCGAGTGAAGCTTGCAGTGTGGTTGCGCCCATTCTCTGTGACAGGAGTTTGTCCTGCTGCACCCGTTCAGTAGGAGGGAAGCCCCTGCTGTAGCACTGTGTGAGTGAAGCTTCCCCTGCTGTTGCCCTGGCCTGGACCGGTCATGTAGTGTGACACTCAGATGTCTGTTAAAGCTGTGCCGGGGAAGCAGATTTGTCAGGGCCCTGCACTTTTCTTGGTTCATCCTTGATGGCTCGGAAATATGCTGAGGAGGGTTTTAGTGGAGCTAGACATGTGAACAGCATGTCCCAAATGGCATGACACATGTTGCTTTTGTATATGTACAGAGCTTAAAATGGTTTGTAGGAGTCACCAAGAAGGAAAGGACCTTCCAATAAATCGCCCTTCCTGGCTCTCACCACCAGCCCTGGGGCCCCGGGGCCCTGAGGGGTCGAGCTCTGGAGCAGCTCAGGAGAAGCTGAGCTGAGGTGTGCCTTTGCCTTGCAAGCTCCCAGCCCTGGGCCCAGGCCCCAGCGGCGGGGGAGGGGAGGCTGTCATTTCACAATGCTCTGCCCTGCCTGAGGGTTCCGTTGGCACGGCGACGGCAGCAGGTGAGCCCTGGAGCAGGGGGCATGGAGAGGTCGAGGCAGACAGAGCTGGGAGCCCCAGGAACAGGACCCAGGCCAGTGGAGGTGGCTCGCAGGAGCCCGCCTGATCGCTCGAGGCCACTCCTCACAGGGCCTCTGCTGCTGTCAGAAGCCCTGGGGCCCTGCTACTGGTGGAGGGAGCCTTCAGGCCTCAAGGTGCACCGGCCTTCTCTGAGGCCTGCGGCTGGGCTCAAAAACAGAAGATGTGAAAAATAGGGCCCAGAAACTGCAGTGAAAACAGGTAGGTTAAGGTGTGAAAACAGAAACACCAATAAGAAAGGAAAAAGCATAGCTCCCGACACACCACCCTCATATGGACTTTGTGGCCAGTCCCTGTAGATTCATTTTCAGTCCCCTAGTCAAGGCTAGGGGTGGGCAAAGTTATCCTCACTGCTGGTGGAACTATATTGCCTAAATTCGCCTCCAGCTCTGTTCTGCCTGCAGGGACTTTTTTTTAGCTGTTGTGCCAATTTTCTCTGCAGATTTTGCTTCCTGAAATGTGCTTTTCCCCTGAAATATCATGTTTTTGACCGCTAAAACAACATTTCATGGAAAAAATAAATGTCTTCTGGCAAACCATCTGAAATGGTGTTTTTTTCACAAACTGTCTGTTTTCAGTCTGAAACTTTTTGGGGCCACCAAAAAACAAAATTTCCCATAAAAAACAGAATTTCAGGGAGAAAAAGCCTGAAATTGGCAATTTCTCTGTGTGGGCAGAGCAGGTAAAGTGGCAGAATTTGCCCAGAATTCTGCATTGTTTCTGCTGAGCAAATTTTCGGCCGTTTCGACCACCCCCTAGTCAAGGCCATGCCCTCTATGGACTTCAAGGGGAAGACACTAGCAGCACACAACCCTCACCGTTCTAACACCTTCTCTATTTCCATTGACTTCATTGGGATCACCCACCCAAATATATAGCTCTTGCCGACTGGGAGACTCAACAGGATGAAATGTGTAAACCGAATGTTAGTGCGTAAAAAGGGCCAACGAAGGACGTCTTTCTCTTGTAATGTGAAGTGGAAAAAAACAAAGGTGAAGTAGTTCCTTGGTTTTGTAGACAGTAGGGGAATAGTTCTATTTTGATATTTGTGTTTGTACCATGCTCCGCTGCCATCATTTCCAGGGTCTCTAGGCACTCTGCAAGTCCTGAAAGAGAGGAGGGTGGGTGAGGTTAGTGGAGAGAGTGGAGAACACGCAACATCGTTCAACATTGGTCAACATCGTTTTCAGTGGAATCCTCGGCTTCTTGCCCTTCCAGATGAAATGTAGCATTTTTCTTTGGAGACGTTGCAATGGGGGTCTAGGGATCAGAATAGGAAGGGTTGAGGAAGCTTAAAGGAGACGAGGGAGTAGGTTCATCTTACACGCCGCTATTCGGCCCAGAAGTGAGACTTCCTGTGAGCGCCATCGTTCAAGGGTCTTCTTCCAAGGACTTAAATAACGGCTGAAAGTTTTCCTGATAGGTGTCTTCCGGGCGAGCTTTGATTTGGACCCCCAGGTAAGATATCGCCTTTTCTGATAGGGGGATCGAGCAGCGGGCTTCTGAGTTTAGTCTCACCCCTAGGGCGGCGGATTTCGTGAAGTTTATGGTGAAGCCTTATGCCTTGCCGAAGGAGTGGATTTCTGCTAGGGAGGACCTTAGTTATTGGGCGGTGTCTGTTATAGTCAGCATCACATCATCAGCATACAGCGCTATTTTATGTTGGGTGGGACCCACCTGGAGGCCTTTAATTCTGGGGTTCAAGGAGATTCGTTGGGCGAGGGGTTCCATAAATAAGGCAAAGAGCAGGGGGGACAGAGGGCATCCCTGTCTGGTCCCGCAAGACAGAGGGATCGGACCAGATAGGTGGCCGTTGACTCGTAGCATAGTTTTCGGGGATTGGTAATTCGCCAGGATGTATTTCTGAAATGTAGGGCCGAAATGAAAGGACTCCAAAGTGAGTCGGAGGAAAGACCAGTCTACCTTATCGAAGGCCTTCGTCGCGTCCAGAGCCAGCAGTGCTAGTTTTCTTGAGTCCCGCTGTGTTATCTCAACCATGTTTAGAACTCTGCGTATATTGTCCGGGGCAGATCTGTTCATTATAAAGCCGGTTTCATCCGGGTCGATAATGTCAGGGAGTACTTTCGCCAATCGGTTGGCTAGGACTTTTGAGTATGTGTTGGCGTCTAGATTTAATAGGGAAATCGGTCTATATGCCGTGATGTCTCTCGGGTCCTTTCTGGTTTTAGCGCCAGGACTGTGATCGACTCCTGCATCGATGGGGTAATTGCTCCTGTGACTGTGAAGGAATTGAACAGAGTCGTCAAGGGGGTTACTAGCTGGGGGCGGAAGATTTTATAGAAACGGGTCGTGAACCCGTCCGGGCCTGTGGCTCTCGGTTTAAGACTCTTAATGGCCGTGTCCACCTCCTCGCATGAGATCGGGGATTCTAGGTTGTCTCTGGTCGCTTGGGGGATCCGGGGAAGAGCTGCGTCTCGGAGGTAAGCCTGTTGGCGTTGCGAGGATCTAGGGGACGCCGTCATCGTATCCGTGAGATGGGCCACTGCGATCTGCTGCTTGTCTTTCTCTGCAAATTGGGTTCTTCCTTGTGAGTCTTGGAGGCCTAAGATTGTGTTTCTCTTCCATATCCTTGCCAGTTTTTCCACTAGAAACTTTTTTGCTTTGTTTCTTTTGGCGTAGTAGCTTTGTTTAGTTCTGGCTAGCATCTGAGCTGTGCCTTCCACTTAGTGAGCTTCCAGCTTCTTTCGGGCCATCTGGAGGGCTTGGTAGGTCTTTGGAGTCCAGTTCTTTGCTTTGCATATTGCTTCAGCTTTCTCTACTTCAACTTGCAGCGATTGGCGAATTTGACGTTTCTTCCTGTGGTAGGCTGCCCCTTCTGAGATCAGGACCCCTCTAACCACCGCCTTCATCGTATCCCATGTATTGGCCGTAGAGGTGTCCTCATTCTTATTTTTGTTAAAGAAGTC
The DNA here is from genome assembly GCA_002915635.3 of Ambystoma mexicanum. Taxonomy (NCBI): domain Eukaryota; kingdom Metazoa; phylum Chordata; class Amphibia; order Caudata; family Ambystomatidae; genus Ambystoma; species Ambystoma mexicanum. The sequence continues at coordinate 1,072,715,469 of CM030317.1, forward strand.
TTTGATAGCTTTCGCTGTCATGTCCCTTATTGCCATATCGCCCAGGATCGGGTTGTAGAGTGACCATTTGCGCTTTGGCAGAGGATCCGGGTCATGGGCTCTCATCGTTAGTATGATGGGGCATGGTCTGATAAGACTCTGGGGCCAATGATTACATCATCCGTGTACGCTAATGTTTGGGGAGAGGCTAGCAGGAGGTCAATGCGTGAGTAGGTTCTGTGCACACCGGAATAAAATGAATAGTCACAGGACTCTGGGTGTAGAACTCTCCACGTATCCACCACGTCAAGGGTTCGGAAGCAAGGCCGTTGCAATGCTTAAGTCCTTATGAGCCGTAGGGTGAGATTTATCTCTAATTGGATCAGGGTCGCCATTGAAATCTCCGCCGATTATTATCTGGCCCTCTATCTCTTTTTTCATTTCTTTATGGTGTAAATTATAAGCCCTCAGTCATATTTTGAATAATCAAACTAATTTCCAGTTAAGGTTGAGCGCTGGGGTGACAAGGTTGACCTCGCGAATCAACCTTGGAGCTTACTGCGTTCCTCTTTAACAATATGGTCTAGATAATTTAGTTTAAGTAACATCTGCCTTTCTTTCAAAACCAACGTCTTCATTTTAACTGTACTATTTTTCCTAAAACTGAACCCCATTGCACCCCAAAAATCTCATCCAAATCTTCAGATACCACCATTCTTGCACTATGATACTGTCCCTGTGATATACATCTGTCCCCCAGACCAAAAACCACATTGCGATTTTCGGCATTTCACCCATTTTTATTAAAAACCGTTTGGGTAATTTTAAACGGGAATTGAAACGAAATGCAATTTTCTCACGTTGTATGCTCTTGGTGATCCATTGCCTTGTGATTGCTAGTGTTTATATATTACTGCCTTTGTGAGAAATCATATTTAACTCTAAGTTTTAACCGTACATTAATTATTTATTTGCCATTTCCAAGTGTCATTTCATGCTATTGCAAAGGGATTTAAACTCTGTTTTTCCTCTTATTTTGTGAGGGACGGATTTTGATTCTGTTTGCTGCCTCTTATTCCTGACTACCTGATGCTTCTTGGTATTTGGGGAGGTGTCTCCTGATCTATGTTTAATTACAGAAACTGATGGCACCCAGCGAACCCTGTGTTAGTCTAAGCTTTCCCATCAGAATCTAATATCTGGCGTGCTGACAGAGATTCTATCCATCCCGGTGGATGATTATCATTTTTTTTGTGTGCAGCCCTACCATGTATCCGACGGCCATTTCAGCATAATATTCAAATAGAGACGCTTTTTGTGTGTATCAATTTGTCTGCTACTCAAACTTCATATTTCATGCTAGTATACCACCCTCTGACACACAACGCAGATTTTTGGTTTCTGTTTTAAGACCTTGCAGTGGACTGTAAGCATCGATTATCTGACTTGATCATTCTTGGTGATTTTAATTTACATTCCATTAAGGTTGCAGCTGCAGAATTGACAGGTTTATGCAGTCAATTAATGACTTGGACATTTTACAACATAGTAAGGGCCCAACTTAGACAGGGCAATAGGCTGGATTTAATTTCTCTGCCTCAACTCTTATGACAATCTTCAGTCCTTTTAGTGTTTTCTGGACCTATCATTTTGTTATTCCTTTTTTAATAAATGCTTCCATTCCCCAAGCTTTTCCGGTTCAGCCTTCTGTGCATAAGCTCAGTTCGTCCTGCAGCGATTTCAGTGATGCTCAAATCTCTATGCCCCGTGTAAAACCTTGAGTTTCTTGACTTGTCTTTGGCTTTTAATGAAATAGCTGATCACCAAGCTCCTATAAATTATTCTAAGCCCCGAGCTTGCCCTTCAGAGTCGTGGTTCTCCCCTCATCTATCTGACCTCCGCCTGTGCAGAAGACATGCCGGAAGGTAGTGGCACGCTGATTATACTCTCTCAGCCAGAATATCTTTTTGGGTGGGAACAAGCGCTTATTTGATAAAACACCTATGGGACTCCAAAACAAACTAGAGGCCTTTTCTTCCTTTGCTTTTGACCATAATTTACGTCCCAAAGTAGGAAAATAAAAGATATTAATTTTGTCAGGAGGAAAAACAATTCCACACTTCTTCTCGACAATTAACAATATCACGTTGGAAAGAATACCTGTGCTCAAGTATCTGGGATTTGGTGTCGCAAATGACTTTTCTAAAAAACACTAGTAAACAATGAGACCCTTGATTTCCCAATTAAGGATAGTCTATCAAAAATACTGCAAATTCTCTTTAAGTCCAGCAATTCAATTTTATCTATTAAAGAATGAAGCAGTACTTCTATATAATCTAGAATGATGTCTTCATGATATTGACTGTATTCTTAAGTCTCTTCAAGCTCGCCTATGTAAGCACATTTTGGGGTTGGCTAACTCTGTGCCAAATGCTTGCATACGCATACGCATATGCATAGAACTTGGTCTCTCGAGCTTATCAGCTGGATTCTTGTGGCGTCAATTAAATACATATGGTAAAATGTTGGATCCCCCCGAAATTCCATCTATGTGGAATTCTCTAGGATGCTGGCTACACAGAATCCACAATCAGTTAATATTTTCAAAAAAAGAATGGATTATGCACTACAACGCATTAACATCACGAAAGAAGATCTGATCACACGTGCAGGGTATTCCAAAAAAAGTGATATCAGATGGATTGGGTTGATTCTCAGGAAGAAATTGGCTCCTACTTGTCTTACCAGGAATTTGCTTTACACACGCATAAAAGGTTGCCGAGATTAATGTATGTGTTTTCCCGATGCAAAAATACGTGATATGTACATGCGGTTTTGCATGAATCAGTTACACTGCAAAGAACGCCTTGGTCAGTGGCTTTCCCTTAATTTACAAGGATGTCGCTTTGCAATATAACTTCACAAAAGGAATCCATCAAGCATTTGCTCATTTATTGCAACCATTTTGAGGATGACAGAATTGCTTTTTTGGGGGACAAAAATGTGATGAATACGGAGACATCACGGGAAATGTTATGGGTCAAATGTATGAATCCTCACAAATCATTTATGTGTGCTTTGGGACAGCTACTTTTTAAAATTGAAAATGAATTATTACAAAGAATGAACTGTGTTGTAGCTGAGTACATTTTATATGTTGTAATTTTTCATATAGTCAATCAAAAAGATTGGGCTTTGAGTTGTTAAAGAAGCGTACATACTGATAAGATACTCTGTCCATGATTCACACAGACTGATTTGAAGACGCTTTCCTTGCAATGAAATGTTTCTGTCAAGTTGAACAGCTGCAAAGAGTTTTGCTTAGTGATTCATGTCATGAATGATTTTAAATTGAAATGGTGGAAATTTTGTATTGTTTTTTGTTTAGTTGGGTGTTTTTACTTTGTGATATGTTTTATTTTGTACGTTATTTTTTTGATGGTGTGAACTGTTTTTTTTTGTAAACTAAAACATATGGTATTAATAAAAAAAAGCTTATTAGCAAGCCATATTTGAAACCAAATGCTCCTATTTCTCTGTCCAAATCACACATGCTCTAAGTCAAACCAGGGAACTGTTTAAAATTGTAAAACCTCTTTCAGTCATGTCTTCTCGTTCAATCTGCACATTTATGTGTGATTCTTTATCTAATTTTTTTCATTGATAAATTGATCTTATTCATTAAGCAATTTTGTCTTTTTCTTCTAGTCTTTCTATTAAAAAATCTATCCCTCAAACTGCTTCCACTATTCCACTCTCATGGTCTACCTTTCTGCCTGTGTTCTCTGATGATATTATTCAGGCTACCATTTAACTTACATCTACCTCCCCTCTTGACCCTATACCTCTCTGTTTTGAAAGTAATCATATCTGATATTGCTCCCCGGTCACATCTGCTGTTAAACACTCTTATCTCTAGCTCTATTGCTGCTGCTCGTAAGCATCATTTGGTCATTCCAATTTTGACAAAGGCTTTTCTAGATCCTCTGCTTCCTTCTAACTACCGCCCAATCTCTTTTCTGATGAAACTTATGGAATCTTTAGTCACTCTTATGCTCAGCTCTTGTCTTGAGAATTCTTCTTTTTTCAATCCTTTTCAGACAGGTGTCAGTCCGGGCCGTGTACTCAGTCAGTTTTGGTGTCTGTGGTGGATGATCTTGCCAGACTTGTGGGTCTGCGTGGCATGGGCATGTAATTTTAGTAGATCTGTCGGCCGCCTTTGACCCCATATGAAATCCATCTTACTGCACAGATTAACCATGGCGGGCATCTCCATCTCGGTGCCAGACTGGTTTGGTTCCTTTCTTGCTAATCATTCTCAAACTCTTTCTCTGCTTCCTTATGTTTCATTCTCTCACTCTTCCATGTGTGGTGCTCCTCAGGGATCTGCTCTCTTACCTATTTTTTTTAAATGTATATGCACAACCTCTGGCAAATGTATTCAATCTTTTGGCTTTCGCTGCTATATGTATGCTGATGACACACAAATTGTGTTTCCTTTTTACCCTGACGACCCACTGGGGGTGCAATTCTAAATCATTCTTTGAAAACTGTTGGGGACTGGATATGCCAGAACTGACTTAAGCTTAATGGTGACAGAGGTGTTGATTATTGGCTCTCTATCTTCCATTTCCCTCTGGATGCCTGATTTCCGGCCAGCATCCCCAAGTCCCCTCCCACAGACAGTGACGGTGGTAAAAAATCTGGGAGTTTAAATATCTGCCTCCCTTTCCATGGAAGCACAAGTCAGCTTGCTCTGTCAGCAGGGCCATTTCAAATGTAGAGTTTTGTGCAAAGTTCTTCCTTTCCTTTTGACATGTCTTCAGTGCTCCTGTTGTTGCTTCTCTTATCCTGAGGACTCTGGATTAATGTAATGTACTATATTTATCTTAGCCTCCCTACTTTCTAGACAGGCTGCAAGTACTACAAAATTCAGCTACCTTGGTTGTTTCTGAAACATCGATTCATGATATGATATGATAGGTTATTTATAACGTGCTTAATAACCAGAGGTTTCTAAGCGCGGACCCAGGGATCGAACATGTGGTGCTCCGTGTCCTCTTGCTTCCAAGGCGAGCATGTTGCCCCTGAGCTATCCTCCCGAGACTCATGACCGTATCTCTCCTTTGTTATGCAGCTGTTGGCTTTGCATTGAGTTTAAATATTTATGTTTAATTCACGAAGCCTATAAAGGCTTGGGTGCCGAATATTTAAAGCTTAAGTTTTGCAATTAGGTCCCCTCGCTGCTACTCCGCTCCTCATCACAGACTTTTTGATTAAAATTCCCAAAGTGTACCTATCTAGATCTGGCGGCCGAGCTTTCTCTGGTGCAGCGCCCACCTTTGAAATAAGTTTCCCCTTTCTTTACAAATGACTGTTGATCATCTGCTTTTCAACGCCTTCTTAGGACACTTCTATCTAATTAATTATTCTGTCATTTATGACTGTTGTTCCGGTTTCCTTTGCGTTTTACTTCAGCGCCATGTTGCCCTATGGTGTAAGCCGCTCTATACAAATGTTCTTAACATAACAGTATCTAGATTTCCCTACCTTTTCCCTGCTTACCTCCTTTTTGCACAAGGAACCAACTGCAATGATGCTCCTGGTTTAGTCAGTAATGAAGTAAGCCCAAACGTTATTTTATTGATTGAGTTTGTTATTTCTTTATATAACGCACCCAGAACCAGGCCCGAAGGTGTAAGTGTGCTAGCACTACAAAAGCACAATGATATACAAGACAATCAAACAGTAGCACCAATGCACAGAGGCACAGTCGCAGGAGACACATCATACACAGACAAAGGAGTGTTTTCAATTTTTTGCCTGAGCATGTCCAATGACTCAATGCCTGTAAGATCCGGGGGCAGCGCATTCCAAGCAGACAGTGCATCTGCAAAGAATGAACCTCTGCTTGCCATCATCAATTTGGACCTTGGAACACACAGTACATTCTGATCACTGGATCTCAAGGATCTCTGACTAGAACTCCTTGAAAGCCTTTCTGCCAGGTACTCCGGATGTGTTTCAGACAAACATTTATGAGCAATCGTCAGCAGACGGTGAGATTCCTAGGCTCAATTGGAAGCCAGTGCAGGTTTTTCCTTGCTTGGGAGACATGATCATTCTTCTTCAAGCCGTCCACAGATCTCAATGCGCTGTTCTGAATCCTCTGCAGCTTTGAGCAGTCTCCCTTGCTAATGCCCACCAGAAGACTGCTTCAATAGTCCATTTCTGTAATAATAATGGCCCTAGCCACAGTGGCAAGGTTCTTTATCGACAGATACGGTTGTATCTGTGCCAGCGTATTTACCCTAGATTGTACAATGATTTTACATTCCGCTATAATAAAATGCTGATATTCTGGACCCATTTTCATTATCATGCCTGGTGTACCGGTGGTCGTAACCTCTGTCTTTTTGTCATTACATGCCTTAAGACTTTTGGTGCAATGGGAGTGCTACTTTCAGTTTGTGATTCGTGCTAGTGATCGCGGAGTGTGGGCTTGCTACTGCTGAGTGCTGTTGGCAGCCGCTACACAAACGACATTGGGCCTCATTATAACTCAGGCGGTCCGGAAATAACGGTGGTGGTAAACCCGCCGCCACCGTTGTTTCCGGACCGCCTGATCCCGACTCCTGCAGGCGGGAGGTGATGTCCAGGTTTGACCTGGCGGGTTTAACACCACCCGCCTGCAGGCAGACGAGGAAACACCGGCAGCATTACGAGATGCTGCCGGTGTTTCCATGATCCCCATTCCCATCGAGTCCCATTGGGGATTAACACCATTCCGCCTCCGTGATTCCCGGAAATAATGTAATGGTTGTAATGCCCCAGTAATTCCGGGAATCACGGAGGCAGAATGGTAAAACGAGTCCGGCGGTAACCAGGCGGTTTTACCGCCGGACTCGTAATGAGGCCCATTGTCATTTTCTTGAGTGTCGGACATTTCTTCAACAGAAAATTCATCAGAGTCCTCCTCATAAGGCAGATAAATTGCGTTTGCTGATCCGTTGTTTTATACTTTGTGCAGGCTCTCACTGCTAGCACTGCCCATAACTGTTCCTCAACTGATTAGCACAATGGTGAAGGGTAGAATAAAACTAGCCACTATTGGCCATTACCTAATGGTTTCTCTTTACTAGGGTCAAAAGAGACCAGCAAACCAAAAAGAGACATGCAAAGTTTCTCATTTTGCCTCCCGAAACGACAGATTTTTGTGATGTTTCTCATTCTATGATGCAAAACCACCACGAATCCGAGGAAAACTGTGCAAAGTTTCTCATTTCGGGATGTAAAACCAACACGGGTCGGGAAAAGCAGTGCACTGAGTTTCTTTTTTATTACACAAAACCAAAACTGGTTGGAAAAACCCACACAAAGTTTCTCGTGACACTTGGCGAAAACAACTCGGGCCAGTGATAGAATGGCATAAAGTTTCTCGTACCATTTCCCGTATCGGTAAACTCATGCAAAGCGTCTAATTTTGCTACACAAAATCAACATGGGAACTAAACAATGCACCATTTCGACACACAAAATGATGCAAACCTATACAGGTTTGTTGTTTTGTTGCACATGCACCTCAGTGATTTAAGAGAGCTTTATAGGGGCGGCTGTTAAGAAGTGACTCTCATACCTTCTTGAATGTACTTGTAACGTTTATTCCACTTCTTGTGACACCTTGACAAGCAGTTACAATAGATCATAGTAAGTTACATAAAGGACATTAACACTAGCAGCCCATCACCCAGGCAGTGGGTTCACCAACTGACCAGGGCTGGAACCTTCACTCACACATTCCAGCACTCAGACATCAACACTCCACATGACATCACAACATTCCTGCTCACCCAGGCAAGACATATACAACACATCTCCCCCCTTTACATTAACACACTACACACACTAAGCACTACACACAACACATCTCCCCTACTTGCACTTATCCACAACATGCAAAATACCACGGGACACAGCTCCACTCATACCAACACACCCCATCCACACAGACTAGTATGACCAGGGCAGGCACACCGCATGTGCTCAAACACTCTGACTCTCATCTTATCCCAGTGCACTGGCCAGGCACACCGAGACCAACAACTAAATACAGGCACAATCTGGACCCTGAAAGATGGAGCGAGTCCTCAATAGGCACGCAGTGCAGCCAGGAACAACAGCCTGCATGCAATAAAAGAAAAACGTTAGTGGTACACGACCACAAGATAGAAGTACATGTGTGACCTTTCATGCCCATCACCAACAGACATGCTCCTACAAACACCGGGGGCGCTACCACCCGCACACATACCTCTTTACCCATGTGTGACTGTAATAACGGTCACACCCCAACCAACTGGGGGCGCTACCGCCCAGCACAATAGCTATAACTCAAGCAGGACTGTACTCACAGTCGCACCTTGTCTGGATGGAGTTACTACCACTCAGAATAGCTATTAACCCTGCATGACTATATAAACACAGTCACGCCCTCACTGTAATGGTGGCGCTACCACCATGCACAAATATACGTGGCCTCACCATGCATCTCAATTATTGCAGACACTTCCACACAGAAGTGGTGGCGCTACCACCACAATCCAACGTATACCGCTAACCCATGTACGCCCCTACCACAGACGCACCGATACCATACTTAAAATAATGCTGAGATCATAACCCATCTCAGCATATGGTAGGTCAAACATGTCGGCTAGGCACACTCACCATCAGCCAAACTATGCTCCTAACATGTATAAAAACACCATCCACAACCAGGATAGAAGGCACTCATAACCACTCCCATCCATACCCAACCCAACCCAACCATTCATCACATAACACAATATGCATTGTTCTTTACATTTGAATTGACATATTTCTTAAACACCATGTGTCTTTTCATGAAGCTTAAACAATATAACCTCCAAAACATTAGATGCAACAAATCCATCCCCAAACCAAAGCTAAAAGTCCATGTCGCATTGGCGCAACCTAAAAACCTGAAAATCCTCAAATATGTTAGCACTACAACACGTTAGCATCTTCACTTCATACCAAATTTTTAGCAATATTGCATAACTAAAAGTCCATGGGTGGAATTCTCATCCCTAAGAACCTGCAAATCCTCAAAATAGTTGAAGACAAACTAATGCTCATTAAACATCACCCGTTTACACATTCCATTATGCACAAGAATAACATTTAGCATATCCAACAAATTACCATACCCATTCTCAGAGATAAACCCTGCCATAGAATCCTAACCTGCATTATACCAAATTATTGTGGATTACCATCTACACAGGCTGCGCTTAGTAACCATCTGAGATCCACTGATGTGGGGTGTTTGAACAGAATGGATGGGGAAGTAGTCACAGATATATTCAACTGATTTATTAATTACAAAGAACAGGATTGTTCATTCACAGGTAAGGTATTTCACATTCAATGTGTTAAATAAGTTAAAACCTAAATAAATTGCGCAGAGTATTTTATACTAAAGAAATGCCAAGAAGTTCCATTCAAAGAACAGGGTTGTACATTCACAGGTAAGGTATCTTACATTCAATGTGTTGGATAAGTCAAAACTTGAATAAAGTAAACGTCTCACAGGTAAGGAATCTCACTTTCAATGTGTTGGATAAATCAAAACTTGAATAAATCACATTGTTTGAAAACAGGCTATCTGCCAGATAACAGTAATCAATTTGTATACAATTGCGCAAAGTATTTTATACTAAAGAAATGCCAAGAAATGCCAACACGTGTTTCAACCAAAAAGGCCGTCCTCAGGGCACGCAAATACATTTGCCGTTTGAACTAATATATAGTTATTGAACCTTGGCTTATTATTACATAGAAACAACCAAAGTCGGAGGTAGTAGGTCAAAAAACCAAGAAGAAACAGGAGAGAAGAGAAAAATAAAAACATAACGTTAGAATGATACGTGCAGTGGATTATTCTAATTCCTGATATAAAGATAGATGAATCAATTCATAACTTGATTGTGATTTTCTAATTCTTGATTGTACTTTTGATAGTTGAGGATTTAGTAATTCCTACATGCTTGGCTGGACAGGTCTGTAAACTGTAAAGCCATGAAATAAAATGGCGCATATTTAGCTTAAAATTCTGCACTGCTAATTTATTGTGCAATAATAACATATAATTTATGAAAAGTATGGAGGTTATAGTTACCAGTCTTGTAATCAAGTCGTGGTTGTTGCTCTGCTCGACTGGTGTACCGCTAATGCAGTATAATTGAAGCATAACGCACGTTTTTAACGTGCTTTCCCTTTAATACCGGCCGTAATCTACAACATGGATATGACAAAGTGTTTAGACAATTGAAAATATAAAAATGCTGCATCGACTTTGCGTTTGAAACAGTTAAGGGGCAGCACTGGCTTACCGGCGTGTGCTCCAAATGTTGGTGTGCACAATGGCGGGTTGTTTCTCAATACTGAGGGCATCGGCAAAGTCCGGGGTTACTATATTAACCTCCACGGATTAGGTCAGGTGATGTGATCACCTGACCCGGTTGCTTGGAAACTCCTTCCAAGCCGGAAATACTAGAAGCAGACCTTTGTGGAGCGCTTCCTATACAGAAATGCACTTGTTTACGCCAATGGTGTTTCAACAACTTGATTAAGTATAGATATTTGATATTGGTGCTAAATACCAACATGACATAGAAAAATGGAAACGGACATAGTCCTCACAGTTTTGGGTACAAGAACTACGGTAATGGGCTAGGCATATGCCTTGCAGCGATGTACTCATACAACGATACTGCATTCGCCAATGCTTATTCAAACCTGTATTAGGTACAGATGTTTGGTAATTGGTGCTAAATACCAACACGGTATAAAGAGTCAAAATGAATGTTGTGCACACAGTTAACGTGCAGAAACTGTAATAATAAGGTTTGATGTATGCCTGAAATTATCCATGCAGCATATGAATGGTTAGTTAGCATATTTTGATACTGAAGTAGTCAACATTTCATAGGTCAATGTGTAATTTAAGATGTTGGAGGCAAATAATTCCCAATTAAGAGATGATGATCGGTAGCATCTAAAATAGGTTCACTAGACTAAGTATGAACACCTCGGGCATAGTCGGTAAACCGTATCATTGTTCATAAGCTTGATCGTCTATGCTTTAAACATTAGGTGAGGATTTTTGTCAAGTTACCACTCGCTTCCCATGGTAACATGACCAATTAAGGCTAAATTAGTGAAACCTGGCCGATGTGGCTAAATATTCGGAGCAACAACAAATGTGAAAGTCAATTAATTAGGCTGTATCTGAGTATTTTTTGTTCCATGCTAAGAACTACTTGTAACGGATATGCATATATGGCATTGATGTCTGTTACCTATAGGAACCCATGGTATCGAACAACATGTCAACAGTTGGATTTCGCACAAATTACAGAAACACATTTAGTTCATGGTCTTGGTTCAAACCAAGTGACAGACAACGTAGTTTGCAAATCATTCTTGCTTCCTGCTGTCGTAGGGTCAATTCTCTGTTGCCACCTCTCAGATGTTGTTTGATGTGTTTAAGTCCAATGAATTTGATATCTTTGATGTTGTCCAGTTGATGATGCTTCTGCCAATGGGAAGCCAATGGAAGTCTAATATCCTGACTGCTGAGGTTGTTAAGGTGTTCTCGAATCCTAAAGCGAACTTCTCTAATCGTGCTGCCAATATAGATTTTCTGACATACACATAAAATGCCATAGATGACATATTTTGTACGACAATTGATAAAGTCAAGTATTTTGGTTTGAAGTCCATTATGACAGCTAAAGGTTTTTGTAGGTGCTAGAGCATGATGGCAAAAATTTCATGTCCCACACTTATAGAAGCCTGCTGGCTTTGTACTTGTAGTGAGCCAATTTCCTGTCCAATTGGATCAGGTTTAAGGAAAGAGGGACTAAGGATATTCCTCAGGGTATTTGCCTTGGTAAAGATAATACTTGGTCGATCAGTAATGTACGATATCAAATCAGAATCTAAATGCAAAATGTGCCAATGTTTTTGCAGTATGTACTGGATAAATTTGTGGTCACTTGAATATTTTGTGATAAAGTTGACATGCTTAGGATACTGTTCACTGGGCAGTTTTATCTTCTCCGTCAGTAATTGTGGTCTCGGTATTTTCTTGACTGCATCAGTGGTTTTCCTAATTAATTGGATTGGATACCCTCTTTCCCGAAATCTGTGTCCAATAGACTTACATTCTGATTGGAACGTTTCATCTTGACTGCAATTTCTTTTGGCTCTTAACATTTCACCTCTAGGTATGTTTTGAATAACACTTTGTCTATGGCTACTGGTGGCATGTAATATAGAGTTCACCGCAGTGGCTTTCCTAAAAGTGCAGGTTTCGATGCTATCAGACACAATATTGATTTTAAGATCTAGAAAAGTAATTTCTACTGCGTCCATGTGTCCTGTAAACTTGATATCGAATGTGTTGTCATTGAGATAAAGCATGAATGCTTCAAAATCTTCTTTACTACCTTCCCAAATGGCCAAGACATCATCAATATACCTTTTCCACCTGATAATGTGGTGCTTGAAAGGATTATTCTGAAAAATATATCTTTCCTCAAAGAAGGCCATAAATAAGTTGGCCAAAGTGGGCGCATATTTTGCCCCCATCGCAATCCCTTTAATTTGCGAGGAATAGTCACCATTGAAAAGGAACTGATTGTGCGTAAGAGTGAATTCCAAAAAACTTTTTATCATCTGTACATGTGTGTAGTGCGAAGCAGAGTAGGTTCTGAAACTGAAATCAATCGTTTCCAGGGCCAGTTGGTGTTGGATTGAAGTATATAGGGCTGCCACATCTAAAGTCACTAAATAGTATGTGGGTTTCCAAGTCATCCCTTGTAGTATTTGCAACGTGTGCGTTGTGTCTTTTAGATATGCTGGGATCTCAGGTACCAAGTGTTTAATACTGCTGTCTATATAATCAGCAAGTGCTTCGGTGACTCCTCCCTGTCCACTCATAATTGGTCGAACTGTTGGGAGAATCAGAAACGGTTTATGAACCTTGGGTAAGAAGTAAATCGTTGGCATAAGTGGTTTCGAAATCGATAGAAACGCCTTTTCATCATCTGAAAGTAATCCTTGGTTGTACCAGAATTGAAGTAAGGTTTGTAATTCTTGTAAAGTTGGTAATGTGGGGTTGGTAGTGAGTTTCTCGTAACATCCCGGCGTAGTTAGATGTTCCATTGCCATTTTAATATAATCTGATTTGTTCAGAATGACAATGTTGCCACCCTTATCGGCCTCTTTAATAATGATTGAGCTGTCTTCACATATTTCTTGTAATGCCTGTTGTTCCATCTTGGTAAGATTCTGTTTCCTACTGCAGCAATTTTGTTGGAATCCATCTAAGTGTTTGTGAATTTCCTTGGTAATTGACTTATAAAAAATGTCAATGACATTGTCTCCAGCGATAGGTGGCATGAATTTCGATCTGTTCTTGTGTTCCTTGATATCCATATTTCGTTGATGAATGCCGAGTTCTACCTGAATATCACTAACGGTTTTTGATCCCTCTTCCATGAGGTTGGAAAGTAAATGTATGTTTTCTATTTCTTGTATGCTTTTGGAACTGGTAGCTGGGAGTTGTTCCAAAGGTCTATACGTTTCAAATTTATTATGAAAGAATTTTTTCAATTTGAGTTTTCTTGAAAATTTGTAAAGATCAATTTGGAGTTCAGTCATATCAGATGTGGGATACGGTGCGAATGAAAGCCCATGATTGAGTACAGATAGTTGTTGAGATGAGAGGTGTTTATCAGACAAATTGATGACTAGACTTTTAGTATGGATTTCGGTTTGGTTTTCTTGAAGCTGGATCTGGTGAGTCTTTTGTTTATATCTCTCCCGTCCTCTCCTCCTTGCTCCTCTTCCTCCTCTGAGGTTGTTGGAGTAGGAAGATTTTTGTGTCCTAAAGGGACATTTTTGAGGAATCGAACTTGTTTGTTTTGAAAATTGTAAGTTGATTGGTTACCTTTCTTATATCTTTTGATTTCTGCCAGGAAGCCTCGTCTAAGATGACGAGACCCTTCTGCATTTGTCTGTTCTTCCTCATTGTTAGGGTTGGTAGTGGTTTCAATTTCTGAGTCTGTGTCAGATGTGACAGGTGATGTTGTGGGCGTGGCTATTTGTGATAGATCCCCATCATATTTAGGTTGATAGGTATACACTCTGTCATTTAGGTAGTCCTTTTCGTCTCTATAGAATTTCCTGAATTTGCGCAACTTGATTTCATCCTGGTATTCGACTAGAATCTCATTCATTTTAGCATAGTTTTTTTCTTTTGAACTTGCTGGATTATTCATTTCTGTGATTTCAATTTTAAGTTTATCAATTTCTTTAAGTACTCGGGTATCCTCACGTTCAGCATGTATGACCAAGATTTTCATCATGTTCTCCGAGCTGGCTGTGATATTACTTTCCCAGTCAGCTGCCAGATCCTGATCATCTTTATGTACAAAGTCGGGAAAAATTAATATTCTTAAACCTCTTGGTATAATGTCTTGCTGAATGTAGTTTTTGAGTGATACTTGTTCCCAATATTTATTGATTTCTTTTTTGCATAATCTTTCTAATTTGATACATTTTTGAATAAGGGTTTCTGATACATTAGGTCTAGATTTGAAGGGGTTGGTGTCTGAACCCCTAGGTGCAAATAGGGCAGCACTGTCCTCTTCTCTATTTTTAAGGTAATCTGTCATGGTGAAAATCAATAATAAAGATTATTGGTACTGAGTTTAGGGGCAGTGCAGCAGTCCACAGGGCGAGTAGAAATGAAAATACGGTATGTGGAAGTAAAGCCCTAGTCAGGAATGCGCACAACTAGAATTAAGTAAAAGGAAGTAAAGTAGTGGTTGAGCTGCTGTCGTGTAGGTGGTGAGGTGATCTACCACTATCACCTTGAAATAAGTCAAATTATTGTGGATTACCATCTACACAGGCTGCGCTTAGTAACCATCTGAGATCCACTGATGTGGGGAGTTGGAACAGAATGTATGGGGAAGTAGTCACGATATATTCAACTGATTTATTAATTACAAAGAACAGGGTTGTACATTCACAGGTAAGGTATCTTACATTCAATGTGTTGGATAAGTCAAAACTTGAATAAAGTAAACATCTCACAGGTAAGGAATCTCACTTTCAATGTGTTGGATAAATCAAAACTTGAATAAATCACATTGTTTGAAAACAGGCTATCTGCCAGATAACAGTAATCAATTTGTATACAATTGCGCAAAGTATTTTATACTAAAGAAATGCCAAGAAATGCCAACACATGTTTCAACCAAAAAGGCCGTCCTCAGGGCATGCAAATACATTTGCCGTTTGAACTAATATATAGTTATTGAACCTTGGCTTATTATTACATAGAAACAACCAAAGTCGGAGGTAGTAGGTCAAAAAACCAAGAAGAAACAGGAGAGAAGAGAAAAATAAAAACATAACGTTAGAATGATACGTGCAGTGGATTATTCTAATTCCTGATATAAAGATAGATGAATCAATTCATACCTTGATTGTGATTTTCTAATTCTTGATTGTACTTTTGATAGTTGAGGATTTAGTAATTCCTACATGCTTGGCTGGACAGGTCTGTAAGCTGTAAAGCCATGAAATAAAATGGCGCATATTTAGCTTAAAATTCTGCACTGCTAATTTATTGTGCAATAATAACATACAATTTATGAATAGTATGGAGGTTATAGTTACCAGTCTTGCAATCAAGTCGTGGTTGTTGCTCGACTGGTGTACCGTTAATGCAGTATAATTGAAGTATAACGCACGTTTTTAGCGTGCTTTCCCTTTAATACCGGCCGTAATCTACAACATGGATATGACAAAGTGTTTAGACAATTGAAAATATAAAAATGCTGCATCGACTTTGCGTTTGAAACAGTTAAGGGGCAGCACTGGCTTACCGGCGTATGCTCCAAATGTTGGTGTGCACAATGGCGGGTTGTTTCTCAATACTGAGGGCATCGGCAAAGTCCGGGGTTACTATAGTAACCTTCACGGATTAGGAGGTTACTCCGCGCATTCCTGACTAGGGCTTTACTTCCACATACCGTATTTTCATTTCTACTCGCCCTGTGGACTGCTGCACTGCCCCTAAACTCAGTACCAATAATCTTTATTATTGATTTTCACCATGACAGATTACCTTAAAAATAGAGAAGAGGACAGTGCTGCCCTATTTGCACCTAGGGGTTCAGACACCAACCCCTTCAAATCTAGACCTAATGTATCAGAAACCCTTATTCAAAATGTATCAAATTAGAAAGATTATGCAAAAAAGAAATCAATAAATATTGGGAACAAGTATCACTCAAAACTACATTCAGCAAGACATTATACCAAGAGGTTTAAGAATATTAATTTTTCCCGACTTTGTACATAAAGATGATCAGGATCTGGCAGCTGACTGGGAAGTAATATCACAGCCAGCTCGGAGAACATGATGAAAATCTTGGTCATACATGCTGAACGTGAGGTACCCGAGTACTTAAAGAAATTGATAAACTTAAAATTGAAATCACAGAAATGAATAATCCAGCAAGTTCAAAAGAAAAAAACTATGCTAAAATGAATGAGATTCTAGTCGAATACCAGGATGAAATCAAGTTGCGCAAATTCAGGAAATTCTATAGAGACGAAAAGGACTACCTAAATGACAGAGTGTATACCTATCAACCTAAATATGATGGGGATCTATCACAAATAGCCACGCCCACAACATCACCTGTCACATCTGACACAGACTCAGAAATTGAAACCACTACCAACCCTAACAATGAGGAAGAACGGACAAATGCAGAAGGGTCTCGTCATCTTCGACGAGGCTTCCTGGCAGAAATCAAAAGATATAAGAAAGGTAACCAATCAACTTACAATTTTCAAAACAAACAAGTTTGATTCCTCAAAAATGTCCCTTTAGGACACAAAAATCTTCCTACTCCAACAACCTCAGAGGAGGAAGAGGAGCAAGGAGGAGAGGACGGGAGAGATATAAACAAAAGACTCACCAGATCCAGCTTCAAGAAAACCAAACCGAAATCCATACTAAAAGTCTAGTCATCAATTTTTCTGATAAACACCTCTCATCTCAACAACTATCTGTACTCAATCATGGGCTTTCATTTGCACCGTATCCCACATCTGATATGACTGAACTCCAAATTGATCTTTACAAATTTTCAAGAAAACTCAAATTGAAAAAATTCTTTCATAATAAATTTGAAACGTATAGACCTTTGGAACAACTCCCAGCCACCAGTTCCAAAAGCATACAAGAAATAGAAAACATACATTTACTTTCCAACCTCATGGAAGAGGGATCAAAAACCGTTAGTGATATTCAGGTAGAACTCGGCATTCATCAACGAAATATGGATATCAAGGAACACAAGAACTGATCTAAATTCATGCCACCTATCGCTGGAGACAATGTCATTGACATTTTTTATACGTCAATTACCAAGGAAATTCACAAACACTTAGATGGATTCCAACAAAATTGCTGCAGTAGGAAACAGAATCTTACCAAGATGGAACAACAGGCATTACAAGAAATATGTGAAGACAGCTCAATCATTATTAAAGAGGCCGATAAGGGTGGCAACATTGTCATTCTGAACAAATCAGATTATATTAAAATGGCAATGGAACATCTAACTACGCCGGGATGTTACGAGAAACTCACTACCAACCCCACATTACCAACTTTACAAGAATTACAAACCTTACTTCAATTCTGGTACAACCAAGGATTACTTTCAGATGATGAAAAGGCGTTTCTATCGATTTCGAAACCACTTATGCCAACGATTTACTTCTTACCCAAGGTTCATAAACCGTTTCTGATTCTCCCAACAGTTCGACCAATTATGAGTGGACAGGGAGGAGTCACCGAAGCACTTGCTGATTATATAGACAGCAGTATTAAACACTTGGTACCTGAGATCCCAGCATATCTAAAAGACACAATGCACACGTTGCAAATACTACAAGGGATTACTTGGAAACCCACATACTATTTAGTGACATTAGATGTGGCAGCCCTATATACTTCAATCCAACACCAACTGGCCCTGGAAACGATTTATTTCAGTTTCAGAACCTACTCTGCTTCACACTACACACATGTACAGATGATAAAAAGTTTTTTGGAATTCACTCTTACGCACAATCAGTTCCTTTTCAATGGTGACTATTCCTCGCAAATTAAAGGGATTGCGATGGGGGCAAAATATGCGCCCACTTTGGCCAACTTATTTATGGCCTTCTTTGAGGAAAGATATATTTTTCAGAATAATCCTTTCAAGCACCACATTATCAGGTGGAAAAGGTATATTGATGATGTCTTGGCCATTTGGGAAGGTAGTAAAGAAGATTTGAAGCATTCATGCTTTATCTCAATGACAACACATTCGATATCAAGTTTACAGGACACATGGACGCAGTAGAAATTACTTTTCTAGATCTTTAAATCAATATTGTGTCTGATAGCATCGAAACCTGCACTTTTAGGAAAGCCACTGCGGTGAACTCTATATTACATGCCACCAGTAGCCATAGACAAAGTGTTATTCAAACATACCTAGAGGTGAAATGTTAAGAGCCAAAAGAAATTGCAGTCAAGATGAAACGTTCCAATCAGAATGTAAGTCTATTGGACACAGATTTCGGGAAAGAGGGTATCCAATCCAATTAATTAGGAAAACCACTGATGCAGTCAAGAAAATACCGAGACCACAATTACTGACGGAGAAGATAAAACTGCCCAGTGAACAGTATCCTAAGCATGTCAACTTTATCACAAAATATTCAAGTGACCACAAATTTATCCAGTACATACTGCAAAAACATTGGCACATTTTGCATTTAGATTCTGATTTGATATCGTACATTACTGATCGACCAAGTATTATCTTTACCAAGGCAAATACCCTGAGGAATATCCTTAGTCCCTCTTTCCTTAAACCTGATCCAATTGGACAGGATAATTGGCTCACTACAAGTACAAAGCCAGCAGGCTTCTATAAGTGTGGGACATGCAATTTTTGCCATCATGCTCTAGCACCTACAAAAACCTTTAGCTGTCATAATGGACTTCAAACCAAAATACTTGACTTTATCAATTGTCGTACAAAATATGTCATCTATGGCATTTTATGTGTATGTCAGAAAATCTATATTGGCAGCACGATTAGAGAAGTTCGCTTTAGGATTCGAGAACACCTTAACAACCTCAGCAGTCAGGATATTAGACTTCTCCAGCATTGGATCTTTCATGGATTCACATGCTTAGAATATTCCCCGTCGCCAGACTGGGAACCCTCGGTACACATATATATATAGTCATTTCCCATAGGAAAAACTTCCGACACTTGTGTGTCCTATCCCCGTCCACATCCTCCACGGGGCCGCCCACGCACGCTCCGTCGGACGCAGTAGTATATAAGCCCCGCCCCCGCGGGACCCTTCAGATTTCAACCGTCTCCAAAGATAGTGGGATCTCCTCGTGTAGTCTACTGCTACTTATCGAATTGTTCGAACTCTCTGCGAGTTTGTTTGTCTGGTCTGTCATAATGTCGGGAAAACCTCTTTTTCGCCCGTGTGCCACGTGTGGACTGAAGAAGGTTTATGAGGGGGACGGCCATCTAGACTGTATCTACTGCCTCCATCCTCACCACTCGGCGGACCAATGCGATATATGTAAGGGTTTTTCCAGAAAACCCTGAAGGATCGAAATCGGCGACTGGTTTCGTGGCTGAACGCACTGGCGCGGGGCGTACCTCAGTCAGAGGTAGGCTCGGTGCGCAGTGTCGCCTCGCTAAAACATCAGGAGCCCCTCGACGCTCAACTTCGTCGGAACCTCCGCTAAGAAGTCACGACCTGTGGAAAAGGACGTTCCACGAAGTCACTCTTCTAAGGACTCTTCTAAAGACTCTGCAAGAAAGACATCTTCGTCAACTTCGTCGAAGAAAGGAAAGGAAAGGCCTAAATCCTCCTCGGCGATCAACACAGATCAGCCACGAGTAAGAGATGCGGATAAACGCAGGGAGAGGCTCGCGAAGGCGGGACCGCCTAAGCCACCTGCAGGCCCTCCGTCGACGACGACGACGGCGACGATCCAGTGCCCACTCCGTCACAGTCCCCCGCCTTTCAAACGGGCTCATCGTCGACGACGATTCCCTCGTCGACGGAGTTCCAGGCCTGGAGGCCAGAAGTTCGAATGGGGTTACCTGACACACTGCTACAAGAACAGGCGGTGTCAATCGCCTCGAAAGAAGACGATGGCTTCAGAATGGTGAGCCCGGAAGACCTTGGTCTACGAGCCAGGTTTCTTCTGGTGCAACCTGCTCTCAGGTGTTTACCCAGCCTCCAAGCGCCAGGCTACCCTCTCCATGGAGGTACTTTCCTCCTTACACTCGCTTTTAAAATCCGCTGGACGAAAGGCTTCCACCTGCTCCGACGACTCCCCTCGTCGACGAGCCGGCCTTCACACCGCCGACTAGATCGGTCGTGGTTCCAACTACTCCACAGTCCAGGAGGAGGGTGAGCTCTCGGACTCCCTCTCTGACCAGGGTCAGCATCAGATATCTCCCTCTCACCGTCAAGGGACCCATCCTGGGTTTCGGATGTGGAAGTGGATCCGCCAAAAAGTCCCATTCACCCATCACCACCGGATGATATAGGCGCCTTCCATTCCATGATGGAAAAGGCCTGCAAGGAGTTCGGCCTGGCCCAACAGGAAGAAAAGAAGGACTGTTTTCTCTTTGACCACATGGGCAAGAGTAGGCGTTCAATTTTTTCAATACCGATCCTGGACCACGTCTGGAAAGAAGGCGTTCAAACTATGCGGCACCCATTTTCTGAACCGGCTGTCAAGGGCGCATAGAGAAAAAATTTAAAGTCCCAGACTCGACGCCGAAATGCCTCTCGGCGCAACCTACACCTGACTCGGTGGTATCGGCGGCGGCGACGAGAAAAGCAAAGTCTCAACATAAATGCTCTACCCTCCGGATTCGAGGCTAGGCGCCAAGACGCGTTCGGTAAGAAGGTCCTGTCAGTGGGGGCTTCAACAGTAAAAGCAGCTAACTCCCTGGCAATTATGGCCAGGTATGACAGGGAGATGTGGCACAGACTGGCACCTATTATGGACCACCTCCCAGAAGAGCATAGAAGAACGGCTATGTCCCTGGTTCGAGAAGGCGAGGAAGCATCGAACCATGCTATTAATATAGCAGTGGACCTGGCAGATTCGGGGTTTAAACAAATTAACAACGGAGTTGTTCTAAGACGCCAGGCTTGGCTTAAGTGCACCAACTTCAGACCGAAGTGCAATATAAAGTCGTGGACATGCCCTTCGAAGGTGACCTTCTGTTCGGCGAAAAGGTGGATGAGGCCTTGAAAGGCATGAAGGAGGACTCTGAGACGGCACGTTCGCTGGGCTCTCTTCAGAGTGGTAAGCCCTTTCGTTCTTTTCGCCCCTTTAGAGGAGCAACTGGAAACTCAAGATTCTCAGCAACCAGGGATAGAGCGTTTGGTAGGTCGTCGTATCCGTCACAAGGATATAGGCGCGCCTCGCAGTCCTCAACCCGGCGCAGAAATTTCCAGTCCTCCAAGAGACGACCCATTACTCGTCGTCGACGAGCAAACAGAAAGACCAACAATGACGTTCTGGGAGGAAGAGTGTCAAGCTGCGTCGAGGAATGGGAGTCAATCACAACAGATCAGTGGGTTCTGGACACGGTGAGACGGGGGCATTCCCTACGGTTCAAATGCAAACCTCCAAGACGTCCACCGATACACCTGTCTCAACCACATCTAGGCATCTTGCGTCAGGAAGTAGCGCTCATGTTAAAAAAAGGCGCCATCGAATTAGTCCCTGCATCGCAGAAAGGCCTAGGGGTTTACTCACGCTGTTTCGTAGTAAAGAAGCCGAACGGAAAGTGGTGCCCCATCCTCGACCTGCGGGACCTCAACAAAACCCTGCTGAGTCAAAAGTTCAAAATGCTTACACTACAGGAGGTGATCAGATCCGTCCAAAGGACGATTTCTTGGCTTCACTAGATCTACAGGACGCGTATTTCACATTCCGGTGTGCAAAAACACAGGAGGTTTCTGAGGTTCATAGTAGGTCAACACACTACCAATTTGCAGTGCTCCCATTTGGTCTAAAGTCCTCCCCAAGAACGTTTACAAAATGTTTGGCACCTGTGGCAGCCTGGCTGCGAAAGGAGGGCATCATGTTTACCCGTACCTCGACGACTGGCTCGTGAGGGGATCCTCCCCAGCGTCGACCAACGACAGCCTATTGACCACCTTGCGACTGCTACAGCGCGTCTGGGATTTGCAGTGAACTACGAAAAGTCTTCTCTAAAGCCTCAAAGAGCTTGAAGTTCTTGGGTGCTCAATTCGACACCCACGCGGGATAGTGAACCGTCCCTGGAAAGGATGTCGAAGATCAAACGACTGACAAGCCAACTTCGTCTGCAGAGCAGGATGTCAGTGAGAAAATATGCGGCGCTCCTAGGTCCATGGCGTCGTGCATCCACCTGGTAGCAAACTGCCGGTTATTCATGAGGCCTCTACAAGAGTTCCTGTCGGACAGATGGAAGCAGGCCACAGGCCGCTGGTCAGACAAGATAATCGTCGACGACGAAGGAGTTATCAAAGCCCTCCAATGGTGGAAAGTCGTCGCAACCTGGACAGAGGGGTCCCTCTGCAAGAGCCGGAATTTCAGAACACCATCACTACGGACGCCTCTCTGATCGGGCTGGGGAGCACACATGAACAATCATCAAACCCAAGGCAGGTGGTCGTCGACCGAATCTCGCCTACATATCAACGTCTGGAGCTAAGGGCGGTGAGATGGGCCCTGAAATCTTTCCCCACACATCAAGGGGTCAAAAGTAAGAGTGCTCACGGACAATACGACAGCTATGTTCTACCTGATAAAACAGGGTGGCACCAGATCCAGGACCCTCTCGAAGGAAGCTCAAAAGATCTGGCATTGGGCTTTAAAACACCACATCTCCTAGTGGCATACCACCTACCGGGAGCGAAGAATGTACAGGCGGATTCCCTGAGCAGGACTATGTCACAAATACCGAGTGGGAACTGGACTCCAGTCAGCTACAAGAAATCTTCGAAAGGTGGGGGACCCCATCGATCGATCTCTTCGCAACGGAAGAAAACCGAAAATGTGTCCAGTTCGCGAGCAGATGGCCCCAAATAGGCTCCCTGGGGGAAGCGTTCTCGTTTCCGTGGACAGGCAAATTCCTCTACGCCTTCCCTCCGTTCCCCCTCATACGGAGGACGATCCAGGGGATCCGCAGGTACAAATGCCGGGTCATTCTAGTGGCTCCGCACTGGCCGAGACAACCATGGTTTTCCGACCTCCTTCATCTGTCACTGGATCAACGATACCGCTCAGGAAAGTGCCGAACCTCCTGTCCAGGGACAAGGGGACCGTGATGGCACCACAATCCGGACAGCCTGAACTTAACTGCATGGCTCCTGACTTCTCAGAGTTTGGGAACCTGAAGTTTCGACGGATTGCCGAAAGATTCTGCAGGCGGCTAGGGCCCCTTCTACTAACAAATCATATATAAGCAAATGGAAAAGATTCTGTACGTGGTGTCAAACACAACACGAAATTCACCCGTTGGAAGTAACCCCTGAGCAAATCCTCCGTATCTTCTTCACCTGGCGGAGAGCGACTGTCATCATCGTCCATCAAAGTACACTTGGCGGCCATTTCAAGGTTTACAAGGAGGAGACAGTCTTCACCACTATTCAGTGACAGACTAGTGAAGCATTTCATGAGGGGTCTCTTTAGAACTTCCCCCTGCGAAACGGTTCCCACCGTCGTGGAGTTAAATGTGGTGTTGGCTGCTTAATGAAGCCTCCATTTGAGCCAATTTCCTTCTTCATCCTACAATTCCTATCCTGGAAACTAGCGTTCCTAGTTCGCCATCACATCGGCTAGAAGAATGTCGGAATTGCAGGCATTGGTCATAGATCCTCCATATCTGAGGTTCTTTAAGGACAAAGTTATTTTATCAACTAACCCTACTTTCATCCAAAAGTACCGTCGGTCTATCATAAGCACTCGACCCTGGTACTTCCCTACTTTCTTTGCATCTCCTTCGTCGACGGCGGAGAAGGCCCTTCACACTCTGGACGTCAAAAGGGCGCTAAAATTTTACCTGCAAAGAACGCAAGATTCAGAACCACCAGACAGTTGTTCATCGCCTATGGTCCTCGGCGAGGGGTAAGGCTATCTCCAAGCAAGGTCTGGCTCGCTGGGTCTCTTCGGCAATTTCCCTGTGTCACTCCAAGGCCGGGAGACCCCTACAGATCGCCTAGAGCCCATTCCACGAGATCGACGGCTTCCTCCGTGCGGCTCTATGGGCAGGAATTCCGCTGACAGACATCTGCCAGGCGGCGGCATGGTCTGTCCACACACGTTTACGCGCCATTACTGCCTGGAAAGCAGCATGCGGATGAGGTGCAGATGGGGCGGGCAGTGCTGCGCCACCTTTTTCAATGAGGTAAGCCAAAATTTACGATGAAAATGCTGTCGCTTACTTGGCCTAAGCTGTTTCCGATCGTATACATGAACATACATATTTATATCTGTCTAGATATAGGTTCATTATCTTAATATATATGCGCAGGGGGTGCATACTTGGGTCATATGGCATAACATTGTACTGTGGAAAATCCGTTTCGTATCAGTATAATAAGTTGTTGCTTACATACATGGTGTAAAGGGAGTGTTTGGGGTGTCTCTACGAATGTAAGTTACATTGCACTCTCACCTCCTTCTTGATGTTACTGCTTTACAATCTATTCTAAGCATGTGAATCCATGAAAGATCCAATGCTGGAGAAGGGAGTAGTTTCTTACCTGTAACTCCATTTCTCCAGCATTGGTATCTTTCATGGATTCACATGCGCCCACCAGCCTCCCCGGATTGCAATGTGAAATTATGTACGTAAGCAAGTTTTTTCCCCCCGTTCTCTTTGGAGGGGCCGAAATCTGAAGGGTCCCGCGGGGGCGGGGCTTATATACTACTGCGTCCGACGGAGCGTGCGTGGGCGGCCCCGTGGAGGACGTGGACGGGGATAGGACACACAAGTGTCGGAAGTTTTTCCTATGGGAAATGACTATATATATATGTGTACCGAGGGTTCCCAGTCTGGCGACGGGGAATATTCTAAGCATGTGAATCCATTAAAGATACCAATGCTGGAGAAATGGAGTTACAGGTAAGAAACTACTCCCTTCCATTGGCTTCCCATTGGCAGAAGCATCATCAACTGGACAACATCAAAGATATCAAATTCATTGGACTTAAACACATCAAACAACATCAGAGAGGTGGCAACAGAGAATTGACCCTACGACAGCAGGAAGCAAGAATGATTTGCAAACTACGTTGTCTGTCACTTGGTTTGAACCAAGACCATGAACTAAATGTGTTTCTGTAATTTGTGCGAAATCCAACTGTTGACATGTTGTTCGGATACCATGGGTTCCTATAGGTAACAGACATCAATGCCCATATATGCATATCCGTTACAAGTAGTTCTTAGCATGGAACAAAAATACTCAGATACAGCCTAATTAATTTGACTTTCACATTTGTTGTTGCTCCGATTATTTAGCCACATCGGCCAGGTTTCACTAATTTAGCCTTAATTGGTCATGTTACCATGGGAACGGAGTGGTAACTTTGACAAAAAATCCTCAACCTAATGTTAAAGCATAGACAATCAAGCTTATGAACAATGATACGGTTTACCGACTATGCCCGAGGTGTTCATACTTAGTCTAGTGAACCTATTTTAGATGCTACCGATCATCATCTCTTAATTGGGAATTATTTGCCTCCAACATCTTAAATTACACATTGACCTACGAAATGTTGACTACTTCAGTATCAAAATATGCTAACTAACCATTCATATGCTGCATGGATAATTTCAGGCATACATCAAACCTTATTATTACAGTTTCTGCACGTTAACTGTGCGCACAACATTCATTTTGACTCTTTATGCCGTGTTGGTATTTAGCACCAATTACCAACATCTGTACCTATACAGGTTTGAATAAGCATTGGCGAATGCAGTATCGTTGTATGAGTACATCGCTGCAAGGCATATGCCTAGCCATTACCGTAGTTCTTGTACCCAAACTGTGCGGACTATGTCCGTTTCCATTTTTCTATGTCATGTTGGTATTTAGCACCAATATCAAATATCTATACTTAATCAAGTTGTTGAAACACCATTGGCGTAAACAAGTGCATTTCTGTATAGGAAGCGCTCCACAAAGGTCTGCTTCTAGTATTTCCGGCTTGGAAGGAGTTTCCAAGCAACCGGGTCAGGTGATCACATCACCTGACCTAATCCGTGGAGGTTACTATAGTAACCCCGGACTTTGCCGATGCCCTCAGTATTGAGAAACAACCCGCCATTGTGCACACCAACATTTGGAGCATACGCCGGTAAGCCAGTGCTGCCCCTTAACTGTTTCAAACGCAAAGTCGATGCAGCATTTTTATATTTTCAATTGTCTAAACACTTTGTCATATCCATGTTGTAGATTACGGCCGGTATTAAAGGGAAAGCACGCTAAAAACGTGCGTTATACTTCAATTATACTGCATTAGCGGTACACTAGTCGAGCAGAGCAACAACCACGACTTGATTGCAAGACTGGTAACTATAACCTCCATACTTTTCATAAATTAAATGTTATTATTGCACAATAAATTAGCAGTGCAGAATTTTAAGCTAAATATGCACAATTTTATTTCATGGCTTTACAGCTTACAGACCTGTCCAGCCAAGCATGTAGGAATTACTAAATCCTCAACTATCAAAAGTACAATCAAGAATTAGAAAATCACAATCAAGTTATGAATTGATTCATCTATCTTTATGTCAGGAATTAGAATAATCCACTGCACGTATCATTCTAACGTTATGTTTTTATTTTTCTCTTCTCTCCTGTTTCTTCTTGGTTTTTTGACCTACTACCTCCGACTTTGGTTGTTTCTATGTAATAATAAGCCAAGGTTCAATAACTATATATTAGTTCAAACGGCAAATGTATTTGCATGCCCTGAGGACGGCCTTTTTGGTTGAAACACGTGTTGGCATTTCTTGGCATTTCTTTAGTATAAAATACTTTGCGCAATTGTATACAAATTGATTACTGTTATCTGGCAGATAGCCTGTTTTCAAACAATGTGATTTATTCAAGTTTTGATTTATCCAACACATTGAAAGTGAGATTCCTTACCTGTGAGACGTTTACTTTATTCAAGTTTTGACTTATCCAACACATTGAATGTAAGATACCTTACCTGTGAATGTACAACCCTGTTCTTTGAATGGAACTTCTTGGCATTTCTTTAGTATAAAATACTCTGCGCAATTTATTTAGGTTTTAACTTATTTAACACATTGAATGTGAAATACCTTACCTGTGAATGAACAATCCTGTTCTTTGTAATTAATAAATCAGTTGAATATATCTGTGACCACTTCCCCATCCATTCTGTTCAAACACCCCACATCAGTGGATCTCAGATGGTTACTAAGCGCAGCCTGTGTAGATGGTAATCCACAATAATTTGACTTATTTCAAGGTGATAGTGGTAGATCACCTCACCACCTACACGACAGCAGCTCAACCACTACTTTACTTCCTTTTACTTAATTCTAGTTGTGCGCATTCCTGACTAGGGCTTTACTTCCACATACCGTATTTTCATTTCTGCATTATACCAAGACTTGCTTTTCAATCATAAATTAAAGACAATGGGCCTCATTCCGAGTACGGCGCTAACCAATGGCGCTATTAACGCCTTGGTTGACGCCGTACCCAGACCGGCAGCGCCTTGGTGGATGGCGGAATTACCGCCCCATTCCAAGGTCGGCGGGGCGGTAATTCCCCATTCACCAAGGCTCTTCCCCATTCCCAAATGAGCCCCCATAGGGCTCAATTGGAATGGGGAAGATGCAAATAACGGTGACCGTTTATTACGGTCACCGTTATTGGCTTGG
This sequence comes from Ambystoma mexicanum, assembly GCA_002915635.3. NCBI lineage: Eukaryota > Metazoa > Chordata > Amphibia > Caudata > Ambystomatidae > Ambystoma > Ambystoma mexicanum. Next base: position 1,072,743,611 of record CM030317.1, read on the forward strand.
AGGCCCCTTTGCGCCCTCGACTTTAACACCTGCCTAAAGCAGGCGTTAAGGGCGAGGGCGCAAAGGGAACTCGGAGTATGGCGGTAAGGGATTACCGCCACCGGTCTCGTTACCGGTGGCCGCTATCCCTTACCGCCATACTCGGAATAAGGCCCAATATCCTTATCTTCAACACAGCAAAATAATACATCCACTTTATCTCTGCTACACACAAGCATATACTTGCGGTTAAGTTAATCCATTGCAAAGTGTAGTTCCGCATTCCGCATCCCGGTTGCCACGCCATTCCAGCTTTGATCTGCTTTGATTACTATTGTAAACAGCCTCACTACAGGCGAATCCGTTGTCCCAGGTACCATGCCAATGCAGGATCTAATCTTTACATGGCTCCCGCTGTCCACCCGCACCTCTTTGCAGGCGTGCTGTGCCACGACATTTTCCACCCGACAGACCTGTGGCGCTGGGCTTGACCATCTCTTCTTTCCTAAGGCTCCTCCAGACATAACATCCACAGCGCTCTGCTTCCCTTCATGACATTGTAGAACTTCATCAACCTACACGCCGTACCTCTGTCGCATAGGCCGACAGGGCGAGCTTCGTCACATCGGCTCCTTCCCATCCTTACCTCGGAACTTCCTGCGCATGTATGGCCACGCTTTGGGTCCTTTGCTCTAAAGCACCTCTTTGTTATATTGTGATACGTGCCTCGTATCATGCTCGAACAGCGCAGGACGCACGTCTTAGAATTGCTTTGCGTTCCGCTCATCCACCAACTCCCTCACCGGCTCACTGACGTCACCATTGTCCCACTTGTCACCGTGGAGCAAAGATCTCCGGTGGACCAACCGTCACCCGTAGCATCTCGGGGCCAGTCTACTGCTAGATACACAATTGCACCATTTCAGCTTCCTACTTCACGCTCATGCAGAGAGAGTTGCTTTTAAGCTTAACACTTGGGCAGTGTGACCATGGATTCTACTTCTCTGATGCCCATGTCCCTCCCTTACTCTAATGGGCAACCTCGCACACTCCTGTGCATAGCTGGGCCACAATTTTCTGGCATGTCTTCATACTTAAGGATATGGTCAGTAACTATTGCACAGTCTATATGCACATACCCCCCGCAGCAGGTTCACCAGCTTTCCTTGCGCAGATTCCATCCTCGTCGCCATTGTTAAGAAGTGACTCTCATACCTTCTTGAATGTATTTGTAAGGTTTATTCCAACTTCTTGTGACACCTTGACAAGCAGTTACAATAGTTCATAATAAGTTACATAAAGGACATTAACACTGGCAGCCCATCACCCAGGCAGGGGGTTCACCAACTGACCAGGGCTGGAACCTTCACTCACACATTCCAACACTCAGACATCAACACTCCACATGACATCACAACATTCCTGCTCACCCAGGCAAGACATATACAACAGCGGCAATCTTCGTTCAAGAATAAGATGGATTTGTTGAAGTGTGCTGTTATATGTCTAAGGTGATTTGCTGCCTGATGATTTTTTCTAATTTGAGATAGGTGTATGATGAGATGTTTGTATGCTCATTTGTAGATGGACATGTAAGCCTGGGCACTTAAATGAGTTGAACTTACCAGGCTCACTGTCACTATACATTCACATCCTGTAAAATAAACAGAAAAGAGCACAAGTTTCTAAGCTTTACATACATAGAAATGTGTCTGTGTGAATGGATCAATGTTAGGTTGCTAGAAACATAAACGTCCCTAAAACTTGTAGGAAAGTCCCAATTTGCAATTGGTGTCTCATACGTCGTAGATCTTTACCTTTCAATCACCACATATTGACATGAGCAAGTGTAGGTTTCTCTATTTAAGTAGGATGGTTACATGATGGTTACTTTGCAGCAGATCACAGAAGCATGATTGCTCATCGAATCCCAGATTCCTACATTGTCATACGTAATAGATTTTGTTCTAGAAAGCTTGCTGTTACTTGTGAAAAGAGTGTGTGTGTGTGCTTGCCTGTGTGTGTGTGTTTGTGTGGATGTGCGTGTGGAGTTACATGGCTAAACAACGCATACTTTCATCTGTGTGTGCTGGCTGATATATATGTATATATATATATATAAATATATATATATATATATATATTATATATATATATATATATATGTGTGTGTGTTCTGGTTTTACACATTGTTTATTAATTGGTACTGGCTATTTCAGTGACATTGTTATGCAGGGGAAGATTTGCATAGTAGAATTAATTATTTGTTTGAAAGTACTGAATCTCAGTAAACTGTGCATTTGAAATGCTTTTGTACTAATGATGAACAAGACCATGGGCCTCATTACGACCCTGGCGGTACGGAGTGAACGGCGCCGTAAAAGGTGCCGGCGCCGTTCACTCCGTACCGCCGCATTACGAGTTGCCCTCGCTGGACACGGTAAGCACGCCTGGGAAAACCAGGTGCGCTTACCGGGTCCTGCGAGGGGAAGAGGGAGCAAACAATGGGCCATCTCGTAATGGCCCGTTGCTTGCTCCCTCTCGCATTCCCATTCAGCCCTATGGTGGCTGAAATGGGAATGGGGAAGGACCGTGTCCGGGTCCTTGGAGGGAGGAATTACCGGGCCTTCCGAACTCGGAATGGCCCGGTAAGTCCTCATTCCGAGGACCCGGACCCCGAGGCGATTTCGGCGGCAGCCATGCCGCCAATAGTGGCATGGTTACCGCTGAACACGTAATGAGGGCCCATTTCTTTATTCAAGACCATTTCTTTATTCAGTAACAAAATTAGCAAATCCAAATTACTTGCTGTGTTTATACTACCTTGTAAAAGACGCCATATTAAGTATACCCTATTTTCACTGCTCTAATTATCAGCTCCATTGTGTTGTTATTCGTGTAATGCAGAGTGAACCAAGTGCAAAAGTTTTCTTTGATTTATGTAATATTTTGCATAATTTCTTTCATCACCGTAATGTAAGACAGTGATATAATGAGGCAGCTCTTAAGTGTTTGCTTGAAATCAAATGGACTAGCCATTATGAGGTAAGCAAATGTGTAATTGAAAACATAGATAGCATTTGTGATCTTTTATCAGATATCAAAATATAATGATGAAAGTGCTTCATCTGAATTGTGTGGCATATTGGGCCTCATTGTAAATTGGGTGGTGCAGAATTAATGTGACTGTATTAATGTATACGGGCATATTTCCACCCCGGCCAACTACAAGTTTACCAATGAGGTGCCGGAACTACCTCCAGCTGAGAGCTAGTTGAGGCTCTCTACCTGCAAAAATCGCCAGTGTTATCGGCACCAGTAATACCAGAAACACATGGAATAGGGATTTACATCCGACACCTTCACTCGTAATCCAGCGGTAATAATGTTGGATCGAGTGCTGGGATCTGTCTTTCAATTCACCAGTATCCTGGCGGATCTACCTCCAGGATACTGACAATCATGTAATGAGCCCCAATGACTGTCTATTATTGATACATCGTTATTACACTTGCTTTTAATCATGAAACTGTCCAATTCTGAATTCCAAACAGCACAAACAAATCTTTCATTTGCAATCTAAACACAAGGAGCGAAAAACCGTGCACGCTGATACAATGTTTTATGCTAAATATTGCTATATCTAATTTATCAAAATTCTTTGTCAGGTCAATTATGCTTGACACGTCCATAAGTGCTATCAGATGATAATTGACCTGGTTATTCCTATCTCCTTTTTTGTAAATAGTCACTATTATGGCAGCTACTCAAGAAGCAGGGAATGTTTTTAAAGTTATTATTAGTTTGAATAGTGCATGAAAAATGTCAACTCAAATCTAAGGATCAGTTTTCAAAACTATGTTAGCAAGGCCACCAGGGCCAGGTGCACGTGATTTATTAATTACCTTAGTTGCCATTAGTAGATCATCTATGTCGACCTCCAGAGGGCAGGTTTTATGTAACTCAGCTGCCACACAACTCATTTTGATTTCTTCCTGAGCTTGAAATAGAGCCCAAGAAGACTCGGGTAAGGTGTTTACTAAGGAAATGAATGTATCAGTTCCCAAAAATTATTTTAAAAAAAATGTCATTAGAATACCTAATATTGTTTCTGAATCTGTACTTTATGACTTTTAATACAGTTGTTGCTTCCTTGGCATATTTCTCTTAACTCTATCTTCAAATAAACCCCTTCTAGATATTTTTTGCAGTGTCTAATTACTTTCCTAAGACATTTTCTTTTTTCCACCACATGCATGTGAAAGATATAGTTCTTAGTGTGTACGTGATTGGATCTATATAGTGTACTGATAGTGATAGTGATATTATTGATCACCTCTTTTCTCTCAAGGCCTCAAATTCATGAGGCTGTAAAAGTGCCTCCAATGCTTTTCCCGTAGAGCTCGACACAAGGGAATCAATTCTTTTGTCAAGGTGTCTATCCACTTTCTCATTCCAATTTATTCTAATTGAACTTGCCTTCAAGGCGATATAACTGCATATATGGGCTGCTTGTTTACACTCATTGTTTAAATTCAATGGTCACTAATTTCAGAATCTATGACTTCAGAAGCAGAACAACTATTGAAAAGAGACAACAAAGCATAGACATACTCTTTCATTATGAAGATCAGGAATGTCAGTGTCAAAATTCCTATTTAGTTTGCTCAGATTCCAGAAAGACCTCAATCTATCCCATTCCCTGCTCTTTCTCTCTTGAAGTTCTACTCCTAGTCTTGTCTCCTCTCTTTGTACAGTTACAAAAATTACAGTTTAAGGTCATCCATGACCAAAACCAAAAGTGGGGGGCATCTACATGCAAATGTCGTGTTGCAGGTGTGTTGTGGAGTGTCCTTTGTGACTGTGCTTACTGGCTATTTCTACCTCCAAACTCATTGAGTGAGTGGCACCTGGTGGACCCGAGGCTCTGCGATTGATTGCTTTGCTGCTGAGTCTCTTTACACTCAACACTTGGGTCTGCCTGTGAAGCCAACCATAAAGCCAGAGGATGTGCCTGTCAGTGCGTGGGGCCATGTTGTGGGAGTGCTGTGGAGTGTCCTATGTCTTGTGGCGTCGGTGTCGTCCCTACAAAGCTACAAGGTAAGGTAAAATCCCCTTGTGCTATATTGTCCTAAACATGAAACATAACTTTACCTGTAAATCCACAATATGCAGTACAATGGTTTCCCAGGCTCGAACCATCAAGAAACAAGACTTAGGGCCTCATTACAACAAGTGCGGTAGAGGGAAAACGGTGCCGGTAGAGCTGCCGGCCCCGTTATCTCTCTACCGCCTCATTGCGAGGTCTGCTCGCGGGTCCCGCTAAGGACATCTGGTAAAACCATAAAAAAATTATAAAAGCTGCCAGGACATCATAGGTATTGGTGAGCCTGGAACTGTAACCCAAGAAAAGATTGAATTGGAAAAATCGGTTAAAACTGTTACATTCGGCTCTAACCCGAAACATCAATCCACACAATAAAATAGCATAAAGAAGCCTATCAAAGCAAATTGCGAGCCAAACCCCCACAACACCGAAAGGAGCCTCAAATGAAAAAAAATAGTCACAAACGTACTTGCTGATTGCTCCGTTTGACAGGTCTTACTAAACAGGCCACTAGACCAACATTCCCACTCGACCTCACATGATACATTAGAGACTGGACCACACAGACCCACATGCTCATATCAGAACATGGTAACTTCATGCTATTGCCGAAATCCAGCCAATTGTTTTTGGTCAAGCTTCTCACATGGACAACAGCTTGAAAAGTCTTCTGCTACCACCATAGCTGTGCCTGCCCCAAAAGCTGAAATAAGGACCAGATGTTTGGCAGCTGATAAACCTTTAATCAGCACCAGTGATATTCAAGGTATGGGTAAATGGGTCATCGTGGAAGAACTCAGCCCCAGTAGCTACAGTCCTTTTTTTAACCAATCTCACATTCGGACTAAATTCAACCAGCTGCCACATTTATGTTTCATCAGTTCAACTGATATTATTTGAATAGAATTACCTGGGGTTGGTAGTCATTCTAATTGGGCCTTGATTGAGTTCTCTTCATTATTGTCTGCAGCATTATTAATAATATATGCCACATCCTTTACAAAACTAGGTCTGTCCCACATCATTTGCCAAAAGACAAAGAAATCCTTGGCCACAGAACTCTGCCCTCAAGGAAAAAAGTATGATCCTTCTACAAAAGAAGAGCTAAAATCAGAAAGAATAGCTTTGTGTGCACTACAAGTAAATAAAGACCACGCTGTGATAAATGATCTGGAAGAGGTTGATAGGCTACCCTAATGCATTACCAATGGGGCAAATTGACTCTATAGCTCTGACCATACCCATAAATGGATATCATGGAACACCCGTGGCTATCGTTCGTTCCTAGTTCATCCGATTGGTTTAGAGATCATTGCATCTAGCAACATGTTTATTTTACATGAAACCTGGTGCCCCAATCTTTTGTCTTAAATGGTTTTAAGATTGTTCATAATCATGCAATCCCTTCAAAAAAGGGATGTGCTAGAGGTGGCCTTGCAATTGCGACGGAATTAACATACTCAATGATAAGCTTCCTGAAAAAAATAAAATAGCCTGATGTGTTATCGGTGATCCTCCAGACATTAAAGGACAAAACAACCCCCATATTGATTATAAACATGTACAACCCTTGGTGGGGTTGGGGGGTGTACACAAACTAAATTTATACAGTCCATAGTTGACGATACTATCATGCAATGGCATGAATTACCCTCCACCGGCTTTATATTTAGTGTGGGTGATATTAACCCAAGACGTTTACACCGCTCTTCAACCTCTTGCTAAATTACCGTTTGTCCATGGTCACGCTTTGTAAGACCCATTATCTAATGCATCTATCATTCGACACACCACAGACACAATGATTTAGATTATGTTATGGCTGATTCTGGGCTAATTCCAAAGTGTAGCCCTGTTAAAACTTATTATAACAACTTGAGTGATCACCCAGTCCTAAGTTGGACGCTGCCTCTCGATTCTACTTGTGTGAACATGTGAACATGATCACACGTCACTTCCGAAACCGGTTTTGTTGGACTGCTACGCGCATTAAGGACATGAATGATTTCTTGTGTTGTGACTCAAAAAAACAGCCACGTCGACAGCAAATTGGTATCTTGAGCATATGATCTGTTCTATAGCTAAATATATTCGGAAAGAACGATATAATATGGTGAATCATCACAACATCAAAAGCAAGAGCCCTTTTGATGCCATTATAGCTGAAAACAATAGAGGTCATATCGGAAAGCTCAGGCCCTAGTCAGAGGCACCCGTATCATGAGTGTGTGCAAGAAACAAACCTGCAAAGACATTCTTGCCATACAGTACGATAATAGGATAAAACAACATAAATACTCTACTCACAATTCTAATTGGCTACTTTTGTTTGGATGGCTGAAAAGGCAAGACACACACAAATCTTGGTCACACTTCAACGAATACAGAAAGTATTCGTCGCCTGCTGATCTAAATCTTATATCAGAAGCCACATGGTTAACCCATATTGATGAATTATACAACAAACCCATTTGGAGCTGGCCACAAATGGGCCTGAAAAACATAGAATGAGACTTTGCTCATTTAGATCTATATAAAGACACACTGATAAATATTATCTTTAAATTGAGGCTTTCACTTCCCCCGGGCCCCGACGGCATACCAAGTGCTGTCATAAAAGCCATCCGAAACTGTGAGCAAAAATATTAGCAAACATATAAAAGCACATAGATCTTACTGGTTCTATACCCGGTAGTTGATGTAAATCTGCGCTGGTGCAGATCTTCAAAAAAAGGCGATGAATTGGATCGCCTTTTGGCCATGATCGACTCCAACCAGAAGATCTTTGTGATGGCCCTACTAAGAAAATGTACTAGTTGGGCTGAAAAAACGAATTCGCTTAGCCCTTATCAAACAGGCTTTAGAAAGGCTCATAACACATTCACCAATATATGTTCTCTGCAATATATAATAGCAGAAACTAGCAGCTAACACAAACCAAGTTTGTATTGCTGCTATGTTGACTTTAGCAAAGCGTTTGTACTTATAACTCAACCTTAGCTTTGGAGTAAGCTTATGACCTGGGCGAATAATCCAACATTACTACATTACATCCAATAGTTGTATACATACACTTCAATTACAGTCTGGTTGAACTTGGCAGGTGTACACACGAAATACCATCACATACATCGCAGCCTCAAACAAGGCTGCGTTCTTGCCTCAATTCTGTACAATCTATATACTGCTGACTCAGGTTTTTCAATGAACCCACAATTTCCCACCTAAAATGAATGGTGAACACATATCATAGCTCTCGTATGCTGATGACATTGGGTCTCATCACATGTTTGGCGGTAACCCTTAAATCTGGCGGTAGTGCTGTTACTGCCGGATTTAAGGGTCTGCCAAATCAGGCCTTTGGCGGATTTCTCCCCAGCTCTGAGCTGGGGGGAAATCCGCCGAAAATTCACGCTCATACCGCCGGCGGGAAATCCGCCGGCGGTATGAGCGCGAAATGTCCCTATTGGGCCCAATGGGGAATAGGGCATTCCCGAATGGGCTCAATGGGGAATGGGGATTTCCAAATCCGCCAAACCCGTGATCCGGCGCTAATAGCGCCGGTGGGTCAGGCGGTAGGGCAGATAGCGCCGGCGCTATTAGTGCCGGCGTTACCACCCAACTCGTGATGAGGCCCATTATATTGTTCAATGAAACAGTGATCGGGCTACAGCATTCGAATGATGCCTTAGTCTACTATGCTACAAAAAATGTTATGGTCATAAACACACTTAAGACAAAAAATATGTGTTTTGGTAAAAGCACCATAAAGAAAGGTACCAATGTGTGTGAAAGGACAACCCTCTGGAAAAAGTAAAATAATATACTTACCTGGGATTTACCATTAGACTTAAATGGCAGGTATCAAGGTTTTAAGGTTGCGGAGGCTACAACGTTGAGTGTATCCTGGAAGTCTACAGCACTTGTATCGTACCTGGCATATTGTACGCCCTTGCAGTGTTACAGGCACAGGTATTGTGGCTTGATCGACTCAAAGCAAAATTCCTTTGTACAGCCATTAATCTTCCTAACTCAGTGCTGGTTGAGTCACTAAGGCTGGAATATGGACAAACCTCTTAATTGACCATGTGGATTGTACAGAGAACTCTATTGTGTGTTGAAATGTATGCAAACAAATCAAAAATCCAATGCTTTTTTGCAACTGCTGGGCACAAACATGGATTTTGGTGCTAAAAATGGCTTTGTCACTTAATTAAAATCTTTAGCCATGACACACCTAGAAGCATTAGACCTGCATAAAATGTGAAGTTATTTGGCTAAGTCCTGTGCAGTAGAGTTAAAACGTTTCATACTATACTTAATGTTGTGATGTATATCTTTGGAATGCTTCGAATGGCTGTGGAATGTGGTGGAGTCATGTTCTGTTCGGAACGGAATGTGGAGGTCTTATGTTTTGTACGAACAACCAATTGGAGTTTATGATGCAGGCTGATGGGTGGGGGTTTGTACTGCTGTATATCTTGGAAATTACATTAAAGACAATTCACATATCTGCAGAAGTGTGTGTCGCGTCCTTAAACTGGCGATGAGGATTCTACATCAAACCCCCACCAGCAACGCTAGAGTGTCTCCATGCTCTGTCGTGAGACTGAGAGAAATAGAAATCCTGCCCACCTGCTGCTGACCAAGGTTGGATTAACTTCTCACTGCGCTGAGCGACGAGCAGTGAAGGGAGACCTGTGTACCTTGGGAGACTTATGTGTTGCGGTATGTCGCCCGAGCGCAGAGCAGTGAAGGGTGACTTGTGTGCCTTGGTACGGTCAGCTGGAGTGCTGCCTTCGATGAGTGTCCATATGGTCAACCACCAGCCCTACCTCAGATGAGAGCATTGCCTGACAGCGCGGAAGAGTAAACAGAAGACGCGCCGCAACCGCATCTGGCCTGATAAACCGTGCTTCGCGCATGTGCTGTAGGTCAGGTGGAAGACAGGAAAAAGTGAAGGCGAGGAGGAGGTAAAAGGAATTCAAGGCAGTGTAGCTAGCGGTGAGCTCACAAGGAGGCGATATAATCCAGTACTGCAGGGCTTTATATGTATGTGATCCTTGCAGCAGTGTCTGACTGGAAAAAAACAAAGGTTAAAGGGTGAGCCAAGGCTGTGGGGAACGTTGCCAGTGTGTTATTGGTGCAAACGCCTATGAAAGGAACAACGCAGAATTCAGAGAGCAGCCCATTGTGAATGTTCTAGTGGGCCAATACTCACGCAATAACCCAGCAAAGCCAGCAGTAACATTGTTATCAGAAGTACATCACTCAAGGTGATGAGTTAAATGTGAGAAAGCCTGTGTTAAAGTAAGAAAGAAAATCACAGTGAGAAAAATAAACCTTCACAAGTGGAAGCAACCACTATCCATAGGATGGTAAAAATGTACTTAGAGCACTTAGCCTATTCCGGCCCCCTACACTTCTTTACATTAAGCTCCCATGTTCCCATGACGCCATGATTTCTGATGTATTACCAACTAGGCCACGTATACAGCGATAGCTAAGCTATGTTTCCTCACAGACCACTTTGTAACCCGGTCCCTTATTCTAAATTTACTATGTACCATCCTATGTTATATCCTGTACATGCAATTTATGTAACTCTGCCACTCCTAAGACTATGCACCCAGTTAACCGAGGGTCCGGCTGCGCTTTACAAATAAACAAACTAAACTAAATAAGGAGGGTTGAGGTGTAAAGAATGTTCATGTCGGGAGTGACAGGTCCACCCGTTTTTATGGCTAACCCAGGTCCAGTGAAGATTAAGTGGGGACCCTGGAAGGTAGGCTTCATGCACTATGTAAGAGCTGCCTGTGGAAACACGATATCTGCGGAAAGAAAGGTGTCGCTCCTTATTCACTTCTTAGGTTATGAAGGTCAAAGGATCTTTGAGACTTTGTCGGACATTCCGGAATTAGATCAGGAAAGTTATATGAATGATTTTGATGTGGCATTGCTTAAACTAGACCTCCAATTTAATATAAAAATGAGAACTGTTCTTTAGAGATATAACCTTGGCATCAGAGGACAGGGAGAAGGTGAATCCGTGGAGGGATATTTAACAGCGCTACGGCACTTATCCCTCAATTGCATTGTTCCATTGACAAGATAACGGAAGAAATCTGGCTCAAGGATAAACCGAGTTTGCATGAGGTTGTGCTAATTGCTAAACTTGTAGAACATACTATGGCAGCGTTACAAAACTCAACAGAAAGGAGTGTACATATATGTCTAGTGAGGTATTGAGAGTGGGGGATATGGGAAAGGAGAACAAGGTAAAGAAGAAGAGAAATAAGGTGTATAATCAAAAAACCTGAGAGACATCAGAGGGAAAGTGTGATAGGGTGAAAGGGGGAGAAAGCCGATGAGCGGTTGTGCTTTAGATTCACCAGTGCCAATCACTTTGGAAGTTCTCCTGTGTGCTCTAGCAGAAGAATAAAATGCTGCAAGTGTAAAAGGTGGGGTCATTTTGCTAATTGTTGTAAGAACTACTCAATAGGAGAGAGAGCCCGGCTAAGAAGGCCGCAGCCTCGTGAGCTCCATCATACCTTATCTAAATCCAGGACATTATCCAGAGGTTCCCCACTTTGAACAGTCACGATATGAGCAGCATCGTGAGGAGAGAGGTTGTGTCATTAATTGGGAGTAATCCCGGTCCAAATTGGTGCAGAAGAACCTCAAACACATGAAGGAACGCTGCCTGGCAAACGTGTGAATGCTAGCGTGATTGGGAGAAGGGCCCTCTCCCAACTACATTCGGGGGCTTTCCACGGCGGTACAGTATCAGTAGTCGCAGCAGTTAGGTTTGACGAGCAGACTGGAACCCCGTGGTGCTTCGGACATCCTACCAACTCCATTCGGGGAGCGAGCAGGACAGCGGCATTGCCCGCGGGGGACGCAGGCTCCAGAGGATGTCATCCGAGGCAGCTGCCCCACTGCCATCGGGAGGGTATGTGGTGGATTGAGGGTTCACCAAACACTGGCAACACACTAGAGCGTACCCTGGAGGACTGGGTGGACCACCGGAGGTGTGGCTGCCTGGCGAATCGTCCTCTTGAATACAGAGCCTAGAGGAGGGACTGGTGTGCGGTGGAGTGCCCCCGAGAATTTAATAGGGAAGCCCTGATCATAGCTAAGCGGGACCACTCACATCCACCCCACGTGGGGATAGAGCCACTAGGAGCACGTCTCCTCTCCCGAACCCCAGGAGCAGAGCAACAGCTGGCCAACGCAAGAGGACCCACAGGCACACACCAGGGGAACCTGTCTCGGAAAACTCTTGAGGCCAGAAACACTGCAGCGTTTCCTCCCGCTGACACCCACACTGCTCGCCACGGACTGCAGAGCACAGTAGGAGAGCCGTGAGGTAGGACAACTGCAGCCTGCAGCGCAGACATACAGGGTGCGGGATTAGGAGCCAGCAGGGCACAGTCGGATACCATGGAGATCCTCGCAATACAGATCACTGACCTGGATTATTGAAGAGAGCTGGAAGAGGGCCCTCCAAAGAGGAGACTGCTGGGCAGCACGCTAGGCAGCATGTGCCTCAGCTACCTCTGAGGTGCCGGGGGAACAAAATGGACCCAAGCAACAGGTGATAAGACCTTGAATGAGAGGTGGCAGTAACTTTAGGTGTGGCAGGCTTACGGACCTCCACTCACGCCACTCACACCTCGTCCAGCATCACCTCGGGCAATTGTATACGGACCAGAAGACATTGGACCTGAAAGTGAACTGAATCCAGCTGAGGTCCATCTGCCGTCTGAGACACAGGCTCAAGGTGAACTACGTGGCAAGGTAGGGGTCACGAGAGAGAACCTGCAGTGCGAGGGGCCTGGTGGCAGGCGGTGTTGGAAAGTAGGGATAACCCGAGTAGAAAATACAGTTGGCTAAACCCCTGAAGGCCTAAAACAGCAATCCACCACGCCAGGATCCAGCTACCTACAACATAGATGGGGGCCAGCATCAGGGCATAACACGGCGGACTCGACACTTGGGGCACCGAGGCCACTCCGAACAGGCAGCACCACAATGGAGAATCGCAGCTTGGCGGCCACATACAAAAAGGAATAGATCCCGCTAATCCAAGCCACATACTCGACACCACCAATCTGGATACATTTGATAGAAAGGGCATTATCAACCTGGAGGAGGGTGACAAGAGGCCACCACACACCCATCCCCATGATCATAGTTAGATCATAAATTCAAGAGGGGCAGACCTGAACTGTCTTTGAGTTAACAGCAATGTGCAAATCTGGGAAGGCAAAACTACAATTCGACACACCAGCGCTAACCAAGACTGGCAAGACGATGGAGACCCCTTCAGAAACATGCCCCCCAGCACCATCTCAAGACCCGGCTCAAGCATTTCAGGTTATCAAAGAAATGTTCTCTCAGCTGGAATCCAGTATCCAATTTCTCGACGGGAAGCTCGATCCACTTACCTGCAAGGTTGACCACATTCAGATCCGCCTGGACAAGCACGGCGAGAGACTGCATGAAGTGGAAAGAAGAGCGTCGGAGGGCGAGGACGTGTCCACATCCGCAGCAAGGGTGATGACCAAAATGAAGAGAGCGCTAAAGAAACTCATAGACAAGCAAGATGACCTGGAATCTAGATCAACCTCAGGGTTGTCAGAATCCCGGAATCAGCAGACCAGAGGGACATGGAATCCTTTATGGAGGAGATACTTCGGGAAGCACTGGGCCAGGAGGGGTTCTCAATGGTCTGCATAGTTGAAAGAGCGCATCGAATCCCCAGCGGTAGGAGGCCGATCCTGGGCACACCGTCAAGACCAATCATAGCCCGTTTATTGAACTATCGGGACAGGGATGTGGCTCTTCGGAATGCTAGAGAAAAGGGGACAGTCTTCTATAAGGGCGACATGATCCGACTGTTTCCAAACCTCTCTGATAAAGTACAGTGTTGTATGGGAGGATAGGTCCAAGAGACCCCCCTCCCCTGCAGCCCCCCCCTTGTGGAGTCCATGGCTCGTCGGGGGTCCCCCCTGCCACCAGGGCCCAGGTGGCGGGTGGACCGCTGGCTGAAACATTGACCAAACGTGCTGTATTTAGCTAGGCCCTGGAAACCATTTTGTGAAACCAGAATGACACAAGACCCTGTGCACCGCAGCACGGCCCCCACTCTTAGAGAGTTCTCACTTGTCCCTGCGGCCGCAGCTCCCTGGCAGATCCGCTGAGAGCCCGTTCCCACGAACAGACGGACATGAGCTAGTGCTAGAAACAAACACTGTAACATTCACCTTCCGCAGTGTATCACTGTCCACAGTATGACCCGGCCAGCAGGGCCGGGGTGGAAAAGAACTGTAAAATGGTCCCCCGACAAAAGTAGAGCCCCCAAATACCAATGAGCAAACTGCCTGGGATGAAACTCTTCTCTCCATGACCTTTTGATAAAATATGTAAACTCCATGAAGAAGGCAGAATATGTGTTCATGTGGCATCCTGGTTGAAATACTCATATCCCCGTAGCTATGCGCAAATGGTAGAAGTGTCCCAGGTTTTATGTTATATGTTTCTTCGAGAAGAATGTACTCCAAGGCCCTATGCCATAACTGAACTAATGCTGCTAGAGTGCAACGGAAAACAAGTGCAACAGCATTGGGATCTCATGTAAATTGTGTAAGAAAACACATAGAATGTATTCAAATGTTCAAGCTCACCATGTGTCACTGCCATCAGTCTCATTGGCCAGTTGTTCCTGCGTGCTCCACCAACCTTAATACTACCTCGCTTATCGTGCATGCATAGAGTGTAACAAAATGTTGTGGTTGTTAAATACTTAACATATAGTTAACAATAGCAACATTGGTATAGGTAACACATTTGAAATGGCCATGTAAAGGCACTAACCATGTATACATGTAAGCTTTGAAGAAAAAGCTCAATGTGTATTGTACAGTATATGAATTATTATGTCTTTTTGTATAACCTGTAAACACACGAGGAAAATACCATTGTGGGAATATCCAAGGCCACTTCCCCTCCCTCCCCAGTGAAGCCTGCCAGATGAAAGGCAGAGGCCCGGGCTGCTCTGCCTCACCTCCCCCAATGCGGCTGGAGCCGCTTCAGGCATTCACGTTCCCCCGCAGCTCCCATGGCCACGACCAGCCACCTGAATTATTTACAACCCAGCAGTAAACCCCGGCCATAAACGCAGGTCAAGAGGTGCCCTTTCTTAGGCTCCACGACCCACCAGCTCACCCCAGGTTAATGGCCCCTGTAAAATTAGGACACCCAATATTATAGCAACACTGTAGGAACCCATTCATAATGACTTCTAACGGGACATGATAACTCGGACAGCCCGTCCCATGCCCTGAGACCCAACCTCGTGACCTATGATACCCGGCCAACAGGATGATGGTAACCATGTATTGATGTATCACCAAAGGACCCCACTCTAGGTGCATTCCTCCTGTGTTGCATTAACCTGTAGAATAACCTATTGTAAGATTTACAGGGAAAGATAATATTGCAGTATCGAATGAATGGGGTGTGCGTGGCCCTTAGGGCAGAAAGCCAAGGAAGACGTTCATCAATGACACTGGCCACGCCTGGCACTGCAGCACCGCCCGGATGAGCCCAGCTGACCTGCCCGGCCCACGTTGGCAACCAGTGACGTCCACCAACCAAGGCGCACCACATCACACATCATTAGTCGTCGCCACCCAATCCACACAAACAGGTGCCCCCTATAGTGTGTAGGTTCTTATGATGCATTTTGTAAATATATAAGCCTGTCTTTGCTAGTGTCAGACAGAGCGCTCTCGGAGTTTGCAGAGTCCTTTGCATGCCCTATTTTTGACTTATATAAACTCCCATTAAGCTCACCCGCACTTTGTCTTAGCCTTATTCCCATCTTGGGAGAGTCCATTATTGTCTCTCATTGTGGGGAGGGTCGCGCTATCTGGGGACGCTTGCCTTCAGTGTCGAGGAGAACATTCATTGAGGTCAAGAAGCAGCTGCGTGACCAGAGGATGAAATACCCAATGATGTTCCCGGCTAGGCTAAGAGGCGGACATGATGGGCGAGCGCTCTTCTTAAAACACCCCATAAGAGGCCACAACATTCCTAGAAACACAGCCAAGACTTCCTTGTCAGAGCGGGAATAATGACTGAAAGTGCATTTCAGTACTATATCCTTTTATTGTGATGCAGCGCTAATGTTGATTCAGTTACGAGTTTAATCAGACGAGGGGAACCCTGTATACTCACAGGTGTGCTAGGAAGCCGGGCTCCCAGCCACCCCCCAATCGGAAGCTCAAATGTGCACACAGCTGAAGGGGAAGGGGAAGTTGAGAAGTTGGGGCACTCAGCGGAGGAGGAGGGAGGAGGCTTGTTTCGAAGCTGGGGCCTTCCCCCAATGTATCCAGGGTTTGGGGGGTGGGTAAGTTTAGGGATGGGTTAGGGGAGGGGTCATGCATCACTGATGGATTGGGGTTGTCTGTGAGGGAGGGGGGAAGAACTGATACACTCAAGTTAAAAACTTCACCACACGCAACATTTGCACAACATCTACAGTGGGCCGTTACTACGAGGAATATTCCGAACCTAGGCAGAGGTGATGCCTACACTTAAGCTCTGCACATGGAATGTTAGGGGGGTTGAAATATCCCACTTAACGCTGGAAGATTCTTCTTTATGTGTTACGGCACCAGATTAGAATAGCATTCCTACAGGAGACTAACTTCTGAATCCAAATTCGGAAAGCCCTGTGGGTGTCCCGGATATTTCCCCTCATACTCATATGTGAGGGGGGTGTGCACCCTAATACGCAACTGTTACGCTCACCTGGTCTCCGTGGGGGTGTTGGGGCATGGTTGGAGCCCTCCCTGGACCTGGCTCTCGTAGATCAGCTCTCTCCCTCAGCCACTGCGTTATCGAGGACCCAGGATACTGGTTCTGCTCCTGAGAGAGGATGAGAGACTGTGAAAATGGCGTGGTGATGTCGGGATTCCCCTCAACCATTTCGTGCCAGAAGGTTGTGAGCAAGAGTTTGCCCATGCAGGCTCACCTGTTTTGATTGAAAGATGAGTTCTCCGCCTTGCTTTCTTCCTGCAGGGGCGCTGTAGATGGACCCAGTTGTGTCACTGGTCCTTGGTGTGAAGTTCCAGACCAGCTGCGACCATTCCATCTTGAAGGTAAATTTTGTAACTATGATGATTGTGTTAATCATCCTCCATGATTATTGTCCGTAACCCTTTATTGTCCTTTCTTTCGCCACTAGGTTTCGAAGATGACTCAGGAACGTGTGATGACAAAGTCTACTTCGAAGGAGCTACCAGAGGTAAGTGGCCCCTACCTGAAGCTCGCTGCTTAGAGTATGAAAGTCTATGCAAGTGCTAACCTTGTCTTTCCTTTCCCCTTTGCAGTTGCAGCTGATCAGTGCTTGATGGGCGGTTTCCAAACTCCTACAGGCGACTGGAGATGAAGATCCTCGAGGATGGTGTGTTGGAAGAGGATCTAGTGTTGATGGAAGTTCGGGACTGGTAAGGATGCCGGGTGGCACCCTCGAGGGGCTGCAGATCCAGGTAAGATATGCGCGTGGCTGCAGAAGGGGAAGTGATAGCAGTGCTTCCAGAGATGGTGCGGCTGACTCAGGTAAGAGGCGTGCGTAGTTGCAGAAGTGAAGTGATAACAGCGCTCCCAGCGATGATGCGGCTGACTCGGGTAAGATGCATGCGTAGCTGCAGAAGTGAAACAGTGGCAGTGCTTCCAGCGATGGCATGGCTGACTCAGGTAAGAGGCGCGCGTAGTTGCAGAAGTGAAGCGATAGCATCGGTCCCAGCGATGATGCGGCTGACTCAGGTAAGATGCGCGCGTAGCTGCAGAAGTGAAGCGGTGGCAGTGCTTCCAGCGATGGCGTGGCTGACTAAAGGTAAGATGCTGGAGGGTTCCGGAGTCTGAGGATACACGTGCTGAAACAGGTAAGGTTTTCTGAATGGTGGTAAGCATTACGCTATTCTAGCAGACTAACACGAAGCGCCAGCATGCGCGTGGGGCCGGCTTATATAGCCTGGCTCCAGCCACTCCCTTTAGGCCCCGCCCTGAGGCCCTACCTTGCCACTCCTCCTGCCTTCTGTAAGTGCCTTCCCTGCATTGCTAGGGCCCCGCCCTGTCCAGATGCATGTGCCTTCAACAGTCTATGTGCAAAGCACACTTTATAATGAGCTTGGTGCCAAAGGCGCCAAGACTGGGTCCATTGGGACCTTGCAGGATGTGAAGTAACTGGCCCATGACCAGTGACCATGACAGCACTCCCCCTCAAGGCCCCTCTGAGGGTTGTCCTTCCCTCTGATCCCGGTTTGGTGGGGTTGTTCCGATGAAATTGTTTGATGAGTTTTGGAGCCTGGACAAATTCGGCTGGTTCCCTAGTACGATCCAGGGTCCCGTAGCCCTCCCAATCAATGGGATAATAAAGTTTTGAGCGTACTTTCTTGGAGTCCAGGATGTTTTTTACCTCATACTCAAGCTCCCCTGCGATAACCTCTGGTTCAGCTGGTGTTCAAATTTGTGTGTCTGGTTTCACTGGCTTTAGAAGAGAGACATGGAAAACTGGGTGGATTTGCATGTTGGCTGATAAATCCAATTTCATGGCCCCAGGGTTTATGATGGCCTTAATCGGATATGGTCCCAGGTATCGTGCCCAAAAGGCACGGGGTCCTTTTAATGGAATGAGTTTGGATGCCAACCACAAGTTATCCCCTATGTGATATTGTGGAGCCTCTCTCCTATGTCGGTCGGCAAATTTCTTTTGTTGCTCCTTAGCACGGTTCACATTTTCGGTGGATTCTTTAAGGGATTGAGTGATTATCCTATGTAATGATGTAACAGCCGGCATCTCCAACTCATCAAGGGGATCAAAAGAGAATGTTCTTGGGTGTCGACCATTCATTGTGTAAAATGGGGTCTGCCCGGTGCTGGTGTGGATAGAGTTGTTGTATGCAAATTTGCTTAACCAGAGAATATTTTTCCAGGCCTCTCCTGTTTGTTGCAACATACATCTCAGGTATTGTTCCAGCGTCTGGTTTGTCATTTCCGTTTGACCATCGGTTTGGGGGTGATAACTCGTGGAAAGACGGAGGTAAATTTGGGCTATCTTACAACATCTTTTCCAAAAGTCCGAAACTAACTGAGTCCCCCAGTCAGAAACCAGTACAGATGGGAATCCATGCAGTCGAACAATTTGTTCCAGAAATACTGTGATTTATTCTGTGCACATATCCCACAGGATAGAACGAATCGAGCAATGTCCTTACGCCAGGTTGGCCACCAATAATTCCGTTTATCCTT
Source organism: Ambystoma mexicanum (assembly GCA_002915635.3). NCBI lineage: Eukaryota > Metazoa > Chordata > Amphibia > Caudata > Ambystomatidae > Ambystoma > Ambystoma mexicanum. The sequence continues at coordinate 1,072,763,019 of CM030317.1, forward strand.
GGCTAGAGACTTAGTAATTCCAGGATGGCCTTCGATCAGGGGCCATGATAACCAGACATGACCAATTCTTGCAGATCTTTACTTGGTAGATATAGTTGTTCCCTGAAGTAGGGTAATCCATCCACAACCGTGTGATGTTCATTTTGGGAATTCCATTTCTGCAAGATCTCGGGATTCATTAAGGTTTGAATCTTAACTTGAAGTTCACTCAGAGTCAATGTGGTGGTGAGTCCCAGTAGTTTATCACTTGAGAGGATGGCAACAGGGTCCAGGGTACTGTTTTTTTTCTCTTCAACACCCATACGAGACAAGACATCGGCCTTCCCATTCCGAACTCCCAGTCGGTATGTTACTAAGTAATCGTATTCTGCGAAGAATAGAGCCCACCGCAACTGTCATGATGATTGGGCTTTTGCTGACTTTAGGTATTGAAGGTTTTGGTGATCTGTGATTACTGTGATGGTATGTCTGGCACCTAATAGATACTGCCGCCAGGCTTTGAAGGCTGATTTTATTGCCAACAATTCTTTGTCTGTAATTGCATAGTTACATTCTGGTGGTGAGAATTTACGTGACCAAAACGCCACGGGGTGCAATTGGCCTGTCTCTGGATCTCTTTGAGAGAGAACTGCTCCCATAGCTACGCTGGAAGCATCAGTTTCCACTACATAGGGGAGATCGGGGAGAGGATGTCGTAAAATTGGTGCAGAGGTGAATCTTTTCTTGAGTTCTTGAAAGGCCTGTTCTGCCTCTTCAGTCCATTGGAATTTTTTGTTGATTTATTCTCAGTGACATGTGATTGGGTGGACTATCCATGAGAAATCTGGAATAAATCCGCAATAAAAATTTGCAAAGCCGAGCATGCTTTGGGTTCCTTTAAGTGAAGAAGGTGTTAGGAAGAATTCTCTGTTAAGGTTAATTTCCCAACCCTAGTGAGTCCCCCAGCAGCTTTGCTGGATTTTTGGGGTTTATTTTTTTCTCCTGCTAAGAGTGAGACTCTTTTTCTCCCACTCTTAGGCATGATTTGAGAATGTCCTTTGACTGTGAATGTATTTTATGGGCTATGGGGTCTTTTACTCCATAGGGCTTCATGTGTTTTTGGTATGTGTGTTACACAGCACTCTCAGTGCAGTAACACAGGGGTGTCATAGTGACCCCCAAACATAGACTCCATACCCTGGGACTGACTACTGTCTCCCAGGGCATGTAAAGTCACCATTGGCTTTACTAGTCTCAAATTGTGAACAGAACCAGTAGAAACCATCATATTGTGGAAGTACTGGTAGGGGTAATTCGATTGCCCCTGGGTCTGTTTTCCAAGGGGGCACTGTCCAGTCCCCACTCGTCGAGTTTCTGGCTGGTGGCAGTGGATACACCAGAATATTTCTTATGGGATTTTCCCATTGATTTTAAATGCACCACTCTTTGGTGCAATGTTAAAGATACCGCTGGGTTATTTATTTAATATGTATTCCCCGGTTGGGTCTTTTTGCCAGGACTCGGTTTTAAAATAGCGTTTGTGTTCGCCTCTGAAACTCTAACCCAAGTCGAGCCCTTTGTTCCACTTTTTGGCGGGCTTCTGCACAGAAGCCCTCCAAATGGTGCCACTCTGTCTGGGGTCTACAGGATGGGTCGGAGGGGGATTAGGCACCCTGGACTGAGTTGCCTTGGCAACTCAAGTCACACTCTTGTGTGATTGGCCGAGTGGTGAGCCACCAGGCTCACCACTTAGCATGTGTGAGTGACAGCTAGGCTGTTGAATGGGGGGTTTTCTGCATAAAAGCAGGGCTTTGGGGACTGGAACTTCAGAAGTCGCCACAGGACCTAAAGAATCCGATGAGGGGAGAAGCTGAGCCATCTACAACAACAACACCACCGGTGGAGCCCTGCTGTACGAACTCACCACATCCCCGACGACAGAGGAGATCTTCTTCCAGGAGAGTCTTCTTCCCTTTGAGGTGGTGGGACCAACCAGTTCGCCTTTTTTGCCTTCTGGCCGTCTCGTGGTCGAATCGCCCGTGCCAAGCACCCCGGCAGCCGGATAGCCACGCTTCACCACTAACCGCGAATAAAAGGGTCATACTTTTAATCGGGAACTCTGCGGCTGGTTTCTTCCATGGCAGTGCAACGATCTCCAGCTTTCTTCCTCGTCGAGATCATCTTTCCTCTGGTCGAAGCCACGACTTGCACCCGCTGCCGGGAACTGCCACCGCTGGAGCTTTCTCACCATTTCAGGTACTGTGTCCGCCAGGTGTCCCTCGCAACGGATTGTCCAAGGTGTCCCGTAAATCCTTGACCTTCCAACTGGGTTGACCTCAGACCTGCTAACTTTGCCTTTCTGAACTGCTCCAACCTCTTTTTGACCTTTTCTGCAAAGACTTTGAGTGCATTTCCACTGTGTGATCTTGGGCACATTCCGCCTTGCTCTCTCTAAGAGTGGGCCTGGCCTATGAACTTTTGGCTCTACAGTAGACCCTGCCTTTCTTGACTTGCTGTGGTTTCTAAAAAGTGTTGGTACTGTGTTATTTCCATACTCTGGTTTTTCTCTCCCTTTTTAAACTAATTATTGGAGTGCCATCTACGGTTACGCGCTAACCTCTGTTTTGCTAATAAGTGGTGTCTTAACCTAGACTTGTCGAATAATTAACTAGGGAGGTGTATATACTTATAGTGACTGTGTTTGAACTTGCTTGATATATTAATTTTCATAAGTGTGTTTTTAAATAAATAATTATATACTTTTATACCAAAGCTCTGGTCAGTGTTTGCTTGTTCTACTGTATTTTTAGCCCTAGGGTGTATACTCTATATACTGCCTAACTCTTCTTGAGAGAAGTCTGACTGCTCAGCCACAGCTACCAGGTAAATCTGTGTGGTGCGGACTGCTACCAATTGGGTTTACTGCTTACTCCTGTGGTCTTAAACTTTTTGCAGTGGTCCCTAAGGGAACTGCACAGGTTTCTGCCTAACACTGGTGTACAGCGGTGGGATTTGTATTGAGTATACATCTTAGTGTGCTTTTCGATACCTTAGTGCAACTAACCACAAAGCTTACCACTAAAAAGTTTATTTTCTAACCTGTCAACTATGGAAAGTTATAGTCAAGAGTCCCTTGCTACAAAAACTGATGATTGTTTAAGAGTTCTCTGTAAGCATAAGAATCTCCTGACTAAAGGCAAGAAAATGGAGCTAATAGAAAGATTGTTAGCAAACCAAAGCCTGGGTAGTGGTTCAGAGGAGCCTACTCTCCCAGCAAATGTAAATAACAGTGATGATATTGATCAAAGTATTGATAATCTTGAGGCAGAGTCAGAAGAGGAGGGTGAGGCTGTTGTGACTGTCCCCCCTAGGCCTCTGTCTGCTCTACCAGCTGTACCTACTGGACCTTTATCAGGTCCCACAATTAGTCCTCAATGTCTTGAACTAGAGAAAATGAAGCTTGAATTGGAGTTTAAGAGACTTAATGCTCAAGCAGAACAAAGGCACCAAGAACTAAACCAAGAACTAAGGCTCAGAGAAATGGAGCTCAAGCATGAGCTAGAGATGAAGAAATTGTCTGTTGAAAATGCTTCTCTCTCTGGATCCTCTAGGAGTTCCAGTCCCAAAAGACCCCGGATGCCTAAAGAGATTGTAGGTATGTATGAGCCTAAGTTGGATGTGTTAGATTGGTTGGCTATGTTTGAGTATAATCATGGGCTCCAGGACATCTCAGGGAATGAGTTACTTCCTTGGTTGTTCTCTAGGCTCCCACCTGTTGCATCTGATGTGGTAATGGAGTTGGGGGAGGTGGATAGAAGGGACTATGAATGTGTGAAGCTAGCTTTAATAGTTAGATTTGGGAAGACCCCTTCCCAGTACCTTAAGAGGTTTAGGACCCTCAAAAAGAATGATGGTACCCCTTGGGCTACCTGGGTGAATGAGTGTTTGAAAAATTTAGAGGGATGGATTAAGGGTTACAGAGTGAACACTTATGAGGGAATGGGAAATCTTGTAATGTTGGAGTCCATTTATGATGCCTGCTCTCCTGAGCTCAGACAGCACTTAGCTGACTCAAAGGAAATAGATCCTAGAAAGCTAGCTAAGGCTGCTGACTTGTGGGTTGCCAACAGGGCTACTCACAAGGATTCTGGGGCAACTCAGATAAAGGATGAGGGGAAGCAGCCACCAAAAGGGAACCAAGAGACTTCTAATACCTCTCAACCCAAAGAGGGCCCCAAACAACAAAATAACCAGGGTAAGCCCCAAGGCAAACCACAACAGGCTAGTGTACCTTCTGGTCACCAACCAGAAGGAGGTCAGAACAAGCCACCATTCCAGAGAGCATTTGGAATATGCTATGTCTGGAAGGCAACTGACCATATCAAAGGAGATCCCAAATGTAAGGGTAAACCTACAGGGATCAGCACAGTCTCCTTAGCCTTCACTCCTGAGGAGGAAGTTCAAATGGCTAGTGCTCACTTTGAAGTCTTTGCTGAAGAACCCTTGGATCTTCAAGCAAGTGTATCATTAGGGTCCATGGGTCTGGTTAGTCATCAGAATAGGAGTGTGTATGACTCCATACCAGAAAACTCTAAAGTTTATTACATGGACAGTGTTCTTGTCAATGGCCAGGATACCCCTGCCAGGTGAGACTCTGGGGCCAGCAGAACAGTAGTGGACGAAAGCTTTTCCAGGCTTGGGGATGTTGCTAAGGCACCCAACGGTCCCACTAAATGTTCTGGAGGTCCTGTCCAAATGGTTCCAATTCTACCAGCCCTCATACAGTGTAATAACATGACAGTGATGATCCCTGTCAGTGTTCAGACTGAGGGTCCTGGGAGAGTCCTGTTGGGGAATGATCTAAGAACTCTAGGAGTAGTATCCAGTACCCCCAGGCCTCCCAGTATGGAGACCCAGAACCAAACCAAACTGGCTAGAGAGGCCACCTTAAGGAACCACTCTAAGCCTGTGGGAACCTCTACAGAGAACCCCACTACAAGCCCTGGTGTTGGTAAGTTGACCTCTGACCCAGGCAAATTTCAGGCTACAATGTTAGGAAAATGGGAGCCCGAGCCAAGCTCCATCATTGTTCCCCCAGTTTTAGAGTCTGTGACTCCCCCTGCTTCTGAGGAAGAGGTGGATAGACCAACTGGACCCCTAACTAGACCTAAGAGAACTGGTAATTCTCAGGGCTGGTGGAAAACCAGAAAAGAAAAGTCTAAGGCCCAACACCTTCAGACTGTTGGACCTTCTACTGAAGACTCCAACCCAAATCCTAGTATTGGCAGGGAAACTAAAGTAGGTCAGGGTAGATCTAAGAGGAAGGAGAAGCATGTACCTTGCTTATCTCCATCCCCTCCAACCAAGAGGCCTAAGATCCACCCTTCTCCCAACAGAGAAGTGGTGAGGACCTCTGGAGGCCCGTCTAGATCTAAGGGAACCCTTTATAAGGACCCCTTGAAAAAGCCTATCACAGGTTCAGAAGTTGTACCAACTTCTGAGGGACTGGTCAACCAGATCCCCTATAGTTTTAATAAGACTGATGTTCCTCAAAGGGTTTGTAGGTCATATAGCTTACAAAGGAAAACCTTTGATTTGACCATAGAACACAGGTCAGGGTGTCACCACCAAAATGCTGATGGTCTCTCTAGGATGTATGTCATCGGCTAGAGGTATGAGATTCATCCAGGAGTGGATTAAATCCTCCTTAACTTGGTCCAACAGTTCCAGGATAAGGGGCAAAGGGTAGCGTTTTTTTACTGTGATTTTATTAAGTGTGCGGTAATCGATGCAAGTCCTCAAATCTCCTTCTTTCTTGGGTACGAAGAATAAGGAAGAGGCTTTCGGTGACTTTGACGGGCAGATAAACCCATTAGCCAGGTATTGATCCAGATTGGACTTCAAGTGAAGATTTTCGGTTTCTGTAACTGCATAAATTCGACCTCAAGGAACCTGTGCACCAGATATCAGGTCGATCTGACAGTCATATGGCCTATGTGGCGGTAATGTGATAGCCTGTTCCTTCTGAAAAACATCTTGATAATCCTGATATTCTTTTGGTAAGGTGTCCATTGGTTCCGCGATCCCCGATGCTATTCCTTGAACAGATTTCAGGTTTGGTTGTGGTATAGATTTCGGGTAGCAAGCGTGGGCGCATTCGTCGGAAAAGGCCAGTCTCTTTGCACGCCAGTCTATGTGGGGATTGTGAGTTACTAACCAGGCATACCTAAAATCAACCGGAACTGAGGTGCTTTGATGAGGTCAAACGCGCTTGCTTCTTGATGGCCATCCTGACACAGAAGGGTTAATTCTGTTGCGCATTGGGTTACTGGTCCCGAAGCAATTTCTGTACCGTCAACCGTAGTTACCTTTTCAGTTGTTGGTTTTGTGCATAAGGGAAGTCCCATTTCTGTTGCCAGACTTCGATCTATGTAATTACCAACTGCTCCACTGTCTATATATGCCTCTATGACATGCATCTGTGACGGTGGTTGGTGATTGATCATGGTTACTGGTAGGGCGAAATGTGAGGTCTGTGACTCATCCTTCTCGCTCGACAAGCGGACCTCTACGCTTGACGGCCTGGTAGTTTTCCAATTCCTTTCCATCATCTTCTTTCTCTGTAGCGCCTACCACCTTCCTTGGAGGTTTCACTGGGCATTCTTTGAGGTAGTGACCCATTTACCGCACTACAGGCATAACTGTAGCTCTCTCCTCTTGTCTCTTTCAACCTTGGTTAAAGAGGTTCGTACTCCTCCAATCTGCATGAGTTCTGTGGTATTTTCTGATGGACGTTGAACATTATCTTTTGAACGTACGTACATGGCACGATTTTCGAGTCTACTTCGGTCTGTTCTTCTATCCTGTAATCTGTGGTCCAACTGAACTACCAGGTTGATAAACTCTGCACAGTCTTTAGGTGGGTCTGCTAATTGAGCAAGGACATCCTTCAGGGCTCCTCATAGGCCCCGATAAAACAACGTGGTTCTTTTGTCTTCTGGCCACCCCGCTTCTACAACCAGACTATTAAAGGTGGTAACATAAATCAGCAAATCTTGATTCCCTTGGCAGAGGAACAGGAGTTTGTTATCAAGAGCATGTCCATGCAAGTGCCGAGCAAATAACTTTTCCATCTCCTGTTGAAAACCCCTGAAGTTCTGCAGTAATGGGTCATCCCGGCTCACTAAAGGTACCGGCCAGTCTGCAGCACTTCCACTCAAATATGATAACACGAAGGCCACCCTCGCCTGGTTGTTTGGGAAAGCCCCAGGCCTACAAAGAAAATGGAGCCGGCACTGGTTCATGAATGTTGCGTACCTTCTGGGGTCTCCATTAAACTGTTCTGGTGGTTCCAGCGGTACTGCTCCTGGCAACGTTATCTGTACTGGATTGACTGATGATGGTGTAGCGACGGATGGGGTAAATCCGGGCAATGGAGCCTGGCCCGCCTGTTTTTGTAGTAGCTGTTTGCTTAGAGCATCAGTACGGTCTTTTGTGACTATTAACTCTCGTCTTAAGGCATTGGTTTTCTGCCGGGCTACGTGTACCTCGGTGCGTAATTGTCCGAAAAGCTGGGCTAACTGATCAGTTTCAGATGTCTCCATGATGCCCAGGTGGGTATGGTTTAAAGGTTTTGTGTTCTGTTACGCTCACCTGATATCCCCGGGGGCGTCTGGAAGGCTCTGAGATCTGGAACCCTGGATGCGTAGTTGCCCAGTGCTGAATAATGAATCTGCAATTACAGAAGGAAGGATTGGTGATAACTGTCTCTAGCGGGTGAATCTTCCACCTCCCTCTGACCGATTCCCTTCCAACTGGGTTCTTTTCTCACCTTAGTTATTTGTAGGTTGAGCTATCCGTCCTGCATTTCTTGTGCAGGGGCGCTTGACGTTTGTTGGCGAGCTGCCCGAGTTGCTTCACTGGTGCAGCACACCTTCCTTGTACCCAGGCCTGCTGTGACCCTGAATCTGCTGGTACGCAGGTAGGTTTGTTAATTGTAAGTCTTTGTTCTGTTTGTGGTGGGAATTCGTTCATGTCTTTATCTCCTTCTTTTCAGGTGAGAAGGTCTTGATGCTGGCGTGCCGAATGGAGAGGCACGTTTCTAGGTAAGAGACAGCGCGAAGCGCAGCGCCTTTATTGTCTTTTAAAGCTAACCTGTGTTTTCTTCTTCTTCTCCTCACAGGCTGCTTTGGTGCTGCGAGTGGATGAGAGTGCGATGAAAACAGGCCCCCGGAATCTGTTAAGGTAAGTACAGCGCTGTGCGGTTGTTTAATATTGAAAGTGAACCTGAATATGTCTCTTTTCCTTTGCTGATGTTGCTGTGGTGCTCCGGGTGGAAGCGTGGCGTAGCGCAATGGAATTCAGGTAAGACTGATGGAATTTGATGTTTTGGAAGCGCGCGTTCTCATATTGTTTTTCCCTTTCTCGTTATTGCAGGTCGCAATGTTCGAACAGCAGCTATGGTAGCGGTTCGCCTGAAGTCCTTAAGCTAATACTCACAGGTGAGTGATGTTTCTTCTTCTCTCGGTTTCCACAGATTGCAGCCCAGTTGAGATGCTGAGTGCTGGATGGTGTTATCTCAGGTAAGACAGAATAATGTTTTTCTTGTTCTTGCAGGATTACAGAAAGATGTGGAAGACCAGGAGCTGGACACAGTGAGCGTCACACTGCTGGTTGCAGAATAACAAAAGCGTGTTCTGCAGTCAGGGTGTGGTTTATATAGCCTAGGTAAAGTAGTACCAGGGAAGTAGTTCCAGGCCTGCCACACCCAAAACACTAGATCGCATGGCTTGGTTCTTATATTGTGTGGGTGCTTCCATGTTGGATTTAAAGGCCCATGTACATTAATGGGACCTAGTTTGAACAGCCCTTCCTTCCTACATATGAGCCTGGTGCCAAAGGTGCCAGGACTGGCTCCAGGAGCCCTTTTGCAGTGGGCTTAAGGCCCTCAGGGTTCTGCTGGGAGCCTGCTTGTGGCACAACGTGTGCCCCCTCACAGTGGTCATGACAGTGTATCCATTCAAACACCCTGTGGAGTAAGCATAAATCCCAAAAATTTGACCTATGTGACGTGGAAGGAACATTTTTCATTTTGGCAAACACAGTGCTGACAGAGCTTTTCCAGCACAGCTCTTACATGGCCCACATGATCTTCCTTGGACTGCAAATAGATGAGGATATTGTCGATGTAAACAAGAACAGAGACATCCAATAGTTTGTGGAGTACATCGTTCATAAAGAACTGAAATGCCGCTGGTGCATTGCATAACCCGAAGGGCATCACCTGATACTCAAAAAGTCCATATTTGGTCCGCAATGCTGTTTTCCACTTGTCGCCACTTTTAACTCATCACGGTGATGAGCCCCCCAGAGGTCTAGCTTTGTGAAGATCTGAGCGCTCTTTACCTGGTCGAGTAGTTCTGGGATGAGTGGTAGAGGATACCTATTTTTTTTTTTTTATAATATATTTTTATTGGTTTTCTGAACAACAAAGAGCACTGAAAAGAGATTACATTAGGGCACATGCCCCTATCAACTTCAAACAAAGCCCTTAACTCTCCACTGTATTCACCCTCCCCCCACCCCCCTCCCCTCCAAATCCCCCGTCTTGGGGCACAGGCTCCACATTTCCGTAGATATGTTCTTCGGGCGGCGCCGACCGGGCAAATAAACAGACGCAATGAGTCAGCTTTCCTTAGAAGCATAAAATAAGTTCAATTCTGAAACTGGTTTTGGGCCGGGTGGAGTGGACGTATCACCTTTCTGGCTCTTAGTTTGTGCTGGCGAACACCTCCATGAATTGTAGCCAGTCGGCCTCGAGTTGCGAGCTCGAGCCATGCAGTGCTGCTGTTAGTTTTTCCATAAAATAAATATCCTTGGCCACTGTCACCCATTCTCTCCTCGAGGGGAGCGCAGCTCTCTTCCATGTCCTGGCCCGTGCCGCCCTAGCTGCTAGGAGAAAGGAGTGCGTCAAGTGAAGATTTTCGGTTTCTGTAACTGCATAAATTCGACCACAAGGAACCTGTGCACCAGATATCAGGTCGATCTGACAGTCATATGGCCTATGTGGCGGTAATGTGATAGCCTGTTCCTTCTGAAAAACATCTTGATAATCCTGATATTCTTTTGGTAAGGTGTCCATTGGTTCCCGATCCCGATGCTATTCCTTGAACAGATTTCAGGTTTGGTTGTGGTATAGATTTCGGGTAGCAAGCGTGGGCGCATTCGTCGGAAAAGGCCAGTCTCTTTGCACGCCAGTCTATGTGGGGATTGTGAGTTACTAACCATGGCATACCTAAAATCAACCGGAACTGAGGTGCTTTGATGAGGTCAAACGTGATTGCTTCTTGATGTCCATCCTGACACAGAAGGGTTAATTCTGTTGCGCATTGGGTTACTGGTCCCGAAGCAATTTCTGTACCGTCAACTGTAGTTACCTTTTCAGTTGTTGGTTTTGTGCATAAGGGAAGTCCCATTTCTGTTGCCAGACTTCGATCTATGTAATTATCAACTGCTCCACTGTCTATATATGCCTCTATGACATGCATCTGTGACGGTGGTTGGTGATTGATCATGGTTACTGGTAGGGCGAAATGTGAGGTCTGTGACTCATCCTTCTCGCTCGACAAGCGGACCTCTACGCTTGACGGCCTGGTAGTTTTCCAATATCTTTCCATCATCTTCTTTCTCTGTAGCGCCTACCACCTTCCTTGGAGGTTTCACTGGGCATTCTTTGAGGTAGTGACCCCATTTACCGCACTACAGGCATAACTGTAGCTCTCTCCTCTTGTCTCTTTCAACCTTGGTTAAAGAGGTTCATACTCCTCCAATCTGCATGAGTTCTGTGGTATTTTCTGATGGACGTTGAACATTATCTTTTGAACGTACGTACATGGCACGATTTTCGAGTCTACTTCGGTCTGTTCTTCTATCCTGTAATCTGTGGTCCAACTGAACTACCAGGTTGATAAACTCTGCACAGTCTTTAGGTGGGTCTGCTAATTGAGCAAGGACATCCTTCAGGGCTCCTCATAGGCCCCGATAAAACAACGTGGTTCTTTTGTCTTCTGGCCACCCCGCTTCTACAACCAGACTATTTAAAGGTGGTAACATAAATCAGCAAATCTTGATTCCCTTGGCAGAGGAACAGGAGTTTGTTATCAAGAACATGTCCATGCAAGTGCCGAGCAAATAACTTTTCCATCTCCTGTTGAAAACCCCTGAAGTTCTGCAGTAATGGGTCATCCCGGCTCACTAAAGGTACCGGCCAGTCTGCAGCACTTCCACTCAAATATTATAACACGAAGGCCACCCTCGCCTGGTTGTTTGGGAAAGCCCCAGGCCTACAAAGAAAATGGAGCCGGCACTGGTTCATGAATGTTGCGTACCTTCTGGGGTCTCCATTAAACTGTTCTGGTGGTGCCAGCGGTACTGCTCCTGGCAACGTTATCTGTACTGGATTGACTGATGATGGTGTAGCGACGGATGGGGTAAATCCGGGCAATGGAGCCTGGCCCGCCTGTTTTTGTAGTAGCTGTTTGCTTAGAGCATCAGTACGGTCTTTTGTGACTATTAACTCTCGTCTTAAGGCATTGGTTTTCTGCCGGGCTACGTGTACCTCGGTGCGTAATTGTCCGAAAAGCTGGGCTAACTGATCAGTTTCAGATGTCTCCATGATGCCCAGGTGGGTAAGGTTTAAAGGTTTTGTGTTCTGTTACGCTCACTGATATCCCCGGGGGCGTCTGGAAGGCTCTGAGATCTGGAACCCTGGATGCGTAGTTGCCCAGTGCTGAATAATGAATCTGCAATTACAGAAGGAAGGATTGGTGATAACTGTCTCTAGCGGGTGAATCTTCCACCTCCCTCTGACCGATTCCCTTCCCACTGGGTTCTTTTCTCACCTTAGTTATTTGTAGGTTGAGCTATCCGTCCTGCGTTTCTTGTGCAGGGGCGCTTGACGTTTGTTGGCGAGCTGCCCGAGTTGCTTCACTGGTGCAGTACACCTTCCTTGTACCCAGGCCTGCTGTGACCCCGAATCTGCTGGTAGGCAGGTAGGTTTGTTAATTGTAAGTCTTTGTTCTGTTTGTGGTGGGAATTCGTTCATGTCTTTATCTCCTTCTTTTCAGGTGAGAAGGTCTTGATGCTGGCGTGCCGAATGGAGAGGCACGTTTCTAGGTAAGAGACAGCGCGAAGCGCAGCGCCTTTATTGTCTTTTAAAGCTAACCTGTGTTTTCTTCTTCTTCTCCTCACAGGCTGCTTTGGTGCTGCGAGTGGATGAGAGTGCGATGAAAAACAGGCCCCCGGAATCTGTTAAGGTAAGTACAGCGCTGTGCGGTTGTTTAATATTGAAAGTGAACCTGAATATGTCTCTTTTCCTTTGCTGATGTTGCTGTGGTGCTCCGGGTGGAAGCGTGGCGTAGCGCAATGGAATTCAGGTAAGACTGATGGAATTTGATGTTTTGGAAGCGCGCGTTCTCATATTGTTTTTCCCTTTCTCGTTATTGCAGGTCGCAATGTTCGAACAGCAGCTGTGGTAGCGGTTCGCCTGAAGTCCTTAAGCTAATACTCACAGGTGAGTGATGTTTCTTCTTCTCTCGGTTTCCACAGATTGCAGCCCAGTTGAGATGCTGAGTGCTGGATGGTGTTATCTCAGGTAAGACAGAATAATGTTTTTCTTGTTCTTGCAGGATTACAGAAAGATGTGGAAGACCAGGAGCTGGACACAGTGAGCGTCACACTGCTGGTTGCAGAATAACAAAAGCGTGTTCTGCAGTCAGGGTGTGGTTTATATAGCCTAGGTAAAGTAGTACCAGGGAAAGTAGTTCCAGGCCTGCCACACCCAAAACACTAGATCGCATGGCTTGGTTCTTATATTGTGTGGGTGCTTCCATGTTGGATTTAAAGGCCCATGTACATTAATGGGACCTAGTTTGAACAGCCCTTCCTTCCTACATATGAGCCTGGTGCCAAAGGTGCCAGGACTGGCTCCAGGAGCCCTTTTGCAGTGGGCTTAAGGCCCTCAGGGTTCTGCTGGGAGCCTGCTTGTGGCACAACGTGTGCCCCCTCACAGTGGTCATGACAGTGTATCCATTCAAACACCCTGTGGAGTAAGCATAAATCCCAAAAATTTGACCTATGTGACGTGGAAGGAACATTTTTCCATTTTGGCAAACACAGTGCTGACAGAGCTTTTCCAGCACAGCTCTTACATGGCCCACATGATCTTCCTTGGACTGCAAATAGATGAGGATATTGTCGATGTAAACAAGAACAGAGACATCCAATAGTTTGTGGAGTACATCGTTCATAAAGAACTGAAATGCCGCTGGTGCATTGCATAACCCGAAGGGCATCACCTGATACTCAAAAAGTCCATATTTGGTCGCAATGCTGTTTTCCACTTGTCGCCACTTTTAACTCATCACGGTGATGAGCCCCCAGAGGTCTAGCTTTGTGTAGATCTGAGCGCTCTTTACCTGGTCGAGTAGTTCTGGATGAGTGGTAGAGGATACCTATTTTTTTTTTTTTATAATATATTTTATTGGTTTTCTGAACAACAAAGAGCACTGAAAAGAGATTACATTAGGGCACATGCCCTATCAACTTCAAACAAAGCCCGTAACTCTCCACTGTATTCACCCTCCCCCCACCCCCTCCCTCCAAATCCCCCGTCTTGGGGCACAGGCTCCACATTTCCGTAGATATGTTCTTCGGGCGGCGCCGACCGGGCAAATAAACAGACGCAATGGGCCTCATTACACGGACGGCGGTCAGGGTTAACGGTCACCGTTAATGGCAACGGTGACCGTTAACCCTTACCGCCGTACTACGAGGTCCCTTTGCGGGTTGGAGGAATTAACGCCTGCTTCTTGCAGGCGTTAAGTACCAACCCGCTAAGGGACCTCGGAGCTAATTACGGCACCGCAAAATTGCGGTGCCGTAATTAGCGCCTTCCCCATTCCCATAGAGCCCTATGGGGCAGAAATGGGAATGGGGAAGGGCAATGGCGGAAAGGGGATTTACCGCCCCTCCAACCTTGGAATGGGGCGGTAAATCCCCTTTCCGCCAAGGCGGTGCCGGTAATTTACCGGCATGGTCCAGGGTGCTAATAGCACCCTGGATTACCGCCTTCCGTGTAATGAGGCCCAATGAGTCAGCTTTCCTTAGAAGCATGAAATAAGTTCAATTCTGAAACTGGTTTCGGGCCGGGTGGAGTGGACGTATCACCTTTCTGGCTCTTAGTTTGTGCTGGCGAACACCTCCATGAATTGTAGCCAGTCAGCCTCGAGTTGCGAGCTCGAGCCATGCAGTGCTGCTGTTAGTTTTTCCATAAAATAAATATCCTTGGCCACTGTCACCCATTCTCTCCTCGAGGGGAGCGCAGCTCTCTTCCATGTCCTGGCCCGTGCCGCCCTAGCTGCTAGGAGTAAGGAGTGCATCAAGTGAAGATTTTCGGTTTCTGTAACTGCATAAATTCGACCACAAGGAAACTGTGCACCAGATATCAGGTCGATCTGACAGTCATATGGCCTATGTGGCGGTAATGTGATAGCCTGTTCCTTCTGAAAAACATCTTGATAATCCTGATATTCTTTTGGTAAGGTGTCCATTGGTTCCGCGATCCCCGATGCTATTCCTTGAACAGATTTCAGGTTTGGTTGTGGTATAGATTTCGGGGAGCAAGCGTGGGCGCATTCGTCGGAAAAGGCCAGTCTCTTTGCACGCCAGTCTATGTGGGGATTGTGAGTTACTAACCATGGCATACCTAAAATCAACCGGAACTGAGGTGCTTTGATGAGGTCAAACGTGATTGCTTCTTGATGTCCATCCTGACACAGAAGGGTTAATTCTGTTGCGCATTGGGTTACTGGTCCCGAAGCAATTTCTGTACCGTCAACCGTAGTTACCTTTTCAGTTGTTGGTTTTGTGCATAAGGGAAGTCCCATTTCTGTTGCCAGACTTCGATCTATGTAATTACCAACTGCTCCACTGTCTATATATGCCTCTATGACATGCATCTGTGACGGTGGTTGGTGATTGATCATGGTTACTGGTAGGGCGAAATGTGAGGTCTGTGACTCATCCTTCTCGCTCGACAAGCGGACCTCTACGCTTGACGGCCTGGTAGTTTTCCAATTCCTTTCCATCATCTTCTTTCTCTGTAGCGCCTACCACCTTCCTTGGAGGTTTCACTGGGCATTCTTTGAGGTAGTGACCCCATTTACCGCACTACAGGCATAACTGTAGCTCTCTCCTCTTGTCTCTTTCAACCTTGGTTAAAGAGGTTCGTACTCCTCCAATCTGCATGAGTTCTGTGGTATTTTCTGATGGACGTTGAACATTATCTTTTGAACGTACGTACATGGCACGATTTTCGAGTCTACTTCGGTCTGTTCTTCTATCCTGTAATCTGTGGTCCAACTGAACTACCAGGTTGATAAACTCTGCACAGTCTTTAGGTGGGTCTGCTAATTGAGCAAGGACATCCTTCAGGGCTCCTCATAGGCCCCGATAAAACAACGTGGTTCTTTTGTCTTCTGGCCACCCCGCTTCTACAACCAGACTATTAAAGGTGGTAACATAAATCAGCAAATCTTGATTCCCTTGGCAGAGGAACAGGAGTTTGTTATCAAGAGCATGTCCATGCAGTGCCGAGCAATAACTTTTCCATCTCCTGTTGAAAACCCCTGAAGTTCTGCAGTAATGGGTCATCCCGGCTCACTAAAGGTACCGGCCAGTCTGCAGCACTTCCACTCAAATATGATAACACGAAGGCCACCCTCGCCTGGTTGTTTGGGAAAGCCCCAGGCCTACAAAGAAAATGGAGCCGGCACTGGTTCATGAATGTTGCGTACCTTCTGGGTCTCCATTAAACTGTTCTGGTGGTGCCAGCGGTACTGCTCCTGGCAACGTTATCTGTACTGGATTGACTGATGATGGTGTAGCGACGGATGGGGTAAATCCGGGCAATGGAGCCTGGCCCGCCTGTTTTTGTAATAGCTGTTTGCTTAGAGCATCAGTATGGTCTTTTGTGACTATTAACTCTCGTCTTAAGGCATTGGTTTTCTGCCGGGCTACGTGTACCTCGGTGCGTAATTGTCCAAAAAGCTGGGCTAACTGATCAGTTTCAGATGTCTCCATGATGCCCAGGTGGGTAAGGTTTAAAGGTTTTGTGTTCTGTTACGCTCACCTGATATCCCCGGGGGCGTCTGGAAGGCTCTGAGATCTGGAACCCTGGATGCGTAGTTGCCCAGTGCTGAATAATGAATCTGCAATTACAGAAGGAAGGATTGGTGATAACTGTCTCTAGCGGGTGAATCTTCCACCTCCCTCTGACCGATTCCCTTCCCACTGGGTTCTTTTCTCACCTTAGTTATTTGTAGGTTGAGCTATCCGTCCTGCGTTTCTTGTGCAGGGGCGCTTGACGTTTGTTGGCGAGCTGCCCGAGTTGCTTCACTGGTGCAGTACACCTTCCTTGTACCAGGCCTGCTGTGACCCGAATCTGCTGGTAGGCAGGTAGGTTTGTTAATTGTAAGTCTTTGTTCTGTTTGTGGTGGGAATTCGTTCATGTCTTTATCTCCTTCTTTTCAGGTGAGAAGGTCTTGATGCTGGCGTGCCGAATGGAGAGGCACGTTTCTAGGTAAGAGACAGCGCGAAGCGCAGCGCCTTTATTGTCTTTTAAAGCTAACCTGTGTTTTCTTCTTCTTCTCCTCACAGGCTGCTTTGGTGCTGCGAGTGGATGAGAGTGCGATGAAAAACAGGCCCCCGGAATCTGTTAAGGTAAGTACAGCGCTGTGCGGTTGTTTAATATTGAAAGTGAACCTGAATATGTCTCTTTTCCTTTGCTGATGTTGCTGTGGTGCTCCGGGTGGAAGCGTGGCGTAGCGCAATGGAATTCAGGTAAGACTGATGGAATTTGATGTTTTGGAAGCGCGCGTTCTCATATTGTTTTTCCCTTTCTCGTTATTGCAGGTCGCAATGTTCGAACAGCAGCTGTGGTAGCGGTTCGCCTGAAGTCCTTAAGCTAATACTCACAGGTGAGTGATGTTCTTCTTCTCTCGGTTTCCACAGATTGCAGCCCAGTTGAGAGCTGAGTGCTGGATGGTGTTATCTCAGGTAAGACAGAATAATGTTTTTCTTGTTCTTGCAGGATTACAGAAAGATGTGGAAGACCAGGAGCTGGACACAGTGAGCGTCACACTGCTGGTTGCAGAATAACAAAAGCGTGTTCTGCAGTCAGGGTGTGGTTTATATAGCCTAGGTAAAGTAGTACCAGGGAAAGTAGTTCCAGGCCTGCCACACCCAAAACACTAGATCGCATGGCTTGGTTCTTATATTGTGTGGGTGCTTCCATGTTGGATTTAAAGGCCCATGTACATAAATGGGACCTAGTTTGAACAGCCCTTCCTTCCTACATATGAGCCTGGTGCCAAAGGTGCCAGGACTGGCTCCAGGAGCCCTTTTGCAGTGGGCTTAAGGCCCTCAGGGTTCTGGTGGGAGCCTGCTTGTGGCACAACGTGTGCCCCCTCACAGTGGTCATGACAGTTGTATCCATTCAAACACCCTGTGGAGTAAGCATAAATCCCAAAAATTTGACCTATGTGACGTGGAAGGAACATTTTTCCATTTTGGCAAACACAGTGCTGACAGAGCTTTTCCAGCACAGCTCTTACATGGCCCACATGATCTTCCTTGGACTGCAAATAGATGAGGATATTGTCGATGTAAACAAGAACAGAGACATCCAATAGTTTGTGGAGTACATCGTTCATAAAGAACTGAAATGCCGCTGGTGCATTGCATAACCCGAAGGGCATCACCTGATACTCAAAAAGTCCATATTTGGTCCGCAATGCTGTTTTCCACTTGTCGCCACTTTTAACTCATCACGGTGATGAGCCCCCCAGAGGTCTAGCTTTGTGTAGATCTGAGCGCTCTTTACCTGGTCGAGTAGTTCTGGGATGAGTGGTAGAGGATACCTATTTTTTTTTTTTTATAATATATTTTTATTGGTTTTCTGAACAACAAAGAGCACTGAAAAGAGATTACATTAGGGCACATGCCCCTATCAACTTCAAACAAAGCCCGTAACTCTCCACTGTATTCACCCTCCCCCCACCCCCCTCCCTCCAAATCCCCCGTCTTGGGGCACAGGCTCCACATTTCCGTAGATATGTTCTTCGGGCGGCACCGACCGGGCAAATAAACAGACGCAATGAGTCAGCTTTCCTTAGAAACATGAAATAAGTTCAATTCTGAAACTGGTTTCGGGCCGGGTGGAGTGGACGTATCACCTTTCTGGCTCTTAGTTTGTGCTGGCGAACACCTCCATGAATTGTAGCCAGTCGGCCTCGAGTTGCGAGCTCGAGCCATGCAGTGCTGCTGTTAGTTTTTCCATAAAATAAATATCCTTGGCCACTGTGTCACCCATTCTCTCCTCGAGGGGAGCGCAGCTCTCTTCCATGTCCTGGCCCGTGCCACCCTAGCTGCTAGGAGTAAGGAGTGCGTCAAGTCCGGGAGCTTCTCCCAGTGCTCATTCTTTTGCTGTAACCCAAATAATAGTGTGAGTGGCTCCAATGGATAGACCCCTTCTCCCGCATCCTTAAGCCAACTGAGCACCTCCGACCAATAAACTTGGACCTTCTCGCAGGACCACCACATGTGCCAATAGTTGGCCCTCTCACCGCAACCGTGCCAACACAATGGGACAACGTCTGGGAACATCCTGGAGAGGGTGATCGGGTCATATTGCCACCTATGGAGAAGTTTGATGGCATGTGTCTTATACTGGCAGGAAATAGATGTCTTGAATGCCCTGCTACACAATTTCCACCAGACCCCATCCCCAATGTCCCGGCCCATGTCCCTTTCCCATTTCCTTCTAAGACTTTTAATCGATCCCTCACGGGGGATTAGGAGAGCCCCATACAGGAGGGAGATAAGGCCTTTCATTTCCATGTGGGAGTCTAGGATTTTCTCGACTGGGGTGAGCTTCCTTTGTATGCAGGGCTTTAGCTTTGGTTTCATGAGAATTCCCTTAAGGCAAAGGTATAGAAGTGGGGAGAGCCTGCCTATCCCCAGAGCCTCCTCGAGCTCCTGGATGCTTATGAAGGTGTCCTCCCTCACCAGTTGGCCGACCCTGCAGAGGCCTGCGTCAAACCATGACTGATAGTGTTCGTGGCCTGGGATCTCCTCTAGCACTGGGGTGGACCAGATGTGGCTCAGGGGCGAGGGCCATGTTGTAACTTTCTCTCTATTTCCCTTCCCCGCTAGTGCTTTCCACATTGTACCCAGTATTGGGTGATCCCTAATTCTTTTGGGGAGCTTTTTTAAGGGGACCCATAGCCATTCGCCTACAGTGACTGGATGCAGGTAGTGATTTTCGATGTATACCCATTGTTTACTGGGGTCCTCTCTGAGATGTGGGGCCAAGGCCCTGAGCTGGGCTGCCCTATGGTAGACTGTCAGGTCCGGCAAGGCGACCCCTCCTCTCTCTTTGGGGAGAGTGAGGGTCTCATACCCAATTCTGTGTCTCCTGCCCTGCCATATAAACTTCATTAGGCGCCTCTTGGCTTCTCTGAGGTATGTGTCTGGGGCTTCCAAGGGGAGCATCTGGAAGACATACAGCACCCTGGGGAGCAGGTTCATTTTTATAGCATTTATCCTTCCCATCCAGGAGATCTGTCCCTTCCCCCAACTCTCCATTTCTCTGAACAGTTTATCGAATAGTGGGGGGTAGTTGGCCTGGTTCAGATCCTCCCCGGGGCGTACTATATTAATCCCCAGGTATTTTATCCCTTCTGTACAGATCTGCAGGCGTAGCGGGATAAGTTCAGTGACATTTCTATCCGTATCAGAGGCAAACGGGAAAATCATGGACTTGCTAATATTCACCTTAAAGCCTGAGAATCGACCATACCGTTCAATTTCCTGCAGGGCTGCCGGGACTGACCTTGTCGGTTCCCGGAGGTGGAGCAAGATATCATCTGCGTAAATACCCAGTTTAAAGGTACGTTCCCCCACCTCAATACCCTGAATCTCTGGGGAGCCCCTGACATACTCTGCTAATACTTCCATTGTCATGGCGAAGAGGAGTGGGGAAAGAGGGCAGCCCTGCCTCGTACCCTTTGGAGGTGGAAGACTCGTGACAGACGCCCATTGACTGTGACTCTGGCGGTTGTGACGCATATAGGCTTGATCGCTCTATGATCCCAGTTCCCAGCCCCAGTTTCTTGAGTCCCCCTGGAGGAATCCCCAGTCGACCCGGTCGAACGCCTTCTCTGCGTCGATAGAGACCAGAACCGGGTTTCCACCCCTTGTCGCTGCCTCCCTCATCAGATGTAGGGTCTTCCGCATTGTGTCCGCCCCCTGCCTACCCTGTATAAAACCCACCTGATCGGGATGAATTAGCCTCGGCATATGGCCGTCTAGCCTAGTAGCAATGATCCTGGTGAATAGCTTTGCGTCCACATTCAAGAGGGAAATGGGTCTATAGGAGCGGCTGTCCGCCGGGTCCTTCCCCTCCTTCGGGATTACCGTGATTAGCGCTTTGCCAAAGGATGTGGGCGCTCTGCCTGTCTCCATTATGTGTGAGAAGAGACCTGCCAGGAACCCTGCCAGGAGGCCCGAGAAGGCCTTGTAAAAGCCTGCCGTGAACCCATCCTCTCCTGGGGCCCTACCCCTCTTCAGGCCCGCTATGGCTCTTAGTACCTCCTCCTCCGTTATCGGGGCATCGAGGATTGATGCTTCTAGGGGTTCAAGAGCCGGGAGGGTGACCCCCTTGAGATATTCGTCCATGGCTTCCTTCTCCGTCTCCCCCTCTCTCCCGTACAGAGCCTCATAGAAGGACGCAAATTTCTCTGCAATCTCTTCCGGGTCGGATACGTCCCCTTCTTCCCCACTACTTAACCTCGCCACCCATCTATCCGCCCTCTGGCCTCGAAGTTTTGCTGCCAGCATTGCATCCGCCTTATCCCCTTTTTCATAGTATTTTTGGCGTAAATGTTGGAGTCCCGCTACAATTTTGCCCATCTCCATTTCCCTCAATTCCTGTCTCTTTTCCCCAGCGATGCCCAGGTCCCTCCCTCTCTCCGTCTCCATCTTCCCCTCCTATCTTTCTAACCTAATTATCTCCAATCTCAATCTGTGGGTCAGGAGGGTCCTAACCCTTTTTTTGGAGGCCCCTTCACTGATTAGTCTACCTCTCCAGGTTGCCTTTGCCGCCTCCCACACAATCTCCCTGTTGACTTCCCCCGTGTCGTTTACCTCGAAGAATTCCCTGATTGCTGTTGCCATTTCTTCCTTAAATACCGTGTCTCTCAACAGGAAATCGTTGCATTTCCATAAAGATTCCCTGGATTTTAGACCTGCCATACAGACGTCTGACCAGACCATGTTGTGGTCTGACCAGCTAACGGGCCGAATCTCACAGGCCTCAATTCTGCTCATGTGCTGGTTTCCAATGAAAAGATAATCTATTCTAGTTCTGGTGCCGTGGGCCGCAGAGTGTCAAAGTGTATCCCTTGCGCCTCGGGTGAAGCTCCCGCCATATGTCTACCAGCCCCTGCTCCCACATTATTTCCCGCAACACCCCGTGAGGCGTTCCCCCACTGCTGTTCAGAGGGCCTGTGTTTCCACTATGGTCCAGCTCTCGGTCCGCCCACATATTAAAGTCCCCCCCCAGGAGCAAAAGGCCATCTGCTTTAGCCATCACCTCCCCCAGGGCCTCTTGGACGAATTCCCTCTGACCCGTATTGGGGCAATATATTGTTGCAAGGGTGACTCTGGTATTATGTAACTTACCGGACACTACCAGGGCCCTCCCATCCTTCCTCTCCCAAGTGGACACTTCCATTAATTTCTGATTCCTATGGAGCAGGATACCGACTCCTCCTTTCTTTATGTGGCCGGATGCCCAGAAGGTCTGACCCACGTGTGGACCAGGGATGGCCCTCTCCTCCCCCCTCACCGTCCTGGTTTCTTGTACAAACATAATATCCACTCTCCCGTTTCCCATTTCCCTTCCTAGGAGGGAGCGCTTTGTTGGGGAGTTAAGCCCCTTGACGTTGAGGGAGCCCATCCTAAGCGACTCGACCCGGCCCCTCTCTTCATTGTCTGCCATTGCTTCTTTCTGCTGGATTATTTGTTTTCCCGGTCCTGTAGGGGCCGCCCCACTTCTTTACCACACTGGATATGTCCTGTGCCCCAAGGACTTTGTCACCCCTCCCCTCGCCTCCCTCCTCCCTTTTCTCTCCCTCTTGCATGACGCCTGCCAACGGGCAAGCCACCAGGGTGTGAACATGTCCCTGCACTGCAGTTCTCTTGATGAAACTCACGTCCCCGGCCGGGGTTGCTAATAAAATAATCTTGGTCTCCACGTTGGTTTGTCTTACTCCACCTGGTCCCCTTCGGCACCCGATGTCGGGGTGTTTGGTTTCCTGAATTTCCTCCTGCCCTTTGTCTTCTTCTTCGTGGCCCAAGGGCCAACCGGCTCTCTCCTGATGTCACCCGATGCTTGGGTGCCCACCTCGTCTTCCCCACCCAGGGCGACCCCTTGGATCACTTGTAGTACTTGTGAGGCCTCCTTGCCACTGGTCACTCTATAGTCCACCCCTGCGCGTTCAAAGGACAGGGCAAAGGGGAAGGACCATCTGTATCTTATGTCTTGAGCAGTTAGCCACTGGGTGAGCGGACGACATTCTCTTCTGCGGGTGAGCGTAAGATACGATAAGTCCTGGTAAATCTTGATTGTGTCGCCTTCAAAAATAAAGCTCCCCAGCCTCTTAGCCTTCTCCAGGACCTCCATTTTCTCCCTATAGCGGAGGAACCTCACCACGATGGACTTCGGGCCTCCACCCGCACCCCCTCCACCTCGATGCGCTCTCTCCAGCTGGACCTCTTTGCCCCCCTCTAAGGTGAAGAGTTGGTTTATCAGGCCCTGAACCTTCCTCCCCATATCCGCCGCTGTCTCCCCTCTCTCCTGCGACACACCCATGATACGCAGGTTGTTCCGGCGCTCTCTGTTTTCCAAGTCGTCTATCTTCAAAGTTATGTCCTCATCTCTTATCTCTAGGTCCGTTAGCCTCGCCTCATATTTCATGTCCAGGAGGTCCGTCTGGAGGTGGTTGTTTTCCATCCCCTCCATTTTCTCTCTAAGGTGTCCACCCTCCCCTTGAGATCCACTATGGACGCTTGTATATCTGTCCGGATTGCCTTGATCTCGTGGAGGATGTCCTTGAGATCCTCCCTCGTGAGTGGAGCAGGGGGGGTTCGCCGCCCGAGGGCATGGTGTCTCTGTGGGCCTCCCTCGTGGCTGAGTGGGGTTGTCGGAAGCGCTGGAGAGACGAGATCGCCCCCAAAGTCGGCGTGCTCTCCAGGGTCTGGGTGTCTTGACGTATCCAGGGGTGGTGCCTCCGTCTGGGGTCCTCTCGCGGGGGACTCTATGGTGTACAAGGCCCCTCCCGTGCCTGGTGTGTCAAGGTCCTGCGTGGAGCGCCTCGTGTGGGGGGGCTGCACCGTGTCGACAGGTGGGGCCTTCGGGGAGTAGGGTGTCCGATCCCCGGCCCCTTCGGTGCCTCCGGCCTACTCCCCAACCAGGAACGGTTGCGCGGGAGGGAGCCCGCTTTCCCTGCATCCAGTCTGTCTCTTCCCGCCCACGTTCTCCTCACCTCCTCACTTCACAGTCACTGTGGGGGGTCCAGGGCCGACGGTTTGGCTCGGGCTGCGGTAGATCGGGCTCTGGGTGGACTGTCTCCGGACTGCTGACTGGCGCTCGACTGCTCCTCTCCGTAGTCAGTGGGGGCCCGGGCCATGTCCCCCGGGGACCGCAACACCCGTCCGGTACCCCGTGTCGGCAGGGAACACGAGTGGAGGGCCCTCGCCCTGTGTCTCCCTCCGAGGTGCTCTGGTCCAGTATCCAGGGATGGCCGTTTCCTCCTGCGGGGGCGGCCGTCTGCGGGTCCTCGTGTGGGACTCCGTGTTTCCACGTGAACTCGGGAGGGTCCCTGGGTCTCCCAGGGATGAGGAAGCGCTTCTCCAGGACCCGCGGCCCTCTATATCTTCTGTCGCCGCGCCTCCTCCGGGACCCGACCGTCCGACACAGGTCATGAGCGCAGGGTGGGGGTGAGCGGCTCCACTAGTCCTCGTCGCAGTGCCGCGGGGTCGGCCACCCTCGGTGTCTGGGGCCTCTGGCGTCTCCGATGCACACTAGCCTCCGGTGCTGGGAAGCGCTCTGTGGGCCTTTCTTGGGACTCCGCTTCCCGGTCTCACCCCGGAAGGTCTTCGCTGCGGGGCTCGGGGTGGGGCCCGCTGCATTCAGAGGGGCTCCCCACTGGCTGGGCTCGGTAATCCAGGCCGGGGACTGGTAGTGTCCACTAGGCCCTGCGGTGCGTTCAGGAGCGCAGGACTTACACGTCCAGCATGTTCCGCGCCCCCTGGTGGTCCCTGAGGATACCTATTTTTAACCATAATTTGGTTCAAAGCCCTGTACTCGATGCACATTCTGAGGTCTCCTTCCTTCGTGGGTACGAAGAAGAGCGTTGAGGATGCAGGGGACTTAGATGGACAAATAAATCTGTTTGCCAGGTACTGATCTAGGTAGGTTCGTAGGTGTTGATTTTCTTGCTCTGTCAAGGCATATATTCGATTGCATGGGATTTGGACCCCGGGTATCAGGTCGATCTGGCAGTCATAGGGTCTATGCAGGGGCAACATATTCGCTTGTTTCTTTTGGAATACGTCCTGATAGTCCAGATATTCCAGATATTCCGGGGGTAAGGTGCTTGCATTTTCAGTGTGCTGCGTTACTGGTCTAGATTAGTGAGTAGAGCGCTTGCTTTGACATCCGTGCAGAGCCTGCTAACGCAGGTTCGAATCCCGGCGGGGCCAAACTCAGCCTTTCATCCTTCCGAGGTCGATAAATGAGCACCACACACCGTGGGTAATAATAAGCAGCGCTCAGATACCTGAGGGTTCGTAGCACTATATAAGTGCCAAATTATTATTATTATTATTATTAGATGATAGTTGAGAGCCATACACTGCAGTTACGTTCTCCGCCTGCGATTTATGCTGAAGAGGAAGGCCTATTCATGCGGCTAGATCCTGATCAATATAATTACCAACTGCTCTACTGTCGATATACGCCTCCAAGGCGTGTACCCTTGATGGTTCCTGAGGGTGGACAATAAGTACCGGAATGACTAGGTGTGAGGTCTGAACTGCTTTCTTTATTTCTCTCGACAATGGGTCCCCTACCCTTGTTGGGCGCTGGGGTTTTCCAGAGCCGAAGCCTGGTCTTGCTCGTTATTGTTATTGTCCGTTGCACCTACAGTTTTCCTGGGGGGTTTCGTTGGGCAATCTTGCAGAAAGTGTCCAGCCTTACCACAATATAAACAAAGCTGTTGTTGCCTCCTTTTTTCCCCTCTCTTCCTTAGATATGGGGGCCCATAACCCCCCGATTTGCATGGGTTCAGCCGCTTCATGGGCCTTGACGTGGTTATCCCTGGTTCGCACGTAGACTCTTCTCCCTTCAGTTCACGTGCGATCTAATTTCCGGTCGCAACGTCACATTAATGTACTCTGTACATCCTTCAAGAGGATTGACCACTTGGGCTAGCGCATCCTTTAATTCCCCACGCAGTCCTCAATAGAATAATGTGGTCCATTTTTCTTCGGGCCAGTTGGTTTGTGCAATGAGGCGATTAAAGGTGGCTATATATGTCAATAATTCCTGATTTCCCTGTCTTAGAGACAATAGTTCATTATCCAGAGCTTGTCCTTGGGAGTGTCTCGCAAACAACTTTTCCATTTCCTATTGGAACACAAAAAGTTGTGGAGTACTGGGTCATCCTGATCGACCAATGTATTGACCAGTCTGCAGCACTGCCTCTTAAATATGAAAGTACGAAGGCCACTCTGGAACTGTCATTCGGGAAAGCCACTGGACAGCACATAAAGTGCAGGCGACATTGATTCATGAAATATTGCATATTTGTTGTGGTCGCCGGTAAACCGTTCAGGTGGAGCCAACGATGCAGCCCCTAGGAGCACCACTTGCACTGGTGGTGATGGTGGCAAAGGGGTTGGGACGATTGCAGATAACGGGACTTGCCCCGCATGTGTTTGAAGTACCTGCCTTGCCAGTTTGTCGGTTCTTTCTCGTGCAACAATAAGATCCCTTCTTAACAAATTAGTCTCTTGTCTGGAGGCATGTACTTCAGCTTGTAGTTCCCCCAAAAATTGGCCCAACTGGTCAGTCTCTGAAGCATACATAACGCCCAGGCAGAGATTCGGAGTGGCTTCGCGTTCTGTTACGCTCACCTGGTCTCCGCGGGGGAATTGGGGTGCGGTTGGAGCCCTCCCTGGACCTGGCTCCCGTAGATCAGCTCTCTCCCCCACCCACTGCATTATCGAGGACCCAGGATACTGGGTCTGCTCCTGAGAGAGGATGAGAGACGGTGAAAATTGCGTGGTGACGTCAGGATTCCCTTTAACCCTTTTGTGCCAGAAGGTTGTGAGCAAGAGTTTGCCCATGCAGGCTCACCTGTTTTGATTTAAAGATGAGCTCTCCGTCCTGCTTTCTTCCAACAGGGGCGCTGTAGATGGACCCAGTTGTGTCACTGGTCCTTGGCGTGAAGGTCCAGACAGGCTGCGACTATTCCGTCTTGAAGGTACGTTTTGTAACTATGATTATTGTTCATTTTGATTGTGTTAATCTTCCTCCATGATTATTGTCTGTAACCTTTTATTGTCCTTTCTTTCTCCCTTTGTTATGAAGATGACCCAGGAACGTGTGATGACAAAAGTCTACTTCGGAGGAGCTACCAGAGGTAAGTGGCCTCTCCCTGAAGCTCGCTGCTTACAGTATGAAAGTCTATGCAAGGGCTAACCTTGTGTTTCCTTTCCCCTTTGCAGGTGCAGCTGATCGGTGCTTGATGGGCGGTTTCCGAACTCCTACAGGGGACCGGAGATGAAGATCCTCGAGGATGGTGCGTCGGAAGAGGATCCCGTGTTGACGGAAGTTCGGGATTGGTAAGGATGCCGGGCGGCATGCTCGAGGATCTGCAGATCCAGGTAAGATATGTGTGTGGCTACAGAAGGGGAAGCGATAGCAGTGCTTCCAGCGATGGTGCTGCTGACTCAGGTAAGAGGTGCACGTAGTTGAAGAAGTGAATCGATAGCAGCGCTCCCAGCGATGATGCGGCTGACTCAGGTAAGATGCGCGCATAGCTGCAGAAGTGAAGCGGTGGCAGTGCGTTCAGCGATGACCCAGAGGGAGTTGGAGGCAAAAATCAGAGGCAATATTTTGGTTAGGCAGGCAGAATCAAGAAACACTCAGAGACAGGAGTTCAAAAGTCAAAGGGCCGGAGCCAGGGTCGAAGACACCGGGGCCAGTTGCCAAAGATCACACGGTCAAACAGTTCACGATTCAACGCAGCCAAAAGTACTTCGATATTGTCAATGTTCGGAAGCAAAAGTTATAAGAAGGAGGGAAGACAAGGTCAAGCCTTGGAAATGAAGATAAAGGGATTCACCCAGTTTCCTCAACAGAACACAGTACCTTGTTCCAATGGTGCAGCTGGTGCCCTGGCAGTTGTTCCTGTTGGTTTCCCGCAGACCCACGATTCCTGGAGCTTCGTCGAGAAGGAGGACGTCTGAAGGGGGTCTGCACCACACAGGGATGAGGCCGGCAGCAGCGACACGGAATAAAAGGTGCGCTCCTTAAAAACAGGAGAGGCTCTTCAGGTGGCTATCCGGACCACTACAGCAGTGTGCAGAGATTTCGACCACGGAAGAGTATCCCCTGGCTGTAGAAGATGAGCTGGTTATCCCCACCAAGCTCAAGGGAAGAAGACTCCAGACTGGATCTTCTCTGAGTTGTTGAAGGGCAGATGGCTCAGGACTGCAGCAGGGCTTCACCGGGACGGGGTAGTTGCAGCAGCCGTTGTTCTCTCCGCTTCTCTTCAGTTCCTTGTAGTTCCTATGGTGACTCTCTGACTTCTAGCCCAAGAGACCTGCCTTTTATGCGAAAAACCCCCATTCACACAGCCTGGCTGTCAATCACCCAGCAGGGGGGTTGTCCAGCCCGGACAACTACCCTGGCCAATCATGACAAAGTGCAACTTGGGCGTCCTAGGATATCCTGTGCAGGGGGTGACTACACCCCTCCCTCACATTCAGCCCACCTAGACACCCAGGCACCTTGAGGAGGGCTTCTGGGCAGAAGCCCGCCAAAAGACAGTGAACAAAGAAGGCGAACCTAGTTTGCAGCGCAAAGTAAAATACAAGAAGGACTTTAACAAAAATAAATGGCGAATAAACCCAACTGGAGCCAAAAGAAAGACGATTTGGTCAAGCGGGTTTATGTTCGCGGCTAATATAATAGCCACGAACAGTACCACGTTTATCTAATATAATTGCGGTAGAAAAGTTAGGATACCACTGCCACCAGCCAAGTCTAAATGTTAAACAAGGAAACAATGCTCTAGGAGGTACAGATAAAAAGGGATACGAGTTAACCCTTTCCAGTACTCCATGGAAGATGGGATGTACTGGATCTGTGGTAGATTGACAAAGTAAAGTTAATGGTAACCTTACCCTTTTCTGGGGGACAGTAGTCACCTCAGAAATGGAGTCGAGGGAAGTCTCAAAGACAACCCGGTGCCACGGCACGGAAGGTGCTGTGTGACACACACAAAGAAGGGGGCTACTGAAGTGGTGTACTTCAGAGTCCACAATCACAAAAACAGATGGAAACACATAGCAAAACACAGGTAAGAGTGGGGGAAAAGCTCTCACTCTTACCAGGTGTAAAAAAATAAACTCCAGAAGTCCAGCAAAGCTGCTGGGGGACACACTAGGTGAGGGAAATTAGCCATAAATGAGAATTCTCCCTAACACTCGCCCCCCCAGACTAAGGGACAGGAGGATTTAATGCTCCTCGATCCCTTGTTCTTGATCGCTCCCTGTACATATCTGCTTACTGTAGTATTGCTGATGTCTATGCCCACACTTCCTGCCTTCTTTTTGTACTTGTAATTAGCTGAGCTTATCTGTAACCAAGCTCAGCGTATCTCTGCACCTTCTTCTGATTTGTTTTTTCTTATGTATCTGTAACTAAGTTGAGCATATCCTTGTCTGTTTGTGCACTGATGCCCCACGGTGTGCCGCGCCATACAAATAATAAACTAAACTAAACTAAACTAATCCAC
The DNA here is from genome assembly GCA_002915635.3 of Ambystoma mexicanum. Classification (NCBI taxonomy): domain Eukaryota; kingdom Metazoa; phylum Chordata; class Amphibia; order Caudata; family Ambystomatidae; genus Ambystoma; species Ambystoma mexicanum. Next base: position 1,072,792,208 of record CM030317.1, read on the forward strand.
GCCTGGATGGACCTCATACCTCTAGTCGGTTACAAACATCCTAGAGAGACCATCAGCATTTTGGTGGTGACTTCCTGCTCTGTGCTCAATGGAAAAATCAAATCATTGCAGGCAGATTGACCATCTGAGTAACTTTGGGTTTTCCCCTTTCATTTGCATCAGCCATCTCAAGGGTTGGAGGTCAGTCTGAATAGTGAAAGTAGAACCATACAAGTATGGCCTAATCCTCTTCAGTGCCCACACAATAGCAAAGCATTCTCTTTCTATTGTTGCCCACCTTGTCTCAGGATCCTTTAACTTCCTGCTGATGAAACAAATGGGGTGTTCCCTACCTTTTTCATCCAGTTGACTAAGGACTGCACCTATACCTACATTAGAAGCATCAGTTTGTACAATGAAGGGTTGGTGATAGTCAGGAGCTCTTAGGACTGGAGCTTGACAAAGGGCTTTCTTTAGGCCTTCAAAGGCTTGATTGCACTCCTCATACCACCTGAACTTTGGGAGAGGAGATGACATTCAAGGGAGAATCTATGGTCCCATAGTTATCTATGAAGTTCCTATAATACCCAGTGAGACTTAGGAAGGCTCTCACTTGGGTTTGAGTAGTAGGGGTGTCCCAGTTTTGTACAGCTTGTACTTTGCTAGGCAGTGGCCTTATTTCACCTCCTCCTACCTCATGCCCAAGGTAGACCACTGAACTCTGACCAATTTGACATTTGCTTGCCTTTATGGTCAGATGGGCCTGTTCAAGAGCCTGCAATACATAACCTAAGTGTTCAACATGTTCTTTCCATGTAGGGCTGAACACTGCAATGTCATCCAAGTCCTCCATCCCATTCAGAACTTGATTGACCATCCTCTGAAATGTAGCATGTGCATTCTTTAATCCAAAAGGCATTACCTTAAACTGGTAGAGGCCTGCTGGGGTTGAGAATGCAGTTTTCTCCTTGGCATGGTCTGTCAGGGCTATTTGCCAATAGCCTGACCTTAGGTCAAATGTGCTGAGGTACTTGGCTGCACCAAGTTTGTCCACCAGTTCATCTGTCCTAGGCAAAGGATGGGCATCAGTCGTGGTGACTGCATTAAGAGCTCTATAGTCCACGCAGAATCTCAACTCCTTGGATCCTGCCTTTGGTACAAGCACAACTGGGCTAGACCATGGGCTAGTAGAGGGCTCTATTACCCCGAGTTCAAGCATCTTAATGACCTAGCTCTGGGACCTAGCTCTGCTTTGTTCCGGCACTACTGTTCTGCTTATTGCCCTGATTTGTAACGTCAATTGTATATTTTGTATATTTTGCTCACAATCTGTTGGTACCATTGTGATGATATGTTATACTTGTAATTTTCTGCCTTGGGCCTGGTCCACGCTATATAAATAAAACAAATACAAATCTTGTTGACCTCATTCCTTATGTGGGATCTGACATTGTCTGACATTCGGAACCCCCTGATTTTGACAGGCAAACAATCACCAGTGAGTATGTCATGCTGGCCCCAAGGGGTCAAGCCTGGTGAAAGTGAGAACAGGGAGGCAAACTGGTTTAACAGTAACTTGCACTCATCCTGTTGGTCAGATGTGAGACTAGAAGAGAGATTAACTCCTTCCACTTACTCATCTAAAGGTAAGCCTCTGAGGAGGTCCGGCAGAGGTTCACCCTCCTCCTCCTCCTCCTGAGTTGAAGCTAGAAGCAAAGCTCCTATGTCAGGTCTGGAGACATAAGCCTTTAAACGGTTGGTGTGAAAGACTCTGGGAGCATCCTTAGGATTGCCTAAATTCACCAGATAGATCACCTCTCCAAGTTTACCCACAACCTTGAAGGGTCCTATCCATTTGTCCTACAAGGCCCTCTGACTTGTGGGGACCATAACAAGAACAAGCTGGTCTTGAGTAAACTCAACCATGTTAGCCTTCTGGTCATGCCAATGTTTTACCAGAGCTTGACCAGCCGTCAAGTTATCACTTGCCTCTGCCATCATGTGTGACATTCTCCTCCGGAGACCTATCACATAGTCAGTCACTCTGACTGGCTTGGGGGGAGGAGCACTCTCCAACCTCTCCTTAATCAGGGCCAATGGACCTCTGACTGGATGGCCATAAAGAAGTTTGAAGGGACAAAATCCTACTCCTACCTGAGGGACTTCTCTTTTTTTTTTTTTTTTTTAAAAGTTTATTGATTTTTCAACACAAACAACAATACAAACCAAACCGTAGTGCAATTAACAATATTACAATAAAGCATTTAATCATTAGTGCGCACTACCTCCCTGATCCCTCCCCCCTCGCGAGCCAGTTTCCATGTCACATTCCGTATCTGTCGCACATGAGCGGGCCTCGTTGTCATCCGACCCTCCGAAGCCATCCCTGTCCCAAATATGCAAGATATCAAAGTCCTCCATGCCATCAAAGAGGCCAGTTCCTCCTCCCAAGACATACAACTCGCCTCCTGCCACACTGCTGTCTCGGCCTCCGCCCATTTCTGTAGGTCATTCCACCACACCTCAACCCGTGGCTTGCTACATTTTTCCAGCCCATGGCTATTCTCCGTTTGGCCAGCACATACGCCAAGTCTTTCAGTTTACACACACATGTTTCTGCTTCCTAGGTCTGGAAAACCCACCCAGCAGGCATGCCCAGGCGGTGTCTATGGCAAGCGTGACCCCTTTCTCTCCTAGCTTGCGCGCCACCTCCTCCAGAACCCCTCGATCACTGGGCATGCCAGAACATATGCGTCATGTCCGCATTTTCTTCGTCGCATTTAGGGCACGCCTGTCTGCCCGCATTCCGGAATTTGGATATCCGCAGTGGGGTCATATACGCTCTGTGCGTGACATATAGCTGTACCTGCTGCAGTCTGGCATTTCGAGATACTTTCCTGTGGTATCTTAGAGCCCGTTCCCACATCCCATCTCCCATCTGGGTCCCCACCTCGCACTCCCATTCCGATCGTAGGCCTGTCAATTCCTTCCCAACCTTCAACATCACCATCTCATACAGCCTAGAGATCTCATGTCCCCCTTCCGTCGTGTCGTATATCCCTTCCAGCGTAACCTCCGATTCGTCTGCCAAGGCAAATTCAGGCCATAGTTCCCGAATTTTCCTCCCCAATCTGTGGTATGTTACATATTGGCCTCCATGTAATCCAGCCTCCCCGCTAAGTTCCTCAAACGCTCTGATGGCACCCTCCTGCCACACATCACCCAATGTCACCAACCCCACAGATTCCCAATAGGTCCTAATAATCCCCCTCAGCTGTCCGTCTACCCCCGCCAGGGCAACTAGTGGAATCTGCGGAGAACACGGGAGTGGGTCTCCCATCAGTTTGCATGCTCGTCTCCACACCTTCCATCCCAGCCTCACCATCGCCGAGTACTTTCTCGTAACAGTTTCTGGCAACCAAATGACTTCCTTCAGGAAAAATGGGGCACAATCATGCCCGAATAATCTAAGTTCTGGGGTCTCTTCGTCGGAAAGCCATTTGGATACAAACTGTAGTTGGCTCGCTATGTAATAAGCCTCAAAGTTTGGGAGTCTAACTCCCCCTTTTTCATGAGAGTTCTGCAACTTCCAGAGTGCTACCCTGTTTCGAGTGCCATGCCACAGGAACTCTCTGCAAACCCCATTTATTTTAGCAAAAAAACCCTTAGGGATCATATATGGGATGTTACTAAAGTAGTGTAGCAGCCTAGGCAGAACCACCATTTTAATCATTGCTCCACGCCCCATCATCGCCAGGGCAACTTCTGCCAGAAACTCATGCATGCGCGTATCTTCTCAACAGCCATCTCAGTGTTACACTTATGTTCTTTCTCTACCGTGTGGTAGACATCTATTCCCAGGTAACGAAACGTGTTAACTGCCCAGGGCACCTGTAGCACCGGCAGCCTCTCTATGGGGACACCCGTATAGCAGCCCAATGGGAAAATGTTCGACTTCTGGGGTTGACCGCTATGCCTGACAACCTCGCATATCTCCCCATCACGTCCAGGATATACTGTAAATTCTCCTCCGGATGACTCAGGTACAATAACAAGTCGTCCGCATACAGGGATATCAGATGCTTTTCCCTCCCAATCTCAATACCCACAATGTCGTACTGCTGCCGCAGGTACAGTGCCAGGGGTTCCAGGGCCAGGATATACAGCATCGGGGACCAAGGACACCCCTGTCTAGTGCCTCTGCTGAGTTGCCATCTCTCGGATATGATTGCCCCCGTCCGGACCCTGGCCAGTGGAGCACTATACAGCAGCTCCGCCCATCTAACGTATCTTGGACCCAGTCCGTATTCTCTCAAGGCCGTCAGCAGCCACCCCCAATTAACCGAATCGAAGGCCTTTACAGCATCCAACGACACTATCGCCATTTCCCCGTCGCTAATGGATCCCATCTCTATCACCCGGTGGAGGCGTCTGTGGTTTGGGTAATATTCCTCCCCGGGACATACCCTGTTTGGTCCGGGTGTACCAGTTTGCCTATCACCCTCCGCAGTCTGTTTGCCAGGACAGCCGTTAGTATCTTGCTGTCCTGATTCAGCATAGATACTGGCCTGTACGACCCACAACTATGCCTGGGTTTATTGGGCTTAGGGAGCGGTACAATGACCGCCTCTCTGAGCGATTCCGGCAACCTCCCCGTCTCGAACGCCTCATTGAGCATATCAAGCATCGGGGGAGCACTTCCGCTCCAAAGGTTTTGTAAAATTCGCTGGGCAGGCCGTCCGTCCCTGGGGTCTTACTAGTGGGGTAGTTGCCGGACAACCGCCTCCAACTCCTCCAATGTTATCGGGGCGTCTAATTCCTCTCTTTCTTCCGTGCTTATCCTGGGCAGCCCAATATCTTGCAGGGTCTCCAGCATATCCTCCCGGTCACCGCCACCCGGATCCCCGTACAATTCCCTATAGTAATTCACAAATTGTTCGTTTATGCCCTCTTGGGTATCTATCTGCTTCCCATCCTCTCTAGTAATCGTCCTAATCGGGGGTCTCGGGTTTCTTTCTTATATAGCCATGCCAGGAGACGGCCCGTTTTGTCTCCTCCCGCGTGTTGTCTCTCAATATATTTTTTATAGTTTAGGTTACAGAGCCTCCCCCAATGTTCCGTACACTGCTGTTGCAGTTTAAGCACCAGCTCGTTGTCTATGGGCTCGCTCTTCAACGCCCGTTCCAACTGGCTTTCTGCCCTCTGTAAATCAACCAGGACCCCATTCTGCAAGCCTTTCGATTTGGCAATCGCCACCCCTCGCATCACAACCTTAAAAGCCTCCCACAGAGTTCCCGCCGAATCAACGCTGCCAGTATTGGTATCGAAATAACTAACTATTTCCTCCCGCATATCTTCCCTGAAAACCTGGTCTTTAAGCGCCTCTGCGCGCAGACGCCACGTCGGGATCCGCGCTCTGGGGCGGCCATATTGCCAACCCACCACCAATGGCGAGTGGTCCGATAGGACCCTCGCTTTATATTCCGCCCTGGACACCTCTGTCAAGACATCCGATGTGGCAAAGATATAATCAAGCCTGGTGTGCAACTGCTGCGGGGCCGAGTAGTGTGAGTACTGTCTCACATTGGGGTGCTTAGTCCTCCACACATCCTCGAGCTCGAAGTCTCGCAGCAGCGTCCGCAGCGCCCGGGCTGCCGGGGCGGCTAGTCACTTTATCGTCGGATCTATCCATCCCCGGATCCAACACACAGTTAAAATCCCCTCCCCAGAACACCGCACTCCCAACACACCAGCTCAGGCTGGCACTCATAGTCCGATAGTACTCTGCCGTGCCCTGGTTCGGGGCATACGTGTTCACTACACACATCTCTTTATTCTCGATTGCCCCTCTTACCATAGCCAGGCGCCCCTCAGTATCCAAGATTTCCTGCCTCAGTTGAAACGGGACATGTGGCGCCACCCAGATCAGTACACCTCTGGCATAAGCCGAGTACGTGGATCCCACCACCGTTCCACCCCACTTTTTCTTCACCAGCTCCAGTTTATCTCGGGTCAAATGCGTTTCTTGCAACAATGCGATGTCTATCTTTTGCCTCTTCAAGTATAGCATGACTTTATTCCGTTTTAGATAGCTATTGAGACCCCTGACGTTCCATGTTAGCAATTTTAGCTCCCCCATAATTCACTGGTATCCTGCCCACTCCCCCCCAACCCACCCCGCTCATCCGTGCCGTCCAGATATCTCATCCAAATGTACTCCCAGGGCTCGCGGTCAAACTTAAACTCCCCAACGCTATGTACACCCCAACTTTCCCCGCACCCCCCATTCCCCCCACCCGTCCCCCCAACACCCTCCCCAACTGTTGCCCAGCTCCACCTCGGGAACTCAGGCCCCCCACATCTAGTTCTGGCTGTTACACACAGAGCCCAGTAGGGTAAAGTCGCCCTAACGGCCACTTAACTAAAAAACACTAAATGGGGGTGAATGACTAGCCCCGAAAGGCTCCTTCGTATAACCACAGGTACGGTGCAAACAGTGCATTGATCATTCAGTTCCAGGCCCGACCTCCCCCGGCCATAACAGTAAACTATATTCAAGTCCCATAGTCTTCTGGCTGCACTCTTTATCGTCGTAGCGCACTTAACTCTTATTGCCACCTTCATCAGCCTGGACCTCCGGCTCCTGGGGGCTGCCCTGCATGTCCAACCAACCCATGGTTTCCTCAGGCGACTCGAAAAACAAGGATCTGTTGTTGTGGATCACCTTCAATTTGGCCGGGTAGAGGAGCATATACTTCTTCCCCGCCTCTCTAAGTCTCCTTTTGACCGCTGCAAAGTTCATCCGACTCCTCTGCACCATCATGGTGTAGTCTGGGTAGGCCGTTATGGTGGCCTCCCCCCTCTTGATGGTTCCTCCTTTGCGAAAATGCTCCAAAATCCTCTCTCTGTCTCGGTAGTTAAGGATTTTGGCTATCATTGGCCTGGGCGGACCGCCCGGCGGAGGCCTCCTGGCCAATGCTCTATGCGCTCGCTCCACCGCAAAACCCTGCGACAGCACTCCCCCAGTGATCTCTTGGAGCAACATATTCTCAATGAAGTCCGTGGGGTTGTGACCCTCCAATCCTTCCGGGATGCCCACTACACGGATATTATTCCTCCGGCGCGCCCTTCTGCTTCTTCGGCCCTGTTCTCCAGGTTGCGCACTTTCTGTTCCAAGACATGCAGGTCGGCCTTGTGTGAGGCGCAATCTGCCGTGTTGGCGCTCCCCTCCTTTTCCAGGCTCTCCGTGCGCTCCGACAGAGTCCTCACATCTTGTCGAAGTAGGTTCACCTCCTCCCGAACTTCTCCCACTTTGAGGTCAAGCACTGTTTTCAGGTCCGCCACCACCATTTCGAGCTTGGCTTCCCAAGCGGTTTTTCAAATCCGCTTTCAATTCTGCGAGCGCAACTAACACGTCCTGATTTGGGCTAGCGGCGGCCATGCCGCCTGCAGATGGCTTCTCCTTGCTCCGAGCACTTTCTGGGCCTGGTGGTGTCTTGGTAAACTCATCCAATGTGGGTTGTTTCACTTTCTGTCTGACGGATTTATTCGCCATTCCACCACCACTGTATGTCGCGGGCCCGTACACTCCTGCCTCACCCCCACCCCGGGAGAGAGGAGCCCACCTTCCGCTCGCAATGGAGCGAGTCGCTTCTCCCGCACCAAGTGTACCTCCGCAGTCACTCCTTCCGCCACTCGACTGGGTCCCTACCAGCGAGTTCCTACACAATGTGGGCCCTCCGTCCCAAGGCTGCCGCTTGACCAGCACGCGATGCTCCGGCACCTAAGGCGGGTGGTCCGTTTCACTGGTCAGCTCGGGTGGGTCCTAGTGCCGACCACTGACCGTCACTGTCCAAAGCCCGTGATAAGTAATCGGTGCCCACCGAGACTCGCCGGTTCTCTCCCAGAGGCCATTCTCACACTTCACAGCTTACTTTGCCACCGATCACTACGAGAATGCCTCTTCATCGCCCCACATGTATCTCCTCCGTTGTCCGGCATGGCCGCCATCTTCCCTCCGTCCGGGCCGTGACTCCCGGATCTTCGATCGCAATTTTTCTGTTGTTGCCGGGCTTACGAAGGATTCAGCTCCTCAATATTTATGCAGCATACATTCATGGACGGGTTCCTTCGTTCCTGACTCGCGAAAGTTAGTCTCAATGCACTTTTACACAGGATAAATGCAGGATCTTCAGGAGCTCTTCCAAGAGCGCGTCCTCTCACATGGCTTCCAAGCCACGCCCCCTGAGGGACTTCTCTATATGCAAAAAGAAGGCATGGCAATAGAAGGTCCCACTTTCTTCTAAGGGGTTCTTCTAAAGCACCTATCATGCTCTTCAAAGTTCAGTTAAACCTCTCTACCAGCTCATTGGTTTGGGGTGGTAGGCAGTTGAGAACTTGTAGGTACCTCCACAGGTTTTCCACATGGTTTGTATTTAGTAGGGCATAAAAATGTGATCCCCTGTCGGATATCACCTCCTTAGGAAAACCTACTCTGGTAAAAATACCAAGTAGTGCCTTAGCCACAGCCGGAGCCGTAACAGTCCTCATAGGTATAGCTTCAGGAAACCTAGTGGCATGGTCCACTACAACCAGGATAAACCTGTTGCCTGAAGTTGTGGGAGGATCAAGAGGACCAACAATGTCAATCCAGACCCTCTCAAAAGGAGCTCCCACCACTGGGAGAGGCACTAAGGGTGCCACATTCTTGGTTCCACTCTTGCCAGAGGTTTGGCAAGTGTGGCAGCTTCTGCAGAATTTGTCTACTTCTGTAGCCATCCTAGGCCAGTAGAAGTGCAGAGATAGCCTTTCTTTGGTCTTCTTAAAACTTAAGTGACCAGCCAAAGGTACCTCATGGGCTAACTGCAGAAACTGGAGTCGGTTCACTAGAGGTACTACACGTTTTCTGTAGTCTCCAGGGGTTAACTCAGTTGGTTCACTGTAGAAGAGGCCATCTTCCCAGTGCAACCTATACATCCCATTGAGTTGAGAAGCTGCCTGTTGGTGAATGCCTTCCAAGGTAGGACACTCTCTTTGTCCCTTACTGAAATCTTCTCTGTTGGGTCCACCTTCTGCCAGTAAAGACTGCAGCTCAGGATGATCAACGGGGTCAGGATCTCCTACCAAGGTAAGATCCTCTTCTAGATTTGATTCCTCAGTATCTAGTTTGACCATACAGGGTTGAACCTCACACTCAGCCTCAGCTGGTGTGGGAGTCACAGGTGTGACTTTGGACAGTCTCGGAGATGTCCTTCTGGGCACAGGAGTGCTTGCTGGTTTCTTGCTGGCAGACTTAGGTTTCCCCTTTGTCTGTTCTTGTCCTACAATGGCAGTAAGTAAGTCCTGTGGACTTGGGGTGACAGCTTCCTCTATCATGTCCCCAGGAGAGCCTCTCAAGGTTCTCTCCCTTGCAGACCTCATGAGCTCCTGCTTCCTTCTGCTGGGGGATCTGGGGGTGCTAGACACAACTCCAAGAGTTGTAAGGTCATTACCCAGCAGGACCCACCCAGGTACGTTATTTTGCACACTTACAGGTATTCTGACAGTCATGCCATTACACTGGATGAGAGCTGGTAACTGGGGAACCATTTGCACAGGGCCTCCAGCTAACTTGGTTAAGTGTTTGGGTGCCTTAGCAACATCCTCCACTTTGAAAAAACATTCATCAACCACAGTTATGCTGGCTCTTGTGTCTTTGATGGCAGGGGTCTCCTGACCATTCAAAAGAACACTATCTTTATAATACTCTTTAGTATTATCTGGGATTGAGTTATAGACATCTAAGTTCTGTTGTTCCCAAAGACCCAAGGACACTAAAGAAACACTAGCTGAGACTCTCATGGGCTCATCAGCTAGTAGCTGAAAGTTTCCACTGGTCATAGGTACTTCATCCACCTGGGAGAAGGCTAAGGAGACAGTGTTGATCCCTGAAGGTTTACCCTTACACTTGGGATCTCCTTTCACATGGCCAGGCAACCCACAAACAAAGCATTTTCCAAATGCTCTCTGGAATGGGGGTTTGCCCTGCCCTCCATCTGCTGTGGAACCAGGTGGTACACTAGCCTGATTCGGTTTACCTTGTGGCTTACCCTGGTTATGTTTGGGGCCCTCTTTTGGATTGGAATTATTGGAATTCTCTTTGTTGTCTTTCTTTGGCTGTTTCCCCTCATCCTTCTTCTGAGTAGCCCCAGAATCCTTGTGAGTAGCCCTGTTGGCAACCCACAAGTCAGCAGCCTTAGCTAGTTTCTTAGGATCTATGGGCCTCATTACACGGTAGGCGGTGAGCCATGGCGCTATTAGCGCCATGGCTCATGCCGGTAAAATACCGGCACCGCCTTGGCGGAAAGGGGATTTACCGCACCATTCCAAGGTTGGAGGGGCGGTAAATCCCCTTTCCGCCATTGCCCTTCCCCATTCCCATTTCTGCCCCATAGGGGCAATTTTGCGGTGCCGTAATTAGCTCCGAGGTCCCTTAGCGGGTTGGATTTTAACGCCTGCAAAAGTAGTAAGGTGGTAAGGATTTACCGGTACCGGTATTTTACCGGTACCGGTAAATCCTTACCTCCATCCGTGTAATGAGGCCCTATCTCCTTTGAATCAGACAAGTGCTGTGTAAGCTCAGAAGGGCAGACATCAAAAATAGACTCCAACATTACAAGATTCCTCAAACCTTCATAAGTGTTCACTTTGTAACCCTTAACCCAACCATCTAAGTTTTTCAAATATTCACACACCCAGGTAGCCCAAGGGGTACCATCATGATTTTTGAGGGTTCTAAACCTCTTAAGATACTGGGAAGGGGTCTTCCCAAACCTAGCTATTAATGCTAGTTTCACACACTCATAATCCTGCTTATCCACCTCCCCCAATTCCATTACAGCATCACTTGCAACAGGGGGGAGCCTAGAGAAAAGCCAAGGAATCAACTGATTCCCTGAGATACCCTGAATCCCATGATTGTACTCAAACAGTGCTAACCAATCCAAAACATCAAGTTTAATCTCATACATACCAATCATTTCCTCTGGCATACGGGGTCTCTTAGGGCTTGAAGACCTAGAGGACTCTGCGAGAGAAGCATTTTCTAGAAACAGTTTCTTCATTTCTAGTTCATGGTTCAGCTCCATTTCTCTGAGCCTTAACTCTTGGTGTTTCATGGCAGTTTGTGCATCAATACGTTTCACTTCTAATTCAAGTCTCATTTTCTCAAGTGCAATAAACTCAGGAGTAAGTGTAGGACCTGTGGGGGTCCTTGTGGACAGAGGTTGTGCATTCTAAGCAGGCAAGGGAGTTGCAGGGTTTCCTAGCAAGGACTCATCTACTTCTTCACAATTAACACTCTCAGAATCAGAAATATCAAAATCCACATTTGCTGGAGTGGTAGGTCCTTCTGACCCACTCTCCAGACTTTTTCCCATTAACTTTGCAACCAGTTCAGATTTCTTTCCTTTACCAGAGATATTCTTATCCCTACACATGATTCTCAGAACCTCAGCAGTATAGAGTAAAAGACTCTCTTCAGTGTAGTTTTCCATATTTGACATGATTTCTTAGTTAAAGGAATGGTTCGGTCAACATTTTTTATTGCCCCTAGGGGTCGGCCAACACAGATCAACTCACAACACAGCGCGCCACAATTCGGAATATGAAACTGTACTTTAAAATCAAACAGCAACACGGTACATTTGGTAAAGTACATTTATTTGACATTAAATATTTATAGAATATTCAGCAATTGCCATATGAACTCGGAATGCCATTTATTTTCTTTTATCTCTATCCGCTAATCCGTAAAAGTTTATTGTGAGTCACGCGCTGTTCCTTTATGGTACACAGGGTGTTGGTTTTCGTTAAAAGAAGCACTTTGGTCGCACTTTGAACCGCAAGGCTGCTCCATCAAGTAGGCACTAGGCCAGCGTAAAGGTTGATATGTTGCTTCTAGCCGCTAGTACCGCGTAAGGGCATATGGGCCCTTGGCGATCGTCCCTTAAAATCATCAAAGTGGTGCAGTTGTTTACAAGAAGCTGCAGCTGGCGGTTGAAAAAATCATCTGCCGGGGTCTGAAACTGGTGGCAGTAGCAGTAGGAAAAGATATACCTGTTTTGAAAACATAAAATGTATAATTAGTCTCGCCAGACGATCTTTATTAATATTATTCATTTTATTTATTACAGCCGAGCTGAAACTATTTGCTTTCAAGGATAGTGCAATGGAGTATGTTCGGCTCTAAAATCAATGCGAAAAGTAACAAAATAAATCGAGGGGTTTTGGTCATAAGACCGAAAAAATAAATCTCGAAAAAATAAAACAAATTTTTTTTAATGATGTTTTTTATTCGAAATGTGGGGGGTTCCCCCCCAACCCCCCCCTTTTTTTTTACCATTTGTTTTTTATTCCCGGACCCCAAAATAAATATATAATTTAAAAAAGAGTTAGTCGAGATTTTTTTTTCGAGATTTTGACCGACCACCAATTCGAGGTTAGCACACAATGAGAAACGACTGTTTGTCTACATGCGTGTGGAATGTGGACCTGCATGCCGATGTGCCCACTACAAGGACAATCCCACAAACGTTTTCCTAACTCTTCATTCATTCATGCATCCATTCATTAATTCTTCATTCCGCTATAAAAGCGTCTAAAGAGTTACTTACATTATATTTGCAATTTCCATTGTGTCTCTGCGTAATGCAGTCCGTAAATCCCACTGGGCTCTTGACAATGATTTTTCGTATGCTGAACTAACATGAAACTCGGTCTAGTTTTAGAATTTTCTGCCTTATCATTTCTTACGTTATTGCACACCCCCCCTTCAAATGAAGTTCTTTCGGCATGGTCCCTGTCTCTCAAGGTCAAAAAACAATAGAACCTTATACTGCCAGTGCGAGTTGTGGGCCTCTTCAGGGCGCAAGCTGAAAATCAAAGCCGCTGACCTTCACTAGAAATGAGCATACATTCTTTCTTTGCAACATCCCGTAGTAAAGCCATCTGTGAGAACTTGAAGTTTCGAATCCATCTATGTACTGCGCCTCAATGTGCAAATGCAAACTGGCTTCTCTCCCATCTGCAACGGCTCGCTTGGCGTGTTCTAAGGCCCCCAATTTTGTCCTCGTTGTCTGCGAGCTTTGAAGCCCCAAAGAACCATAACTATTGAGACTTTTAATTTTTTGGGGAAGGTCAGGGAAAGTATAAAGTACCCGAGGAGTTGAGCTGAAAGTGAGATTATTTTTTTTTTTTATTTTTTATTATTTGCAATACGCAAGCCTCCCCTCGGTTAACAGTGCGCAGCATTTACATGAGATTGCGAAAATTAGTTACATCAACAAAAATATATACATACACATATAGACAAGGTCAGCAATATGAGGTGAATAGAGAGAGAATTCAAAGATGACACCCAGGTTGTTCGCCACCCAGGATGGTGAAGGTAGGGGTTAGGGTTAGCGTACTTTGTATGTACACTGTACAATAACATTTATTTACAAAAAGACAATAGTATTACAATTATTTAAACCGGGATTTGTACTTCACAACCAGCTCTCCTTTGGGTCGACATGGCACAGTGGCACTGTTGGGTGGTAATGGATCAGTGCTCTGCGCAGAAACGTTCAAAATTCCATATCTGTGCTTCTCTAATACAGCAACAATAAGGCTTTTGACAAAGTCGAACTCCATTTCCTCATAGACTGGTTTGATCACCCATTGCTTACTTCTTTTTGAAAAGGCCTTAGTGTAGCGAGGCATCCTTACATTACCCGTAGTCCTAGATTGTTCACGGCCGAGATTCTCGTTATGGGCCAAGACGGCAAGTAGAGTCCTATGTCTCATGCCCTGTATGCTGAAATGCAAGCTCTTTAGCCTGTACTTTAGGCACATAATGTGGTACACCTCCAAACCTCCTGTGTGACAGAATTCTGTCAGTCCCCTCAAATCTCTTGATAGAGTTTTATCGAAAACAATCTTCTCAATGGCTTTGTGTGTCGGTGAAGATGGATTCAACCACTTCTTCTTCCGTGCCTCCACTGGGGACAAAGGGCCATGTTCACATTGGTGGAAATGTAGGTTTTCTGAGCAGTGGTGCACGTTGGTACAGTGGTGCATCAGTGACCGCCATTTTTCAAGTAGTATTTCCACTGACCCTTCACAAGTTTTGGAGCTCCACCAAAGATGCTTGCTGTTAGTCTGGGACCACTCTGAAATACTTTCCAAACCTTTTTTTTTCCCTGCAGCTGAGATTTTCTTATTGATTGATTTAGCAAGATGCCATACGTCAAATTGATGTTTAATATGTGGGAACTGCTCTCTCATTGTCTTGGCAATTGAAATGTGTCTGTCCGTGGCTATGAGGTCGATGTGCATTCCCCTCGATTGTAGATATTCCACTGATTTTATAAATCCTAGTTTCTCCATGGCCACTGAGGATGTACATTGTGTTACCTGCACGACCACCGAACTCACAATTTTCTTACTATCCATGTCCTGAAAGTGGTAGGTGCAGTACTTGGCAGAAAATCCAGGGCTGTCGCACTGTCCATCGCCAGCTAGCCTGAATTGTTTGCCTTCGAATGTACTTGCTAGAGACAATTGTTCAATTTTCCAAGCATCACTAATGGCCGGAAACAGATAATCATTTTGGTATTTGTAGTACTGCGTTTTTTAAATGAAATGAAGTCCCACAAACTGAAAGAAAGACTCTAACTTTCTAAAACTGGAGCCACTAAAAAGTGATGCAGCTGCACACAGTAGATTGCCTGCTAGCATCTTCCCCAGCATCGGTTGTGCAGACCATGAGAACGTATGATGTAATCTACAGGCGGCATGTATTGTGATGTTACTGCCTTGTTTTTGACGAGTCACATGAATCAATGGCTTCCCACATGCTTTCCCTCTGACGGAATGCCCACATTTCAGCATACTTATAATATCCATCAAACAACTGTCGAATACTATGTATTTGCCCTTTTTCATTAGACTGTCATCATGCGTCAAAGTTGTTTCGGCCTGTGACGTTGAGGACATATCACCACATTTGAAAGAAATATCGCTGATATCAGGTTCTGATGCGTCGGTGAATGCTGCTGCTGGTTCATTCTCTGTCATTTCAACATCTGCTACTTCAACATTGATGGGAGAACACAACAATGTCGACAGCTTTTTTGGTGGCAATTTTTTGGCGGGTGTAGATTGTGTGAATTTATCTGCGACTACTTCAGAGCTATCTTCAATGCATCCAGTATCATGTTGTTGTAGTGGTGCGGTCGCACTGTAGCAATGGTCCTTTGCAACTTTACTGGATTCTCCGGACACATTCATTTCATGCTCTGGCCATTGGACATGAGCATCTCTAGTCTCAACGCGCGGCGTCTGAATTAATAGTTCCTCCATAGTGTAAATGGTCTGGCGAGCAAGATCTCTCATTCGCTTCACTGTCTGTGTATGTATAGTTCGGACACCCATGGGTAACTGGAGGACAGATTGGAAAAGGGATGGTCAGTTTAAACACAAGATAATGTATAGTACAATTGACTGGAATAAAACATAAAATAGTCCCCAGCACAAAAACATTTCTAAAGTTATGAACTGTTTGTAACTAACCTTATTTTTGTTTCTTTTCTTTGCAACTTTTTTGACTCGACCTTCAACATCTGCACGCTGTTGCTCCGATTCGTATCCGCATGTCTCCCCTTCCTCTTGCGCTGCAACGACTATATTTTCTGTATCCGTATAGACAGCACGGAATGAGGCTCCATCGACTCCCTGAAACATAGTATTTTCATTACTGTGTATCAAAATATTGTTAGCATAAAACACACGTGAGGACGAACACACAGGTACATCTCAATAGCCAAACACGATTTAAACATTGTGTGGAACAATCAAACGACAAGTATTCGAGCTCTGATGACATAGTTCGATGGAGCTGTCAGTATCCATACATCTGGCTCTGCATGGACTGCCACAAATGATTGTATTGAAGTGGAGGCATCAGCAACTCCCTGAAACACAGTACTTGCGTTAGTATGGTTTTCAATATTGTAAACATAACACACACTTAGGGTCGACGGCACAGGTACATATAAAGAGATAACCACAAATGTTGCATTGTCTAAAAGAATCAAGGAATATTTAAATATGATCAGATTTAATCGACTTATTTCTCAGATTTCTTTACATCTGCATCAGCTAAATGGGATCTTGTGATTGTAGTGGAAGCTCCATCGTCTCCCTGAAACACAGTACTTGCGTTAATAGGGAAGAAAGTATAGCAAATGGAATCACGTTATATGATCACGCTCGATGGAGTTGTCAGTATCCATACCTCGTGCTGCTGAAGAATATCTATGGATGTTGTAAATGTGGTGCGCACTTCTGAAAGCTGTTGCACCGATTCGTATCCGCATGGTCCCGCTTCCCCTGGAATTACTTGAATGTCAGGCTCCGCATCAAGTGCAGGGGTTGACGCTCCATGTACTGCCTGAAACATAGTATTTGCATTAGTAAGGATTACAATATTGAAAACACAACACACACTTGGGGTCGACCGCACAGGTACATATCAATGGCTAACCACGAATGAAACATGGTTTAGAATAATCAAACGACAAGTGTTCCAGTTCTGATGATCACGGTCGATGGAGCTGTCAGTATCCATACCTCGTGCTGCTGAAGAACATCTAGGGCTGTTGTCAATGTGGTGGACGCTTCAGTATCTCCCTGAAAGACAGTACTTGCATTAGTTTGGATAAAACTAATTATAACTGAAAACAAACACCAGGGGACGACAACTAAGGTGTATATCAATTGGAAAGCACCAACCAAACAATTTGTAAAATAATCACACGATACATAAAAACTATTACTTGACATGCATAAAACAAGTCTGTAGCGGAATAGCCAAGTATGATTACCTGATACGCGCTAGAAGTGGTTGATAACTGCGGGCACATCACGGATGTAGAATGTTCTTGCTTCAGATTCAGTGGATAGTCAAGCAGTTGTAAAGGTAAATTATTGTTTGATGATGAAATTCAAATATTAAAAAATTGCCATGTAAACTGACAGAATACTTGAGAATAATGCTATTGAAAATGTGCAATATAGTACAGTTCCCTGTGCCCATAAATAGATTTCCTTTGGGGGTTATAAAATCAAAAAATAATTTATTGATAAATGTCATTATTCAAAAAGCTATACACTCATATCAATATCAAAAGTATTACAAGGGAGTATTACAAGGGACACAACACCTAAAATACAATTAATCCACTCGGCTACCTACACACTACCGCAAGGCCTAAAGATTAATCCGGACACTTGACTCACCAGTGGTGGAATGTGGACGAATAGAGTTGGAATAGCGTTTGCGAGCAATTTTCGTGTCGTTCGCCGTTTATTCTTCTTTGTTACCCAAGATGTGGGGTACATGTTCGAGGAAAAGTGCCGGCTGCAGATGCGGTATCGATCACCCTCTTGTCCTCTAAGACTTGTTGGACTCTACTTTCCAGCTCATCCAGTGGATATCCGCAATGTCTGACCCATTCTCTTATTCGATCAACAGTTTTGGGGAATACATGCATTGTAGTGCCTTCAGATTTGCATGGGTCTTCGAAGGGCAACCGCTAATCGAACAGGCAGGCATTGTTGAAAATTCTGAAAAGTAAATATCAAGATTATTAATAAACCTTGATGAATGAAAATGTCATAAAAAAGTAAATGAACCATACCATGCTCAATGCAATGTTTGTTTTGGTCGCCGGAACTATACCAGTTCATCATGTGCGGCTTAGTATTTGCATAAGTTACAGAAATGTTTTAAATTACGTGACTAAACTTTGAACATGTGACTCGTCCCTTGGATGTTCTGTCTTGCACGAAAAGGAAACATGCTTACATTATAGACTGGACCCCCCAAGGATGCAATTCGATGACAATTGACACAGATGAAAATAAATAGATCTATTGATAGCATAACAATTGAAACTCAAGTCAATAGCAATGAGACCAATGACCATAGCTCTATTGGGTACTGTAATCGCAAATAGAAATGTAAAAATGACCGAAATATGACAAGGATACATGGCCTTACCTTGACCAACAAACAGTTGGATTCATCAGGCCGAGCAGTATGTTGCAGGAGAACAGGTAGATGGCCGTAGGTAGCACACTGATGAGTTTGCTTGAAGCGGTCACAGATAGCACGACGACGAGCAGATTAGCATAGATCTCAGTGCTTCTCAGGTAGAAGGTTCAGGAGTTGACTTGCAAAGCACAAAGATGTTCTCATGAGACATATCAAGTGGTTTATAAAGTATTAGAAACAGGGGTGTGTTTGTGAATGAATGACGTGTGTATGTCGTGGTATTATGTGGATTGCAGGGGGGCGGCCTGCCTCAGGGGAGGCCTGCCTGGAAACACGGGGGATCTGAGGAGGCCATGTGAGCGATGGCCCCTGGGCGTGGGATACCTTTTGAAGTGTACATGCTGTTTGGCACCTTGGCCGTTTGCGCCCGTGATAGCCTCGCATGCCAGCGCTCATCCCCGGGTGCGAATCGCCTTTGATAGAGGTGGGTGGGATGGATGGGCCGGTGGGCATGCAGGCAAGTGTGTGGGAGCAAGGGGCCATCAGGCCCCTCTCATCCTTTACTTCTCAGTAGAAACTCGAACCAAGTGCCTCCAGTAGTGGGTTCGCCCCTTGCCCTTTTGTGATGTTAACTTTGGTTGACATTCGCGTAGATGGGACCACTGAGCAGGACACGGGGCATCCATTTTGTACCCCCTTTCCAATCCATCTTGGTGACCCGGCCTCACTGCGCACAGCACATGGCCCCCACCCTCGTTCCCACTCTGACTGGAAAACTCCAGAGGTATTTGCAACAGCTAATAAATGTAACACATCACTCTTCCTCTTCGATCACTGTCCTGCATGTGAACCAGCCTCAACTAAGCACATAGCTCGTTCATCTCCACAAACGTGTCCTCAATACCTGCATGCATTATTGAGAATATATTATGTTAGCTTAGATAGTGACCACCCTGCTTCTCAGCGACCTGACCTTCACCCATTCGGAGCACAGATGTCTGACATCCATCCTTGAATGGAGACACACTTGATTCATTTAAAAAATCGAAACAACCGTTGTTAAAATATATGTGGTGTTTTATTTTGTATCTTATTTTGATGACACAAAAATGCAAGACTTTACACATATGCAGTCAGGTTGCAGCACAGTGAGAGAAAATCCCCTCTACTGACCGCTGTCACTCGGGAACGTTTCTCTTATGGCACGAACGGCACAGGCGGGTATTACTCTTCGAACGCGGTGTCCAAGCCTCCCGTGAAGCCACCATGTAAAGGAACGATAGGCTACCAGCCTGTACCACCTGTGAAAAGGAATGAAACAAACTGTTTTTAAATGACTAAGATAAGTTTAATAAACGTTTGTTGTCAATGACAATTATTGTATCTAATGGCATTCTGCTCGGACAAATGCTATCTAGACACTGCACACTATTGAACGACTTTCATGCGTTACAATGATATGTATTTGTAATTTTGGATATAGTAGAAGACCATGAAATAGGAGTGGCATGACAAGCAGAGTATACTTACTCGTTACTCGGATTACGAGGACGAACAGTTGCGCGAAGTTTGTGCATAAGCACCATCATTATCCTCAACACGGACTGTGTGAGGCAGGCTGCCGTGAAGTCTGGCAGCTCGGTGATGCATTGCGGTCGTGGCTCGCCTTCCGAAATGTAGGCCACGCATCCCGAGTTTTCACAGCAGCAGCAGTTCTCGTCCTCGGTTGGCATTAGCTCTCACCAATTGCATGTGCACCAGGTGGAAACACCGTCCATGCGAATAGGTCCAGGCTCTTCAGCTGTTGAATCGTCCTCCCAACTGCCGTCCGAAGACCCATCATTTTCGCGTGTTTCCCTTTCCAGTAGTTCCTCCTCGGTATACTTGAGCTCGTACATGTAGGGCATTATTGTAGCCATTGTGTGTTAAACAAACTAAAATAATTTATAGCGGTGGTACTGGTATCTGTTCACACGGACTACAAGCAACGAAGGTAGCTGACCAGAGCACAGAAACGAGTCACAGAATACTCAAAGTAACACAGAGAGGAATGGAATCGAAAATCTGCTGTTGTGTTGTTGTGAAACGGTCTGTTTATACTTATTGAGGAAAGAGGCTTACTGCCATTTCCATGGCGACACGTCATTAGCTGAAGCGCAGCGAATGTTGACACGAGACGTGCTTTGGCGTTGTGAAATGGGCGGCACGCGTCTGCTGATGACAGGCTCAGGGGCGGGGGATATGATTTAGTGCCGCAAAAGCAGGTCAGCCAGGGCGATGGGGGAAATGATAGGATTATCACAAAATGGCAGCTCCCTGATGCCTGTTTTCGCGTGCGTTTCATGGACGAAAACTCAGGTAAGGTCCATAGGAAATTTTTAAAAAATCGAGCAACTTAGGTTTAAAAACACATGGCCGACCCATAGGGGCAATAAAAAATGTTGACTGAACCATTCCTTTAAATAGAATTAGTGGTCTTAGCCTTGTGCAACAGCAGCACTCTAAGTGTAATCACTCTACTTCCAAATACTTCCAAATCCTCACCGCTGTACACCAGTGTTAGGCAGAATCCTGTGCAGTGCCCATAGGGACCACTGCACACAATTAAGACTACAGGTGATGATACAAGTTTTACCTTTGGTACAAGCATGTATTACTATGTCATAGTGGTAGCAGTGGCAGAGCAGCCAGGCTCATCTCAAGAGTGTATGAGCAGTAGCAGAGATTACACAAAGGGACCACAATTACTGTGACTCAAGCAAACACTGACTCAAGGTTTCAGGTAGAAAAATATAGGTACATTTATTTTTAAACCATTCGTTATAAACACAACACTTCTATTAAACTTCAATAAAAACCGCACGTTAAATATACTACAACTAACCAATTCACTTTGTACAGTAAGTCTCAGGGTAAGTACCCTGTGTTTGAATGAACCAATGTTAGGCACAAAAACACGTTACCGCCGATATGAATGTGATCACTTTTTGACAGTTCGGTCTACTAAACAAACGGGAATCCGTATCCGTGACATGAAATGCTACCGGGGCAAAGACACACTTAGCACCTGAGATACCCAGAGGGAGTTGGAGGCAAAAATCACAGGCAATATTTTGGTTAGGCAGGCAGAATCAAGAAACGCTCAGAGACAGGAGTTCAAAAGTCAGAGGGCCGGAGCCAGGGTCAAAGACACCGGGGCCAGTTGCCGCAGATCACACAGTCAAACAGTTCACGATTCAACGCAGCCAAAAGTACTTCGATATTGTCAATGTTCGGAAGCAAAAGTTATAAGAAGGAGGGAAGACAAGGTCAAGCCTTGGAAATGAAGATAAAGGGATTCACCCAGTTTCCTCAACAGAACACAGTACCTTGTTCCAATGGTGCAGCTGGTGCCCTGGTAGTTGTTCCCGTTGGTTTCCCGTAGACCCACGATTCCTGGAGCTTTGTCGAGAAGGAGGACGTCTGAAGGGGGTCTGCACCACACAGGGATGAGGCCGGCAGCAGCGACACAGAATAAAAGTTGCGCTCCATAAAAACAGGAGGGGCTCTTCAGGTGGCTATCCGGACCACTACAGCAGTGTGCAGCGATTTCAACCACGGAAGAGGATCGATCCTCTGGCTGTAGAAGATGAGCTGGTTATCCCCACCAAGCTCAAGGGAAGAAGACTCCGGACTGGATCTTCTCTGAGTCGTTGAAGGGCAGATGGCTCAGGACTGCAGCAGGGCTTCACCGGGACGGGGTAGTTGCAGCAGCCATCGTTCTCTCTGCTTCTCTTCGGTTCCTTGTAGTTCCAGTGGTGAATCTCTGACTTCAAGCCTAAGAGACCTTACTTTTATGCGAAAACCCCCATTTACACAGCCTGGCTGTCAATCACCCAGCCGGGGGGTTGTCCAGCCCGGACAACTACCCTGGCCAATCATGACAAAGTGCGACTTGGGTTTCCTAGGATACCATGTGCAGAGGGTGACTACACCCCTCCCTCACATTTAGCCCACCTAGACACCTAGGCGCCTTGAGGAGGGCTTCTGGGCAGAAGCCCGCCAAAAGACAGTGAACAAAGAAGGAGAACCTGGTTTGCCGCGCAAAGTAAAACACAAGAATGACTTTAACAAAAAGAAACGGCGAATAAACCCAACCGGAGCCAAAAGAAAGACGATTTGGTCAAGCGGGTTTATGTTTGAGGCTAATATAATAGCCAAGAACAGTACCACGTTTATCTAATATAATCGTGGTAGAAAAGTTAGGGTAGATACCACTGCCACCAGCCAAGTCTAAATGTTAAAAGAGCGAAACAATGCTCTAGGAGGTACAGATAAAAAGGGATACGAGTTAACCCTTTCCAGTACTCCATGTATGATGGGGTGTACTGGATCTGTGGTAGATTGACTAAGTAAAGTTAATGGTAACTTTACCCTTTTCTGGGGGACAGTAGTCGCCTCAGAAATTGAGTCGAGGGAAGTCTCAAAGACAACCCGGTGCCACACAAAGAAGGGTGCTACTGAAGTGGTGTACTTCAGAGTCCACAATCACAAAAACAGATGGAAACACACAGAAAAATACAGGTAAGAGTGGGGGAAAAGCTCTCACTCTTACCAGGTGGAAAAAAATAAACTCCAGAAGTCCAGCAAAGCTGCTGGGGGACTCACTAGGTGAGGGAAATTAGCCATAAATGAGAATTCTCCCTAACACTGGTTTCCAATCAACTCCTGAGTTTTGTATTGATTATGTAGTAGGTCACGTGTTTAGGGGAATGTGTTTTAGATAATGTGTGACCAATAGGGTAATGGGATATAGGGGATGATGAGAATTGTATGTAGTTGTCAGCCAATGGGAAGTGTGGGATCATGTTGTAACCTTTATCATGCAGAGTTTTGTTAATTTGTCGTTTTCCGCTATAAATGATGTAACTTCATTGGGTAGGAGCAGCTCCGTGTTAGTTTGGTTCTACAGGACCGTCTGATACTTTTTGCCTGTAATAAAACTTTGTTTTCTTTGCAAACAGTGCATCGATTATTATTTATATATTGGTTTTGTAATAGTGGCCAGAGGGATCTCTTCGGATGAGAGGTAAGAGGGCGTCCTAAGCTGTATAATGATGATAAAAGAGAAGAGGGGAAAAGGGATCCCATCATACAAGAGGGAAGGCAGCACTGCAAGTAGAATAGTGGTCCATTATATAGAGGGCCAGAGATCCCAGCACGTGGCACAAGGGGGCACAAGGAGGGGAAATTCCCCCAATCTCGAGGAAAGGAGTCAGAGGAAGGGTCTAAACCATTGTATGAGTAAAGGTGTTTTAATTTTTGATTTTGCTTTTGGTATACATTGTGCTTTAACTTATTTATTTATTTATTCACATTTGTTAAGCGCACAGCAGCCTGTGGGCATTGTGGCGCTGGTTACAGTGGATATTCATATCTTAGTTACAGTAGTCATGTAAATACATACAGAATGAAGATGGCATTGTGGCTTGTAGCGCATATGTACAGATATCATAGTAGTGCGCAAGTATATACAGTGAGTTAGCAGCTAGTTGAAGAGTGTAGTTTTTAGGTTTTTTCGGAAGGCCTGAAGAGAGGTTTCCGATCTGAGGGCTGTGGGTAACGTGTTCCAGAGTTTAGGTGCCAGATAGGGGAATCCTAGACCTCCTACTTTGGCCCTGGTGATTCGTGGCACTGTGAGTTGGTTGGTGTACTCTAGTCTAGTGGGTCTGGTGGATTGTGTTCTGACTAGAGTGTCCGATAAGTAAGAGGGTGCTGTAAGGTTGATGCATTTGTGTGCAGTGGAGAGAATCTTGAAGGAGATTAGGTCTTTAACTGGTAGCCAGTGAGCGTTCTTCTTGCTTGGGAGATGTGTTCTCTTTTGGGAATACTTAGAGCTGCTCTGAGAGCGTTGCTTTGAGTGGTTTGGAGTCTGGCTAAGTTTTTTTTGATGTCCCCGCTAGGAGGGAATTGCAGTAATCCAATGTAGCTCCTATTGTAGCTCTTGCAATGGAGAGGCAATTGTCTTTTGTTAGAAACGGCTTCATGGCATTGATTAGTTTGGTACTCAGAGCGGAGGCCGATACAATGGCGCTAACTTGTTTATCCATAGATAGTGTAGCATCAATGTGGACTCCGAGCGTTTTAACTGACGAAAGGACTGGGATGATACAGTTGTCTATGCAGAAGTTTTGATAGGTTGGACTCAATTTGGCTAGCGTGGATTTTTGACCGAGAATGAGGATTTCAGTTTTATCCCCGTTGAGGCATAATCCATTGGTGGCCATCCAGGCTTGGATTGTGGAGTAAATTTGTTGGAGGGTAGAAGCGTCTTGGAGATAGCTCCCCGTGAGGGGAAGGAGCACTTGGGTATCATCAGCATAGTTTGTGTATGTGATCCCAAGTGCATCCAGTTTATCGAAGAGTGGCTTTGTAAATAGATTATATCGCGTAGGGGCAGTACAGGATCCCTGGGGAACACCACAGTGTATGATAGTGGGTTCAGCGTTTGCCATATTGGAGAACACTTTCATGGCCCTGCCTTGTAGGAAGGACTTGATCCAAGTTGCTGCGTGATTGGAGAAGTGCGCGGCATGTGTGAGGTGGTTGGTGAGGGTATTATGGTCAACGAGATCAAACGCTGCTGAGAGGTCTAGGAGCAGGAGTAATGCAGGCTTACCCATGTCAAGGATGGAAGTGATTTGGTTTTTCAGATCTAGTAATGCAGTTTCCGTTCCGTGTCCTTTGCGGAACCCTGATTGTCTCTTACCAAGGATAGAGTTAGTTTCGAGGTACAGTTGGATTTGCCTGTGGGCAGCCTTATCTAGTATTTTAAGAAGAAATGGAACGGTTGTAATTGGTCTATAATTATTTGGTTGGGAGGGGTCTAATGTAGGCTTTTTTAGGAGAGGACGTACCCACGCCTCTTTGAGGCAGTTGGGGACTATACCTGTTTTGAATGAGGCGTTTATGAAGGCGGTGATTAGTGGAGCGAGCTGCTCCGCGCATTCTTTGATAATTTTAGGGGGGCATACATCGCCCTTGCATAGTGATGGCTTGAGATGTTTTAGGATGTCTAAGACGTCTGTCTCAGATATTTTCAGAGAAGGAGAAATTGGGATGGATGGTATCTGAGCGTTTGTGTGGGTTTGCTTCTGGGGCTTCTGTTTAGGTAATGCTTTGTAGTGGTCAGAGATTTTGTTTTGGAGGAGGTCTATTTTTTTAGCATGGCAGCTTGTATGCTGGAGCACCAGGCTGCATCTTTAATGATTTTGTCCGTGCAAGTGGGAGTACCTGTTAATTCTTTAAAGATGGTAAATAGCTCTTTGGAATGTGAGTTGGCAGAGGAGATTCTATTGTTGTAGGATTCTGATTTGGCTTTGAATATAGATTCTTTGTATTTTTTTGCGATGGTTTGGAAGATATTTTTCGTGGTGTCACAGGGGTTAGTCTGCCAAGTTTTTTGCGCCTGCCGATGGAGTTGCGCAGGTTAAGGAGCTCTTCTGTGAACCACGAGTTGGAGTGGAAGGATTTCTTTTCTTTTTTGTTTTCTAGCGAGGCGGCTGTGTTGATGGCGTTGGTCAATGTGTCTCTGAATAGTTCCGCTAGTATGACGGGGTCAGGTGAGAATGGTGGTGCTAGGCATGGGAGATTGAAATAGGCACTGATGTTCTCTTCAGTGAGTTTTTTTGCGCTTCTGGCTACTGTGGCCGGTGCTGGAGTGGTCGGCTTGGCACATGGCATTATGGGGATGGTGGATAGCAGGCAGTTATGATCTGTCCATGGGAGGGCAGTATTGGAAATCATGTTTGTGTCACAGTTGTGGTCTATAATCCAATCTAAGATGCGACCTTTTGCACGTGTGTGGGAAGTTACTTTGTATATAGAATTTTGGTAATATGGGGTGATGGTTTCCCAGTTGAAAGAATAAGGGTGTGTGGTGGTGTGTGTGAGCGGGAAGGGATAAGGGGGGTGTGGTTTGGGTTTAGCAGACATTGGGAGGAGATGCGGGTAGTGTGCGCAGCGTTCAGAGGGTGGGGAAGAAAGGTGACTCTGGATCGGCTATTTGAGAAGTACATGTTTTGGGTAAGGAGAGAAGTGGGAAGAGTTATGAGTACCACACTGCGCTTCTGTTGTACCAGGACAATATTCTCAAATACCTTTGAAAATAGGTTGCGGATAAGAAGGGGGGATTGTAAAAGCCGTGTCCCGAAGAGGGCTCAAATAACAAGGATGTGTTAGGACACATGTAAACATGTTTGGCCGCAAAGTATAAAGGGAGAAAGTTGAGAAATAAGCAAGATATCCTTGAACTCTGCAGAATGGTCAAGGATTTAGAAGATTCTCCAGTAAAACAAAAGGAACAAAAGGAAGGTGGCAATACCTACACCTAGTGTTTTCCACATGGCCCGCCTTCATATGGGTGTTTTCCCTTGAAACCCACAGCATATTATACCAACCCTCGCTACGTACCCCTACTCGCACTAAGACAGGAAGCTTCCGCTGTTAGGGCGAAGACCACACGCGACTCAGTTGCCAATGCTACACGAGACCCATTGGTTATGGAGGTAGAAAACCCGGCGCCAGGCGCTGAGAGAATTTCAAACAGTTTCCCACAGAACAGAGACAGAGCTGGCACAAGCCGCACAGGAGCAGGGGAGGAATGGAGAGTGACGATAGCTGCAGATGAATGCAGAGCAGGGGAAATTTGGTTTTGCATCGACAGCATAGTGATTAGGGATGTGCAAGTAGCTGCAAGTGCAGATAGCCCCAATGCTGTGCGGTATCCAGAGTGTCCATCGTGTGCTGTCACTGTAGATTATGAGTGGTTTCAGAGCAGTATTTTTTATCATGCTGGATTCTGCCTCAGTCTGCCTTTACTGTTCATCACTGGAGGGAGGTGCCTGCAGCATACCTAGTGAACCATTGGAATCCAGAAGCAGCTTGGAGCACTGCGCGGTGTGCTCGCTGATTGGTTGTAAAGTGGTCTTTTCATGGTCCTTTCAGGGACTGGAGGGGGCATACCGCTTCCTGACTACAATTGCTAATGACCGCAACCACAGGTTAAGAGGTAAGCCCAATAACTGTTTAATTACACAGCAGAACTCTTTTACATTCTACATATTGTTAAGTCCCTAGATTCACTGTTCATCTGTAACACAGTTTAATTACTGCTTCAACTATAATGCCAGGGAAAGTTACAACTAGACAAAAAACACATCACATACAAAAGATAAAGCCTTATGGCCTCAGGTCTGGCAAAAAGAACAAAGTTACCAGTGAGAACAGCCCCCCCCCAAAGCGAAATCCTGAGGGAAAATGTGCTCTTTCTCCTATACAGAAACAGTGACAAGCGTGCGTGGGAGTGAGGCAGACCAGGTATTAGGGGAGAGAGCACAAGGGATGATTGATCAGCATGTGAGTATTAGTAACTCACACAATGACATTGATAATATCTCACTGCTAGACTTGTTCAATCACACATGCTTTCCTTAACTTTCGAAGTTCTTCCCTCGCCCCATCTCTCAGAACCATGTGTACCGGCCGCAGCTTCGCCACAACTGGTTTGCTTCCTTCCTTTAAAACTATCCTGTGGAGCACACCTTTTACACACCTAATCTTATTTGAGAATACCTTTGGATTCTCCTGAACAATTTGTAAATCATCACCCCCATGTGCAACATGTAACACTTGTTCAACAGTATTGGGATCCAATCTTATGTGCAAACCATTTTGTTCCCTCCATCCAAGTAAAATATCCCCACGTATCCCCACCCTTGGTGACGTATACTTCCCCTGGGTCTCGCTGTAAAGAAGCTGCTCACACGGTTGAGTTGCCACAGAATAAAGTCTTTATTCTTTTAAGCATAATCCTTAAGACCCCCAGCACATCCTTCACCAACACCCTCGCATCCATCTGATTTCTCTTCTGAGGGAAAACATTGCAATGCTACTCAAACATTCTGTATGACATAGTGGAGATGGCATTCCATTCCATTCCACATTCTATCATTATCACTATACAACACATTCTATCAATTTTGATGGTTTTCATGTGTACCAGACTAAAGCCCAGAAAGGAGTGCTGGGATGCCCATCGGGTGGTATTTTGATTGGAGTAAAAATGTATCTGAATTCTAAACAAATATTACCCAATGGTAAAAGGGGCAATGTACTGGCGGTTGAGGTTGCCACAAAAGCTGGGGTCGCTGATACTCGAATGTTGATTATCAATATATATGATCGTCCTAGTGAATTGGTAACTGGCAAGATCTTTGAATTCATTGATTTGATTCTCACTCAGGGGTTAGCATCGGTGGAAAACGATGCTGTGATAGTGTTTGGAGATTTAAATGCAAGGTGCATTGATAGAGAGCCGTGTCCACTGTTTAGAAACATAGCAGAGAGAAGTCTGATGGCACATAAGGTCTCAAACACTCAGGGAAG
Organism: Ambystoma mexicanum; assembly: GCA_002915635.3. Lineage (NCBI taxonomy): Eukaryota > Metazoa > Chordata > Amphibia > Caudata > Ambystomatidae > Ambystoma > Ambystoma mexicanum. The sequence continues at coordinate 1,072,820,691 of CM030317.1, forward strand.
CAATTATTGCTATTTTCAAGGGAGTGGGATTTAGTCCTATTCAATGGAGTAATAGTACTTGGGAATCAACTTGGTCCTGTGCATGCCACCACCATCTTAGACTATTATGTGGTTACATGTGATTTCATCAAATGAAAAAACAACTAATGACATTTTACCGAATACAAAACAACTAAAACCAAAATAACTCATTTCTTTTTTGTTCTTTTGGGGGGGAGTTCCCACCCAAAGCCCCACTTTTTTGTAATACCTTCACCCCTGCGCCCCAAACTACTATTTACACTCCCAAACCCATTTTTAGTTTTCCCCAAATTAGTTATTTTTGTTTTCATTGTTTTTTCATTGGTTAAAATGCCATTAGTTGTTTTCTGTTTGATATATTCACTGCATACCTATTATGCTGGTAACAATACCTTAGAATGAGTTATTGATCTCATTGTGCTCCCAAATGAATTTAGTGGCCATGCTATCCTCACCTTAACTGTCAACCTTGAAGCCCCTGCGTTGGCCTTTGGACATAAGTCTGGAAGATAGAGATGACAATAACTAAATTGAAAGTGTCTAGGGCCCATGCTATATGGGGATGACTTGATAATGTTCAAGTTGGAGATGCTCCAGATAGTGTACCAGACAGAGCAGGGTCTCAATTCGGTATAAGCAGCATTCGGGAGCTATTCGCCTCATGACCCCCAAAATTGGTATGTCATGGATTTACTTATGGCAATGGAACAGGGAGTGTCCAAGAAGATAGGATTTTCTAGCTGCATATGTATACCCCCAAACGATGTGGGTGAAGGATCTTTAACCCATGCCATAGGGGCCTTCCACAACTTGCAGATTGCTATGGTAAGGACAGCTGGAGTGGGTGCTAAAGACTGGCTCAATTCGATGTTTTCATGGGCCCCGTTTTGGTTTGGTATAGGCCGAAAAGTGCTAGTTCCTATTGTAGTATTTTTTCTTGTGTTTTTTTTTTGTTCCTGTCAAATCATTCTACGATGTTGCCCAAAGCCACTGCCTAAGAGTGTGATAATGGTGATGTCTATAACAACTGGTAAAGCTCCTCCCAAAAAAACATGTATACACACAGACCGCAAAGTGGAATGGTGAAATAGAGCACATGATGGTAAAAGTAGTACAACCAGTTGGTCTTCTGGGACACTGTCCTACCCCCACCAGATCCAGAACATTTTGTGGCACATTAGGTAGATTTGGCATGAGATGGTGGCACTGTTTTGTGACATGTACCCCAGAAGAATATGCCATAATGGGGGAAAGATTGCATCATGTGTGCAAAGTGTGGATGCCGAAAGACGATGACTAAAGAAGAAGGTAAGCTGCTGGACTAGTTATTGGAATATTAACTAAAGGGGGAGTGTTTTGATGCAGGTTTAATGTCCCAGGCAAGCAAAGCGATTTAGGCTCCACAAGACGTATTAGCAGGTGTCCTAGTGCTGGTAATTTTAGTTTTTGTTGGGCGTGGCAGGATGCACATATATCCATTTGTAGTTAGCTTTGATGCATCTGAGAAGTACCATACAGCCATATAGAAGGTGAAACAATGTATTAACGTTGCAGTTGCAGAGGTCAAAGACAGGGTGATGTGCTTGTAGATAGCTGACATATTTAGGTGTGTGAGATGGAGTCAGAGAAGTGTTGCAGTAAAAGGCGTGGTCCAGGGGCTACGGTAACAGGATTTCTGCCATGTTGGATTTTAAGGCACATTACAGGATGCGTTCGTGAAAGTATAACAAATAGGCTTAGTGTGGAGCTGCGGGTCTGTCCAGTTGATTGAGAGATGAGTCCCTCTTCTATCCACCCAGAGAGAAGTCATGCCACCAAGGACACAGGCAGCTGAGCTGGTCCGACAATAGTTAATTAAATGTAGCTGTAGAGCTCAGAGGAGCTGGGAATGTTAGGTCCAGGGAGGAAGAGTGGGGGTGCAACTTTTGAAGGTTGAATTCATGTGAACAGTGCATCGTGTTTCGTGTTGCCAAGATGCCTGGTGAAGATTTAGAGCACTACTGTCCTCATCCGAAGAGTGGTCATCCTATTTGAACTGCAGGCGCTACACTCTAGGGATCAATAAATAAGCAACATTCAAACACAAGAGCGGTGCCCCGTTCCCGACATTCATGGGTACCTGGGTTCCGAGAGAGATAAGTGGGGATGTGCTTGGGCTATACTGTTATTTGGGATGGGAGGAGTGGAGGTGATGCCAATAAATGTATCTGCAATGGCAGTGAAATGTCTGTGCATGCCGCAGTGTCTGGTATAATGTTATTTTATGTTATGTTAAAGGATTTGTATCACGTCAAAGCCCGAAGGCATCCAGGCGCTCTTCACAGAAAAAATAAGCCGACAGGTTCCCAGTATTACTCAAACAACGTGGTCTTCAGCAATTTTCTGAACACCAAGTGGTTTTCTTCCCTACGCAGATGTTCCAGTAAGGCGTTCCAGGCTCGTGCTGCCAGTGCGTGGAAGGCACGGCCGTTTCCACTGGCTCTTTTTATGCAATCAATTTCTGGTCAACAGGCCTTGGCGGATCAAAGGTTTCTTTTTGGGTGATAGATGCTCAAACTATCCTTAAGGTATTTCGAGGCATTACCAAAGACACATCTATGAGAGTTGGTCAACAACTTGAACTGGATTCTTGCTGAAACGGGCAGCCAGTGCAGAGGCCTCCATGCTGCAGAGGAAGGTTCAGCACGGCTCATCTGATGTATGATGCATAGTGCGGCATTCTATATTTTTTAATATTTCTGAACGTCTACTTTATTTGCCCCACCTAGAAGAGCATTACAATAATCTACCCGTGGAAGTATCACAGCTCTGACCAGCTTCACACGGTTTTCCTTAGAGATCGAAGGGGCAACTTGCTGCAACACTTTAAGGTGGTAATTATTGTTTTTCACTATTGCCTCCACATGGGCACCGCTATCTGGGCTGGCCTCCAGGTAAGTACCTAAGGTCTTCACCTTAGACATCACTGTAATCTGGCTGCCGTCGATCATAAAACTTACAAAGGCCTGGCTAAACTTGTCTGAACTTTATAAACCCCCTTTATAAACCCCCGAGTCAATATTCCTCCGGAACTCCTCCAGCACCTTCAAACCAGTGAAGTAACTGGTATCTACGCACCCCTGCATGCCATGCAGGACGGAGAGCTCATCATTTAAAAACATAAGGTGAGGTTACTAAAAGGGGATATCGGAGGTGACAAGAGGGGAGAACGAGAACAGTGGGAGGGGGCCATCACTAAAATCTACAGGTGGCTAAATCCTTTCTCCACTTGCAGGAGAATACTTCTACGGATCAAGCAGACGAGATTAGGCGGGCCAGTCCAGACAGTCATCTCGGCACTACGCATCACGTTGGTGGAGACCGCAGCTGTCCGGGTCCGATCGACGCCCATGTGGGAACCAGGTGAGCGTAACAGAACGCGAAACCTATCTACAAATCCCCACCCGGGCGTAATGGAAACCTCAGAAACCGACCAACTAGCCCTATTTTTATGGGAATTTAGGGCAGAAGTGCACTCCACGCGGCAAGAAACTAATGCCCTCAGGAGAGAACTGATTGTGTCAAAGGAGCGCACTGATGATCTTGCTAGACAATTGCTGCAAAACCAAGCTGGGCAAACACCATTACCTGGACTCGGGGGGAATTCAACTCCTGTTTCATCGAGCAATCCTGTGCAAGTGGTTCTACCAGGGAGCATTCCTTTAGCTCCACCCGAACGTTTTGCTGGGGACCCGAAAAAGTTCACTGTGTTTATGAACCAATGCCGCTTGCACTTTTTATGCAGACCTGGAGCCTTTCCAAATGACCAAGCCAAAGTAGCCTTTGTACTATCATACCTTAGTGGTAGCGCAGTGGATTGGTCAATTCCACTAGTCAACCAGGATGACCCTCTTCTTTGGGATTTTCAGGGTTTTCAATGGAGCATGGAAAGACTATTTGCCAGACATTCACAGGGACAGGCCCTGGATAACGAACTTTTATCCTTACGACAAGGTAACCAGGATCTACTAACCTATATTGCAACCTTCAATAGGTTGGGGGTGGAAACCGGATGGCCAGAGGTAAAACGAATTACATTATTTCATCGTGGACTTCGGGGTGAACTCAAAGATGTTTTGGCCCACGTTGTGAACCTACCTCAGGATTGCGCAGAATATATAGACTTAGTGGTCCAGTTAGACCACCGACTTCAGAATAGAAAGGCTGATCGAGCTAAGTTCGAGAATCGGGTATTGGTTAAACCCAATGTTACCCCCAAAGGAACAGATGCATCAGAACCGATGCAGATCAGGGGGGGTTAAGGGACCCTTAACTCAAAAGGATAGAGAAAGGAGATGGCAGATGCAATTGTGTCTGTACTGTGGGGCCTCAGGACATTTTCTACGGGATTGCTCTATAAAACCATCCAAGAAAGTAGTCAGAGTTGCTGATAGAAATCAAACAGAGCCTGATTTGGGAAACGACCATGCCGACAAGCGTAGAGGTCCGCTTGCCGAGCTTGAAGAAGGATACTCAGACCTCGCACCTCATCATACCAATGGTCCTTATTGATCCAAGGCAGCCATCACATATGCACGGAGTAAGGGCATACATTGATAGCGGGGCCGTAGGAAACTATATGGACCACAAATTGGCTTCTAGGATGAATCTACCTCTCTGCAAAAAGACCACTTCGGATGTCATCACCACAGTCGATGGAATTGAAATTGCCTCTGGGCCTGTAACTCATTCCACTGCAGAGATGACACTGTTGGGTCAGGATGGGCATCGAGAGACTATTATGTTTGATTTAATCAAAGCCCCGCAGTTCAAAATAATACTGGGGATACCTTGGTTGGAAACACATAATCCTTGTATTGATTGGCGAGAGAAGAGAATAACCTTCCCGGATTGTGCACACACCTGTTACCCGGAAAAAACCTTGAACAAGGGCCTGGCCACAGTCGCTAATCCAGTCGTGCAGTTACCTCAGGAATATCAAGAATTCCAGGATGTTTTCCAAAAAGAACAGGCAAACACCTTACCACCTCACAGATCATACGATTGTCAAATCGACCTCATACCCGGTGCACAACCTCCAGGTAGTAGGATCTACGCTCTTACGGAACGAAAACCTTCATCTATGACAATACTTGGACCAATACCTTGCTAATGGCTTCATTCATCCATCTAAGTCCCCCGCATCTTCAGCTTTATTCTTCGTGCCCAAAAAGGAAGGTGACCTCAGAACGTGCATAGACTACCGCGCATTAAATCAGATCACGGTTAAGAACCGATACCCATTGCCTCTGATCCCCGAATTACTAAACCAAGTAAAGGACGCTTGCATCTACACTAAATTAGATCTCCGAGGGGCATATCATCTGGTACGTGTAAAGAAAGGCGACGAATGGAAGACTGCCTTTCGCACCAAGTACGGGTTATTCGAATACCAGGTGATGCCCTTCGGGTTGTGCAATGCACCAGCAGCCTTCCAGTATTTTATGAATGATGTCCTTCGTGAACTCATTGACGTCTGTGTTGTCGTATACATAGACGATATTCTAGTGTACTCCTCCTCAGAATCAGACCATGTCAAGCACGTTCGTGCAGTCCTTGAGAAACTACGCCAGCACAAGTTATACGCAAAATTGGAGAAATGTGTTTTTCATTCTACAGAGGTTGAATTCCTTGGATTTATCTTGCCTCCAAAAGGAGTTTGAATGCACTCTCGAAAGGTGGACGCAATCCTCTAACATGCAGATCCATCCTGTCTTTCATGTTTCACTCCTGAAACCAGTTCAACCCCGGACAAGACTAGCCAAACCACCCAAACCCATCCTAATAGATGGGGAACCCGAATTCGAAGTTAAAAATATCCTGGACTCTAAAATGGTTAAATCAAGAATTTTTTATTTAATCGACTGGAAGGGTTACGGACCACAGGAAAGGTCATGGGAGCCTAGTGACCACGTTCATGCACCTCGGTTGGTGAAAAAATTCCATCTGAACTTCCCAGACAAACCAGGACCGAGGGGAAGAACACCTTTAGAAGGGGTCTTGGGGGGGGATCTGCTGTCATGATGCCTACCCCCAGGCATCCAGACCAAGCCCATCAGCCCCGGGAGCAGGCATCCAGATATTTTTTAAAACCCCAGCGGCCCCGGCTAGGGGCTGTCTCGGTTCGGTCCTGGTGCCTTAGGCACCAGGCTCATAATATAAATCATTCCTGGCGCCATCGGCGCCAGGCTCATAGACATTACTTACCTCATGCAGACCATGCTGCAAATGAATCCAAGCCAAGGTGAGGCCTGGATGGGACTATTGTACTACAGGGACTATTTTTTACTCGGGTGTGGTTCTAGGGGTCTTCTTACCTGGAACTACTTTCAAAGCTATTTAAACCACGCCCGAACAGCGGCACATGCTTCGCGTTATTCTGCATCCAGCAGCGTAACGCTCACCGTGCCTACAGTCAGCATCCAGTCTTCAGCCACGCCCGTCTCGAATCCAGAGCTCCTAGCAAAAGAGGAAAGAAGATGGAAAGGTTAGAACACCAACATTATTTCAATCCTTACCTGATTCCGGATCCATCACGTCTTCGAACTTGAAAAGGGAATTATTTCTGCACGCGTCGCATCGCCAGCTGCAGCGCCGCGCCATACTCACCAGTCCTCACAGCATTTTTCGATTCCGGCGCTGCCTCCATCATTTTCTTCGCCGAACTCCAGCACCTGGGGGAAAATAAAAGAAACAACAAGGTGAGCCAAGAGAGCCGACAAATACAATGTCTTACCACCACAGGCTTACCTGATTTACCACCGGAGGCATTACACTTTGATACGCCTCATCTTCATATGCCGCACCTAAAAAGGGAGAAAACAACAAGTTAAACTCATGCAACTTTTACCGGACAGTTTTGGGTAATACAGGAGGTCATTACGACCCAGGCGGTAAGTATCTGATATTACCGCCATGGCGTAATGAACGTTTATGCCGTGGATCGATGGCGGAAAGAGCGTCACATTCCGACCCATCGCGCATGAGCATTACGCCATGGCGGTAATGTAAATTACGCCATGGTGGAAACGGCCCCTACCGGCATCGTACGCTGCGCAAGGTGCACTACCGCCACCCATTTTAGCAGCGACCGTAGTGAGCGGACACCATAGTTAGCGGTGACCGTAATTAGCGGTCACCGTAAATAAGCGGAACCGGAAGTAGCGTCATTGCGGCGGAACGGGAAACAGCACGGCGGCCATCTTGAAAAACACAATCCATTGCCATCCTCCCCAACCATACCAGATCCAACCCTGAGACCTGTCCCAACCCATCACCCACCCAATTACCTACATAAAAATGCCCAAAGTTGTGAAGAAGGCATGCGATCGGCAGCGCCAGGACCGATTTTCTCGGGAGGAACTGAACATGCTCGCTGAGACTCTTCAGGACAATGCTGCCGTAGTATTTTCTACGCAAATGACCAGGCCGGCAATAGCCAAAAAGAAGGCCATATGGTCCTGGTGGCAGAGCGTGTCAGTGCGGTGGGACCGTACCCCGCAACCCACAGCAGTGCAGGAAGCGGTGGGATGACCTGAGGCTCCGCGTCAGAAGCATCATCTCCGCTAATCGCAACCTGGGCCTGGCTACTGGGGAGGATCTGACTCCCCAATCAAACTCCAACCATGGGAGAAATATGTGCCAGCACAATAGGCATGGAAGGCATCGAAGGTGTAGGAGGGATGGAAAGAGGAGCGCCGACATCAGGCGATGAAGGTAGGTGCCTCAAATCAAGACATGCTATAGTCACTGAAGTCCATTCATGTGTAGCACAATGTTGCCCTAGAGTGTAAATGCAACACATCAGCTGGACACTGCCCACAGCCACATGCGACCTCCACCCTGTATACATGTAGCATGCACACCCTAACTGCAGGCACCCACATACCTCCATCCTTATTCCACACAAAAAGGAGACAACCTGCATGCCCCTGCCTCAAATGTGCCTCATCTAGTGACCAAAATCATGTCAATCATTGCCATTCCAATGTCCGCAGACCCATCAATAACGCTCTCCCTCCTTTGCTCCACCACAGGCTCAGAATCCAACCCCGAGGATGAGGACACCCCTGCCAAAAAAAAAGCCAAGAGGGCCAAGACCACCGTGCACAGACCCTCCACCTCAGCTGCAGTGAGCCAGACCCCGCAGCAGGCAAAATCATCTGCCAGCACACAGGACGGGCCACCGACAGGCACCCCAGCAAGCAGCAGGCCAGCAGCAGCAGCACCACACGTCCCCACATTGTCCACCACCGAAGGCACCGCCTCTGCAGGCAGCAGCACGATAGGGGAAACAGCTGCCATTGCAGCATGCTCTGACTCCGATACAGAGGAGCCCGATGTTGGACGCCCCACTGACCTGCCTCATTCCCCCTGTTTGTCCCATACCAGCCCGCATGAGGATCCCACACAGGGGCACCCAGAGGAAGAGGACTGGCCATCCACCCCATGCCCAGCTGAAAGTCCACAGGAGGGGAGCAGCCCCTCCGTGACACCACCTGGAATGGGCATGGCCCAGCAGAGGCAACAGTCCCTTGAGGATGTCATTGCACGTCAGCAACAGCTGTCCAGGCTCCTCAATGAGCATGCTGCGGAATGTGGGGGGGCTAGGGCAGCCATAGAACAATCTACGGAGACCCTAAGGTCCGAAATTGAGCAGAGCACGGAGACCCTGAGGGCTGCAATGCAGTCCACCTCAAGGGACATTTGTGGGGAACTTGCCGCAGTGCGCCGTGTGCTCTCAGAGCTGTCCCACACCCTTCAGGACATGTATGCACGTGAGCAGCCAGGGACATCCTCCGCTGCCAGTTCTGCCCAAAGCAGCCCCGTCCGACGATCAGGACGGAACCTGCGCTCCACAGGCAGGGGTGCCCCGGGGGCCGGGAGAGGGGGCTTGCAATAGCGTGTGCCCACTGTTACAGGCATCTTTAGCCACTCACAGGGTGTGTGTTGGGTTGTTCAGGGGGGGAGGGGGGAGGGGGAGGGGGTGTGTTGGGGTGTGCAGGGGTGAGGGGGAGGGGGAGGGGGTGTGTTGGGGTGTGCAGGGGGGAGGGGGAGGGGGAGGGGTGTGTTGGGGTGTTCAGGGGAGGGGGAGGGGGGAGGGTGTGTGTTGGGGTGTTCAGGGGGGAGGGGGTGTGTTGGGGTGTTCAGGGGGGGAGGGGGTGGCTCACAACAATTTACAATTGAAATACACATTTTCCTTTTTCCCAAATCAAATGTGTGGACATTTTCATGGCGTATGTGTGCTTTATTGGTGTACAGTCCACAGTGTGCATGACCCAGAGACACACAGTGCCCCAAGTGCCGTCTCCATGTGATACACACCAGCCGTGTGTGCTAGAAGCATTGGTCGATGATATTTTGACGCATTTCACGCCCCTCCTGTGCATCGCCTCCTCCATGAGGTGCGGTCCCATCTGCACCCTCCTCATCCTCATTGTCAGGTGGTTGCAGTTCTGCGTCAGGGGGCAGGGGCACATTTCATCTGACGCACATATTGTGTAGCATGACACATGCCATGACCATCTTTGCCACCTTCTCATGGCGGTACAGGAGTGCCCCGCCAGACCTGCTGAGGCAGCGAAACCGTGCCTTCAAGAGGCCGAATGCCTGCTCAATGACCACACGGGTACGTGTATGTGCACGGTTGAAGTCCTCCTCGTGCTGGTTCTGTGGGTTCCGGACTGGTGTAAGGAGCCACCTCTTCAGGGGATAGCCTGCATCACCTGTATGTGGCCGAGAATGTATGTGTCAGTCATGACGTCTAATTCAGAACATGATGTGCCACCATGGCTTGCATCCAACTGTTACTTTGGACCACTTCTAAATGCACTAATTGATTCACACTATGCGACCGGTATATGCTCATGGCTCTCATGGCCTGTTTTGCATGCCATCAACCAATGTATGCAGAGGGGTCGAGTGCCTTGTGAGTGCCCATCCACTGTGTTCGTTCATGCCGTTTGTTTTGGTGGCCTGGCACGTGTCCTGTGATGTCAATGCTCACATCATTGCAACCTTGCTGTCGGCCTCATCATGACCCCAGTGAGCAATACTGATGTTGATAGGGACATTTTGGGGGCCCTGCTGTCTGTGTAATGGTGTGTTGATGTTTCTGTCCGTCATGTGCCTCCTTCGTGCGCAGTTATGGGGGACAGGCCTTTCGGTTGATGGTGTTTGGTGACGTGCATATAGGTGCATTTCGTTGTAGTCAATGTGGTCTGAATTGGTACAATGCACTTGCAGATGGTTGTGTCATGGTTGGGACATGACCTCATTCACATGGTAGGGCGGCATACATCCTGTATTGGGTTTACTGGTGTTGGGTGAAGTTTGGGTTGCTTTAGGGTATGATCTGGCTCCGTTGTCTCTGCTACTCACAGCCAGGTGGAGTATGCATCATCCCCCCCTTTCAGCCAGGTGGAGTATGCATCATCCCCCCCCCTTTCAGCCAGGTGGAGTATGCATCATTCCCTTCCCCCCCTTTCAGCCAGGTGGAGTATGCATCATTCCCCCTTTCAGCCAGGTGGAGTATGCATCATTCCCCCCCTTTCAGCCAGGTGGAGTATGCATCATTCCCCCCCCCTTTCAGCCAGGTGGAGTATGCATTGGTGCGTCGTTCACCTACCCGCTTCACATTTCCATGGTCATGACATTAGACTCACCGAGTAGCCAGGATCTTGGGCCTGCATGTCGCTCCATGTAGCGTAGTATTGTGGAGTTCCTCAGGACCATTGAATCATGGGTTGCTCCGGGGAATCGGGCACAACAATGTGTGATGATCCTGTTGGAGTCACAGACCATTTGCACGTTGATTGAGTGGAATTGTTTCCGGTTGCGGTACGGTACTTCCATGGCATGTGGAACCACCAATTCCACATGGGTGCAGTCGATGGCACCAATGCAACCAGGTATGCCGGCAAGTGCATGGAAACCCACTTTGGTGTTTGCAATCTCCTGGGCAGTCCGTGGTAATGAGATGTGGTCGTCTGTGTGCTTGAGGAGGGCATCGAGCACTTGGATAAGTGTATGTGAGAATAATGGTTGTGAAATGCCATGCAAGTGCCCCACTGTGTGCTGGTAGGTGCCTTTGGCCAGGAAGTGGAGTACAGACACTACCTTCAGTAGGGGTGGGATGGCGGTTGGTGTTTCTATCATGCTGACGATGTCGTTGTGTGTCATGTCTACGATGGCGGTGATGGTGTCCCGGTCCAAACGGTACAGGGTGTGGATCTGCTCAGCAGTGAGGTTGAATGGACTGACTCTGATGCATGGGATTGGGGGCTGCCTGCGTGGTGGCACTGGCTGTGCTTGTGGGGCTTGCTGGCCCTGCCTTGCCCTCCTTCTCCTCCTGCGTCTCCTCTGTGCTGCCTGTTGTTGTTGTTGTTGTTGTTGTTGTTGTTGTTGTTGCACTTGCATTGCTATCAGGTCCTCCAGCCCCAACATTGCTAGTCCTATTGGTATCATTGTGGAGTGTGACTGGGTGTGGGAAGGGGTGGGGTGTGCTCTTTTTGTACTTCCTGAGTCTGTATTGCCTCCACCTGTGCTGTTTCTGTGCACCTGTGGCAGCTGGATTCACTTTACATGGCCATTTACGGTTGGTTTGCGATGGCGTAATTAGCACCATGGCGGTAAGGTACTTAACGGGCTGTGTGATGGCGTTAGGTGCATGTCCGCTTGGGTTGGCATTCGCGTACCTTTCTGATATGCCGGTAATTACGGTGTGGGAGGGCGCATGCGCGTGTCCTTGGAGCAGTTAGCGGCTAATGGCATCGTAGTTAACGGTCACGGGTCATAATCGGACCTAACAGAAAACGATGGCGGTAATCATTTACCGCCATCATTTTTCACTTAGCGCCAGGGTCGTAATGAGGGCCACAGACTCTTACCTGAACGCCATCAGCTGCCTCCAGGCAATATTCTTTTGAACCAGCTGCAATTCAACAAGGGAATGGAACAAGAGTGAACATCGGACATATTGAACTCTTTGAACTTTATAAACCCCAGAGTCAATATTCCTCCGGAACTCCTCCAGCACCTTCAAACCAGTGAAGTAACTGGTATCTACGCACCCCTGCATGCCATACAGGATGGAGAGCTCATCATTTAAAAACATAAGGTGAGGTTACTAAAAGGGGATATCGGTGGTGACAAGAGGGGAGAACGAGAACAGTGGGAGGGGGCCATTACTAAAATCCACGGGTGGCTAAATCCCTTTCTCCACTTGCAGGAGAATACTTCTACGGATCAAGCAGATGAGATTAGGTGGGCCAGTCCAGACAGTCATCTCGGCACTACGTATCACGTTGGTGGAGACCACAGCTGTCCGGGTCCGATCGACGCCCCTGTGGGAACCAGGTGAGCGTAACAAGATCTAAAGAAGTCAGAAGAGTTCTTTAGTTTGGTTTCCCGCCCTGATTTATTTGGTCATTATAGAAGCTACGTTTTGCTTCTATAATCATGGCTTTATATTGCTTTTCCTTTAGCTTCCATGCTGCCAGGTTTTCTGGGGTCTTTTCTTTCAACCATTCATGTCCATATGTCTTTTACTACCTTAAAGTTTCACTAAAGCCGGGGAGAACCATTTCTGATGGTTAGGTGTATCTCTGACTGTTCTAGTTTTCAAAGGAGCAACGTTATCTAACATACTTGTTATCTCCTTATTATAAGTACTGATAAGAGCCTCTGGTTTGTCAGATTCCTCAGTTTTATTCATTAGGACATTCAGACACTCAGAAACAATAGGTGCTGTAATGGCTTTAAAGTTCCTATTTAGAGGGGGGGAGCTGCAATTTGCATAGGATGGAGGAATGGTTGGACCATATGCAGGGTGTTGTAATAAAATCTGTAAGGAGGATGTTTCCACTCCCGACCCAGTCTAGGATGTGCCCTTTTGAATGCATAGCATCAAAGTTATGGATAATTATCTTGTTATTTTTAAGATTTTTCTCGAGCTCTAAGGTTTTTTTGTCTTTGGGATGTCCTTTCCAAAGATTTATGTCTCCTAGCACGACCACTGCAGAATTTACAGTTAACATGGGGGTTACCACATTTACAAAATCCTCATTGAATTTAAGTGATTCGCCCGGTGGTCTATAAGGCATAACCAGGTTAATACTATGGTTACATTTGGGAATAACTTTGATATGTGATATATATCACAACCTTCACACTCTATCTTTACTTCATAAATGCCAAGCTCTTTTTTCATAGCATGGCCACTCCGTCTCCCAGACTTCCCTGGTTTGGGTTAAGGTGATCGAAGGCCGAACTGCACATTTGTTGTTCTTGGGTGGGCCCAAGATCTTCTGAGACATTGGGGTTTCCTATCTGCACAATTCAGCTGCAGCGCCTCACTGCGGGGACCAGTCTTCCTTGCATGGTAAAAGGAGAGGTACACAGGTGCCATATTGGTTACAAGCATGTCTGCTCCCGGGAGGTGTGGTACTGTGGTCCAGCTGTACAGGTCCAATTGAAGAAGCAGCACTTTGGAGCACTCTGGAGTTCATTTCCCTGTGGGTGCACTTTTGGCGGGTAAAGAAAGGGGTTTTGGTAAGGGTAAGGAAGGAGTTCATGTGTGGAGTTAGGTGAAATGAGGTGGATTAGAATGGTGAGTGTTTTGGAAGAGTGAATGAACTGTTTTATCTTGTAAGTTCCTTGTATTATTGTTTACCTAGTTTGTTATTTTAGAGGTATGAGGTGATATCCACACCATCACATCCATTGTGAGGTTCGCCCTGACATCCTTCAGTTTGCTTGTCTGGTTGGCTGGACCCCTCACCAAGGGGTGAGCTGTTATCTTATAGTAAGTCCATCCATAGTTCCCTTTCTGGAGAATACCTTTGGCACCTTTCATTCTGTGTTGACAGTGCGTTTCGCTTTTCTTGATTAGTTGGAGTAGTGAAGGGTATCTTCCATTTGTCAAGGAAAGAAGGTATTGTAGTAGAACATACTGTATTAGTGATGAAGAGAGCGAGAGCAGCAACATTGTAGTGGAAAAACATTCCTCTCCTTTTATGCGTGAGTGAAGGAGATATCGCAAATATTCTAGTCGGCAGTGTATCTTTTGATGATATGCTGTTTTATGTGTAAGCGTGAGAAGTATAATTCAAGTGAATAGCTAAGTGAGGTGATTGTGGTGAAAGCGAAGAGATGAGTGATTGTGAGGAAGATTAAGAAAGTAGAAAGAGGCAAAAAGGGTTTTCTTGGATTGAAATGTTGTGCCACAGGCTTGGCTTCTATTTTTTATTCATTTATTTTGAAGTGAAGTTGTTACATATAGACTGGGTTTGGAGCATGGAGAATCCACTGTATAATTTGTGTCAGGTATTTCCTGGCTATAAAGTAAAGATTTTAAAGGACCATCGAGAATGGCTGTGGGAAACTATGGGTAAAATGATCAACTCTTGGCCGAATGAGAGGACCTATAATAAGGGAATGTTGAGAAACCTCTTTACTTTCTTAGTCACTAAGCATAAGGTTTCAAAGTTAGAGAATTTTGAGAGAGGATGTATGAGAAGGGCGGTAAGGCCATAAAGTTAACGTCTCAGAGGAAGGGTGAGAAAGGAGGGTGCGGAAATACCCTCCACACCACCCCATATGGGTGCTGTTAGGCAGAATCCTGTGCAGTGACCTTAGGGACCACTACACACAATTAAGACTACAAGTGGTAATACAAGTTCACCTTTGGTACAAGCCTGTACTACTATGTTAAAGTGGCAGCAGTAACGGAGCAGCCAGGCTTATCTCAAGAGTATATGAGCAGTAGCAGAGATTACACAAAGGGACCACAAGTACTGTGACTCAAGCAAACACTGACTCAAGGTTTCAGGTAAAAAATATAAGTACATTTATTTTTAAACAGTTTGTTATAAACACAACACTTCTATTAATTCAAAACAACACGTTAAATACACTACACACAACCAATTCCTTTGGCACAGAACAACTCAAGGTAAGTACCCTATGTTGTGGCGGACCAGTGTTGTGAAACAAAAGACGTTACCAGGAATACGTATGCGCCCACTTTTTGACATTTCGGTCTTACTAAAGATACGCGCATCCGCAGCAAGAAATGTTACTTGGGCAAAAAAAACTTAGGGTTAACCAGAGAGAGTTGGGGGCAAAAATCATAGGCAATACTTTTGTCAAGGCAGACAGAATCAGAGAACACTCGCTGAGAGAAATACAAAAGTCAATAGGCCGGAGCCAGTGTCAAGTGGAATCGGCTTCCTGTTGTTGAGGATCACACAGTCAGACAGTTCAAGATTCAACGTTGCCAGGAGTACTTGGATATTGTAACTGAAAGGAAGCGCCCCCAATTTCAGCACGATCCTCCCCGCAATGAGAGACAATAAAGGACTCTCCCGTAGTGGGAATAAGGCCAAGACAGAGTGCGGGTGAGCGTAAGTGGGAGTTTATCCAAGAATAGGGCATGCAAAGAACTCTGCAACCTCCGAGAGCGCTCTGTCTGACAATAGCAAAGACAGGCGTATTTCTAATACAAAAAACGTCATCAACACCTAAACACTATAGGGGGCACAAGTTAATTGGGATTGGGTGGCGTCGACTAACTATAGGTGTTGCTGCAGCGTGGTTGGTCTTGGCGTGACGACGTCACTGGTCAGCCTCGTGGGTTGGGTTGGGCCTGGCAGGCCGGCTTGAGGTCATCCGCGCGGTGTTGATGTGCTGGGGCAGCCTGTGACAATGACGAATACCTTTCCTGTCTCATTTGCCCTAGGCCATGCACACTGCAGTTATTCAGAAACGACATTTAAGTTCATTAATAAATCGCTCAGCAGTTTATCTTATAAAATAAACACAACACATGAGGAATGCACCTCGTGAGAGGTCTGGTGGTTGTCGTTGGGGTGAGATTTACCTGTGTCCTATTGACCGGTATTTTAGGTCGCGGGACGGGGCTCTGGGGCCTGGGCCGAATGATACATGTCTGTCTGCTGCGTTAGAAGTTATTATATAGATGGGTCTCTGTGTCTTGTCCCAATGATGGGGGTCGTCCTTACACGGGGTCAGGATTCTTGGGGGTTGGGGGGTTCGTGGGATTTATGAGAGGGTGCTGGTAGATCAGTGGGTTCAACCGTGGGTTATTACCGTGCTGTAAATAACACAGGTGGCGGGCTGTGGCCTTGGTTGCGGCGCCGGGGCCTCTGACTCTCTGAAGTAACGCCAGCTTGGTTGGGGGAGGTGAGGGAGCGCGCACAAGTCTTAGCTTTTTTATCTGGCAGGCTTGGTAGGGTGGGAGGGAGGAATGGCCTTGCATATATTCACAAAGGTATTTTCCTCGTGCGTTGCTGACTTTTGAATGCAGAAGTTTTATACTGTTCTGCCTTATTTTGACGTTATTTAGACACACATATATATTTCAATTTCGTTACACATTTCTTTAATACAGTCGGTTCCAGTACCTTTTCATTACCTAACATTATATTCACTACATTGTGTGCGTATTGTATGTACATTAGACGTTATACGAGGGATATCTAGGTTATGGCCTACAGAGATTGATGCTCGCCGCTTTGGGTGACTAAGAAAACATATATGAGTTCAAGTTTCTACATACTATTGAAAAACACTTATACAGATAGAGGTTACACGTTTGGTCAACATCTTTCTCCTGGTTATAGCAGCACTAGTCCAGACCTGGAGTGATATCATATAACGTTACATTTTTATGGTTTATTCACAGTTTACAGATTTTAAAACAGAGGTAGTTCATTAATACCAATACTTGAATTATTTTCTACCTTCTTCAGATAGTGATGCTTCAGCTTTTTCCCCGTCACCCCGGCCTCGCGGACCGGGTCATACGGGGTGCAATATCACATTGTTACTAATATAATGTTGCCGTGTTGGCATCTCGGGTTTAGCTCATCTCCGACTTTCTCATGGGAACGCGCTCGCAGCGGATCTGCCAGGGCTGCTGAGGCGGCAGAGATGCATGAAAGGCCCTCCAAAGGTGGGGCCTCGTTACAGTGTGCTGAACTCACGACCATGTTTGCTGGACAAGATGGCGTCTAGGCCTAACTAATTTTGGTAAATGCAAGGAAGGATACGTGTGGGCAATGTCGTCGGCGGGTGACCCTCCTCCACCTGGGCCCGGGTGGCATGAGGGGACGCCACCGAGTCATGGTCCTCACCTGGGGAGAAGGCTGTAGGTGAGGAGGGCCTCGCGGCCAGTCCTCCCCTACATTTCCCCCTTTCGTTACTTAAAGTAACGAATTCTTTAGCTCTTCCAATCTTCTACATTCTTGTTCCTCTATCACTGCGTCATCCCATGCAGGGTTCCTTTTCTAGGCATCCATGCTCTGCACACCCCCCTTAAGCTCTCACCTCTCCTAGCATACTCGTCTGGTGTACATGTTAAATATATACAGTCGCCAGTTTCTTCCAGATCTACCCAGACCTCCTCATACCATTCCAGTTCTACGTCTCGTGGTTCTTTGATAGTGGTGTGCCATAGTTTATCTACTATGTACTTATCACGGCACATAGGCACTAACTGGTACCTGGGGGTGTTTTGTTCCTGTCTGTACATGTACTTCTTGTGTCGCCTTAATTGTACCACCAGAGTTGCCCATTGTCACCATCATCATTGCACCGTTAGGGACTGCGTTAGCACAACATCGGAGGCCCACCTGGCACAGGCAGAACATCACAAGGATGATCACCACTATTGGTATCAGGAACTTCATTGTCACTCCAAGCCATGAGGAACCCAGGAGAAGATATTGTCGAACCACGAGCTATCCTCAGCTCCACCTTCCATTTTCATCTTCTCGCCCAGGTTATGTACTGCTTCAATGACGTGGGACAGGGACCCATTTTCTGCGTCTTCGGAAGGTACGAACGTGCAGCACGCACTTCCTATTTTTCGGCAAACACCTCCATCGATTGCTGTTAACAGGTCTAGAACATACCTGTTCTGCATGGTCATTAGTCGCAGAGCTCGTAGTTCCACCTTTATTATGTTGAACCCTTCTTCAGTGTCATTGGCCAACTGGATCAGTTCCCACCGTGTGATCTGGAGCCATTTTGCATTTGCTCTTGCTTGGACACTTGAAACTAGTGAGGCAAAAGAATGTTTCCACGGAGCTGAACAGGCGATACCTGTCTGGGATCTGTGCCAATAAATCAGATGATGCTTGTGATATGTAGTTCGATGCTCGCTTGTTCCGTGAGAGCTCCTCTCCTTCCCTCCGGAGGACAGGACATAGAGGTGCGCTTTTGCAGTGGGAGAAGTCACATCCTGGTTCAAGTTTCCTTGCACCCTTTTATTTCCGTCGATGTGGCTTTCTGGAATCACCATTAGGGCTGAATGCAAAAGTGGCCATTGAGCAGCTGCCACTCCATGCCTGGGGAAGGTGCAAGTAAGCCTGATTCCGCATACCCAGTATGTGTCCATTAGTGCTGCTGTTCCTTTTTTCATGTCTGGGATGGTGAGAGTTTTGTTACAGTTCTTATTCGTCCCATTGCCACTTTTCCTTCTCCTTGAAACATAGTTCGTTTTGTATTTCACTTTGTAGCTTGAAGGGTTTCTCCATCGCTGTTACCCATGTTAGTTTAGGGATGTGTTCTTTCCATATTGGCAAGCACGTTTTTTCCATCCACCGCCACTTGTCCGGTTGGACACCTCTCAGTGCTTCTGCCTTGCACAGTACTTCTTCGTCTTTCCATTTGTTTTCGGAAAACAGTGTCCCTTGTATTGCAAAGAAAGGTTCTTTAAGACAGATCACTCCAGACGCTTGTGAATAGCACGTTTTGTTGTTCTGTAGCATTCTGAAAGAGACATCGTGTGCTTGGAAAGTGTTCTTTATTCTACACAGCGTGAGATGAAGGAGACATTGGGCATCCACAATGGGCAATTCTCTTGGCAACAACACTTTAGGTGTGCCTGATGCATGGGGGATAAGCGAACAGACATAACAGCTTTCATTGGTTGTCTGTTTGGCTGTTGTACTCATATCTGCATACCATTTATTTGCTTGGTGGGGGTGTCGTGGGTCTTCCATCTTTGTCTAACCCTAACCCATAATACTCATCATACCCCTTCTACTTGTCTCTCTTCTCCGCCTACTTTTCTCCCTCCTTTCTGTACCTTTTCGTTTCGATAGGTGAAAGAATAGGCCCCCCTTTCTCCTTCCCACCCCCTTTTCCAATTCCTCATATAGGAACTTGTGTTCTGTCATCGTAATTACTTTTCCATTTTCCTCAATAAACAGCAAATCGCTGTTTTGGAATCGGGGCGGGAAGGGTGTGGGGTTGTTATATATTTCAGGTAGGGACATTGTGTCATTTTCCATTTCTTTATTCTTGATTGTGACAGGGCAGCAGTGGGTGGTGTAGTATAGTAACCCCATACAAAGTGTGATCCATCCCAGACCAAAAAATCACCTTCTTTAATATCATAGTTGTAATTGAATTCGTTCCAGGGGCAAGGGTGGTGTTGTTCCCCCTCCCCCTCGTTCATCTCGGTAGAGATGAACGCTATAACCCAATATGTTACCAGGCAAAACATTGAGATGAAGAACACAATAACAACATTGATAAACCACATTCGTATGAATATGTCAATCTATCTACTAACATTTCTCTAAATCTAACATATCTATTAGTTGCAGGCTGCCCATTCGATGCCATGTAAATCCTGTTTGAAACACAAAAGTGCATTAAGTACAAGCATGTAAACATTTCTAACGTTGTGACGTTTCTTCGACAAAATATAGGAATGGGTGAGGGAGGGGTGTTTGTTGACAGACAAGGTAGCTTTCAGTCAATATTATTCGTACCTTACTATATATATATATAAATAATAAAAAAACATGACATTTTTAAAAACAACAATAATAAAAAAACATCTCAAAAGACAGAGGGAAAAAAAACCCACACAAAACCTTCAAAAGTTGTAAAAAAAATTATATATATACATATACATATTTATTCCAGTACACTTGTGTGCGCCAATTCGCGTTCACTGTTCATCACTTAATGCACACAAATTCCCATCATTCATTCTGCACAACTTCATTGTCCGCTGTTGCCTGTGCCTCGTCCTGCACCTCACTTTCCGCAGCGCTGTAAGCTTTACGTACGTCTGTCAAATGCACCCAATATCGCAGGCCCTTCACCTTTACTGCTGTAGGCGTGCAAAACACTACCTCATAGGGGCCATGGAAACGTGGTGCATTCCACCTCCGCACAAAACTTCTGACATATATAAGGTCACCAGGCATTAGTTGTAATGGTTTTTCAGGCAGTGTCTCTGTTTCTGTTGTGTTCCCTCCTCTCTTGTAGAGGGGGGGCTAGTTGCTTCGCAATTACGCGCGCTGCCCGTGTCAGTTTTTTCAAGTACTCTGTGAACTCCTCTCCCAATATCGCTGCGCTTCTGTGTGCATCAGAACGCTCACGGAGAGGCGAATGCGCTGTGTGCATTCTCCTTCCCGTGACGATCTCATGCGGGGACAAGATGGTGGTCTTTACTTGGCTGATTTCGTAACTCGAACAAGGCCAAAGGCAGGCAGTACATCCAGGTCTTTTTAAGGGAAAAACACAGTTTTGACAATCTGCTTTTTAACAGACCGTTCATCTTTTCCACACGCCATTACTTTGAGGATGATAAATCGAACATAATTTGTGCTTTATTCCCAATAGCGTAGTCACTTCTTAAATAGTTCATTAACAAAATGCGTCCGTTATCTGAGCGAATAACGTCGCAAATTCCCCAGCGCGGAACACTTCCCGCACTAGGAACTTCGCGGCGCCCTTCGCATCAGGGCGGGCACAAGGGCCTGCCTCCACCCACCTCGAAAATGGACATACAACCACAATCATGTATCGAGCCCCGTTACACCTTTCTCCCATGTCTACATAATCAATGTGAGCTCTCTGAATGGCCATTTGGTTTTGGTATCGTTCCTCTTAGTGTGCGCAATGTCATACCTGAGTTGTAAATCTGACATGTCGTGCATTCTAAAGCCAGCCTTGTGATGTGTTCCTGGAGGCAAGGTGCAAACCAATCTTCTTGTATCTCCGCCATTATGTGTTGCTTTGCGTTATGTGCGGAAAGTGTAGTTGTTGAAATGCTATTTCTAACAATGTAACTGGCATTACCGCTTTCCTGAACTTTCTTGTCGCCACAATAAATCAGTCGGCGATTTGCTGCATCCCCTCTTAGTCCACAGCAATTTTTCTTCTGCACTAGCTCCCTCTTGCAGCTCTATTATTTCCTGTGTGGCATCATGTTGTATCCTGTGGGGACCTCTTGGCTTGCTGTGTGGTGCAACATGTACTCTCCTATTTCACCTTTCTGTAAATATGAAGCTGCTTTGGCAGCGGCGTCTGCTGCCGCGTTCCCCAAAGATATAAAATCTGTATTTGTGGTGTGGCTTGGCATTTTACGATGGCCACTGCCGTGGGGTCTTGCAGGGCCTCAATCAGTTCTTTCAATAATTCTGCATGCTGACCGGTGTTCCATCTGCTCGTCGAAACCCTCTCCGCCCCACCGGGCCAACCCGCCGTGTACTGTTGTTGTCATGTATGCTGAGTCTGTATATATTGTCACTGCGCACCCCTTGGCGGCATGCAATGCTTCTATTAGCGCTATTAGTTCTGCTGCTTGCGCTGAATAGTGTGATGGGAGGCGGTGTTGCTACTAGTATCTCATATTCATCTTCCTCTAATCGTACCACTGCCATACCCACATGTTTCTCTCCTGTCTCCATGTCTATTGATGCTGACCCGTCCACGAAATACACCTCTCCCTCGTTCAGGGCATTCTCAAAAATCACTTGATCGACCTTCGTCACCTGTGTAGTGGCGCAGTTGTGGTTTGCATGTCCTCTACGGTGCATGCCTCTGTGATGAATGTGGCCGGGTTCACTGTTTTACATCTTACTATATGGATGTTAGCGCTGGACAGTATTATTTCATATGCTGTGGCGCGTTGTGTTGTCAATGTGCTCTTTGATCGCTCTAATATTGCAAAGAGTGAGTGTTCCACAAACAGTGTCACCGGACAGCCCATCACTATCGTGGCACTTTTTTCAATCGCGAACGCGGCTGCAGCTAGGGATTGCTCGCACGCGAAATGACCTTGCATTACTGCGTCTAGGGTGCCGCTATAGTAAGCCAGTGGTTTGTGCCCTAACGATGTTTTTGTGTCAGTACTGCTGTCATCAGTGTTCCTTTGCAGTGTGAAAATAAGAAGAATTCGCGCCCATAATCTGGATTTGCCAGTACTGGAGCGCTTGATATCAGCTCTTTTAGTGAGTTAAATGCTGTGTTCATCTCCTCTGTCCATTCTATGTGTTTGTTTTCTTGTTGTGCTTCTTTTAGTGCCTGTAACAAGGGCCTTGTGTACGCTGCATAATCCAATATCCATGCTCGGGCAATAGTTGCACATACCCAGAAATTTCTGCATCTCTTTTACTGTTTTGGGCTCCCCAACTGTTCTAATCGCCTGTGCCCTGTCTGGTATGATCCGCTTGCCATCCTTTGATATCAGCTGACCCAAGTATAGGACCTCTGTCAGACAGTATTGTAACTTCCCCTTGTCCACCTTGTACCCTTTATTGGCCAATAATGTCAGGAGTGTTATTGAGTCCTTTCTACACTCTTCCTCAGTTTGTGCACAAACCAATAAATCATCAACGTACTGAATCACTGTGCTTTCTACAGACAAATTCCCAGATCTTCATGTAGTACCCTGTTGAATATGCTTGGGCTCTCGCAATATCCTTGTGGTAGTCTGCAGTGTTCGAACCTCCTCCCCCCTAGTGTAAATGCTGTTAAGTACCTGCTCTCTTCTGCTAAGGGAATCGAGAAAAATGCATTTTTCAAGTCAATAACTGTGAAGTGGGATGCCGTTTTCGGAATGTTGCACAGTATTGTCGCCGGGTTCGGGACTAAAGGGAACTCCTTCTGAATCACATCATTGAGTGGGCGTAAATCTTGTATCATCCTCCATGAACTCCCTTCGCCTTTTTGATTGGGTAAATGCATGTGTTGCATGGGGAGTTTGAGGGCACTATTATTCCTTGTGCTAGTCAGTGCATCTATTGTCTCTCTGATCCCTTCTTCTGCTTCTCGTGACAGTGGATATTGTTTCACCCGGGGTAGGATTGCTCCCTGTTTTAGTTTTATTACCACAGGCTGAACCCCATGTAGTAACCCCACATCGTGGGGGCCATTGTCCATAGGTTAGTGGGTACTGACCTCATGTCATCATCAAAAAATGTATGTGGTGCTCCTACTACCGCCATTAATTCAACTTTAGTTTTTCTGGCTGTGACTACAATGTCGCACGGCATTGCTAGCTCCATCACTATTTCGCCATCTGTCTCAGTGTCAGAAAATAGCTCCTCGTCCGAGAGCTCTCTCAGTGGGATATTTGCATTTGTACACAGTACTGTCCGCCACTCACATCCTTCCATGTCAACGCCAATCACACATATTCTGTTTGCTGATACGTGTACTGCGTGTAAATCCAACGATAGCACTGACCCAGAGCAGTGTCGGGGCTTGCTATGGGACGAAAAAGGAATTCGGCTGGAATCCTCCAATCCATCCTTTTAGTTCTGGTACTATGAGAGCCAATGTTCTCATGCCCTCAACAAACATCTCCTCGTTTCTTGGTAACCCTCTGATCTCTTGCATGATTGTGTGGCCGTGTATTACTGCTAATATGCGGAGGGGCATATGCCTGGCGTCGAACATACGATACCGCTCCCTGTGAATGATATTGTCATATTTAGTTTGCTTAAGAGATCTCTCCCCAGCAAATTAATGGGAGAGTTTTCATAGTACAGTAAGGGTGCTTTCACTGTTTTACCCCCCACTGTCACATCCAATACCTCTGTGTAAGGAACTTCAATTACAGCCCCAGAGAACCCCTGCGTCTCTAACGTTCTATTAGATAACGGGAACCGGCCCTCTCTAATGCATGATTTCTCCGCTCCCGAATCCACCATGAATATGAATTGCTTGTCTCCTATCTGCGCTCCTATCAATGGTTCCTCTGATGCATTGTGGGTCGTAGATAGTACTGGACACGCAAGTGCTCTCTGTGGGCTGTCCTATGCGGGTGTCTCATTGCCCCCCCTTGATCGAAAATGTTCCCCGAAACTACTGACACTCCACTGTAAGGTGCGGGGGCAGGCGCTCCATTAGCTACTGTGGCGAAAGTGTTACCTGGCGTGTATTGCACATTGTCATTATTCTGTGGGTGGTTTTGTGTTCTGTACTGATGTCCGTGTAGTTGTGCGTTACTTCTTTGTCCTACATTGTCTGGTTGCTGGTATTGTCCCATGGGGAGGCCGTAGGGGCTTCCTGGGTGGGGGTGTCCGTACTGTTCTGTCTCTTGGAACCCGTTGTTTTGTCTGCTCCTGCACTCTCTTGAGTAGTGCCCCCATCTCCCACAATTCCAGCAGCTCCCCTGTGGACCTCTGGGACCCTGCCACCCATTTCCTCCCATTCCTCCATACCCTTGTCCTCCTCTTCGACCCCTGTACCCACCTCTTCCCCCTCTTGGGGCCCACTCTTGCCACGTTGGACCTCCGTTCTGCTCCTGCTCAGTCCACTGTCGTTGTCCTTGTCCTGCCCAATTCGCTGCTATTCTTCCTTGTATTGCTATTTGCCCCTCCTCTCCTTCTTCTCCCTCCCTCATGAGTGGGAGCCCTGCTACCGCTGCTGCGACCTTCACCAGTTTTGATTGCACCAACTTTGCCTCGTCTGCCAACCTTTTCTGTGCTACTTCCCTCTCTCTCTCTTTGATCCGTTTGCAATGGTGTACTATTATGCTTTGGATCTCTGGCCACCCCTTTGCCTCAACGCCCGCTATTTTATCGAGTGCCTTCTGCACCTCCTTTGGGAGCCCTCTCTTAATGATAAATAAAATAGAGATGTGGATTGGTGCCAGGGCGTGCCCGTTTCCGCTCTCCACATCTCCTGCACCCGGAGAATGTAATCCATAGCGTCCTCCCCGTCATTCATGGTACATTGCATTACTGACTGCAAATCAGGGGTATCTGGGAATGTCTCCCGCAGTGCGTCCCACACCCTTGCCCGTACAGTGTTAAAAGAAGCCCCATCATGGCGATCACACTCTAACGTCACGGCCGGGAAACCAGCCTTAGCCCATACTCTGTCTGCCTGGTCTCCTACTGCGGATACTAGTAGGCTTTTCACATCGCCTACTGCCAACGGTATGCCGGCGGTATGTTTCTCAAATGCATATATCCACTTGCTCGCCCCTCCTGACAGCTGGAGCAATAATTTCATTAAATTAGCCTTATCCATCTGAGCCCATGGTATATAGTTTGGTCTTCCACCCCCTCTGTGTACAATGGAAGTTGTAACTTCCCTTTTGCAGTTGCACCCTCCCTTTCCTTAGTCGGCTGCTGACTCCAATGACGCCATCTTCCCCACCCTATTTCTTAGTCGTCCCATCCATTCATCTCTATAGTCCCTAGTGAACATGCACCGTCTACCTCCTCGCTTTCCCCTCCTACTGCCATGCTCAACCTATCACTCTCATCCACCCCTCCTCTGACATCACATAACAAATCCTCTCTGATCCCTCTTTCTCGTGACACATCACCAATGCTCCCTTCTACTGCTCCCCACCTCTATTATTCTTGTCGGTTCTTCCTCAATTCTGAACAGTATTTCCCCCTTTTTCCATCCCTCCTCAATTTGTCTATTTTCGCTCGACGCTCTAGACGTGCGTCCTGATTGTGTAGGGGCGCACGCTGTGCGCTCACATATGTCTTTTATTCTTGAGAGTTCATCCCTTGCCACAGTAAGCCTCGACTCTAAGTCACTCGTTAGCTTCTCTATATCCACCCTCTGTGTGCTTCCCTGGGCGCGCTCTCTGGTGCTTTCGTATGGCGGGGTGCAGTTGGTCTTTGTGGTGTACTAGTTGAGGGGGAGGCACATAAGTAGGGTCGCTATATCCTGCTGCGGGGGCTGGTTTATGTAATATCGGGTACAAACTAATCACCTCCGCAGGTTGTTCTGTACTTAGCTGTTCCTTTTCCTCTCGTGGAATCATCAGTGGATTATCTGTGGTGGAAGGTAAATCAATATTTGGTGCCGGAGCTTTGGGTGGGGGTACTTCCTCAAACAATCTCCAGAGATCTAATATCTCCTTCCTATTTTGCCATTGTTTCCCCTTATACTTGAGGCTAATACATGCTCGTACCATATCAAGAACGCTTTTGTCAAAAGACCCTCCCTCGGGCCAAATCTGGGGCAGACCCTCCCCTTTCAATTCTGTTACCCATTGATCATGATATTTATTTATTCGTTCAGCATATCCCGGTAAGCTCTTACAAATGTGTGACAAGGGAGTTTCTGCCCCCATTCTCTAAATCACTAACACTACCGTGTTCACGCCTTCTTTACTTTTAATTAGGTGTAGATATGCGTATGTATACCTTTATGGCACAGACAAGAGCGGACCTCTCAAAATTATCACCCACTTTTATTCACTGCGCAAATCCTTTCTCACTCACCATAGCTCATCTCCTTCCCATTCCCAGGCACTCTCATGTGATTTCACTTGCAACTGATCAATTACTAGTTATGGCCAACACTCTCTGGCACCACCTCGCGGTCAACCGTTCGTCTCCAACACTCACACGGTGCGCGCACCCTTCACAATGCTTTTCCACTCACACCTTGTCTTTTTTCCTCCCTAGCCAGCTGTCCCTGTTTTTCTGCTAAGGTTACTGTGTTCACGTCTGTACGTGCCACTACTTAGTCCCCACTCCTAAAGATGTGCTCCCTATTTTATAGTTCTTCTACAAGTATATTTACCTTATACCCTTTTCGCTTTCTTCCCCTCCCCGTGGAATGGAAAAAAGAAATAGAGAGAGTAGCAATCACTAAAAATATTCCCGGTGTCTCCTTTTGCTAGACACCAATAACTTATTTCTTACTTCTTCATATATTCCCAGTACTAGTTTAGATAGCACTATGCGGCGCCGCCTTCCACCCCTTTCGGAGCTAGGTTCCGTCACTTCTACCACTTCACTTATTTCTTACTCCTAATGGCCATATGCAAAGAAAAGATAAAGAAAGTTTCAAGACCCGTCTTTAGTAGACCCCCGTTATTCTTCTCCTCTACCTGTCCCCGTTCCTCTGTTCACAATTTCCCCTCCCTTCCCCTTTACGATCGCTCGCACTCAGTACTCACGTGCCCGTCTTGAACCGATAGTCTCCGAAACTGGGTCCGTCCAGGCAGTGTCACCGGTAACTCAACGGTCAGCCCTGGCTCCGGCGAGCGGCACTCAAAGGGGATTTTTTTCCAATCGGGATCCCGTACCCTTTCTCATTGAGTGCG
The DNA here is from genome assembly GCA_002915635.3 of Ambystoma mexicanum. Taxonomy (NCBI): domain Eukaryota; kingdom Metazoa; phylum Chordata; class Amphibia; order Caudata; family Ambystomatidae; genus Ambystoma; species Ambystoma mexicanum. The sequence continues at coordinate 1,072,848,109 of CM030317.1, forward strand.
CACTTCTTATTGTGCCGGTCGCCGTTGGCGGGCAGCCTCCCGGAGCCGGCTCACCGTGCGTATCCCTTCTCGACCGGAGATTCTCGTGCCACAAGGGGTCGTTAAAAGGAGTTAGGAAAAATATTTGGAGATATCACGCTATCGGGGGTCACCACTGAAAGGAAGCGCCCCCAATTTCAGCACGATCCTCCCCGCAATGAGAGACAATAAGGACTCTCCCGTAGTGGGAATAAGGCCAAGACAGAGTGCGGGTGAGCGTAAGTGGGAGTTTATCCAAGAATAGGGCATGCAAAGAACTCTGCAACCTCCGAGAGCGCTCTGTCTGACAATAGCAAAGACAGGCGTATTTCTAATACAAAAAACGTCATCAGCACCTACACACTATAGGGGGCACAAGTTAATTGGGATTGGGTGGCGTCGACTAACTATAGGTGTTGCTGCAGCGTGGTTGGTCTTGGCGTGAAGACGTCACTGGTCAGCCTCGTGGGTTGGGTTGGGCCTGGCAGGCCAGCTTGAGGTCATCCGAGCGGTGTTGGTATGCTGGGGCAGCCTGTGACAATGACGAATACCTTTCCTGTCTCGTTTGCCCTAGGCCATGCACACTGCAGTTATTCAAAAAACGACATTTAAGTTCATCATAAATCGCTCAGCAGTTTATCTTATAAAATAAACGCAACACATGAGGAATGCACCTCGTGAGAGGTCTGGTGGTTGTCGGTTGGGGTGAGATTTACCTGTGTCCTATTGACCGGTATTTTAGGTCGCGGGACTGGGCTCTGGGGCCTGGACCGAATGATACATGTCTGTCTGCCGCGTTAGAAGTTATTATATAAATGGGTCTCTGTGTCTTGTCCAATGATGGGGTCGTCCTTGCACGGGGTCATGATTCTTGGGGTAGGGGGGTTTGTGGGATTTATGAGAGGGTGCTGGTAGATCAGTGGATTCAAACGTGGGTTTATTACCGTGCTGTAAATAACACAGGTGGCGGGCTGTGGCCTTGGTTGCGGTACGGGGCCTCTGACTCTCTGAAGTAATTCCAGCTTGGTTGGGGGAGGTGAGGGAGCGCGGCACAAGCCTTAGCTTTTTATCTGGCAGGCTTGGTAGGGTGGGAGGGAGAATGGCCTTGCATATATTCACAAAGGTCTTTTCCTCGTGCGTTACTGACTTTTGAATGCAGAATTTTTATAATGTTCTGCCTTATTTTGATGTTATTTTAGACACACATATATATTTCAATTTCGTTACACATTTCTTTAATACAGTCGGTTCCAGTACCTTTTCATTACCTAACATTATATTCACTACATTGTGTGCGTATTGTATGTACATTAGACGTTATACGAGGTAGTTCTAGGTTATGGCCTACAGAGATTGATGCTCGCCGCTTTGGGTGACTAAGAAAACATATATGAGTTCAGGTTTCTACATAATATTGAAAGAACACTTATACAGATAGAGGTTACACGTTTGGTCAACATCTTTCTCTGTGGTTATAGCAGCACTAGTCCAGACCTGGGGTGATATCATATAACGTTACATTTTTATGGTTTATTCACAGTTTACAGGATCTGTTTAAACAGAGGTAGTTCATTAATACCAATACTTGAATTGTTTTCTACTTTCTTCAGATAGTGATGCTTCAGCTTTTTCCCCGTCACCCCGGCCTTGCGGACCGGGTCATGCGGGGTGCAATATTACATTGTGAATGATAAAATGTTACAGTGTTGGCATCTCGGGTTTAGCTCATATCCGACTTTCTCATGGGAACGCGCTCGCAGCGGATCTACCAGGGCTGCTGCGGCGGCAGAGATGCATGAAAGGCCCTCCAAAGGTGGGGGCCTCGTTACAGTGTGCTGAACTCACGCCATGTTTGCTGGACAAGATGGCTTCTAGGCCTAACTGAATTTTGGTAAATGCAAGGGAAGGATACGTGTGGGCAATGTCGTCGGCGGGTGAACCCTCCTCCACCTGGGCCCGGGTGGCATGAGGGGACGCCCACCGAGTCATGGTCCTCACCTGGGGAGAAGGCTGCAGGTGAGGAGGGCCTCGCGGCCAGTCCTCCCCTACATAACAGAGGAAGCAAAAGTTATAAGAGGGAAGGAAGACAAGGGCAAGGCTTGGAGGAGGAGAAAAGGATTCACCCTAGTTCCTCGAAGTAGGACACAGTACCTTATTCAATGAAGAAGCTGGTGCCACAGCAGTTGTTCCTAGTAGTTTCCTGCAGACCCACGGTTCCTGGAGCTTCGGTTGTGAAGACGAGAAGTAGGACATCTGGAGGGGACTGCACCACTCAGGGATGAAGCCAGCAGCAGCGACGGTGAATAAAAGGTGCGCTCCTTTAAACAGGAGAGGCTCTTCAGATGGCTATCCGGACCACTACAGCAGGGTGCAGTGATTTCGACCACGAAGACGATCCTCTGGCTGTGGAAGGGGAGCTGGTTGACCCCACCAGGTTCAAGGGAAGAAGACTCTGGACTAGATCTTCTCTGGTCGTCGAAGGATAGATAGTTCAGGACTGCAGCAGGGCTTCACCGGGACGGGGTAGTTGCAGCAGCCGTCTTCTTCTCCGCTTCTCTTCGGTTCCTTGTAGTTCCAGTGGCGACTCTGACTTCCAGCCCAAGAGTCCTGCCTTTTATGCGAAAATCCCCCATTCACACAGCCTGGCTGTCAATCAGGCAGCAGGGGAGTTGTCCGGCCCGGACAACCACCTCAGCCAATCATGGCAAAGTGTGACTTGGGGTTTCCTAGGATACCCTATTCAGGGGGTGACTACACCCCTCCCTCACATTCAGCCCACCTAGACAACCAGGCACCCAGAGGTGGGCTTCTTGGCAGAAGCCAGCCAAAAGACGGTGAACAAAGAAGGCACACCTGGTTTGCCGCTCAAAGTAAAACACAAGAAGGACTTTAACAAAAAGAAATGGCGACTAAACCTGACTGGAGTAAAAAGAAAGTGTATTTGGTCAAGCGGGTTTATGTTCGAGGCTAATATAATATCCTAAAACAATAGCACGTTTAGATAGTATAATCGCAGTAGAAAGTTAGGGTAGATACCACTGCCACCAGCCAAGTCTAAATGTTAAAAGAGCAAAACAAAGCTCTGAGAGGCACAGACAACAAGGGGTAGGATTTAACCCTTTCCAGTACTCCATGTAAGATGGGTTGTACTGGGTCTGTAGTTTTTAAAGTGACTATGTAAAGTTAATGGCAACTTTACCTGTTTCTGGGGGACAGTAGTCAGCCCCAGAAAAAGGAGTCATTGGGAAGTCTTAGAGACAACCCTGTGTTACCGCACTGAAGGTGCTGTGTAACACACACAACAAGTTGGGCTCATGGGGTGGTGTGCTCCAGAGTCCAAGACCATACAACAAGTAGAAATGCACATGACAAAACACAGGTAAGAGTGGGGAAAAAGAGGCACACTCTTACCAAGTGGAAAAAGTAACTCCAGAAAACCAGCAAGGCTGCTGGGGGGACTCACTAGGTGAGGGAAATTAGTCATAGAATGAGAATTCTCCCTAACAGGTGCTATCCTTTATCACTCGGAGAAGGGATACAGACCCTGAGTTCGAACCTCCATTTTCTCCAGCGGCCACTTCAGTGGTTGCAAGACAGACATAGGTAATGCCTTTATCGGCTATGATTACTAAAGGATGGGATACTTAGTTAGGTGGAAGGGTAACTCATTCAATGGTTAGGGCCGCAGGAAGGTTGAGAATGGAGAGCGGAAAAGGAATAACTCCCCCTAGGACAGAAGGGCTGGGTAGTGCTGTTTGAGCTGTGGCGGCGTCACGGAAGAGTGAACTTTCCTATCTGCATTCGTTTATTTTCTGATAAGCTCCGTTTGGTTTGCAGTGTAAAGTGCTCCCAGCTGCACCTGCATTCATTCATCCTACTTTCGTTTTCCTGCATAATTGGTGTGTAGCCATTAGCGACGGTGAAAAGGACGCTGTGCTAATCTATTTTACACACCCCTGCCTCACGAGGTCACGTGACATACCGCCGTGCTCATAGCCACCCCCACAGCACCCTTGCGGCGTAAGCCCTGAGGACAGAAGGGCTGGGTAGTGCTGTTTGAGCTGTTTGACGGCTTTGGCGCGTGGAGTGTGGAGAGATTTATTAAAACGTGTAAGCTGCGAGCCGAGGTGAGAGCAGTCTGCAGCAGTCCGCTGCAGACGCGGAGTAAAAGCGCGATGGAGCCTGAAGTGCATCCTCCCACACCCCCAGTAGGAAAGGCCAAGACGACCAACTGGGAATCGGAGGAACGCGGAGAATCAACGCCTAACCCAACACACAAAATGAGAGCACCGGAGGCCGCGGGCGCGGGGGCTGTGGCCAAGAAAGCGGAAAAAGTAAGAACCCCTAGAGGTAAGCCTATAATGAAATCGCATCAGAAAACGCATCAGAGGCAAGCACAAACAAGCTTACCAGCTTTGTGGGCTGCGGCAAACGCACCTGAAATTGTGAGTTTGAGTCCTCCCGTCATATCCCCCCAGCTCCCGCCGACGTAGCACCCGCAGAGCGCAGAGTGCGAGGAAATCAGTCGGTGGAGACAGAGACAGAGACGGAGACGGAGATGGAGGTGGAAGAAGTAGAGAGCCCCTGCCACGCCGGGCCGGGGGGGAGAGAGAAAAAGAGCATACCTGACCCAGTTGTCGTCCCAATCGTCCGCGACGCAGCGGGGGCCCTAGCAACCGTCCTAGAGACGAGTGGTGGTGACGTCAGGGTCGTCGGAGGACGACCGGCGTCACCACCTTTGCGGGGCTCTGGCTGTGGGGCGGGCGGTGAAGGGCGGAGTGAGGAGGCGGACAACGTCCGGAAGAGCCGGAGTTTGGAGGTGTCAGTGTCAGCGGGTAACCCGATCCACAACAACGTTGATGTAGCAGCCAGCGGGTGGACCCCCATCACATGTAACACCCCCTGTGAGAAATGCTTTGCCCCCCGGCAGCCAAGCCCAGTGGATGCACAGGGACAAATGTGCAGAACCAAAACAACGTGGAGAAGGAACAAAAAAGACATCGCTTTCCCCCGTGGGAACAGCAAAAAAATGGACTGCCCTAAGAAAACGTTGAACATCAAGGCAATGATCCACGCAGACCATAAGAGCAAAGACACAGACCAGAGAAACACAACAGTTGTGTATACAAATTAGGTAAAGGAACACAAGGAACCAGTTGAAATCAGTTCCGGTGAATCGTCCTCAGATAGAGATAGAGATAGTGATGAAGTCTTTGAAGAAGATAACAAACGAGGGGACACATACAAACCAAGCGACCAAGAGGACTCAACCAAGGAAACAGAGGACGAAAGTGCAAAAACCGGTGTAAATCAACAAAAAAAGAAAAAACTTAAATCTAAAAGAAACCAAACACCTCGGAAAGCACCCTCAACCCAAGAGAAAATAAGGGGTACAAAAGACCAGACCACAAAAAGTAGAGAAGAAGGAAAGTGGTCTAAAAGAAAAAAACCATCAAAACTTCCGGCACCGCTACTATCCTGCCCCCTAAAAACATTCTTTACCCAACAGTACAAACGCAAACTAACAGTGGACTCAGAGGTATCAGATGCAGAGATGCTCGAAATAGCGAAAGAAATCACGCCAGGATCAAAACTAAGAAAAACAGACGATACCCAAACCAAATTCGCCATACAGATGGGGAAAAAACCAAATGGTGCAGCCTGCACAGAAAATAGCAACAAAAGAGAAACCAAAGCCCAGTCCAAAAGTGGGGAAGAGGATCACCCTCGGGAAAGACAAATGAATCCCCAATCCAAGATCCTGTCGGACATTGAAACCTCAAACTCGGAGCCGAACAAGAATCAAAAAACCCCAATGACAAACAAGGACGAAAGGACAAAGGCAACCGTAGAAGATCACATAGCAAGCCTGTCCTCGGAGGAAACCCATAGACCAGTGGACCTAACAGATGACAGTGCACAATGGCCTGTATGGACGAAGCCACACTTGGTCACGGAACTACAAACAGCGGCCTTACCATCCACAAGGAATTGGGAACTCCAACGGACACCTCGGAAGATACAGGCAGGGAGAACGTCAACAAGTCAGGACCCGACTTCACCAATAGAACACCGGGGCCCACACAGTATAAGTATGTCAAAAAAAGCTGAGAAACCAAATCTCACCTAAAAATCGCCGGCTAAGCGATATTGCCGCGGCCATTCACAAAGACACCTCAACCAGAAACCGGACATGATAGCAACCATGTCGGCAATGTCAATTGTACTAGCGCCTTTCTGCAAACTATATGAAGCATTAAAAAATGAAATACAGGACAATACAGCAATCCTCGGAAATATGAGCGCAAAAATGGACCATGTAGAAAGCTATATAACGGCCATAGAAACACAGAAAAGTATCCAGGAAATAAACTGGAACGAAAAATCAAGCGCTTGAGCGAAAATTTAACGACTAGAACAACAAACTAGAAACCCTACACCACCTCAAGGTGCAAACTTGGGAAGCCTCTAGAACTCCAAACACAGAAGCTGCACAGTGGAACAACAGGCCCGGAAGCCCGAATCCAGAAGTGCTCAGTGGGATAAAAGGCCCGGAAGACAAAACAGAAAAGATCCAGACAAACTCTGTATAAACAAAAAAAAAATAAGAGCTAGCACATCCGGCAAACCCCTGGAGTCACTAAACTACTACACAGAAAAATTGGTCACAACTCTAAAAAAAGGAGACGGGAAACAGAGGAGATCGTAACCCTGGATGATCCCTGCTCCCCGAAGAACACCACCCAAAGATCTCCACGAACAGTGGAAGAATTTATGACAGACTCGCCGCTAATAATGTATCACAGCACCAGGAATCTACTGACCCGGATAACAGAAAACAAGACGTAACTTCCAACGTAACAGCCAAAAAAACGAGGGAAGTAGAAACATTAGTGAAGAAAAAGGACCCTCGTGTGAGGAAAAGCCAAATGGGAAGAATCGAAACAAAAGGACAAATCCGGAAAGAAGGGCGACGCAATCATGTCACCGGTACGTATCTGAAAGCAAACATACCATCAAGACGGAAAGAAAGTGCGAGAGATAGAAGTAATCCGAGACTCAAATCTCCCGTGGGAGAAAAGAGGAAAAAGGAAACGACAAACAAGAGTTACACCCGCTTATTTAAACTCGAACAACAAGTTAGCACAAAGGAGTACTTAATCCTAAATCGACCAACCATCCTTCAGATCATGAAAAAATCAAAAACCCTAAGGGACGTGAGGTCAAGAGACATCGAGTTGGTAGAGCCTTATCACAGGGGCAGGACGGCGAAAGCCTATTTACATGTAAAGGCTGAGAGCATCATCCACATGGACAAAGCAGTTTTTGAGGAAATGGCAGCAATGGGACTGCAGCTGACTGAAATGACAAAGACCAAACGAGAGGAGCAAGACTGGAAAATAACAAAACTCAAAAATTACAAAGCGCACTATCACTCAAAAACAGAAGATCTTTATGCGCACAACCGATGGAACAAGACGAAAGACAAAGAAAATGCACATGAAGAACTCAAACAATACCGCAGAGACGACTCACGAGACCAGAGAGGGTCCTTGAACCACGCAGACCCAAACTCGCGCAAAAGAAGCAACGTGGATGATAATCGTCATCAACACAAAATTGGACCAAGCGGAAGGAGTGGAAAAGAAAAGCATACACTACAGCCAACTAGACTTTCCATCGCAAAAGTGAACGACCAGAAGAGCCCCCAAAAAACACAGACCTTCAGACCTTCAAGAGGCCCGTGGGACTGGTTTACATCTACCTGGTCTAAGAAAACTACGAAATAGCAGCAAGCAGGCCGGGTCTCGAAACAGTCGGAAAACGTCGACCATCGAGAAACGGCCCACAAGGATCTCTTCATCCTTGGATCCTGGAACACCAGAGGACACAATCACCTAACTACGCCGGGAGATGTGAACCTGGGTTCTTCGACATTATATGTCTACAAGAGACATGGCTGTTGAGAAACCCACCTTAGATGGATTCTGTTTGGAAATCGCAGCAGCAACGAGGGGACCCCTAGGAAGACCATCATCTGGGCTGCTAACGGCGATAAAAAACGGCCTGGGTCTCGAAATGCCGAAGAAATGGAGAGAATCATATGAAATGTTAGTGACCCTTACACATGGTCCCTTCCCAACGCCAAGAGGATAAAACGCAACACTTTGGCAATTATAAATTGCTACTGGAATCCCCAACGAACAACCGTAAAAGAGTTCTGCTCAACGATGAGCTCGACCATCGACGATTTGATGAAATAGATGATAGATTGGTATGTGGGGACCTCAACGCAAAGTGCAGCAAAGAAAATCAGGAACCTGGTCAGACGCAGCTTGGAACGTGGGAAAGCCTGGATGGAATTAATCAGCTCGAGAAACCTACAAAATACAGCTGCCCTATTCCCCAGCCAATTGAACATTCCAACTTGGGAACGAGGGGCCTCTAAAGCGACGTTAGATTACATCTTCATCTCTGCGGCCATAGCAACAAACATAACAAGATTTGAAGTCATAAAAACGGCTAATAGCGACCACAACCTACTCACATGCACTTGGCATGGGTGGAAACCAAGGAAACCGGTCTACTCGGCCACGGTGGGAACGAACGCCCAGCAAACACGACTATGTCTAACGGAAGCAAACCTCAAACAAATAAAATCGATCTGGGAGGAAAAAACATCAGCTAACCAACTAAGCAAGAATAAAGAGAGACCAAATTATCTTGCTCTGCTGCTGCCATACAAGAAACCGGCAGGAGCCAGAAGGACGCCCCACCCACACACGGCCCACGCATATAACAAAGCAAAAAACTCAAAAAAAGAACAAGACTGGCAGGAGTGGAAAACTGAAATAAAAAGATACGCAAATTGGCGGAAAGAAACTAGAGCAGCGCAATACCAACTAGACGCTGAAGAAATGCTGAGAACACTGGCAACAAACAAATCCAGCAACTTCTGGTCACTAATCAAAAAAAGCAGCCTAACATCAAACTCAGCTCCGATAAATGCTGTCCCAGAAGCGAAATGGATCGAGGTCCTATCAAAGGAGTTTGAAGAACCTAAGGAATCAGCAGAACAGACTAAAACAACTGCAAGCACGACCTGGGTATCCACCTCAAACCCGGAAGTTATCGAATTGAAAATCAGAAAATTGAAATCATCTAGAGCTCCAGGTCCAGATGGATTAACAAACACCACCCTCAAGCAATTTCCAAAAGAATGGGCAGAACTGATTGGAAGAATCTTCGAGGAATGCGAAAGAACACAACAAATCCCAGAGTCCTGGCTAAAAGCAGTCATCTGCCCGATTCATAAGAAGGGTTGTCGGAAAGACCCAGTAAACTATAGACCAATCGCATTACTAGACATTATGGGAAAGATCTTCTCTTCGA